>CM068372.1:70478673-71678673 GCA_034769895.1 Magicicada septendecula | reverse complement strand
CCCGGCTGGTTTTCGCAGAGCCTCCACGTTCTTTTGCGGACCTGGACCGTTGGTGTGCGCATGCCAGGACTGTCCAGGCGAATGACGAGTCCCGGGAAGAGCTGCTACAGATGTCCAATACTCCAGTGGTTCATTAGGAAGAGCTAAAGAAGACAAACATGGTGGTCGGTGGAGAACACAAGAAACGGTAAGAAAAACTGAGTATTCCGGAAGTAATGGAGGCTGCAAGGGGGTGGCAAGTGAGAAGACGGTAACAACAGCTACAGCACCGAAAACAAAGAAGAATGAAATTAACAGGGGAAGAAGAAATTATGTTAGGGAACAAACATTGGCAAGTAGGGAGCCTGTAGGAAGGCGTTATTCCTATTCGGAGAAAAAGGAAACTTTAAAGGTTCCAGTTGAATCGCAAGTGCCTAATACAGTAGTGAATGAGGAAGGTGAAGCGGAAGAAGAAAAGCGGAATGGCTTCGGGGGATCAACACAAGACGACAAGAAAACGTCTGTTGATACTGAGTTACAAGACTCGAAGAGGACGTCATGGTTGAATCCAGATGCCGCAGAATTTGTTCCGGTATCTCCATCTCGGTTCGTGACGGATCCAGATCCGGTAATATCGTCATAGTCTACGCAGGGATATGAGAAGTCACTTGATGGTGTAGCTTCACCAGCGCCAGTAGAAATTAATTTAGTCATTGCACATGGACCTGGACAGCTGGATTCCAGGGTGGAAAATGTTGAGGACGTTGTAGTTGCTGAGAGTGGTGAAGGAGTGGAATCGAAGGAAGAGGCAGAAGAGCGGTCTGCAGATGCTGCACAGGCAGGTATAGTTGTAGGTGTTAGGGAGACTGAAGAGTCGGAGTTTGCGGAGGGACACAGGGATGTCCCGGCTGCAAGTGTTTCTGAGGTTGCGGATGGACAAGGGGATGTCCATGCCGCAAGTGTCGTTGAAGGAGATGAGGTAGATGTTGAGGAGAAATTTGGTGGCAGCGTTGTGGAGTGTGCGAGTGAGAATGATGTAGTGTGTGAAGATGTGCGGACGCCTTCTGTAAGTAGTGTAGAAGATTCCGAAGAACGGAAAGAAGTTTCAGGCGGACCAGAGGAGCAACTAGAAGAGGATGAGGATGTGCATTGTGTTCGGATGGTGGTAGTGGATGTGATGGCGATGATGTTGATGATGAACGTGTTGGTGAAAATGAGATTGGAGAGGAGGTTAGTGAACAAGTTTGTGAAGGAGCTGGTGACGAGGGCGATGCAGAAATCGGTGAGGAGCTGGGAGAAGATGCTGTTGAAGATGAATCAGGCGAGCAACTGGAAGGTGGTGAGGAGGTGTAGTGTCATGAGCTTGATTTGGATTATGGGGACGAAAAAGGGGAAATTGCGGAAGAGGAAGAAAAGGAAGAAGTGGAAGAAAGAGAAGCAGGGAAGGCAGAAGCAGAGGAGTTAGATGATGAGGATAATCCAAATCGGGGTGAAGGTAGTGAGGTAAGTTGCCTTGATTCTGATTCAGAGGAAACCAGCCAGTACAGCTCAACGCGAGATAATTTCTCAGACGGTGGTGTCCGAAAGGAACGAGTACCTAAAGTCCGTCACAGAAAGGTGAGAACAAGCGGTTAACAGGTAGCGGGTAGATGTTCCCCACAGTCCCAGTGGTGTTCATCTACTTCAGGGTTGCGTCCCTGCCCACGCGAGCCTTGGTTTTCTCCAGTCATTCTCCTTTTCGGAGGGAACCATGTCCTTACCCTTAGTCCTCGCTCTTGACCTTCAAGGATCCTTGCCCCGTTTCGGCTTCCCGATTTTTCTACCCCTCCGGAAAAAAACGATAAGGAGTTAGAGAACCTTGCCGAAAGTGATTAGATTGTGGTCCTGGAGATTGTCAGTTTCCCCTAGGGCTGTTCTCCTGGGAGCCATGGCTGGTGGGAACACCGATAGCAACTCGAGCATGACTTTAAGTGTTGTACACTGCGGGGTACCACTGAGTTCCAGTCGGGGCAACCGTGTTGCCCTTTTGGAGTGGGGGTGTGCCGAGTTTTGGAATAACTCGGCTATTTTCTAGTTAACGATGTGACGGTCATTGCTGTATATGTTAATTAATTATCTTAGCGGTGCCTGCTACGTTATCATTACTTTCGCTATGCTGATCCGCGCGCGCTCTGGGATCGAGGCGGCGTAGTTAATTTTTCCGTGCAAGCTTGGGCAGTTCACTTACAGCGCTCTAATTGGACAGTCGTACTTCTCCCGGCTGCAGTGAGAATTGAATCTTTAAATCGTCTATCTGCTATGCATAAATAATCGCTCAGCGACTCTCCGGTAAGTGTATTTAAGGTATTCTATTTAGTATTTGAAAAAAAGAATTGTATTTTAACTTAAATCAACGCCGATGCAAGGCGATATAAATACGTGAAGTTACCACGAGGGAAGCACAGGTTAATTTCTAATTATTCATGTCTTGAATGTTAACACTGGCTGAGATAAAGTTGTTGCAAGGTAATTATTAAGTATTCATGTCTGTATATTCTTTTCTAATTATATCAAGAGGGGCGTAAGAAAATTTATTTTGTTATTTGGTTGAAACAATGTGCTTTATGAACCTGTTCAAGTTTGCAACTCATTTCGAAATTGCATTAAGTGATTAATTAGCGGACGAACATTCTATGAATAACTAGTGATTTAATTCTAAATTCTATACTGAAGGTAATTTCTGTGCATACTTAAATTTCAAAATTTTTTTTAAATTTAAATCTGAGCATGTTGTAGTGAGTGAGTTATGCTGGAGTCTAGGGGTATTATGAATTACGGAACATTTGAGTAATTACCCATATATATAATTGTGCAGGGTTCCCGATTAAGTCGATCTCCTAATTCACTCCAGCTGGTGGCCGATCACCTGCCACCCATGGCATTAAACTAGTGATTCTCCGTCTGAGCCGCCGGGAGGAGGACATGAACTACACGCTGCAATTACCTCAGGTTTTGTGATGGACTATAGCCAGGTGACATTTCTACCTTTCAGTAATATTTTTGGGCCGCTACAATGTAGAACTTGTGATTTAATTCCTGGAACAGCTCCTGTAAATGATTTTGTTTGTGCACGAGTCCAGCGGGACATTGAGTGGTTACAACTTTTGTCAGATTCATTTTACAAATGCTTACCCCCCCCCCAGAGTAAGTGTGAACCCGGACGGGGTCATGCGTCACCCGATTTTGCTGTTAAAATTTTCTCTCATTGCAAAAGTGTGCGTAACTTAATGTTACTGATTGGTAGGGCTGTTAATTATGCTTGCATTACTTGGTTGGGCATTTTCTTGATGGTATTCATAGATCTATATGGGTTTTGCTTTTTAAGATTATTTAGAGGTTTGGGGTGCCTTGACCTGTCATCATCACCTGTCGGTGCGGTCATCCACAGGTTTCTGACTTGTTAAATTTTGTTACATCTGGTTTGGCGCATGGCCTTGCCTGAGGTCTACCCAATTCTATATGAACACCTCCAATGTGTTTAATTAGGGTTTGATGATATAAACATTTTTTTTAAATTAAAATTGTTATTAGATATTTTATAAAATTTATGTTAACCATGTAATAATTCAGTAATAAGTGGATTTTCATCATTTTCTTTTACTGCCATAGCCAGTGTATTAATTGTTGAGTTGTTAATATGAGCACACTAGTGCTTCTTACTTTACAATTATAAATTTTATTATATATTTTATAGAATTTATGTTAACCGTGTAATGATTCAGGAATAAGTAAATTTTTATCATTTCTTTACTGCCATAGCCAGTGTATTAATTGTTGAGTTGCTACTATGAGCACACTATTGGTTCTTACTTTTCAATTATAAATTTTATTATATATTTATAAAATTTAGTTTAACCGTGTAATGATTCAGTAATAAGTAAATTTTATCATTTTCTTTACTGCTATAGCCAGTGCATTAATGGTTGAATTGTTAATATGAGCACACTACTGGTTCTTACTTTTAATTATAAATTTTATTATACTTTTTTGAATTTATGTTAGCTGTTTGATAATTCAGTAATAAGTAAATTTTTATCATTTTCTTTGCTGCCATAGCCAGGGCATTAATTGTTGAGTTGTTAATATGAGCATACAACCGATTCTTACTTTTCAATTATAAATTATGTTATACATTGTATAAGACCGTGCTGTCATGTTGACCTTGCGATGGCACATTACTATTTGGGGGAACATTCCTAAATTTTGAAAACTTCTAATAATGTCATTTGTTGTAACTCTGTTATAATCTGACGAGTTCATGGATTTGTTTTAAATGAAAAGTTTTTAAAGCAGGCTGGGTACTTTATCCGTTTACGGGAGTTTGGGATGGGGGTCTTGGTGACAGATACAGGGCTCATATTAGCCTGAGGTATGGTGAAAAAATATATATATAGGCTGTCAGCCAGGTGAACATGTGTGTGCGATATATGTACATATATATAGCTATGTGTGTTTTATGTGTATTCATGTAGGTATATTGATTGATGTGGTATTTATGTGTATTGATGAGAAATTATATAACTATGAACTATGATGTTACCTGTTTATATTTTTAGAATGTGACAATGTTAGGGAGTTGAGTAAGGTTTTTTAAATGCAATTTTTAATCCTATCAAGGTTATATTGAATGTCTGAACTTGGAATTGCCAATAAAATTTGTTATTGTTGTTTAGTCTTCGAGTTTAATTGCAAGTGCCTTCATACTGGACCCAGCGCATTTTTGGCTTCTCTAGGCTCTTGCCTAGTTTTAAATAACTAGTGGCCCCTCTTTCAAAAAAAAAAAAGTTTTTTTTATAAAGTCTAAAAGATAGAAAAAGGGGTTACAATCTTTACTAATTAATTTCATACATTCAATTGGGTTTTCCCGTTTCCTCCGTTATTGCTCCTAGATATTTTGTTTGCTCCTTTCCTGTATTTCTGCACCACCGTCTATACGCTTTCTGTCTACATTTTACAGGTGTCATTATTTCTGACTTTAGCGATCCATTAAAAATTATATTTATCTAGCTTAAACGTTTTTCTTTTACTCCAAACTTTTTGTATAGGCCTACTGACGGTTAGTTGTTGTAACAGATGAGGATTTTACCGGACGTGACGCCTTAGTTGCTGGCTGGGGACTGACGGCCGAATCCGGGCTGCCGAGTACGTTGCTCTTGAAGGCACATTTACGCGTCTTGCCGGAGGTTGAATGCGCTCGGTTGAGGTCCAGACATTTGTACGTGGGGCACGCTTATCATCTGTTGTGCGCATACAACCATCACGCTGACTCCTGCAACGTAATGTACCCATGTCTATTATGTTACATATTAATATTAAATATTTCGATACTAAGCCACTGTTTTAAGAACTCTTATTTTTATATTTTTCAGAGCTCCTTCGGGGACTGGTAGTGCCCCCTTCTTCAGTGCTTGGCAAGCTCTGGCTGTTTTTTTTGTTCTTCTTGCAGTGGCGGCTCGTGGTTCTGACAGTTGGGGGTTCAATGTCTGAATGTTTTTACTAAGATAAGAGCAATTATCCCATTCCAAATCACACACGGGTTGGGTCGCAACATGAAGGCTTAACAATTGACGACTATTAGTAGGCGTAATATTAAGTTGTATTTATGCTATTTGTAAATTATTCTAAAAATATATAGTTAAAATAAAAGTATAGTTAAATATTTCTCTTTAATGTTTAAAACGAGAAGCGGCCTACCTCTTTAATTTTGCATTTATTTTTAATAGACAGAGGAAAAAATTTGTTTTTAAAACAGATTGAAAAATATTTATTTTACCAAATCAATGAACTGAACACAAAACGAAGAAATACTTGAACACTTAACACACTAAAATACCAGCAAACAATTTAAATGTTATACACGCTTTGGTCAGCTTAACGTTATTATAATTATTTAATGACTACATTCAACACACTTTATTTTCGGAATAAAATTGCTTCACTATTTTATTTGATTTTGAGACTTTACTGCAAACATTTGCATTGCATTCTAAATGAAACAGAGAAATTTTGACACAAAACGGAAGAGAAAGGGACAAATTATGAGGCAAAAAACATAATAATCGCGAATGGCAGTATTATAAAAATGTTAAAATTCCCGGTCGGTGCGGGTCAGCCCTCGTCGGCACTATTCGTCTCTTTCGGTAACACTCGGGATTAGCGGCTGTTGAATGTAATTTTGCGTATACTGATTTCCCTCTCTAAAGCTGTCTACACTGTTTAGGAGATGATGAGAACTGCTTTGCACCTCAAGGAATAGTAGGAAGTAATTCGCCTATTACGCGAATCCATTACTGTTCAATCAACAAGATTAATATTGCAAATCTTGATATTTAAATATGAAACAATTATCTCAACAAATCCTCAAACATATTTAAATTATTTAGGGGGTTTCACTGAATCCATTGAACCTTATGGACGAGCCGCCACTGTGTTACTTCTGTGTGTTACTTACTGTGTCTTCTTGTTACTGCTGTGTGTGTGTGTGTGTGTGTGTGTGTGTGTGTATGTTTGTTGTTATTTTAATTTATTATTGCATCAAATATAATATTGCGTTTGGTGTTTATTTGTTTCAGTTCAGTAATGAATCTGTTGTTTTTATACTGTTTCTACGTAGAAGCCTATACAAAACGTTTTATAAGATGTCCATCTTTTCACCTTTTTCTGTTGACTTTATGAGTTTAACATTTAATATAACTGGAAACCTGTGTTCGTTCGTGTGTCGGCATATATTCCCAATGATATAATGCGTTTATATTTATAAGTTTTGTCTTAAGGAAGGCTTACTTGTGCTCAAAGTGTGGATACATAATAGATTTTCCTGATTGGCATATGAATGCTTTATTGCATTTATCACATTGCACTTAATAAACACCGTTTCTGTATTAGGGATTTATGATTACGTATTTTCTGTTTTGTACGTTGTTTTTGCTTAGGTTTCCTTATTTTATTTCTATTATGGTTGGCGTATGTTATAAAGGCTTATACTATATTGGAATCGAATACACGTCTTTGTGGTACTATTTATTGTACATTTTTTGTTTATACCTTGTTTTGTGTAATACGTAATACGTTGTCTTTATGTTACATCTTTTTCTTTTGCTATTTCATGTAGTATTTTCATTTTCTGGTTTATATCTTGTTATGTTAAGTGGTATTTTTAGCATTCTGAATAGTAATGAATAAAAAAAATATTGAATAAGTCGAGTAAACTGATTCAACGTGTAAAAGGTTGCTTACATGTATTTGGAGAAAGAAATCACTTGTTACAAAGAACTAAGATTCAAATAAGAGCGAACTGATCATTTATTTTAGTATAAGAAATCGGTTTTTTATTTTGTTTTTATTTTAATTTTTTAAAATAAATAACTCTAATCTGTTAACAAATGAAACTGTACAGATAGCCACATATGCAGATGACATTAACATCATGTCAAGACGGATCACGGCAGCTAAAGAAATATTTATAAAGCTTAAAAACAAAGCCAAGGAAGTTGAGCTAGCTATAAATACGGATAAAACAAAAATGCTTATCCAAACAAGAAGGGACCAGGTTCATAACAACATTGAGATAGAGGAGGACACAATTGAAGTGGTGGACAATTTCACGTATCTCGGAATGAATCTAGCAAAGACTGGATCAGAGGAGCCGGAGATCCAAAGACGGACCACCATTGGTAACAAGGCATACATCGCATTGCTACCATCATTTAGGTCTGGGGATGTGCACAAGGAAACAAAAATGAAAATATATAGGACTGTCATCAGACCGGTGCTATACTATGAGTGTGAGGCATGGACAATCGCACAGAAAACAGTCGATATAGTAGACACCTTTGAAAGGAAAATCCTCAGACGCATTATAGGCCCAATACAAGAAAATGGCTCATGGAGACTGAGATACAACAACGAACTGTATCAAATATTGTAGCAAGACAGATAATCCACTAAAAATTAATTCCATTAAGATCATAAAAACAATTAAATTACATATAACTCAAAGAATGTCAAATGAAATTAAATTAAACTTCAATGAAAAACACCACTATAAAAGGAAAAAGTAATTAAATAATAAAAATGCAACACTAAAACTTAAGAAAATAAATTAAAAGAAACTCATATAAAACATCAGGAGATTACCCAGGAGATTAGGAGCATGTAATAAAGAAGATACCCCGAACCCAAGAAAGAAGAGGAAGATTAGGAGCAGGTAATAAAGAAGATACCCCGAACCCAAGAAGGAAGTGTAAGTTTAGGAGCAGATAATAAAGAAGATACTCCGAACCAACCAACGGACAAAATAAAACTAAGTACCTTGGTAAACCCAAGAAGGAAGAAGAGAAGAAAAGAAGATGTAGGATGGAAAAACCACAATAAATACCTATTAATAAACCAATTATTAACGATAATGAACCCCAAACCAAATATTAATACCACCAAAGAAAGTATAACACCCCAAAACCTCATAAAATTGTAACTTAATTATAGACAAAAGTATTTAGTAGTATGATAAGAAGTGCACCAACTAAAGTTATTATATAGTAAAATAAGCAAATCTTCACAGTCCATTATGACTAAAGGTTTGGTCTGAGAATATAATAAAACTCAAATATAAGTCAGAACCAACAGTGAATGTGTACCAGTGTAGTGATTTTAAATATAATAAACTTCAAGTTAATGTGTAACTATTACTTAAACAAGGTGCTATTAAATAACTTTTATATTTTATAATTAACAAGTGATGAAATATTGAAATGAAAAATATTTCTAATGTTTCATAAAAGAGGTCACTTTTTTATCTCAAAACATTCATAGTAATGCCAGTAATAACGAAAGTATGTGGGGAAATAATTACAGTAACTGTGGATTAATTTAAAATACTATATAAACAGAAAAGACTGTGATAGACTTAAGTTTAGTAAAAACTAATAAATGTTAAATGGCTAATTATGTTTAGAGCCTATGAACTCCACTTTTTAAAGAGTTCTAATAGAATAAGATTTATATTTAGTGTAAGATGTTTTAGTTACATAACAGTTTGCATACAGATTAAAATGTTTATGTATGGATGCTGCATCAGTTTATAAAATGTTTATAATGTATGTTAAAAATAGTTCCAACAAACATGTCTAACTTTGGAGACTGCTAGTTAATGTTAAATATTATTTTTTGTATTAGTAGCATGAATTATATGCTACCGGTATCAATAGTTATGTAAGCAATTTTATTTAATGTTATGTTAACTTTTAAAAGTCAGAGGAGGTGTAGAATTAACTTTATTTGAAAAAACAATATATGTAAGATACTAAGCTCTAGGCCAAATAATGAACTCCCAAAAATTAATGTAATTGAGTAATTAAATCTGATGAACCATGTAAACTAATAAGATTTATGTAAGGTGGATCGATAACCAACTACTATAACCGATCCTATACTTTAAAAGAGTAATATAAAAAGATGTATTAAATTATAAAAAAATTTCAAAATGTAATATAACTAACTATTTCAGAGGAGGAATAGTAAATTCATGAATTATCACTAAAAGACAGTTCAAATGTAAATTTATAAAGGATTAAGGAAAGGGAAAGATTTGTGACCATCCGAAATTTATTATAATTATATTTATAACACCTAAAAGGGCAGTAATTGTGTACAAGAACAGGAAACAGGATTTTGGGCCTATATTTCCAAAAAGACAGAAATATGGCAATTTTAACAAAAATCTTTACAAATATGGACCATGACATATCAAATTAAACAGAATGAGGTGAATAAACCAATTATGTGATTAATAGTTCATGAAAGCAATCAATAAACTAAAAATATTCTATATATAATGTATATTATAATTACATGAATAGGAAGTGAAAATTATTTAAACAATACTTTTCCAATATTAACTTGGCAAGATATTTCCTAAGACGAAGGAAGTAAAACAGTTCTTTTTTAACATTCAACGCGAACGGTTGATATTAGATCGCGTTAAAAAACTGTATAACGAATTGTAATGGCGTACAAAGCCTAAAAACAGTGAAAACGAGAGTTACCGAAATTGACAATTTTTAACTTCAAATCAGTGAAATACACTACCACAACAGTGAAAACAAACGATACGCAACACCATACAAGTGAATTAAACTAGTACAACAACCAAACGTTAATAATTCACATAATAACAACTTCTCGATTCTTAGCCATAACCAGAAAACACTGAACACATCTAACATAAGACAATTAACACCAGTGAACACTGAAAACTTATCCAGGATACCTCGAACAACACAATAGACATTATTCACTAGTACGAAGATAATAAAACAGTTGTAAAGGTAATTTTATTATCAGAATTTCCAACCATCAGTTCACAGTAATATTCTACAACGAGACGTGCCGCCATTTTGAACTTCCCATGATGCAAAGTATCCGCCTGCAACGAATTCGTCCAGTAACCATTGGGTATAAATTGTATATTATAAATATTATATATTATTAACAAATTGTCATTTATTACTTATTAAGAATTATTTTTGTACATGTTATACTTTCTAGACTTACCCTTCTCTGACTATATAATTATAATCGTTAAAAGAACCTTTCTACCATTTATATAACATAACCTGTATTGTAAAATCGACCAAGCCCTGTGAAAGAGTCGAACATTTGCTCAATATCGATTTTAAATCGATCTTTTATAAATATTATCAATAAATTAAATTCATTCAATTATCAGTATTTAAAATTATTTCACATATTAGAATAAGAGTTTTAGTTAATTAAAGGACTTACTGGGAGACGACAAATATTAACGGAAAGTGATATACTGGAGCAGAGCTGAAAATCACAAATCGATTATTGTAAGAAGACAATCTGATTAACTCCAGATTCATTTAAGGTCAACCAGAAGTACAGATATTAGCCAAATCAACTTATCTTTCGTTATAATTTTAACGAAACAACAAAACCAGAATTAGTTACAAATTATTAGACATAAACAAACAAACAAACAAACACATTTTTTTTTGAAAAAATTTTTTTTTTTTTAAATAAAATTTTTTTCCTTTGAACATTACCCAAAGAAATAATTATTTGTAACAGCGTCTTGTTACAATATATAAAGAGATAAATGTCTCAAAATTTACAAGAATACAAAGATTGCGTTGGGCCGGACATGTTATACGAATGGAGGATGGCAGGAACCCCAAGAGGGCTTTGCTGGGTACATGGGAGGGAACGAGACCTAGAGGTAGACCGAGGAAGAGGTGGGAAGATGGCGTTGCAGAGGACACGAGAGACATGGGGATAAGAAACTGGAGGAGGGTTGCAGTGGATAGAGTGGATTGGAGGCGGAGATTGGTAGAGGCCAGGGCCCGACTTGGGCTGTAGCGCCATAGGAGGAGGAGGATAAGAAATCGGTATTTACAGTGAACATAAATATAATCATATCACACATCGTGGTACTTTCATTATACGAACATACACAAACAATATGATGACAAATAAATTTTTTTTCAGTGAAACAATTTGTTTTACGCAATATTTAGTTCCAGAGTAGAATGTAGCGATTATTCTATACATATATGTTATAATATTATATATTATATTGTATATTTATATTATATATATTGTTACGACGGTCTACTTAACCGTCGTATGGTACAGTGGAAAACAAAATACAAGACACCAGTTACGTCACTAATTACCAGCTTTAGTTATCACAATAAAACAGTTTGTAATTAACAAGACAGTCTCTTACAACAAATCAAATAAAAATTGTTCACACGCAATACAAATGTTAACTGATATAAAACACAATTGTATTACAATCGTCTCGCAAAGTTATAAAACAAGTTATACTTCGCCATAATATTTCAAAACCGCACTGTGTAAATCGCCACTTAAACGCAATGTGTAATCACTGTAATCGCCCGACAATAATTCGAACCGCACAGTAATATATCGCACCTCAAACGGAAACTGAACGTCGCCGAGTACTTGTATTTATACCCCGCCGAGGTTCTAGAATATTCGCTAACTGCACGTCAAGAATGCTACTAGAAAACACCAGTGCATAATTGGTTGCGGCCTTACACACAGCAGGCGCGGACCGGTATGGTCCGGTATAGAACCGATAGTTGACGAGTAATTGTCTTTGAACGCAAAGCAGCATTATGTACGCACACACACATTACAGCTGGATTCCACTGGAACATTCGATAAACTTGTAGAACGTTCCGTATTACGTAACACTTCCCCCTCCTTAAACCTGTTCGTCCAGAAATGGCAACCCGTGTCTGAAGTAATACTTAGCCAGGCAATCTAGGTGGATGACCTTGAACTTTCGCTGTCCTTCCTGTTGAATCAGATAAACAACATCGTTGATTATTTTTTTCACAGTGTAGGGTCCTTCATAGTTAGTCTGAAGCTTAGATGAGCGACCACGACGGCGCTTTGGGTTGAACAACCAGAACTGATCTACTTCTTTGAAACCCACACTATTGTTGCGAATGTCATACCGTGTTTTCATTTTATCACTGGCAATCTTCAGCTGTCCTCTTACCAAGCGATTCATTTCTCGTAGTTGGTTTTCTAATTGCGAGGAGTAGTTCTGTGGCTCTTGGGACTGAGTCTCAGGTGATCCGACCATCAAGTCCCCAGGAAGACGAATCTCCCGCTCAAACACCAATTTTGCTGGAGTCACGCCGGTTGTGTCGTGTACTGATGACCTATACGCCATGAGGAATTGTGGTATACGTTGGTCCCAGTCTGTTTGGTTCTCGTCAACAACTTTTGAAAGATGCTGCTCAAGTGTCCTATTGAACTTCTCAACCATTCCATCCGACTAGGATGGAGAGGCGTTGTCCTGGTCTTTCAAATTCCCAGTAAACGGCATAAAACTTGAAACACTCCTGACTCGAAATTTCTCCCTTGATCCGTAATGATTTCCATAGGGGCTCCATAACGGCAACAGAAATGAACTAACGCCTTTCCCACAGTGGTAACCTCCTGATTTGGAATCGCGTAGGCTTCCATCCACTTAGTAAAGTAGTCACCTACGACCATGATGTACCGGTTTCCATAGTCAGTAACTGGGAATGGTCCAGTAATGTCTATGGGAATTCTCTCGAAAGGCAGTCCAACGTTATACTGTCTCATTTTTCCCCTGCTTCTGGTTTGTGGGCACTTGCTTGCAGCGAATATTTCACATGTCCAAACCCATTCCTCTACGTCTTAGCGAAGATGAACCCAATAGAAACGCTTCCGTATTTTGTCAAGGGGTTTGTTAACGCTAAGACGTCCCATCATGCAACTCCTTTTTAAACAGACTGCACTTTACTTCGGGGAACTATCAACTTCATGACCACGTCTTGTCCATCTGCACTTTCCCAAACACTTTTCAGGAATCCGTTCTCTAAGGTAAGGGATTCCCATTGTGCCCAGTAGCCCTTCAGCACTTCCGAAACATAGCAGATATCTTGCCAATACAGGCGGCGACCTTCCTCTTTTGCTGTCAAGATCGGTCCAATGTCTTCATCAGTCATCTGTTCTTGTCGACAATCTTTTATCGCCCAGCCGTCTGCCAGGAAGTCTACAGTGATGGTTTGAACATGTTCGCTGGCGTTTTGTTCTTCCTTTTGTGGCGATGTCGGTAGTCTTCCGGGCACGGTCTTCGTGATAAGCCATCTGCATTACCATGTAGGCACCCTTGTCGATGTTGTACCTTGAAGTTGTATTCTTGCAGGCGTTCGAGCCACCTTGCGAACCTGCCCTTCCGGGTTTTAAATCTCAAGAGCCATGCAAGCACGGCATGGTAGCTACGTAGTAAAAACTCTCTTCCATAGAGGTATTTATGAAAATGCTCCAAAGCTCGGACGATTGCCAGCAACTCTCTCCTTGTAACGCAATAATTTCTCTCTGGTTTAGAAAGCGTCTTGCTGAATACGCTATTACTCGTTCTTCACCGTTTTCCACTTGAGACAAAACTGCTCCTAGACCAGTATTGCTTGCGTCCGTGTCTACGATGTACTTCCCTTAGGAAGCTGGAAAAGCAAGAATTGGCTGCGAACATAATGCAATTTTCGAAATCCTAAATGCTTGATCACACTCTGTCGACCACTGGAAGTTTCGTTTATTTTCCGTTAGCTTATGTAGTGGTTTAGCAATAGTAGCGAAGCCTTTCACAAAACGTCGGTAATATGAGCATAACCCCAGAAAACTTCGAACTTCATGTTTAATCTTCGGAACTGGCCAGTCTCTTACGGTGTCTACCTTATTAGGATCCATGCTAACACCCGCTGCTGAAACCAGGTGGCCCAGATACTGTACTTCCTTCTGGAATAGAGAATACTTCTTCGGGCTCAGCTTCAGTTGGGCACCGTGAATTCTTGTTAGAACCTTCTTAAGGTTTTCCAAATGGTCTCTGAAAGTCTTCCCGATGACTGTGATATCGTCTAAATAAACAAGGCAAGTTTTCTATGTCAGGCCTCGGAGTACCAGGTTCACCAATCTTTCAAATGTTGCCGGTGAATGCAGAGTCCAAATGGCATAACGTTAAATTGGAATAAGGCACTTGGGGTCGAGAAACCGTCTTCTTGATGAAGACCTACTTGACAATATCCACTCTTCAGGACAAATGTGGAAAACCACTGTCCAGAAGCGTTGGCTCCAGACAGCGTGTCAAGTGTATCGTCAACGCGAGGTAATGGATAGCAGTCTTTCTTTGTAACGTCATTTAACCTCCGGTAGTCTACGCAGAAACGCAATCCACCATCCTTCTTCGCTACCAGCACTGCTGCAGAAGACCAAGCACTTGACGAAGGTTCGATTACTCCCTCTGTCAACATGTCCTGTACTAACCGAGACATTTCCTCTTGTTTAGATAATGGAGGCCTTCGAGGAGGTTGGCGTATCGGTGTTGTGTCCCCGGTATTGATGCGATGTTGCACAAGAGAGGTTCTTCCCAGTGACTGTCCCTGAACTGCAAAACAATCTTTGAATTCGTGTAAAAACTGTCTAAGTTCTTTTACCTCACCGCTTGAGAGATTGTTAGAAGATCTGTTCAATAATTCCTGCAGTTCCTGTGGTAATTCAAGTGTCCGTAGTACTGCATCTTCTTTGCGTCATTCCGGCTACTAAGCCACAGGAGTCAATTTGCCTAGGACCGTACTGCTTTGTAAAATGACAGCTTGATCTAAAATATTCGCCACTCTAATAGGTTCATTTCCGGTTTCATCAGGTTTTACTAAACTTCTGGCAATTAGAATGCCCGGTGTGCTGACTACCTGGTGTTCGAATATAGAGCACTGGTTGCCCCTAGTATCTACCTCCGTTCTAACCACGGTGATCTTTTCGGAGTTTGGCGGAACAGTTACGGCCACTTGATTTATCACGTCCATTGATTTTTCTGATGTATTCATTGTAAAAAGCATTACCTCTTCTTTTCCGATTCTTAAGATATTGTTTTTGAAGTCGACTATAAATCTACAGGCGTTCATAACGTCCACACCAAGAATTGCTTCATCCACAATGTCTGCAACAAGTACTTGATGATCAAACTCAAGTCGACCGAGGCGTAGGTGTATCTCCACTTTTCCAAACACTTTTACTGGCCATCTAGTAGCTGTTCGGAAGCTGCAAGAGCAACAGATTGGCTTAAGATCTTTCACTACGTAGGGGCGCACAATAGAAACTGTTGCGCCTGTGTTAACTGTAATCGAGGTTGGCCTTTCTTGAACGAATCCGGTAACCATCAAGCTCCCGCTACTTTTCTGAAGTGTAGAAATTGCGTATTGCCTAGGGGCTTCGTTCCTCCAGTTAATCAGCACACGCCCCGTTGTACCGACTACTGCTCGTTTCCCTGCTGCTGAACTTTACCCCGACAATCTCGTTGTAGATGCCCGGGTTTCCCACATCGATAACACTTCGGTCTTCCATCCTTTC
The DNA here is from genome assembly GCA_034769895.1 of Magicicada septendecula. Lineage (NCBI taxonomy): Eukaryota > Metazoa > Arthropoda > Insecta > Hemiptera > Cicadidae > Magicicada > Magicicada septendecula. Next base: position 71,662,722 of record CM068372.1, on the reverse strand, counting down.
TTACTTTATCCTGTGGCGCTGATCGTTTGGTCTATGTTCCTTGTTCTTCTTCTTCATCGTCTGTGCCGTCGCACTCTTTCACCGCGCGCATTTTATGGCTTGGCCAACCAGACGCTGAGTTGGCGGCCTCAAATTGCAAAGCATGTGCCAGGGCATCCGCACTATTCTGTTGTCTTGCCATTCGTAACTCTTGGTGTAGTTAATTAACTCGGACACCAGCAGTAAATGTCTGCAAAGCAAACCTCGTTCGAAAATCTTCTGGCAAGTCAGGATATGCTACAGTCTAATTAATCTGTCGATGCTTGCTTCAAACTCTTGAAGGCTCTCCCCGGAATGCTGTTGCCTTGCTCTTAACTGGGTGCAGTACACATCTCACAGATGTTTATTACTATACCGAAATTCTAGAGCTTTTATCAATTCGGCATAGGTGTTCTGGCTGTCATATGGCACCTTCTGTAGTAATTCTGCCGCATGTCCTGTTAATGCGAGAACGAGTGAAACTGCCTTGTTTTTCTCTGTCCAATTATTTCCGCATGCAGCCGCTTCAAATTGGCGTAGATACGTCGTCCAGTGACTGCTTCCGTCAAAGGTCGCAGCTTTGACACGAACTGCTCCTGCTGCAGGCGAAGTGATTTTCTCTGTTTTCTTATTTTCTGTGTCTCTGTCTGTCTTTATAGTTGGTACAGTCTGTTCAGAAATTTGTTTTGGTTGTGTCTGCATAAACTGCTTGACTTCATTTTTAATTAGTTCTCTTATGTCTGAAATTGAGTCTTCAACTGTAGATATTTTTTCTGACATTGTTTGTTCTATGTTTGATACAGATTTTCGACTGTAGACTATCTTACCTCTTGACCATTGAGATTACTGCGTAATTCGCTCAAGTCGCCCCGAAGAAGTCCCAACTCTGCGGTGGTATGTTCTTGCAAGTGTTTTTGCATTGCTTCAAAAAGAGTTACTGTTTTATCTGCTTTCTGCTTACGTAATTCTGCCTGTCGTCCTTCCGACTCGAGGAAGTGCTTTTTGTCTTTCTTCTGTTTCCAGCTGTAGAATTTTCTGTCTGTCTTCCGCTTTCTCAACCTGTCGTTTTTCTGCTTCTTCTCTTTCTTGTCTTCGTTCTTCTTTTTGTCGTCTTTCTGCTTCTTCCGCCTCCTGCCTGCGTTTCTCATCATGCCGTTTCTTCGTCTGTAACAGCAGCGCCTGTAAATTTTCCATCATCTGACTGGCATCCATCCTTTATCGATTAATTACGAATTACACTCGCCTTGTATAAAATATCCACTGTTTTCACTGTTAACGGTTCTATCGCACTTCTGACCCACTGTTACGACGGTCTACTTGACCGTCGTACGGTACAGTGGAAAACAAAATACAAGACACCAGTTACGTCACTAATTACCAGCTTTAGTTATTACAATAAAACAGTTTGTAATTAACAAGACAGTCTCTTACAACAAATCAAATAAAAATTGTTCACACGCAATACAAATGTTAACTGATATAAAACACAATTTATTACAATTGTCTCGCAAAATTATAAAACAAGTTATACTTCGCTACAATACTTCAAAACCGCACTGTGTAAATCGCCACTTAAACGCACTGTGTAATGACTGTAATCGCCCGACAATAACTCGAACCACACAGTAATATATCGCACCTCAAACGGAAATTGAACGTCGCCGTATACTTGTATTTATACCCCTCCGAGGTTCCAGAATATTTGCTAACTGCATGTCAAGAATGTAACTAGAAAGCACTAGTGCATAATTGGTTGCGGCCTTACACACAGCAGGCGCGGGCCGGTATGGTCCGTTATAGACCTGATAGTTGACGCGTAATTGTCTTTCACAGCAAAGCAGCATTATGTACGCACACACACATTACAGCTGGATTTCACTGGAACATTCGATAAACTTGTAGAACGTTCCGTATTACGTAACACTTTTTCCGCATTATTTAACAATATATTATAATTAATGTACGCAGTACAATAATTCAACTTTTTACAAATTATAGAACAACTAAATTTTATTACTAAATAATATTGAAACTTATAAAATCTTTCAGCAAACACAATATAATAATCAGAATTCAAATCACGGATTAATTACTAAACGTACAATATAAACAACGATACAAAGTTGTATACTCTTTCGACATTTCAAACATATACCCAAACATTCTCAATGACGATACAAAAAATATTATAATAAAAAAAGATGCCACTGATTTAAAATTGTTATAATAAATTGAACAATCGGAAAGCTGCAAAAATATATTAGGCTAATAGTGAACTATGTTCAAGAAAAGTATTTCAATATTATTCAGTTCAGTCTCCCAGCATGTGAGTACCGTTTTCTTTTATCATAAAAAAAAAAATTATTTTTAATATTTATTGTAATAGTTGTTGGACATTTAGTTTATGCTCACATTCTTTAAGATATTACGCTTTGCTTAAAACACACATATTTGTAGCAGTGGAGAAATTTTGGGTAGCTATGTGGGTAAAAAAGTTTTGTTTAACCTGGAAACACTGCTTTTTCGTTCCATCTCTTTCGTTACACATTGAATTAGTTTACTGTCCTAGAAGAGCGAGGTGTACGCGAATGAGCCGGGCACCATAGTGCCATGTATGAGGTTCTCACTTCAAAAAACTGCGTATTTACTACGTAATGATTAAAGAAGTCTTAGAGAATTGGAAGTTGACAAGCGGTCAGTGCCAGAGTGTCACACCACGTCAAGACCTCCTACTTGTGTGTCAGCAGTGCCTTAGTGATTACTTAAGCTATTTATGCGTCAACTGTATGGTTTGTCGATGCTGTACAGGTTGTCCATCCGGCCAGAGGCTTGCCTACGGTTTTTTCATCCTATCCCGGTTTCAATTCAACATCTACTACCTTTGTCCATATATTATCCCGTTACACGTCTAGCTCATCTCCATTTTAGTTCAGCAATACGCTTTACAAAGTCCGTCAGTTCCGTTCTATGGTGTATAGTTTAACTTGAATTCTGCTTCTCCCAGAAACGCCAACAGATTTCCAACAGGTTGTCGGAACAAGGTGTTTGGTATTGGCTTATCTTCTCCTCCTCCTCCTCCCTTGTCTCTTTCTTCTTCTTTTCCATCGCTAACTGCTGTCAAGCGTCAGGGTTCTTCGTCCACATCTGGTACTCCTTCTGGGCGAGTCGTTTGCTTCTAGGAGAGACTTTCCTTTCGATTTACCAACTTGTTAACGTTGGTCCTCCTCTTCCTCTCCTTCCATTTCGGAGCGCTTCCATGATGAGCTCCCGCTTCCTTTCACCTATCCTCGTTTATCCTCGTGACCGAACCATTGTAGAGCTCTTTTCTCTTTTGTGTCGAGAAATGATTCCTGCTGAAGCTAAACCTGACGATTTCTACTTGATTTATGATTTTTATCATACTTTTGAGTCGTTCTGTCGTCTCTTTTTCCTAGTTCTTCCAGTCTACTGCCTCATACACCCCTTTAAAATCTCTTTTTATATTTCCCTATAAAGGTGAGTTTTCCTGACTCATATATTAGTAGCGTGAGTATAAACATCTTACACTCTCGTAGCTAAACTTCTTCAGTGATTAACTTATTACTCTCAGAAAATCCGCCTACAGTATTTATAACGATATAAATCTGGTGACAGGCGTAGTATATTTTCTTTCCATCCGAAATGATTAGTGTCCCCCCAGGTATTCAAACCTCTTGGCGTTTGGTATTGTCCTTCTTATTGTTTGGCGACTGTTTCCTTCCCAGTTAACATTCAGCGGCTCTTCAGTTTGCTTGATTGTTGCATTGCGTCGTCGTAGTGGGATGTTTTTGCACTTGCGGCATGATTGCAACATCTGGGTCGAGCCCAGTGATTGCTAGATGATAAACATAGTGCTTTACCATAGTGACGGTAAACAGTAGACAGGTGCCTAGTACTGGGCTCGATAACCGCCATGATGGTAAACAGTAGACAGGTGCCTAGTACTGGGCTCGATAACCGCCAACACGATCATTTGCTAGATGGCGGGCGAAGAAGACTTAGTGTATGGCACTGCCGCTAGAACCGATTCAGGCGAAAGGTGTGGTCTTGGTCTGTCTCAATCCTAGCAAGCAGACACCTTGAGGCGTCGGTCGCTCTCTGCGAGGCAAAGAGCTTCCGTGCCAATAACAGAGGTAACAGCAGCAACTAGCGTGGTCAGCGTGCAAGGAAGGAAGAAAGGACAGCTTTGATGGTAACTCTAGGGCTGGAATTATGAACATCAATCTGTTTCTGTCTACGTTGATTTTAACACTCTCGTCACTAATAACACTTGCACCCACTCAGTTATTACATTCTGAACTTCTTCCTGAACTACTGTTTGTTACAATTCCTTTAATATTTTATGAAAATGTGTGCATACACAAACTACGTAGATGAATTTGGGCTTTTGACTTTCAATGGTATACAAGGTTCTTAGTTTTTCACATATTTCCTGAACAAACAAGCAGGGACACTTTCATAGTACATGAAAGAACACTTTTAAAAAAATATTATAATTTGGGGGGACTTAAAATCTTTATTCCTGTTCATCATATTTACAACACGAGATAGGCAAGGCGCTGCCTGTTCCGCCTTCAAAGATCCTTCACCTATCTCTTACTGGAACTACCAATACACCTGTGTCCTATACGTTTGTACTTCCAGACTTCTTTGGACAGTCTCGAATCTGACATTGTTTCTAAGTGTTTTTCCACCGTAGTTGTAATCTTTTAATTTTTCATTGAAGTTAAAAACTTGTAGCGCTTTTCTTATGGCCTCATTTCTTATACGGTCAAGTTCAGAACACCTTTTAGCTTCCTATAAGAACGCCATTTCCGGGTCCTGCATATTACTGTCTTGTTTCTTAATTGTTGCCCATAATTCGCACCCATAGGACAGTACAGGGGCTGCCATAACTTTGTAGAATTTTAATTTCTATCTCGACGTACCCTGGTTCTAAAAATACGGTTGATTGTTCCGCAGATTACTTAACTTAACATAAATATCATAACTCCTATCATAGCCAATATCATTGCCAAATAATTTAAAACGTCTCACCTGTTCTAGCATTCGATCACTAATCATTATTTTAGTTCTTATTTTCTCTTTGCCTCGAAGTACCATTACCTTTGTTTTTATAGTGGATGTTTTCATATTGTATTGTTTGCGAATCTGGTGAAGCTTAAAAACAGATTTTTGCAAATCAGATTCCGTATTTTAAAGTGCAAGTAAGTCGTCAGCAAACAACATCACATTCAAATATCTGTCTCGTAATAATTTAATACCAGGGTTCACTAGATGTTTGTATTTCCTTACCAGATCGTCAACATAAATGTTAAAATGAGTAGGTGATATATTGCACCCTTGTCTGACACCTTGATTGACAGATTGGTTGAGATATCCTACAATAATTTTTAACAGCTATTCTTGTCGGTTATATAGGCCTTGTATAGTTCTTATAAATTGATGTGGGTATCCATGTTCTCCTAATATTTTCCTCAAAAAATTTCTATCTTCTGTATCAAAGGCCTTCTCAAAGTCAAAGTCAACGAAAGCTACATGCGTTTCTTTATTGAACTCAGATGCTTCTGAATGACTTGTGTTTATTCCTGTTGAAACGTTAACACTTAAGAACATCCACGTATTTCATTTTGGTGAAAGCAACGTTTGCTGACTACGTTTTGTGCGAGACGTTTGTGGTGTTGTGTATAATTTTCTTTGGAAAAACTGTTTACAACGAAAGTAATGTAATTAACACCGCTACGTTGCAGGGCGACAGCGGCGGACCACTGTTTACTGTAGCTGATGATGGCGTCATGGTGCTGATAGGTAAGCTGTTTGTGTTAATATTACAAGCAATATATTATAGACGTAGTGATATTCATTAACATAATTAATAATAATACGGATATGTGAAGGAATCGCTAAAAACACAAACAGATGGTAAAAAAGCATAAATTACTCAGAGATATGGTTACATATTCAATCAACGCGGAAGCGCGCGCGCGCGCTGCATTGAGTAATTGCCAGTTTTTTCGAGAAAAAGTCGAGGGTGACATCTATTTGAAACTGAGAATTATTGGGAACACTGTGTTTTACAAAAAGGAAGTATTTCAGGTGTAGAATTTGTTGTGATAATCACTTAGATAAAGAATATCAGGAAGCTTAGATCAAAAAGCTTCATTCCATTAATACTACCGTACGTAAACGAGCACCTATGTAGGGTAACATTCGCGTACGTAATTGTAGGTTCCGTTTCATTACACGATGAGTCAACTAAACGCGTTGTACTGCTCGTCACTGTTTCACTGTTCAATAATACAATATTGTTTGTGTGACAGGAATTATCTCGGCCGGATTGGGATGTGGACAGCACCTCACTCCCGGCATCTACGTCAAAGTCACCTACTTCCTCGACTGGATTTACGCCGTGACTGCCAACTCGTCGTACTGTAGAAACCCTTCTTCGTATCGTGAAACTCTTGCCGACTCGTTACATAATAATGGAGTGGAAGACTCTTCCATTGATGAGTTACCGTCGCCCAATTTGTGGTGGAATGAATATGCGTACTATTAAATGACTACGTCTATATATTATTATGGACAGTATTTATAATGTAAGAATATACTGAACGTGAGTGGGTATGGGTGTGTGTTGTGTTTGTGTCAGGACCTCTATACATGCCTATTCTGTATGTACGTTCAAGATACATGATCCGTATTCACGTATGGAGGGAGGCTCCCCTGCACCTTTGTCGGCCCGCCTGAAATGAATTTCTGTGTTTGTTAACCTATTTACATTTTTTTTTAATACGAAATATAAAACAATGGTCTGTAGTGTTTCCGAACTTATCACTCTTTAACCTACATCACACGTGTAACCAGTCTATTTGTAGTATAGTGGACAGAGATTCTGCTGTTTCCAAAGCATGGATGTACAATGGATCTGTGAAGTGTCTGTACTATCGGTTCTTCCAGATGGGATTTATCATTGGCCGCAGTCATTTAGTAAGAGTACTGTGGCAGACGATCAAAACCGCGATTGGTTAACAACTACATACATTAGCGACATTGTAGCCAATAACGTAAACGCTCAAAACATTAGAAGAAAGCTATTTGCGGAAAAGGTGGAATACGGACAAAAAACGCCAATGACAAACAAAAGCTAAAGAGTTGGTCTATTTTAAATACCCAGAGTATGATGTAAGTCACGAAAATGTAAAAAAAGGAGTCTGATTAAAATTAAAAGCTGTCAAAAAATCAAAGAATGTGTGGTACTATGAGACACATATCGCGGGGTTAGTGTTAGAACATCTAAGTACAAGTTTTAATGATGTTTCAAAATGTTTCAGAAACAACATTTTTTATGGATTTCTCTTTTTACTTTTATTTTTTAACAGCCATGTAATCAACAAAAAACTCTATTAATAATAAAATTTAACCTTGAAAATCACTTTTACGATTTATCATTGCACTTATGAACCTTTAATTTCAGTTTTCCGTAAATTCACATGAGTGGACTTGCGTAGATTTACCAATAACCTCACGATATGATGTGAAAGAGAAAACTCTGACGTATACTGCAGTCAGAACCACAACCCAGGGTCTCTGTCACTCGGGGCGAACATAGTTTCCGCCCCTCCCCCTCCATGGTTAATGATGGAGTTTGCTAGGAAATGTTTATTATTTTATTATTCAGTATATTAATAAAACTGATTTTAAATCGGTTTGCAGTTTCTTAAATTGAACCACTTAAGCGACAGAAATTGTCAGTCTGTCGCCTCTAACTGTTTTAACTGTCATAGCCTCTTGTGGATGTGAGTATAACAATTTTTTTGGATAACTGTTTAGAAAATCTCTTGAACAATTTTGACAAAATTATTTATAGGGAAGGGAGGGACTATTGTAATTTGTAAACAAAAAGGCATTACAGAACTCCACGACGTACAGAAAAAAATGTACATAACTTAACCAATGTTTACCTTTGAGTACAACAGTTATTTACAGTAAAAAATATTTTGATTACACACAGACTTATATAGAACAAATATATTAGATTAGACTTAAGGACAATTTTAAATCTGTTTTTATCATTACTGTCTTGGATGATTTAATCCGTTGAATTCCACAAATTTTCCATAAATTACGTGTACTCAGCGTGTCAAAAGTTTTGTTTTCATCCACAATTTATCCTCTCTGATGTTTCTTTAATCACTGCATAAACAGCTTCTATGTTATTCCGATGTATATTGTAACAGTACAGACTGTTCCATAGTAATAAACTAGGTGAGTAGCAAAAAGTGATGATAAAAAGTAGTAAATCAACAAACATCATTCTATGACAACACAAAATAAACTGACGAAAAGACTGAGACATTGACAAAGACTAGTTCCCCAATAGATTAGTTGAGTGAGAATAAACCAAATAGACAGAGTTAAACACCATATTTAAATGAAAGGTGAAATAACTTATATTTAAAAATATATTAGAGTAAAGTAAACAGCACATTAGCTGAGCAATTAAAAAGTATAGCTAACATAAGAAAGAAAATGAAGTATCATGTTGATAATAATAAATAGTAGATAAATTATGATAATTGAACAATTAGAATGAGATTAACAAAGTATAATCACAGTGTATTAAATCAACCTTGAAAGAAAGGTATGCTAAGGCAGAATAGATAATGACTAAAGAAAAATTAATGAAAGAATAAATTATATATGTTCTAATTATAAATTATGTCAAATGAAACCAGTAATGTAAAGAACTTTATGTATTTAAAAATGTTATAAGCCTGTTAATTTTGTAAAAAGATGTATTATAAGGTAAGGTGAACAAAACCTTATTATGAATTGTGAAGAGTAAGGGAATGAGTTAAGATGAATTAAAACAACTTAATGAATAATAAATGATGTAGTAAAAGATCAGACTAGGGACAAAATGCCAATTAACAATATTATTGTGTAATAACTAGCACATGATTTATAAGAAAATCAGAACAAATGGCAAAAATGTCTATATTAAATACAGAAATAAAGACATAATAATTAATATGACTCACAACAAAATATGCATAGTGCACACTGAAAGAAATGTTGTAATTATAGAAAGAAATATGAAATGATTATACAAATAAACAATAAATGAGATTATGAAAATAAGAACCATATATAATAAAGAGACCATACTATACAGAGTATAGAAAATATAAATGAATAACAATTAAGTAAAAGGTGTAATATCACCAGAAAAGTTCAATTCAAATGATTATAGGAAGTAAGCGTAATTTTGAGTGATTAATGATATAAGAACCAAGCCATTTAATGGTAATAATGAATTATGTTATAAGAATTATTAATGTTCAGCTGGATACAGCAAATGTATAGAATAGTATGTTAATTTAAATATTATAATTGTGTTCAATGTAGTAAAAGATGATTGTTTATTAATTATTAAGAGATACAGCAACAGAATCTGCAAATTGTAGCAGAAGACGCTTGTAATAAAGCAGTGTTTAAGATAGGCTATCAATAAAATGTAGTTTATTAATTAAAAAGTATCCAAACTGGCCGCTATTCATCTCAAAATAATCAGCAAGGAACGAGCAATACGATGCTAGTGATAGATCAAAATTTGTAATTAGAATAAATGAGAAACAGATAAAATAAGATAAAATTTGTGAATTTTGGAAAGGTAAGGGGAATACTAACAAAAATCATAAACCCACGCTTAGAGCGATTATGTAAAGGTTATTTTTAGAATAACCGCATAATGACGTAATTTTGGACCAATCAGAAAATTCGATGCCGAAATTCATTACCACCGCCGAGCAGAATCTGAGGCGACTATATAAGCAACGCGCTCGAAGGAGCGACACACACACACACACACACACACACACACACACACACACACACACATTTTTTAATTCAATCTCGACAGATACAGTAGAAGCTCCACATCAAAATTTCAATTAAAATAATTATTGTACAACAGCAGAGAAGAAATTACCTACAGTATACAGTAAATTACGACGATATCAGTATTATTACTTCCATATTTCCTTAAGGAATGGAAGTATGGTGATGGCAAAAAAAATCGTGTTCGAGATTATTGCAGATTCTGATTCTACTACACTCAAAACATGAAAAAAAGTCGTTTTCCGAAAAGTGTGTGTGTGTGTGTGTGTGTGTGTGTGTCTGTGTGTCTGTGTGTCAGTCTGTGTGTCTGTAGATTTTTTTTCTATGGCAAACGATAACTGCCGCAAATTCAAACAGAATCAAATAATTTTTTGCATACAGCCCTGATTTGTAGAGGACTCGCGACCTATTGTTTTTGGTGAAGATCGGTTGAAGGAAAGGGGTAGTTTACCGGCAACGGTTTTTTTTATCAAGGGAAATTTTTTTTTTGGCAAACGATAACAGCCGCAAATTCAAACATAATCAAATAATGTTTCGTATACAGCCCTTAATTGTAGAGTTCTCAAGACCTTTTGTTTTTGGTGAAGATCGGTTAAGGGAAAGGGGTAGTTTACTTGTAACGTTTTATGTTTTAACAAGGGTATTTCCTATGGCAAACGATAACAGCCGCAAATTCAAACAGAATCAAAAGATTATTTGCATACAGCCCTAAATTGTAGAGTACTCGAGACCTATTGTTTTTGGTGAAGATCGGTTAAGGGAAAGGGGTAGTTTACTTGTAACGTTTTATGTTTTAACAAGGGTATTTCCTATGCCAAACGATAACGGCCGCAAATTCAAACAGAATCAAAATATTATTTGCATACAGCCCTAAATTGTAGAGTTCTCAAGACCTATTGTTTTTGGTGAAGATCGGTTAAGGGAAAGGGGTAGTTTACCTACAACGTTTTTTTAACAAGGGTATTTTCTATGGCAAACGATAACAGCCGCAAATTCAAACAGAATCAAATAATTTTCTGCATACCACCCTGATTTGTAGAGTACTCAAGACCTATTGTTTTTGGTGAAGATCGGTTGAGGGAAAGGGGTAGTTTACCTGTAACGTTTTATGTTTTAACAAGGGTATTTCCTATGGCAAACGATAACAGCCGCAAATTCAAACAGAATCAAATAATGTTTTGCATACAGCCCTGATTTGTAGAGGACTCGCGACCTATTGTTTTTGGTAAAGATCGGTTGAGGGAAAGGGGTAGTTTACCTGCAACGGTTTTTTTTATCAAGGGAAATTTTTTTTTGGCAAACGATAACAGCCGCAAATTCAAACAGAATCAAATAATGTTTCGTATACAGCCCTCAATTGTAGAGTTCTCAAAACCGTTTGTTTTTGGTGAAGATCGGTTAAGGGAAGGGGGTAGTTTACTTGTAACGTTTTATGTTTTAACAAGGGTATTTCCTATGGCAAACGATAACAGCCACAAATTCAAACAGAATCAAAAGATTATTTGCATACAGCACTAAATTGTAGAGTTCTCAAGACCTATTGTTTTTGGTGAAGATCGGTTAAGGGAAAGGGGTAGTTTACCTACAACGTTTTTTTAACAAGGGTATTTTCTATGGCAAACGATAACAGCCGCAAATTCAAACATAATAAAATAATTTTCTGCATACAGCCCTGATTTGTAGAGTACTCAGGACCTGTTGTTTTTGGTGAAGATCGGTTGAGGGGAAGGGGTAGTTTACCGGCAACGTTTTTTATCAAGCGTATTTTCTATGGCAAACGATAACTGCCGCAAGTTCAAACAGAATCAAATATTTTTTTGCATACAGCCATGATTTGTAGAGTACTCGCGACCTATGGTTTTTGGTGAAGATCGGTTGAGGGGAAGGGGTAGTTTACCTTCAACGGTTTTTTTTATCAAGGGAAATTTTTTTTTTGGCAAACGATAACAGCCGCAAATTCAAACAGACTTAAATAATGTTTCGTATACAGCCCTGAATTGTAGAGTTTTCAAGACCTATTGTTTTTGGTGAAGATCGGTTAAGGGAAAGGGGTAGTTTACCTGTAACGTTTTATGTTTTAACAAGGGTATTTCCGATGGCAAACGATAACAGCCGCAAATTCAAACAGAATCAAACGATTATTTGCATACAGCCCTAAATTGTAGATTTCTCAAGACCTGTTGTTTTTGGTGAAGATCGGTTGAGGGAAAGGGGTAGTTTACCTGTAACGTTTTATGTTTTAACAAGGGTATTTCCTATGGCAAACGATAACAGCCGCAAATTCTAACAGAATCAAATAATGTTTTGCATACAGCCCTGATTTGTAGAGTACTCAAGACCTATTGTTTTTGGTGAAGATCGGTTAAGGGGAAGGGGTAGTTTACCTGCACCGTTTTTTTATCAAGCGTATTTTCTATGGCAAACGATAACAGCCGCAAATTCAAACAGAATCAAATAATTTTTTGCATACATCCCTGAATTGTAGAGGTCTCAAGGACTTTCGATTTTGGTGAAGATCGGTTAAGGGGAAGGGGTAGTTTACCTGCAACCTTTTACGTTTTAACAAGAGTAAAGTACTTGCAAATTTATTTAACCTTTTTGAAACAATGGTAATTGTTAAAAATAAAATAATTTTGTTGCCAGGCAATAAAATTAAAATTTTTTAATTTTAATGTAATATAATATTTTTCATTTAATACGGCAATAAAAAGGCAGGTAAGACACAAACACACAATTCACGTTATTTCTGGCCTCACTCATGTTTATTTTCTTACGTTTGCACGCTTTTTAAATGGAAAGTGCCGAAACCCACACCAACATAACGCGTGCAAGCCAAAAAAATGGACATCAATTTGCTTACTGGCGAAGCTAGTAGTTAATGAATGGGTAGGCAAAAATCTTATCTTAAATTTTTTTTAAGGAATCACTAAAAGGACGGTGGGTCAAATCGGACGCTGAGGTAGAGTTTGCTGTAACCGAATGGTTCCACAAACAGCCGTAAGAATTTTACTAGCAGGGAATCTACAGGTTAGCGCAACAGTGGAACTCATGTCTTAATGTTATTGGAGACTTCTTTCAAACGATAACAGCCGCAAATTCAAACATAATCAAATAATTTTTTGCATACGTCAGTGAATTGTAGAGGACTCTAGGAATTTTGATTTTGGTAAAGATCGGTTAAGGGGAAGGGGTAGTTTACCTGCAACCTTTGACGTTTTAACAAGAGTAAAGTACTTGAAAATTCATTTAAACTTTTCAAACAATGGTAATTGTTAAAAATAAAATAATTTTGTTGCCAGGCAATAAAATTATAGTTTTTTCATTTATTTATTTTTTTCTCAGTTATGTACTGTTTACGTTTCCATTTTATTATTATGACTACCGCAATGAAAAGGCAGGGAAGACACACACACACACACACACACACACACACACACACACACACACACACACACACACACACACACACACACACACACACACACACACACACACACACACACACACACACACACACACACACACACACACACACACACACACACACACACACACACACACACACACACACACACACACACACACACACACACACACACACACACACACACACACACACACACACACACACACACACAGTTCGCGTTATTTTTGGCCTCATTCATGTTTATTTTCTTACATTTGCACGGTTTTTAAATGGAAAGTGCCGAACCCATACCAGCATAACGCATGCAAGCCGAAAAAGTGTCCAGCGTGGATAGCGATTTCCTTCCTGTGGATCGCTGGGCAGTGTAACTGCACGTGTTTACAGAGGAACGATTCGTAGACAGACTTTTCGTCTTTAGGGAATATTTAGGTAATATTTCATTTCGAAAATGATTTTAAATATAAATCTTAGAATATGGAAGTCATGTATGGTTCTCCATACCGATATTTTAATAATTTGGTCTTGTTTAAAAGAGTTGTAATTTCAAGCCACTCAAACAGTTACATTGGCAACATGGCCGTGTGAAGCGCCAACCATTCAAATGTACAAACCATCACAAGAGAATAGTTATTGAATTAAATTAATTTCATAGTAAAATCAAGTGAATAATTTAACAATATTAAATAAAATTATTTCGTTTATTCAATTTTAAATAATTTTATGGAATAACAACGTAGATTCCATACGGCGCCCAAATAACCCAAACTTAGCTCACTAACTTTTAAACGGTGCTAATCGACTGTTTTGACTGATCAGTTGTTTTATGACATACCACAACAATTTGGACAACCAGTTCAGACACATAGACGCTACCAGTTGTACACCAAAGGTACGTGCAAGTTGTAATTGTGTTATAAACTAGTCAAAACAACATTATTACAGTACAACTACAATTTAGATCGACGGAATTGCGGCGGAACGTCAAGATTATTCCACTGTGCTACTAAAGAAATTAAAACAGATTAATAAAACAGATTACAATAATTAAACAATTATATAAAGATAATTAAAACAAAAAACAAGAATTAAATAAATCAATAAATAAAAATAATTATTTAATAAAATAAATAAATCAATAAATTTAATAAGGGGTACAACTTCGTCTTATTATAATATCTATAAAAATAATGTTTCCTTCTTCGCCCATCATGGACCTCTGAATTTCTTACATTGGGACCTCAAAAAATTTTGAAAACTTATCTTTCTTTTTGTTTTAAGTCCAAATTATTCTACAGATCTTCCTAAACACGTACATATACAATACATATTATTACAAAAACGTGTGCCTCTGTCGTTAATATATCTCTGTAAAATGTAACAGTGTGTCTAAATGTAACTTGTGTATGTTTGTCTTACCAATTCGTCCTCGCACGGTAATGTACCTCACGATGCTTGAGTCCGTAGCGAACGTACGGATAACCAGGTATCGTAGTCCCCGATCTGAGGTTCATTAGTAATGTACAATTCCCGGGTGGCGCCAAATTGTTTATTTAAAACAATAAAAAATTGTCTTCTTGTCAGCGATTTATTCAAACAGTGTGGAGGGTTCAATTCGTCCCGCCTTTTCTCGATTTGTATAATCGTGTTAGCAGTTACAGTATTTGCTGCTTGCGCGCTAGGTAGCACGTCAGAGACATTCGTTGTAAATTATATTTTTACGAATACACTTTCCTAATGAAAATGAAACACATTTTAACATACACAGTATTGAGTTATTAAGGATTTGATATTACTGTTTCATAGACACAAGCTATAATTGATTTTTTATATAATTTTGCACCGGATATTTCCTTATGAGACTTTTCTCTGGGTTTAACAAATCGATTTTGGACGCAAATAAACATACAGTGTGGCGTTCTATCACACCGGTCAACCAATATTTACGTTCGACTTTTGTGGGATCTTTTGATCACGTCAAAAGGCTCAGATGCAATTACAATAATAAAAATACACAACCTTACAATGTTTCTACTTAAGTATTGTAACGTGTAATGATAAATGGTTTGTAGAAATGTATTAAAAATGGTTTAAAAGTTCGTACATTAATACTAGGTTAGTTTTCTAATTTAAAAAATTTTCAGTGTCTTAATATTCTTATTTAATCTTTGAAAGAGAATAAAATTGATTCAGTGGTATTCCAAAATATAGTGAGAAATATTCAAAGTGCGTTATTTCGGAAGTTGAGATAATTTATTATATACTTAACAGCTTTGTAGCCTGTGATTACTCTGTTAGTCGGGAATGAAGGGATGTTGCTGCAATATAATTCATTTTTCATTTGTTCGGGCTTTGGGCATCTTTTTCAAAGTTTTTTGATTTATTTATTCACTTCGTCTTGAAATAAACGTCTTCTCTATCAGGTAATAGTGTTCAGTAGTCATCAGACTCCTTTTCGTTCAATTTTGACAAGTTAATTTACTTTTACAACATTTTAAATATGAAAATAGGTTGTTCTGAAGTCTGGCGTATGTTTTCCTTGAGCGTCACTTTCTTAGTAATTGTATTCAACGGTAATTACCTCTTCAAACCGTCGTTTCCATGGTTACACCATTATTCTGATTGGGCGAGCTTGATATGAATACATTGTTATCAAAATTTGAATTCTTTTCAAATCTTCCTATATCTTCTGACTTCCTTCCTTCTCTTATCTTCCTTCTTAGTTATTATCTATTAGCACTGTCATTTGTATTTTCTCACAAAGATTATTTTGTTATCCCACAATATTGGGTTTTTTCATGTTTTCTAAGTTTACAATTAATTTAACACTTACTAATTACATTTCTCTGTTTATATAATTCCTTATTTCAATATTTTGTTTTTAATAACATTTACCATTCATCCTTGGTTAATTAGTCACCTTGGATTTGTCAATTACTTGGTTATTTTTATACAATTAGTAATTGTTTATGTTTGACCGTTAGGCCTGTTTCAAGTCTAAGTAGCCATTACTGGTTTTTGATTGTTTCATACACATTATATTTCATTTTGTCCTAGATCGTTATTTCGTTATTTATAATAATTAATTTTATTATCTATGGAGGTGTTTTAATTTAGACTTTTTGTGATCTCTGTATGTAATAACTGTGTTATTCAATATTTCTTGCTAATTATTTACTAACAGTTTTCTCTTTTATAACTCAAACATTGTTTTCTTTCCTTATTTTAAGTACTCTGCCACTGTCAATACTATGGCTATTAATTACTATTTATTTCTCATATAACATATAACATTTAGGTTTATGTTTGGGATATTTACCCCATCCATCTCCTATTCATAAACAATTGTTTATACAATTAATCAACACTTATTATTTAATATGTGTGTACAATTCATTATTTCTTATTTATTGTTCGGGTGATGAACAATCTCACCTCTATTGAACTTATTTCATTACTCTCCCCTTATAACATGGGTATTTACTTAAGGTTAATACTTATTTTCTAAGGCTCTTTGCTTTCCCTTCCATGTTAACATCATCTTATTACTTTTTCTTGTGATTCACACCTTTAAATTCTACAATACATTCTTAAGTTCTATAATAATATTATTTCATACTCATTACAGTTAATATCACTCCTTAGTGTTCATTATTACTGAATCAATGTTCTATTCTAAATATTATTCATAATAACTTTATTAAATGTTATTGTTCACTCTTAAATCTTAAACAATGGTTATTTTACTAAGTCTTTATCTTAGCCTTCTCTACTCTTACTATTTTTATTACAGACCATATTTTTATTTGTTTATCACTATCACTTTTTAAATTATTTTGTGTTCATTTTAATTTACTTAGTGTTTCTTTTTGTTATATCACTTTAGGATAACTCACTTTCACTAGTTTAACTTCCGTTTATTTCTCACTATTTTACTCTCTTTCTCTACCCGCATTATATATATAATTTAATATTATGTCTTTCTTTATTAACAACTTACATGCATTCCTAACTCTTTGGGCTAGTGTACTTTTATCTATCGTTTTTTATTACTGACTATTTACAATTGTCATTCAATCAATACTAACATTCATTAATTGTTTTGGTTCTCAACCGGTTTCATTTTCTTTATTATTTTGGATTACATTATTTCTCCCTTCTCTATTTTTTATTCCTTGTCTGGGTTTTCTTGACGTGTTTCATTTTGTTTTCTTCATCGTGGGTTTGTTCTCTTTTTGTTTTCATTTTTCTTCTCCTTCACTCGTCTTGTTTACTTTATTTTGTTTCTTAACTGGCCAATCTCTGGGGTTGGGTCAATGTCGTTTGTCTGTCAGTCTAGTAGTTGAGTTTCTTCATTAATCACTTTTGGTTTATTACTCTTTCTCCTTCCTTCTTAATTACGTTTTATATATTTTTTACTCTCCACATTATTTATTTATTCAAATATAGTATTATTTAGCATTTTTTATACATACTTATTGTTATCAAAACTGATCTGAATTTGGCGATGTTATAATATGCCTAAAAAAATATTTCACGTTTTATAACCATAAATAATATGAGTCTCGCTTCCTCTGGATTTTGTTTTTTGAGCTCACGTTATGGTGCGTTTTTTTGATTGTTATATATTTATATACTACTATATATTTTTATATACCGTAATATACTACAAAATACTTCTTTGATAATTTTACTTTGAATTAGTTACGAGGTTAGCTAACTTGGTCTGAGTGTCTTGCTGTATTGCATTTTTACTGTTGTTTATATTTACTGTTTGGTTGGGAAAAGTAGGTTGACCGATGCAAGCATAGACAAACTTTAGAACTACTACGGTCTTGCCATTAGGAGGAACTCAAATAATTTACAGAATATGGTAAGAAATGTTTGGGCCATATACGAGGTGTGTCAAAAAAAGACCAAACTTTTTCAATACCATATCAACAAACACAAACAACGCGCTGCGACTTTGGGCGCGCCTAGCAATAGTTTTCGACAACAAATTGCCATTTATTCTGTTCCGCTATCAGCATTAGTCTTTGAGGTATATCAGATTTAGTGGGGACATGCGCACGTTGGCCGGCGGATTAAGAAAGACGTCGAAGAACAAAGTGTGCCTAAGAAACTTGGTGGCAAAACTAGGTTAAACTTTGCGGAGACATTCTGTTGTTGAATGAAGCAGACGCGGAGGCCTGCATAAGCCGAATGATTATTTTAAGAAATTTCAAAGAGGGTAAAAACAATGGTCGCTGCAGATCAAAGCGATGTCGAAGATCATGGGAAGAGAGCTCGTGATGTGGTAATTGTAAATCATCGCTTAACTGCTGAGACTTTCTGAAAGAATGCGCATCCATATAAGATCGTAAAATTCAATTTTGATAGTATTTATAGCACAACTTAAATGTATCGTATCACTAAAAAATTCTTACTGCGTTTGTTGACTGACGATCAGAAAGAGACCAATTTGAAATCGGTCAACAACTGCGTACCAATGCAAATGGTAATGACAACTGTAGAATGCAATGGGAATT
The DNA here is from genome assembly GCA_034769895.1 of Magicicada septendecula. Classification (NCBI taxonomy): domain Eukaryota; kingdom Metazoa; phylum Arthropoda; class Insecta; order Hemiptera; family Cicadidae; genus Magicicada; species Magicicada septendecula. The sequence continues at coordinate 71,643,834 of CM068372.1, read as the reverse complement.
GGTCTGTAAAGGTTTTACGAAGTTAGCAGCAAAATTTTACAACACATACGTTGTGTTAAGATCTCCATTCTCACTACGTTATAAATCCGCCGGACGGTGTGCCCGTGCGCACTAAAGCGCGTGTAGGTCGAAGACTGATGATCATGACGGGTCGGAGAAAACGGCATTCCGGTGTCAACATCTGTCGCTAGCATCACTTAATTGCGCAGCTCGCTCTATGCACAGATTGACGTGCTACACAAATACAGTAGTTCGGTTTTTTTTTAAACACATCTTGTATTTCCACAAGCTAACCAGTTATGAGAACCCCCAACACTGACTCTGCCCAAAAGGCGAAGGAAGTTGGTGTTAATAGAACAAAGCCATAACCACGAACGCAATATACTATCCACAAACATTCCCTACCAAAGGCTGTTGTTTTATTGGCTATAAAACCCATTTTCAGGGATCTTTCAAATTCAGACCTTCTCAATAAATGTCTCCACGGCCAAACTCAGAATCCGAACGTGTCCTTTTACAGCGTAATTTGAAACCGATTACCGAAAACAGAATTTGTGGGGAGAAATACGTTGGAATTACGAGTTGCGGATGTTGTGGTGACTTTTAATGATGAAAATGTAGCCGAAAGTACAGTTTTAAAGAATTTAGGGTGTATAATCAAGGTCTTAAAAAAATTGATCGTATTAGAATTTACAAGGCTGAGGAATCTGTACAAGACATAACAAAAAATCAAAGATAAAAAGAAAACAAAAAGATATTATTTTTATCTTTAACCACAATTTACCAAAAAACGCAATTCTCCTTACTTTAGGCACATCTAATTCAGTTAGTTGTAACTGTAGAGGCACGAAATTGTTACTACCAATAAAGGTCATGTTGGTCTGCATGGTAGCCTACTTAGAATATATTTAGGCATTAAATTAATTATTATTTAGTCTACAAATATACTAAAATATGTACGAAACATAAGAAAAAAATTTCATTATTAATTTTTTAATAAAAAATTTTAGATAGGTTACAAACAATACTTGGTGGTTTACCGTATATCCGAAATTATACTCTTTAATTTAGTTTTTGTTTGAACTCTGTAGGACTTATATTTATGGAGTAATATTAATTTGACATGGGTAAGATGGGACATCCCTACCCCCTTTGCGAGATTCAAACAATTACAGCTTTCTTCTTTTAGTGCCGCTATTGTCTAGTTTTGTCTCCGTAAGAGCCGTCATATTCCATCTAGTAGGCTAACTTTGAAAAACTTAAAATCACAGTTAACATTTGAAAGCAGCATTTCTCTCCTGTTAGAAGAAAGCTTTTGTTGTGACACCGTTTTAGTCTTGGTAAGAATTCTGCGTCGTACGATTTGCGTTATGTTATCTTTTAAACTGAAATAATCTTATTTCTCAACTTTATCTCATCCTGTGATGATATTTAATTTATCGGTTTTATTTTCTAAAGGTTTTTATTACAATTATAGCGTTGTTAAGCAAAATTTTGATTTAATAATAATGTCTGTTTTATTGACATAGTTTCAAAATCATCGTTTTTTTCATACCAAAAAAGAGATTATTATTTATGTCTGTCAAACTCAGAGCATTAAGCTATTTTAGAGTAGTTACCTGAGCCCGGGAGAGGGCTATGTTCAATATTGGCAGAGTTTTGATTTAATTTTGAAGGATAAAATACCTTAGAAATTACATAGGATAAAACTATTACTCTATGGAAGTGTAAATATAATTAATAATGATTATCGGTTGACGCGGAGGGATGATTATCTGCGTAGTTTAGTTTCTTTATAAGAATAAAGTACTTAATTTTTATAGATAAAGTGACTAGAAAATAACATTATATTAAACGATTGTCCCATAATAACAAAAAATATCTACAAAATTAATAGTGAAAATAGCTTGAAGTTGGGCGATATTTTTTTAGAAATTATCGAACAGAATTCATGTAAATGATTTTGAATATAAATCTTAGAACATGGAAATCATGTATGGTTCTCGGTCCGATATTTTATTATATGTGTGCTACGTTATCGGCAACAAAGTAGTAGTTTCTATGGAAATATTTCATTTCAGTTTGTCAAACGTAAAACTCGATTTACAAGGTGGGGGATATTTTTTTAGAAATTATCGAACCGAATTCAAATAAACATAAATATTATAACATGGAAGTGATGTATGTTTCTCCGTTTAATGTTCCATTTGAGATATTTAAAAGCTTTTTGTAAAAGAAGACAAAACACGCCGACAAAGTATAACGAATGACGAATGGCCGTGTTGTACTTTTGTATTTTGCATTTAAAATCTAAAGAATGCAGTTAAATGTGAAGTTCGTTTCGTTTACATTAAATTATGTAGTATTTTCTTTTAATCTAGTTTTCGCTCGAGGCTCAGTTCTCGAGATGAATAGCTAAAACGCAAACAACGGCTTGGTCGGAGACCGTACTATTTATTGTACAGATTATGTTATCTGTCGGATACGTTTAAAAAACTGAAACGGTGTTCACTTGTTATCTCGTTATCTTTCTTTCTTTCCCTGCCTAGTTCGTTCTCTTCTTTGTGTTCTGGTAGTCGTTATCTCTGTCTATCATGAAAAAAAAACACGTAATGAACACACACACACATATTTTTATCACTTAACTCACTTTAATTCGGGTTTCGTTCATTCTTGTATTATTATTATATTGCCTTTATATTAGATTAGTCCTTACAAATTTTTAATTTATACGTTTTTTATCATTGCAGGGTGTAGCCATAATACATTTTGCCACCGAATTGCATTCAATAAATTTGTTAAAAAATTTTCTTTGCGTACAGTAAATTTGATAAACTTACCGTAAGTAACCTCTGTTCGTAATTCTCCATTAGACTTAGAGAATAAAAGTTGTCTTACGCGCTACTGTCCTAAATTACCGGTATATTAAAAAGAGGAAAAAGTTGTTACATAATTTGATAAATTTAAAAGTGAGTTTTGAAAACAATGTTTTGTTTTTACAAATAAGAAGCTTCCCATGTAAATATTTCAATCATACAAACGCGAAGTCGTGCATACGCGTTGGTGTTTGTCATGGAATGTTATGCAGCCAGGGACGAGGCCATTTACAATGTACAACGCAATCGCATTGACCGTGATACAGGTCTAATATGCATAACGGAAGGGTAGTGAGAGAAAGGGAGAGAGAGAGAGAGAGAGAGAGAGAGAGAGAAACTCTGATGGATCGGTGACTCCGCCATACTGTGGGAGGGTAGTAGGTCTGATTACGTTTATGTAGTATTGAATGCCCTTCTGAGGATGACGTGATACTTAAACGCATTTCCTCAATCCTTGCTTAAAAAACTATTGTTTGTCTGTGAGCAATTTTAATATATTGTAACCAGACCCTGTATTCTGTAAAGTTACAAATAAAGATAAAGAAAGAAAAAATTTTATTTAAAAAAAAATTTTCTGAAAAAAAAATTGTATGTTTGTTTTGTGCCGTACTGGCTTCGGCAACGTATTATTAGTATTTTAAAACGAGCGCCGCTGACGTCACGCACTGCCACACTGTTAAGATAGTTTGTTGCCGGTCGGTTATACACACAAACGGTTGTGCAGCTACGCAATACAGCTGGCGCTGCCAGCCAGCTGTGTCTGTACATTCCTGCATTCGGAGGTTACTTGGCTGGACCGAAACGTTGTATCGGCCTCATTTCTGCTTGATCCTCCAACCTGTTCATCTGGTCTCGGCTGGCGGCAAACTTCTGTCCAGGACTTCCGAACCTATCACTATGATAGGCTAGATAAAGTGTTGTTCCAGGTACGTGCAAGTCTGCGGGTTCTGAAAATATTCTAACCCCAAATATATTTTGTGTTTCAGCTTTCATTATGAGTTATGCTTGTGTGTGTGTGTGTGCGTATAGAGCAGTTTTTAATCTGGGCATTAATGCTATTACAAAATCAAATTAAATTTAATTTAATTAAATTATGAATGTGAGAGTCGTGGGTCAAGTTGATTTCAATAGAGAATATGCTAATGTATCTTGCACTCAGCTGTTTTGATGTAATTAATAACTACGAAAGACACAGCAAATCAATTTGAATATTTCAATGAAACATTAAGAAAGTAATTGCTAGACGAGCTTAATACTGTTTAATCTGAATTAGTGGCGATGTGTGTGTGCGCTGTTGCTGCTTAAAGTTAGTGTTGGTATTTAATGTGGACGGCCTAAGTGGCGTGATTTTCTTTATGACACCCTCTACAACCTATTGTATGTCCAGGTGCTCGACCAAGGGCGAGATGGGTGTCAGGGGTGGACGAACATCTGTCCACCCTAATGGCAGAGACGATCTTATAGCCACAATGCCGTCAGTCGAGGACTTTTCCAACGCTAAGCTGCACCAGGGACTTGTGACACGACTGTGACATCACTGATCCGCGCCTATACGAACTAAGTACACCGGACAATCCAGGTGGGAAAATTCTGATTATCTATTTCTCTCTCTCTCTACAACATGTGAATGCACAGAAGCCGCCAGAAGCTCACTCGTGAAGTTCTGAACATTATACTCTAGCACAAACTCTCGTGTTCAATTATGTTATTGCATGTGTGAACATTACCACAGTACACCTAATGAAGTATCTTATAACTGTATAATGTGTAAGAAGTTACACACATACACACACATCCGCAGTTTGCTGTAAGATCTAACTTTCATCTAATTAAGACCATTAGGGAGTTAATTATCTCGTGCTATCATGTCATCTGGTCATGGCTGAGTTTTAATAACGTAGCGGGGGTTGTCTGATGCTGTAGATGAGAAACGATTTTCTTTCACACACATACTTAACGCTTAATGATTAAGGTAAGGGGTCGTTTGGCTGGTTGAGTTTCGGGGCGGTTACTTACATTCTCTGGTGTGAACTATGCTTGTGAATTTTCTGGCAAATCTATGCTTAGGAGCTGAGATATTCCATTTACGTTGTCATTTATATTCGTACCTATCTATACATATTAGGGTTCCTTCATTTACTGTAGTTGGAATGGGTTTATGAGGAGGTTAGTGTTGAAATGAGGGATGTTTTGTTATTTATGTCGTATATGTGTTTGTGTGTGTAATTTTACTATATATATATTTTTTTTGGGGGAATATGTAACGGATTTAAAAAAGAGAATAACCATAAATGTGCTTACTGAGACAACAGGCTAGCCTATTTGATATTATACAACACTGATGGATTAGTATTGCTTTATGAATGAGATTATTACTAACTTTGACTCATACATAATCAGGCAGAAATTTTTGCAATCAGTTTAATATCAATTCACTTACTTTGTGACATTATGAATTAATGGATATACATATATATATATAATTCTGCCTTTAATGGTGTGCTCACACAATCACGAACTTGTCATGTATGTAAAATATTGCAGGTTGAATAAAGCACACGCTTGTTGGTTAAAAGAGTTTTTCATTTGCAAGTCCTGTCATTCACCTGGGGGGACATGTCTGTAATTGTATTTGGGCCTTGCACACTTTTGCTTCCTCTAGGTTTTTTTTACCTAGTTCTAAATATGATGTCTCTCCCCTTTTACAAAAAAAAACTTAATAAAAATAAAATTAAATAAAATTCAAAAAAAAAATTACAAAACTTAGGAAAATAAAAGGGGGGTTTCAGTTTATGATGTATATAATTGAGAAATAATTCTGTTTTATTGGTTTAATTGAATTTCTAAAATTCAATTAGGTAATTTTTAATTAATTCGCACTTCTTGAAGATCTTAACAAAGTCCGGAGTTAAACAGATTAACTCCAGTCAGCAATCGATTAACGACTTTCCGTGCTGGTCCAGTATCTCACTTTTTGTTAATATTTTCTTCTTTCAGGAAGTCTCGTTGCTTAATTAAAACCTTAAATTACCATGTGAAATAATTTATAAATCCATACAATTGAAATGAATTCATTTATTAACTGAATTAAATAATGATCGATATTAAATCGATTTTGAGCAATTGTCGACTCCGTCTCAGGAATAAATCGATATGTTCATACAGGTTAAAATTCTTATAAGTATTATAAAAGGTTCTTGGAGCGATTATATTATAATAGTCAGAGAAGGGCAGGACGAGAAAGTATAACATTTACAATAAATTATTTTAAATAATTATTATCTAACAAATGTGAATAATCTTTATAAAATGTTTAATATAGTTGAGTTCTCAAACCAATACTGCAGGCGCTGTAGTCATTCAATGTTGGAGGCAGTGCAGCTCGATTTCATGATGGCGGACATCAAAAGTGAAGAGGTTATTCGTAATATTTGTCACGAGCAAATCTCACAATAAAATCAACTTTACAATTGTTTTAAAGATCCCCCAACTTGTGTAAACTGTCTAGGATGTTGTTTGGGATAGTCTGGATGAGTGTTCCGTGTCCACTGGTGTTAATTATTTTATATTATATGTGTTCACTGGTATCTGTTCGCTATGCAAACACGGTTATTCTGTTGTAGCTTGAAATATTACTAATATGTAGTTTTAATGTTTTATATCACTGGTATTATGTAGTGTGGTGTTCGTTTTCACTGTTGTCGTTGAAGGTTTTGTATGTTTTTACTGGAAAAGTGTTTATTTAAGTAACTCTCGTTCTCAACGAATTTTTTAGGTAACCTTAGTACTTCATTATACGGTTTTTAAAGAACACAATTTCACATGAACTGCTCAGTTTGAGCGTTAACAAAGAACTAACTAACTTCCTCCACTTTAGTAAAAATCTTGCCAAGTTAATATTGGAAAAGTACTGTTAAAATAATTGTTACTTCCCATAGACATGATTACAAATTACATTATATATGGAATAATTTTAGTTTATTATTCGCTTTCAGGAATTATTAACCATATAATTGGTTTATTTATCTCATTCTGTTTAATTTAATATGTTATAGTCCATATCTGTTGAGATTTTTGTTGAAATTACCAAATTTCTTTCTTTTTGGAAATCTAGGCCCAAAACTTGGTTTCCGCCTTCATATACTTCTACTGCCATTTTAAGTGTTATTAATACCATTATAATAAATTTCAAATGGTCATAAATCCCTTCCTTTCCTTAATTACATATAAATTGAACATTTGAACTGGTTTTTAGTGATAATTTCTGAATTTAAAATTCCTCTTTAAAAATAGTTAATTTATACATTTAAAAAATTTTAAATAATTTAAGGTATTTTTCTATACTACCTTTTTAACTCATAGGTTCATTTACAGTAGCTGTTAATTGACCTACCTTACCTAAATCTTGCCAGTTTACATGATTCATAGGTGAATTAACTGGTTTATATTGAGTTTCTGTGAATTCATTTTTTGGCCTAGAGTTTAGTATTTTACATGTCTGGTTTTTTCAAATAAATTTACTTCTACTCCTCCTCTGACCCTTAAAAGCTATCATGACATAAAATAAAATTGTTTACAAACTTATTGAGATGTGTAGCATCTAATTCATGCTACTGTTATAAAAATAATAATTAACATCACTCAGCATTCTGTAAAGTTGGACATGTTTGCTGAAATTGTAGTTAACATACATTTAACTCATTTTGTGAATTAATACAGAATACATACTGGAACATTTTAATTGGTATGTATGCTGTTATTAAACTAATATAACTTATTCTAAACATATAAATCTTATTGTATAAGAACTCTTTCACAAATATTTAGTTCATGGCTTGGAACAATATTAGCCATTTAAACGTTTTAATCCTATGAACACTTAAACTATTACCAGTCCTTTCTAATATTATTACTATTATTTAACATCCCCATATATAGTAAACATTTCCACCCATACTTTAGTTATTGTCATTCCTACAAATGTCTTGTAATAACAAAGTGATATAAAATAATGAAATATTGGAAATACCTTCCATTTCATTATTTCATGATTTGCCAATTACCAAATATAAAAGTTGTTTTATAGCATATAGTTTAATTCATAGTAACTCTACAACTTTAAGTTTATTATATTTCAAAAACACTTACACTAGTACACTTTCACTGGTGGTTCTGACTTATTGAGTCTTATTATTCTCAAACCAGACCTTTAGTCATCATGGACTGTGAAGATTTGTTTATTTTTTTTATCACACAATAACTTTAGTTGGTGCACCTCTTATCATACTATATAACACTTTCGTTTATCAATAATTACAATTTTATAGGGTATCGGGATGTTATACTTTCTTTAATTGTATCTATGGGTTTGGGGTTTATGGTAGTTAATAATAGGTTTTATAATGGTTCTTCCATCCTATTCTTCCTTTCTTCTCGTCTTCCTTCTTGTTTTCAATCTTGGGTAAACCAAGGTACTCAGTGTTATCTCGACTGATGGTTGGTTCGGAGTATCTTCCTTATTTTTTGATACTGACTTTACTCTTCTTTCTTGGTTTCAGGGTATTGTTTACCTCCTGATAATAAACTTTATTCTTCTTTCTTCTTGTGGCGGGTATTTTGTTGTTTCACCACTCCTAATCTGATTCTTTTTCTTGATTTTGGTATCTTATTTGTCTCCTGCTCCTAACCTCCTGGGTAAATTCCTGATTTTATAATATGAGTTTTCCTTAATTCTTTCTTTGACTTTTAATAGTGGTATATTTTATAATTTAATGATTGTTTTTCTTTTATTGTGGTTTTTTCCTTTGAAGTAATTGAATTTCATTCGATATTCTTTTAGTATATGTAATGTAATTATTTTTTATTATCTTAAATGAATTAATTATTGGTGGAATATCTGTCATGTTACAGAATGCCCTTCTCCAGAAGTGATTTTTTCAGACTATGCTTGCTTTGTCTGAAACAATTGCTTATGATAATTATTATAGTTTTTTTATTATTCTTGACTTCCTTCCAATTCTAAAAATTTTTTTATTTATATTTGAGCTTATATTTTTCTCATTCTCACTTGATCTTCCTTGATAGTAATAGCATCTGAGTTTCATATTTATTATTTTATTTTCATATTTCTTCTTAGTATTTTCTCCTTGGGATATTTCCTCCCTATCGTTCCCTACTTTGTGAGCTGGTTCTGTTCAGAGAGGCACAGTACGCTACTTCCTCTGCAGTCCAATACTTCACTTCTTATTTGAATACAGAGGCAAATCATCTCTGCTCAAAAAACATATTAATACTGCTGGAATTATCTACAGACAGATTAAAAAATCATATCAGAATAGTACACTTTTGTTACTATTTAAAAAATATCTTTGGATACTTTACTTATTACTTATTATATTGCTCAGAAATTTTAATATTCCTATCTCAGTTGTTCTTCTGACTCTTTAACTTGATGGTTAATTCATTTGATATCATGGTAGGAAGCTCTTCTATTAGTACATTTTTCAATTTTTCTTATCATATAAAGTTTTTGGTTATTAATGCTTTATTCCTTTCTGGTTTTTTATTACAATCTGCATTGGTTTATAGTAGCATATTTTTACGACATTTTTGGTTTGTTACTCTGTTTTTATTAGTTCCACTTTTTCTATGTTCTAGAACTTTCTTATAACTGTCGTTATTACAATTGACATTTAATTCATAATCATTTCATATTAATTTGTTTAATTACATCATATCTTTGATTTTATTCTCACATTGCTCCTGTCTTGGTTATTATTCTTTCGAATGAATGTTTTAATTAGTTGATAATGAGGTCATCATTTCTCCTCATACCACTTCAAAGTTTTATTATTTTATATTTCCACATAAGTTTCTGTATTTTATCATATTTAATCAATTAAATCGTATCACTGATTTTTATTCCCTTTTCGTATCATTTTATTGAAGGTTTTTTACACTTTAAATTAATATTAGACACTATCATACTTCTTCAGAATTACTTGGTTTAATTCTAAATTCTGTTTCTTTTATTTATCTCATTATGATTTTCTTTAAATATGGTAAATATATTGTATTATTGCCACAAATATGGTATGAGTTCTCTTCTTCTTATTTCACCAAAGTGTTTTATAAATACTTGGTTGGTAAGTCGTGCTTACTTTATTTTTGAATTTAGACGGATTAATTCAAAATTATTTTTTATATTCTTGCCCAAAATGTTTCTTTCAAATAATTGGTTAGTAAGGTGTGCTTACTTTATTTTTTAGAATTTTATCGGTTTATTCAAAATTTAATCTTTTTATATTTCCTCAAAGTGTTTTATAAATACTTGGCTTGTAAGGTGTGCTTACAATATTTTTAGAATTTTGTCGGATTATTCAAAATTCAATCTTTTTATATTTCCTCAAAGTGTTTTATAAATACTTGGTTGTAAGGTGTGCTTACAATATTTTTTGAATTTAGATGGATTCTAAATTCTTTTTATCTTTTTTCTATATTCTTGCCAAAATGCTTCTTTCAAATAATTAGTTAGTAAGGTGAACTTACTTTATTTTTAAATTTTGATGGCTTCTAAATTCTTTTATTCTTCTTTCCAAAATGTTTCCTTCAAATAATTGGTATGTAAGGTGTGCTTACAATATTTTTAGAATTTAGATGGAATATTCAAAATTTATAAATTCTTTATATATTCTTTCCATATTCTTGCCAAAAATGTTTTTTCCTCAAATAAATGGTTAGTAAGGTTAGCTTACTTTATTTTTTAGAATTTTGATGGATTCTAAATTCATAAATTCTTTCTTTGTTTATATTATTTCCAAATAAGTTTTTTCTCAAATAATTGTATGTAAGGTGTTCTTACAATATTTTGAATTTAGGCGAATTCTAAATTCTTTTTATATTCTCTTGCCAAAATGTTTCTTTCAAATAATTGGTTAGTAAGGTGTGCTTACTTTTCTTTTAGAATTTAGACGGTTTCAATCTAAATTCTTTTTATCTTCTCTTGCCAAAATGTTTTTTCCTTAAATGATTGGTATGTAAGGTGAGCTTACATTATTTTTTAGAATTTTGATGGTTTATTCAAAATTCTTTTTGTTTTTATATTTTTTCCAAAATGTTTTTTCTTCAAATGAATTGTTAGTAAGGAGTGCTTACTTTATTTTTGAATTTAGATGTTTCTTCAAGATATTTCATCATGGATGCCTGGTTATAGACACCCTTAATTTTACTGGAACCAATCTCCTTAATTTTGTAAGTGTTGTTATTATGGTTTTTGGAGATTATATATGGTCCAGTGTATAAAAGCAATAATTTTTTAGTTATCCCTTCTAGTGAACTGGGTAACTCCCTATTTTTAATAGAACTTTCTCTCCAATGGTATATGTAATTACCTTACCCATCCCTTTATTATATTTAATCCGCCGTTTCTCCTGGTCTTCGGCCACCTTATTAAAAAATTGAATTTTATTAAAGATATATTTATTTTCTTTTGGGAATTCCAATATTTCTTCGATCTCCCTCGGGGGTTGTCTTTCGTACATGGCGGAGTATGGGGCAATTCCTATGGTTGGGTGGTATGCCAGGTTGAGGAATTCTTCTGTGGCCTCTAGATATTCTTGCCACCTCCTCTGTTGATCGTGGCAATACGTCCGTAATAGGCGCCCCACCTCTCGCAATACTCTTTCTGCCGGGTTACTGCTCGGGTAGTATACCGATGTTTTATAGGTATGAACCCCCATCGACAGTAGTGTATCCCGCCATTTTCTCCCCTTGAACTGTGTTCCGTGATCGGTGATGATCGAAACTGGTTTTCCGACGTTTGGGAAGTACTGGTTGGTCAAGATGTCGAGAATTTTATTTGTAGTCGCCCGATTCGCTGGGTATAGCTTGATGAACTCTGTAAAATGGTTCATCACGATAACTAGATATTTGTATCTGTGACGGCCCCCACTGCGGGGAAATGGCCCGCAGATGTCCAGGAATACTTTATCTAGCTTCGCTTGAGAGGTTATCGGAATCATTTGCCCTTCCTTTTCTCGTTATTGGACTTCACGAGTTGGCAAATGCGGCAACTCTTTATGTACTTTCGGACCTTCCGATTAATATCCTTTATGTGGCAGCTCTCTTCCAGGGCCTTTATCACCTTTAAGGCGCCCATATGCCCATATCGAACATGATAGTTATTCACTATCTCCTTTTCGATATGGGTTGGAATAACAACTTTCCATTCTTCCTTATATAAAGATGGTTGTAAAAACAGTATTCCGTTGTGGATTTTATAATATTGGGCGATAGTCTCGTCCCCTGCTTCCAATCTTGTTTTAATAGATATTAATTTCGGGTCTGCTTGTTGGTGTGTGCTCAGGTGTTCCAATATTGATTGTAGATCGGCGCTGTTGCTCAGAATATGGTATACCTTAAGTATACTTTCCTTTTCCCCCTCGAACGTTTGTTTATCAATGTCTATCCTAGACAACACGTCCGCGACGACATTCTTCTTTCCGGGGATGTACTCCCACTTAAGGTCATACTCTTGCAGCAATAGTATCCACCGTGTCAACCTTCCGTGACTTAGCTTACATCTCTTTAAGAACGATATTGACTTATGGTCTGTCCGGACGGTAACGGAGTAACCAAGGATATAAGTGCGGAATTTTCCACACGCGAACACTACAATTAACAATTCATTTTCAGTGACGTGATGATTCTTCTCGCACTGATTTAATGCTCTACTGGCAAAGCAGATCACGAGATGTTCGCCCTCCTCATCCTCCTGATACAACGTTGTGCCGAGGCTGATGTCACTGGCATCGCAATTAAGATAGAACGGTTTGCTGAAATCCGGATGGCGAAGTATTATAGGTTCCAGGAATTTTTGTTTAATTAATGATAATGTATTATTCTGTTCTGTACCCCATATCCATTTATTTTTGGATGACAGTTGCGGCTGAAATCTGGCGGTCAATTCAGAGTACTTTTCCTGGAACTTGCGATAGTAATTACAGAGTCCCAGGAATGACTGTAATTGCCTTCGATTCTTAGGTGTGGGAAAGTTTTGAATCGCTTCTACTTTTTCAGCCGATGGTGAGATTCCCTGGTCATTCAATATGAAACCCAAGAATTGAATTTCCTTGGCGATAAAGTGGGATTTTGCTAACTTTAGCGTAATGTTATTCGCCGCTAGCTTCTTTAGTACGTGTTCCACACGGTAGCAGTGTTCCTCCCAAGTTTCTGAGGACACTAGCAAGTCATCAACGTACATGGTGGTGAACTGTAGTGTTTCTTGGCCAAGTATCTGGTCCATGCAGTGTACAAAGACTGCGACTGAATTCACCAGTCCGAAGGGCAACCTCTTAAACTGGTAGTTCCGCCCTTCGAATATAAAGGCCAGATACTGGCGACTCTGTGGATGTAATTCCACCTGCCAGTACCCGCACACCGTATCCCAGGTACTAAAGTACTTGGTACCGTGGAACCATTTTAAAATCTCTTCAATCTCACCGGGTGATGTTCTGTCATTTATGATCATTTTATTTATTTCGCGCGCATCTAGGCACAAACGGACTTGTCCGTTTTTCTTAGGAATAGCCACGATAGGACTTGTGTATGGGGATTGGCTACTCTCTATAATGTCACGGTTAATCATCTGTTTTATTTCAGCTCTTACTGCTTCCTTTTGTGATTGCGCGATGGGGTAAGACTTCTGGTTAAAGTGCACTGTGTCTCGGAACTGTAGAGTACACTGGAAGTTTTTTACTTTACCGGGCTCGTCAGAAAAGACTGATTTATATTTTTCATAGATTGCAATTAATTTGTTCGCTTGGTATATGTTTAATTTCTCTCCGGTTATACCGCTCCGGAAATCCCTGATCTCCTGGATTTTTTGGGACCATAAGTCTTCATTTGAGTTATCGTCTACCTTCTGTTCAATAACAGATGTGGGATGTATATAGTTAATTTTACGAATTTGTTTGTAGATACTATCAGGAATTACTTGGTCACTACCAACCAAGTTAGCCGTCCAAGTGTGTCCGTTGGTAAATAGAGACAACTTCTCGGTTCTCAAATCAATTATGGCGGAATTCCGCCTGAGCACATCACATCCGACCAATATATTAAACGGCAGCCCGCTCGCCACCAAGAATTCCATATCTATAGCTATACCGCAGCTCATCACACTGGCGGAGACTTGCCTTCGTATTGTTTTATTTTGTCGGCCGGTTGCACCTAACAAAACAATATTGTTTAATGGCAACGTCGGTAAAGTTCTTCCGCACTCTCTCTGTATTCTCTCCAACTCAGTCGTACTTATTATTGATACGTTGGAACCAGTATCGATCATCAAATTAGCGGGGATGCCTTCTACCTCCGCGTTTACATGTATGATCTCATTATTAAAGTTATTGTTGGGACTATTGTCGTCCTCTTCCAATAATTCATGTCGTATGTTCTTAAGGTAGTTACACCCTATTACTGTGATACGATTATTATTATTTGTTCTATTAAACTCATTATTATAATACCCAGTGTTTAGGAGCAGTAACGGGTTCTGGCGATTTATTACTGCCTTCGCCCGTTTAAAGGCTCGACATCATTGTTCCGCTGTGTCGTACTTGTTGAAGCATCATTTGGGATGCTTAGAGTGGGCCCCTGCCGATCTGTTCTGTGATCTTCCGGTCGTTCGTTGTTGGTCATCCGTTCAGTATCGTCCAAACTGGTACTCCGTCTCGCCGGATAGTACCTTGGTTGGTCTCGTTCTCGGCTCCTCCGCCTATCTTCATACTCATGGTAGCTGTTTCTTCTATTGTTGTAGTACCTTCGTTGGCGACCATCTTCTGCTCGAATGAAGTTCACACGTGGTCGAGAAAACCTATTATTATTGGGATTACCATTAGGGGGACTACCACGATTGTTATTGTTATGGTAACGATCGTTACCATAATTGGGGCTTCTCTGACTATTAGGGTTTGGAGGGTACGGATTTCGGTTACCCTGATAACCATTAGTGGGTCGATTTGGGTTAGTATGGTTTGGAACCGTATTATTATTATTATTATTATGATTATAATTGTTAAAGTTGTTGTTCTGTGGGTATGCCCGGCCTCCTTGGTATCCCGTGTTGGTGTTGGTCGTACCCTGGTTGTTGGTTGGATACGTCCTAGGTTCGGGCCGATCGTTTCTTCTCCGGCTTTGTCGGTAGTACTCTTCGTTCTCGTAATTCTCGAGGAGTTCGGTCATTGCCTGAATTGTTTTGATTTGGCTGCCTCTCCTCGCTCGAATTACTTCCTCGTCATAGTGGTATGATAGCTTATTGATAAGGCATTCCTCAGGTATGGCCGGTTCTAAATGTTTGGCCATACATACCTTGCCGAGGAAATATGCCATCATGGAACTACCGACTTGTTGTTTGTAATGGCCGTGGCATATGTTGTCCCGTATTAAGTTTTGTGTCGTTTCCGACCAATACTTAGCCTTGAAGAGGCTTTTAAATTGTTGGTAGCTCTCGATGTCGCTTCGGTTGGCCATCCACCAATGGTCGTTCACCTCCGGAAAAGACTCGTCTAGGATTTCCCGGTTCTGGACCCATCGGTTCCCTCTATGCTTTTCCAGGTATTCTTCTATGCGGGCCAAGAACTCCATTGGCTTTCGCTTATATTGCCTGAAATTAAGCCATTCCCGATTTTCAGACATGGGGAAATTATTATATCCAGTTGGTCGGTTTCTTATTATTTCTATTTCCTCCTGACTCTGTCGCACTTGTCCCGTGATGTTAGTCATAGCGGCTTCCATGCCGTCGCATCTTTCGGTGACATGTGTTCGCACTTTATTTATTTCTTCCTGGGTAAAATTTTTGTTTTCCTCCAGTTTAGTCTTCTGGTGTTCCTTGACTTGGGTAATTTCTTGATTTATTACCTCCCTGACTTCCAGTACTTCACTTTCCGTCTGACGACATCTTTCGTCCACTTCCCTGATCTGCTGGTTTACTACAACTACTTCCTGTTCCAACTTTTTAACGATGGATTTCTTCGTGTCTGTTATTTTTCTATTCAACTCTTCTTTCGCTAACTCGATCCTCTCGTCTAACTTGTTCATGTTCTCTTGGTTGACTTCCCTTAGTTCTTCTCTCAGCAGTTGATTATCCTTTCTCAATTCTTCCTTTTATTGTTGGTTGTCACTTTTTATTTTCTTACTGGTTTCTTCCATCTTCTCTTCCAAATTCTTATTATTTTCTTCCATTTTCTTTTCCATCTTCTTACTGGTTTCCTCAATTCTCTTGTTGGTGTTTTCAATCTTACGGCCCAATTCTTCCTTTGTGGATCGGTTGTCTTCCTTCAAATCTTCTAATTTTTCACTTAAGGAGTTGTTGTTTTCCTTCAAATCTTCTAACTTTCCTTCGTGGATTCTATGTTTTTGTTTATTCCACTCAAATCTTCCTTCAAGGACTGCTTATCTTCCTTCCTTTCCTTACTCAATTTCTTATTATTTTCATTCATTGCCTCCATCATCTGCCTGAACATTTCTTGTGTTGTCATGCTCTCTGGTTGTGAGGGTTTATCCTTCTTTGGGACATTGACTTCCCCTGTTTGTGTTGGTACTTCGGGTTGTTCCTCTGGTGGTGCGGGTTGTTTCGGTTCCACCGGGTTTAGTAACACTTCCAGATCCTCCACGGGTGTTGCCTCCTTATCCCCCATGTCAACTTCCTTTGCGGCCTCTCCCGCCCTCTTCTTCGAAGTAGCTCGTTTTTGCATTCTGTCTCCTTTTCCTACTATATAACCGCTGCCAGGCCTAAATTAATAAGCACTCTAGCTGGACACGAATTTGTAACCATACCCTGTATTCTGTAAAGTTACAAATAAAGATAAAGAAAGAAAAAATTTTATTTAAAAAAAAATTTTCTGAAAAAAAAATTTATGTTTGTTTATGATGTATATAATTGAGAAATAATTCTGTTTTATTGGTTTAATTGAATTTCTAAAATTCAATTAGGTAATTTTTAATTAATTCGAACTTCTTGAAGATCTTAACAAAGTCCGGAGTTAAACAGATTAACTCCAGTCAGCAATCGATTAACGACTTTCCGTGCTGGTCCAGTATCTCACTTTTTGTTAATATTTTATTCTTTCAGGAAGTCTCGTTGCTTAATTAAAACCTTAAATTACCATGTGAAATAATTTATAAATCCATACAATTGAAATGAATTCATTTATTAACAGAATTAAATAATGATCGATATTAAATCGATTTTGAGCAATTGTCGACTCCGTCTCAGGAATAAATCGATATGTTCATACAGGTTAAAATTCTTATAAGTATTATAAAAGGTTCTTGGAGCGATTATATTATAATAGTCAGAGAAGGGCAGGACGAGAAAGTATAACATTTACAATAAATTATTTTAAATAATTATTATCTAACAAATGTGAATAATCTTTATAAAATGTTTAATATAGTTGAGTTCTCAAACCAATACTGCAGGCGCTGTAGTCATTCAATGTTGGAGGCAGTGCAGCTCGATTCCATGATGGCGGACATCAAAAGTGAAGAGGTTATTCGTAATATTTGTCACGAGCAAATCTCACAATAAAATCAACTTTACAATTGTTTTAAAGATCCCCCAACTTGTGTAAACTGTCTAGGATGTTGTTTGGGATAGTCTGGATGAGTGTTCCGTGTCCACTGGTGTTAATTATTTTATATTATATGTGTTCACTGGTATCTGTTCGCTATGCAAACACGGTTATTCTGTTGTAGCTTGAAATATTACTAATATGTAGTTTTAATGTTTTATATCACTGGTATTATGTAGTGTGGTGTTCGTTTTCACTGTTGTCGTTGAAGGTTTTGTATGTTTTTACTGGAAAAGTGTTTATTTAAGTAACTCTCGTTCTCAACGAATTTTTTAGGTAACCTTAGTACTTCATTATACGGTTTTTAAAGAACACAATTTCACATGAACTGTTCAGTTTGAGCGTTAACAAAGAACTAACTAACTTCCTCCACTTTAGTAAAAATCTTGCCAAGTTAATATTGGAAAAGTATTGTTAAAATAATTGTTACTTCCCATAGACATGATTACAAATTACATTATATATGGAATAATTTTAGTTTATTATTCGCTTTCAGGAATTATTAACCATATAATTGGTTTATTTATCTCATTCTGTTTAATTTAATATGTTATAGTCCATATCTGTTGAGATTTTTGTTGAAATTACCAAATTTCTTTCTTTTTGGAAATCTAGGCCCAAAACTTGGTTTCCGCCTTCATATACTTCTACTGCCATTTTAAGTGTTATTAATACCATTATAATAAATTTTAAATGGTCATAAATCCCTTCCTTTCCTTAATTACATATAAATTGAACATTTGAACTGGTTTTTAGTGATAATTTCTGAATTTAACATTCCTCTTTAAAAATAGTTAATTTATACATTTCAAAAATTTTAAATAATTTAAGGTATTTTTCTATACTACCTTTTTAACTCATAGGTTCATTTACAGTAGCTGTTAATTGACCTACCTTACCTAAATCTTGCCAGTTTACATGATTCATAGGTGAATTAACTGGTTTATATTGAGTTTCTGTGAATTCATTATTTAGCCTAGAGTTTAGTATTTTACATGTCTGGGTTTTTCAAATAAATTTACTTCTACTCCTCCTCTGACCCTTAAAAGCTATCATGACATAAAATAAAATTGTTTACAAACTTATTGAGATGCGTAGCATCTAATTCATGCTACTGTTATAAAAATAATAATTAACATCACTCAGCATTCTGTAAAGTTGGACATGTTTGCTGAAATTGTAGTTAACATACATTTAACTCATTTTGTGAATTAATACAGAATACATACTGAAACATTTTAATTGGTATGTATGCTGTTATTTAACTAATATAACTTATTCTAAACATATAAATCTTATTGTATAAGAACTCTCAAAAATATGGAGTTCATGGCTTGGAACAATATTAGCCATTTAAACGTTTTAATCCTATGAACACTTAAACTATTACCAGTCCTTTCTGATATTATTACTATTATTTAACATCCCCATATATAGTAAACATTTCCACCCATACTTTAGTTATTGTCATTCCTACAAATGTCCTGTAATAACAAAGTGATATAAAATAATGAAATATTGGAAATACCTTCCATTTCATTATTTCATGATTTGCCAATTACCAAATATAAAAGTTGTTTTATAGCATATAGTTTAAGTCATAGTAACACTACAACTTTAAGTTTCTTATATTTCAAAAACACTTACATTAGTACACTTTCACTGTTGGTTCTGACTTATTGAGTCTTATTATTCTCAGACCAGACCTTTAGTCATCATGGACGTGAAGATTTGTTTATTTTTTTTATCACACAATAACTTTAGTTGGTGCACCTCTTATCATACTATATAACACTTTCGTTTATCAATAATTACAATTTTATAGGGTATCGGGATGTTATACTTTCTTTAATTGTATCTATGGGTTTGGGGTTTATGGTAGTTAATAATAGGTTTTATAATGGTTCTTCCATCCTATTCTTCCTTTCTTCTCGTCTTCCTTCTTGTTTTCAATCTTGGGTAAACCAAGGTACTCAGTGTTATCTCGACTGATGGTTGGTTCGGAGTATCTTCCTTATTTTTTGATACTGACTTTACTCTTCTTTCTTGGTTTCAGGGTATTGTTTATCTCCTGATAATAAACTTTATTCTTCTTTCTTCTTGTGGCGGGTATTTTGTTGTTTCACCACTCCTAATCTGATTCTTTTTCTTGATTTTGGTATCTTATTTGTCTCCTGCTCCTAACCTCCTGGGTAAATTCCTGATTTTATAATATGAGTTTTCCTTAATTCTTTCTTTGACTTTTAATAGTGGTATATTTTATAATTTAATGATTGTTTTTCTTTTATTGTGGTTTTTTCCTTTGAAGTAATTGAATTTCATTCGATATTCTTTTAGTATATGTAATGTAATTATTTTTTATTATCTTAAATGAATTAATTATTGGTGGAATATCTGTCATGCTACAATATTCATATTAATTACCAGCTGTATCTTACGAATATAAAATAATATACTGCAACGATACCTATTTGCATATTCGCCCAGAGCAATTTATTTGTACGTATATAAAATAAAGATAAACAGTTGTAAATAGTTTGAGTGGTGCATACGGGAAGATACAAGAACTGGACAATTCATAGTCTGTTTTTAAACACCTGTTTTGAACAATGATTTACTTGGTTACTGGTGTGTGTGTGTGTGTGTGTGTGTGTGTGGTCTGATGGCAGATTGTGCTACGAATAAGGGAGACCTCTGTGTACGCATGTATTTTACTTGTGGTAGTAAGCTCCAGTTCAGACAGGCATAAAATTCGAATAATTAAATACATGTTTATTTAATAAAAATTCACACACTAACATTACCTACAGCAATGTGAATTATGATTCTTTAAGACGTGCAAAGTGACACATGTGTGGTTACAGTTTGAAGTAAATGTTAATATTGTAATTGAATTATAAACAAATTAAGTAATTACTTAGCTAATTAATGTGTAACGAGCAACTAGTTAGTATGTAAACAAAGAGAAAAAATTCACCAATCTCATGATTCTATTAGTTCGCACCTGAATACTAATTATGAGTGTGAAAATGCGGAAAAAATGATGTGTTGAAAACCGACGCGCAGAACAAGCCTGGACAGAAATGCACATGTTTGAGATAGCCCCACATACATACACACACAAATGCAACACACCTTCATACATACATACGTACGTAGAGCCCATAAGAGTAGTCGCGTAAGAAATTACGAACAACTGAGCAGCAATAGAAATTATTGTAAACAATAATTTAGTATATCATGGGGCTCCGGAGTCCGATCCGGGTCTTTTGTATCTTTATACAAAAGAAGAAACAAGTTAAGACTACTCAACGTTACTATCTTCAAAGTGGCTGAAAAACGTGTGATAACGTACTGAAATAAATTCAATTAAAGTAAACAGTAATAACACAATAAAAGTACGCGTTACTGAAACATTTTTACTTCCATGTTCCATAAGGAAATGGAAGTATGGTGATGGCAAAAAAAATCGTGTTCGAGATTATTGCAGATTCTGATTGTACTACACTCAAAACATGAAAAAAAGTCATTTTTCGAAAAGTTTCTGTGTGTGTGTGTGTCTGTGTGTGTCTGTAGATTTTTTTATGGCAAACGATAACAGCCGCAAATTCAAACAGAATAAAATAATTTTTTGCATACAGCCCTGATTTGTAGAGTACTCAAGACCTATTGTTTTTGGTTAAGATCGGTTAAGGAAAAAGGGTAGTTTACGAGCCACGTTGTATGTTTTAACAAGGGTATTTTCTATGGCAAACGATAATAGCCGCAAATTCAAAACAGAATCATCTAATTTTTGCATACAGCTCTGAATTGTAAAGTACTCAAGACCTATTGTTTTTGGTGAAGATCGGTTAAGGGGAAAGGGTAGTTTACCAGCAACGTTTTTTTATCAAGGGTAATTTTTTCTATGGCAAACGATAACATCCGCAAATTCAAACAGAATCAAATAATGTTTTTCATACAGCCCTTGATTGTAGGGTTCTCAAGACCTACTGGTTTTGGTGAAGATCGGTTAAGGGAATAGGATAGTTTAGCAGCAACATTTTATGTTTTAACAAGGGTAATTTTTCTAAGACGAACGATAACTGCCGTAAATTCAAACAGAATCAACTACGTTTTTGCATACCTTTTTGAATTATAGAGAACTCAAGGTCTGTTGATTTGGTTGAAGATCGGTTAAGGGAAAGGGGTAGTTTAGCAGCAATATTTTATGTTTTAACAAGGGTAATTTTTTATGACGAAAGATAACTGCCGTAAATTCAAAGAGAATCAAATAATTTTTTGTGTACTTTCCTGAGTTGTAAAGAATTCAAGGCCTGTTGATTTTGGTGAAGATCGGTTGAGGGAAAGGGGTAGTTTACCTTTAACATTTTATGTTGTAACAAGAAAAGTGTTTTCATGACGAACGATAACTGCCGCAAATTCAAACAGAATCAAATATTTTTTTGCATCCATCTCTGAATTGTACAGGACTGAAGGTCTGTTGATTTTGGTGAAGATCGGTTAAGAGTAAGGGGTAGTTTACCTGCAACGTTTTATGTTTTAACAAGAGTAAAGTGCTTAATTTTGATAAATATAGTAACCTGATAAGAACCTCATAATAATCCACTGTAGAAACGTAGACGAAATATCTATAAATAAAGAGGTTAGGTGAAGGGGGTGGGGGTAATTTTCTATTAAAGAAAATTATAGTTGAAGGTGGAGGGGAGAATTTTTTATATGTGTACTACGTTATCGGCAGCAAAGAAGTAGTTCTTTGTTAAAATTCCTTCCCGGGCTGTTTAGCCGTAGTCCAATGTTTTCTGCAAAACCACACTTTCCGGCAGTGCCATCGACTGCCATCATCAGTGAAAATCGAGTGCGAAAACGTGAGGTGGTATACGTTAGTGACCACAGTACTGTGGTTAAGGCTGAAGCAATAAATAGAAAGAAGTAGTTTCTATGGAAATATTTCATTTCAAATATGATTTTAAATATAAATCTTAGAACATGGAAGTCATGTATGGTTCTCCATACCGATACTTTAGAAGGTACTTACTGACTAAATTGATTTTCCTATATTTCATATTTCAAATGTGTACGCGAATACTATGTGATAAACCTGTTAGGATGTTTAAAAAAGAGTCATTAGCTAACAACAGAGCTGAAAAATAATAAAAGTACCTAAAAATTAAGATATTAACAAAATTCGTCAACATTTTTTCGACCCTCTGGGAAAAAGGGGTCCGGTTCCGTTCGTCTCCCCCCTAAATACGCCCGTGAATCTTATCGTATAACTCGTTTCTAGTATACACACATTTCATTTATATGATAAAGAAAAATACGAAGCATGCGTTTTACCAGTTGCAGTGACGATAAATTTTAATTCTCCTTGTTTAATATACTTATTATATTATTTTTACATGGCGGGCACAGTAGTAGCGTTTGAGACTCACAGTTGCAACGGCTGTGCTGCCCTCACCTATCGGCGGGGACAATAATACAGCGGCCATGTTTCGCTCTAAACTTCCTTGGTCTTTAGTTAACCACTGTGTTATTGCAACACTGTTTTTCTGTATTGTGTTATACTCATTCTCTCTCATAGCGGTGCAAAACCCATTACTGGGTCAAGGAATCCTTTAACAGCTTCCGCCAGTTGTCCAGGTCAAGTGCATCTGCTCTCCAGTTCCGGGTCCCAAGGATATGGCGCGCATCATAATTCACACCGTCTACCCAAAGTAGTTTGGGTCTACCAAGTCTCCTGGTGCCATAGATCTGTTCTGTAAATGCCTTTCTGGGTACTTCATTCTCACCCATTATGATCACATAACCGGCCCACCTAAGCCTACCAAGTTTTATAACTTTCACAATATCTGGTTCGTTCAGAAGAGTGTTCATTTCTTGGGTGGTCCTTTTCCTCCATTCACCTCCCACACATATTGGACCAAAAACACTGCGGATGATTTTGCGATCGTGAACCAGCAGGGTTGACTCAGAGTTTCTAGAAATGGTCCAGGTCTCAGAACCTTAGGTAAGAACTAGGCGGATCAGTGTTTTATAGAGAAGCAACTTGATGCTACTGGCAATTGTTCTGGTCTGGAATAGGGTCTGAGACCAAAGAAACACCTATTAGCTGAGGTGTTTCTTTGCTTTATTTCTTCTGTCGTTTCCCCATCGGAGTTAACTTGGCAGCCTAAATAAACAAAGTTGGTGACTTTTTCGAAAGAATAGACGCCAATTTGGACGCGCTCTCCTTCTCTAGCTTCCTTCCTGTCGTGTGACCATGTATATTGCCTTGCTTTCGTTTATTATGAGACTCAACCTCCTTGCGGGACCTTCAAGAGCAAGAGAGGCTTCAGCGACTGGGGACCTCCCGATTATATCTAGGTCATCGGCGTATCCTAGAGCCTGCACCAACCTGTTGAACAGAGTCCCGGAGGAATCTATTGCGTTATACGCATACTGCATGTGTTTCGCCCATACTACCTTGAAGCATCCACAGTAGCTCGACTGAAACGTTTGGTTTTAAGAAAAGCAAAACGATGAGTGTTATACAGGAAAACAGTGATGTTGTTAGAGGCTTCAGGCCTAATGCTTAAAAGGGAAAAAAGAGAAGAAATTATGATTTATTTTTCAATTTTTAAACCGAAGTGGTCTCGGTTAACGATTTCTGTGTTCAAATGATATGGTGTGAGTTTTCGTTTCGTATGGCCTCCGTTAATATTGTTTACATTAACTTCAGGCACTCAGCATAAATTTCTCTGTATACAACGACTCTCAACTGTCGGTGAATGGAGTGTTTCTAGCTATACGATATACGCATGCCCTCGTGTACACATATATGTGTAATAGCTTCAAATATAAACACTGCAAGTAGGTTTATTTTCACCTGACGCACGTTTCACGAAAATTATTCTGTATCTTCAGAGGTTTTTTATTTGAAATATAAAAGCCCAATCGAATGTTTCGCTTACAATATAGTTAACGGATAATCGATTTTACTTCGATTCTTTTACTTCCATATTCCTTAAGGAATGGAAGTATGGTGATGGCAAAAAAAATCGTGTTCGAGATTATTGCAGATTCTGATTCTACTACACTCAAAACATGAAAAAAAGTCGTTTTCCGAAAAGTGTCTGTGTGTGTGTCTGTCTGTGTGTCTGTGTGTCTGTGTGTCTGTCTGTAGATTTTTTTTCTATGGCAAACGATAACTGCCGCAAATTAAAACAGAATCAAATAATTTTTTGCATACAGCCCTGATTTGTAGAGTACTCGCGACCTATTGTTTTTGGTGAAGATCAGTTGAGGGAAAGGGGTAGTTTACCTGCAACGGTTTTTTTTAATCAAGGGTAATTTTGTTTGTTTGGCAAACGATAACAGCCGCAAATTCAAACAGAATCAAATAATATTTCGCATACAACCCTGAATTGTAGAGCTCTCAAGATTTGTTCATTTTGGTAAAGATCGGTTAAGGGAAAGGGGTAGTTTACCTGCAACGTTTTATGTTTTAACAAGGGTATTTTCTATGGTAAACGATAACAGCCGCAAATTCAAACATAATCAAATAATGTTTTGCATACTGCCCTGAATTTTAGTGTTCTCAAGACCTATTGTTTTTGGTGAAGATCGGTTAAGGGAAAGGGGTAGTTTACCTGCAACGGTTTTTTATCAAGGGTAATTTTTTACTTCCATATTTCCTTAAGGAATGGAAGTATGGTGATGGCAAAAAAAATCGTGTTCGAGATTATTGCAGATTCTGATTCTACTACACTCAAAACATGAAAAAAAGTCGTTTTCCGAAAAGTGTCTGTGTGTGTGTGTGTCTGTGTGTCTGTGTGTCTGTCTGTGTGTCTGTAGATTTTTTTTCTATGGCAAACGATAACTGCCGCAAATTCAAACAGAATCAAATAATTTTTTGCATACAGCCCTGATTTGTAGAGTACTCGCGATCTATTGTTTTTGGTGAAGATCGGTTGAGGGGAAGGGGTAGTTTACCTGCAACGGTTTTTTTTTATCAAGGGAAATTTTTTTTTTTGGCAAACGATAACAGCCGCAAATTCAAACAGACTTAAATAATGTTTCGTATACAGCCCTAAATTGTAGAGTTCTCAAGACCTTTTGTTTTTGGTGAAGATCGGTTAAGGGAAAGGGGTAGTTTACTTGTAACGTTTTATGTTTTAACAAGGGTATTTCCTATGGCAAACGATAACAGCCGCAAATTCAAACAGAATCAAAAGATTATTTGCATACAGCCCTAAATTGTAAAGTTCTCAAGACCTATTGTTTTTGGTGAAGATCGGTTAAGGGAAAGGGGTAGTTTACCTACAACGTTTTTTTAACAAGGGTATTTTGTTTGGCAAACGATAACAGCCGCAAATTCAAACAGAATCAAATAATTTTCTGCATACAGCCCTGATTTGTAGAGTACTCAAGACCTATTGTTTGTGGTGAAGATTAGTTGAGGGGAAGGGGTAGTTTACCTGCAACGTTTTTTATCAAGCGTATTTTCTATGGCAAACGATAACTGCCGCAAATTCAAACAGAATCAAATAATTTTTTGCATACAGCCCTGATTTGTAGAGTACTCGCGACCTATTGTTTTTGGTGAAGATCGGTTTTAGGGGAAGGGGTAGTTTACCTGCACGATTTTTTTTATCAAGGGAAATTTTTTTTTTTGCAAACGATAACAGCCGCAAATTCAAACAGACTTAAATAATGTTTCGTATACAGCCCTAAATTGTAGAGTTCTCAAGACCTATTGTTTTTGGTGAAGATCGGTTGAGGGAAAGGGGTAGTTTACTTGCAACGTTTTTTTAACAAGGGTATTTTCTATGGCAAACGATAACAGCCGCAAATTCAAACAGAATCAAATAATGTTTTGCATACAGCCCTGATTTGTAGAGTACTCAAGACCTATTGTTTTTGGTGAAGATCGGTTAAGGGGAAGGGGTAGTTTACCTGCACCGTTTTTTTATCAAGCGTATTTTCTATGGCAAACGATAACAGCCGCAAATTCGAACAGAATCAAATAATTTTTTGCATACATCCCTGAATTGTAGAGGTCTCAAGGACGTTCGATTTTGGTGAAGATCGGTTAAAGGGAAGGGGTAGTTTACCAGCAACCTTTTACGTTTTAACAAGAGTAAAGTACTTGCAAATTTATTTAAACTTTTTGAAACAATGGTAATTGTTAAAAATAAAATAATTTTGTTGCCAGGCAATAAAATTAAAATTTTTTAATTTTAATGTAATATAATATTTTTCATTTAATACGGCAATAAAAAGGCAGGTAAGACACAAACACACAATTCACGTTATTTCTGGCCTCACTCATGTTTATTTTCTTACGTTTGCACGCTTTTTAAATGGAAAGTGCCGAAACCCACACCAACATAACGCATGCAAGCCGAAAAAATGGACATCAATTTGCTTACTGGCGAAGCTAGTAGTTAATGAATGGGTAGGCAAAAATCTTATCTTAAATTTTTTTTAAGGAATCACTAAAAGGACGGTGGGTCAAATCGGACGCTGAGGTAGAGTTTGCTGTAACCGAATGGTTCCACAAACAGCCGTAAGAATTTTACTAGCAGGGAATCTACAGGTTAGCGCAACAGTGGAACTCATGTCTTAATGTTATTGGAGATTTCTTTTAAAATCGTTGAATAAAAATTGCTTTACAGCTCTATACGTGTGTCTATTGAACAATCCTTGTATTAGTCATACACGATAATACAACTGATTAAACTTCAAATTTTTAAACTTGGTTAGTTTCTAGATATATGTTTAATGTTACAAATAATTCAAATAACAATCTTGATCATCTGTTAGTTCAGCGGAATAACAGTGACACTTTTAATAACCGCATAAAATAAACACTTAGAAACAACACAGGCGCTTTAACTTAACTGTTTGGACCACAGAAGTGAGGCATGCCTCAACGCTCTATGTGTACAGCGCGGGACAATCCCCCCTCCCTACACTTCCCTATCACACCACTACATTGCTTACATACGATGTATACAAAAAACGCTGAGGCAAGTTCAGGTTGCCTCATTCGCTTTAAACGAACTATGCCGAATCTCACCTGTCACCATCTAGCGGTCGCTCAATAAAGCACGTTTCGGTTTAATAAATTTGACAGTCACAGTAACAATGTATAATCTTTACGTTATGTAGTTCATACGTATTTATAATTTTTATTCTACAGAATTTGTTAGGGTAGGCATTGCCTCAATTGCCTCCATGTAACTTCGCCACTGATATATATGTGTACAACGTTATCGGCAACAAAGAAGTAGTTTTTGTTAAAATTCCTTCCCGGGATATTTGGCCGTAGTCCAATGTTTTCTACAAAACCAGACATTTCGGCAATGCCATCGACTTCCATCATCAGTGAAAATCGAGTGCGATAACGTGAGGTGGTATACGTTAGTGACCACAGTACTGTGGTTAACGCTGAAGCAGTAAGTAGAAAGAAGTAGTTTCTATGGTAATATTTCATTTCGAAAATGATTTTAAATATAAATCTTAGAATATGGAAGTCATGTATGGTTCTCCATACCGATATTTTTCTATTGTTGTAATGTCTACGTAGCCTGCTATTTATTATATATTTAATATTTTATTTTATTATTCCAATAAATGTATGATTTTGAACAAATTGTCTTGTTTCGTTTTTATTTTACTTTATTCTTGAATTAGTAGAGTATTATTATTGTGTTTCTAAGTATTAAGGTTTTTGCAGATATTCATTTTGTTACCTTTTTGTACGTTTTAAATTAATTATATATTTTGAATGTATGTAAATTTATGCTTATTATTTTTAAACAGTGTGTGGTTAAATTAGATTTGTAAATATTAGGTTTTAAAAACGCATTGCAATGTTGAATGAAACTTTCGGACAGTCTTTTATTCGTCTGGCCTACATAAAATTTATCCTTTGAAACGTGCGTCAGGTAAAATACACCTACTTTCAGTGTATTTATTTTAAGATATCACATGAGAGACCTGCAGGAAACTAAACGAGTTACTTACAAAGGAATAATGGACATATATGTGTATACGCAAGCTCGTCTGTGTGTACATATAACTTATAACGTATATACAGATTCTCATTTAAGTGTGTTATAAAAACTCTTCTTATATATATACAAACTTTCACTATGAACACTTACTTTTGGTTTTATATCCCAAACATTTCGACGTGATGTCCGTCTTCCTCAGTGGGATTTGAAATACAGAATGTCGGTACCAAGTAACCGTTATGAGTTGTAGGTGTGTGTGGTGGGGGTTGCTGGTGGGAGGGAATTGGCGCTGGGATTCAAAGTGTGCGTTTGTACAAGTGTATAAAAAAGTATATGTGATCTATAGTGTAATTGTTCATTTAATATGTTGTATGGTTGTAGTGTGTGATGTCTGTATATTTCATATTGTTCTGCTGTGTTTAGTTTTCTACTTTTGGGTAAGTAGTGTAGTATTTCCATGTTGTGCTCTATGTTTGTGTAACCGTGGTTTTCATTTTGTAAATGTGTGGCGAATGTGGAGTGTATGTAGTTTGTGGTAAGGGCTTTTAAATGTTCAGAGTATCTTGAGGAAAAAGATCTTCCCGTCTGGCCGATGTAGAACTGATTACAATCACTGCATTTTAATTTATAAACACCTGTTTTGCTGTATGTTTCTGTGTCTTTGTTAGTATTATTTATGTGTTTCCTGAATGTGTTAGCAATTTTGTTTGTGTTGGAATTGTTGTATGTGAGTGTGATGTATTTACTGGGTTGTGTACTGTTGGTTTTATGTGTTTTACTTTTTGTGTTTAGGATGCGTTTGTGTAGTTCGTTTATTAAATCGGGTTTGTATCCATTTTTGACTGCTATATAATTGATTGTGTTGAGTTCTTCTTGGTAATCATGTGTTTTGGGGTACTGAAGTGGAGCATGTAGTTAAATAAAGACCCCACCACAAAATATTACACACAAACAAATAAATAAAATCATAAATAACACAAAACACATAATCCCACCTGACAACATCAAATATCTGAAACAAATTACACCAAACCCCCCTACACTGAATCCTCTACCTAAATTACACAAACCTAATATCCCCATCAGACCACTTATAAACAACACACGAAATCAGACGGACATCACATCGAAACGTTTGGGATATAAAACCAAAAGTAAGTGTTCATAGTGAACGTTTGTATATATATAATATTTAAATAAGTGAATGAAGAGGATGTATCAACAAGACAATTAAAAACTCTTCCTTAAACTTGTACACAAAAATGACACCAAAGTGGTCTACAGATTTCAATTAAATAATCTCTGTTCTGTCATTTTCCATGTAACGCAACTATTATATGGCGTGATCTATGTGGTAAATCGCATATACTAACAAATATAGTGAAACAGTTTTGCAGCACTATGTCTGTACCGCGAGATTTGTATGAAGAGTGTCTACAACAATGAACGTAGCGCGTGAATTATTGCTGCATTGTTGTAACTACACAATAGCGCGTGTATTGTTGAGTAATGTGGATTATTTTAAATGTATCAGTTGCAGTAAGAATCTGAAGCCACGTATTGTTATGTGAGCCATTCAGAAAATTCTGAATAGACAAACATTATTTATAAATAACTTGAAACTTTTAATTAAATCTAATAATATCTTTTCTAATGAAACCATCCTTTGTTTCCAGAAATGTAGGCAATTGTTTTGACAAAGTTTAAATTGGATTTAAAAATTATCTTAGTTATGTAAGCAAAACTCATTTTAACAATGTTTCTAATTTAACTTCCAAGATAAAATGTAAATATCTTTTTACAGTATTTACCTTATAGGTATATACAACTTTTCATATTTAAAAAGCATATTTTACTGACTGGAAGAAGAAAAGGGTTTTCTTATGTATTCATACTTAACTTTCTGTGTTAATTAACATTTTGTCTCTGAACGTCTTCTGTTAATAGTTCTTTATCGTTTTCTTGGACTCAAGATTCGATATCTTATTTGAGTTATAAATTACTTCCCAAATTTCGACTGTCATAAACTTTAACTTATAGTATAGTGATCGATTTTAAAATTTCTAGCATTTATTTACATCTATCTCTAAGTCGAATCTGCAGCGTTTCTTAACAAAAACTACTGTTGTTTTCATCTTAGCGAATAACAGAGTGCACAATGTAAGCTGTTACAGCTTATATAAGTTATCTATTATGAGAACGTATAAATATATCCCGATTTTCTCGTACATACGAAAACAGTAAAAATGAAATAGCAAACGATATGTGTATAGAAAATATATTGTTACGACGGTCTCACAGATATTCGTGTAGTTCAGCGGAAACAAAATACAGACACCAATGAAGACACTTATTACCAACTTTAATTGGTCACAAATAACAATTTGAAATCCATTCTCGTACAATAATTAAAGCTAAATTTGTCTACATGTAATACAAATGTCAACTATTAGAGTTCTGTACTAACACATAAATCACTTTCGACAACAATCACTTGATCCGCTCTTTATAATCTCGCCAGGTGTAACTAACATCTAAGCCGGCCGCTGTTGCCTACATAGGTCTCGCAGGTGTTAAACAATAATATTCCATTTTTTAGCTGCGTGCCAGCGTAGCTTGCGTAGTTAAGAGTACTCGAATACTCTGGAACGTACTTTTATACACAGGCTTGACAGAGACACTGCACCCGCTTGGCTATCCGAGAAACGTGTAGAATTTTTACGTAACTGCACCTGCTGACTTTTCGAGAGCGTAATGTAATTTCGTAATTTCGACCCCACTAAGAGTTACGTTAAAGACCTGAACGCTATTGTTAATAAATGTACCAATCTTTTGATGAGTGAACACGCCGTTATTTAAAGCCGATCCACACACAAGCCCCACTGCTTACGGGCTTACCAAAAATCCATAAAAATGACATTCCCATTAGGCCATTGCTTAAATTTAAAATGGCGCCGTGCTACAGAGCTACTAAAATTATTAAAAATAATACAACACTTCATAATAATTATAGCGTTATAAATAGTTCTGACTTCGTGAGTAAAATTAAAGACGTTCATTTGAAACCACAATACAAGATAGCCTTTTTCGATATAGTAAGTCTGTATACAAATGTACCCGTTAATTAGACTGTTGAAATATTAAAATCAAACTTAATGGCCAACGCCACATTAAGCCCACAGGCTGTAAATGAGCTAATTATGTTGTTTAAAGAAATATTGCGCCAAAATTATTTCACCTTCAACAATACATACTACAGCCTAAAGTAAGGCCTGAGCATGGGATCTCCTCTAAGCGGGATACTTTCTGATCTTTATCTTAATTTTTTCTAAAGTAATTATTTATTTTCTAGAAGTAATAAATACCGTAAAAACATCGTGTCCTATTACAGGTATGTCGATGACATATTTATCGTCTTTGATGGCAAATTAAGACAAATTGAGCTTCTGAAAAACTACTTGAACAGTGTTAACAAACGCATACAATTTACACTTGAAACAGAGGAGAACAACCAACTGAACATTCTTGACCTTACCGTTATTAAATCCCAAGACTCTTTAAAATTTAAAATTTACAGAAAGCCCACTACCACTGGCACCACAATACACGCTCATTCGTATCACCCGTTGTCCCAGAAAATGGCGGCATACAATGCATTTGTCCATAGACTTCTTACTGTACCCTTAGAGCAAGATTGATGAAGTAAACACTTTAAAACACATAGCCATATCCAACGGTTATAACGCTAATATAATAGATAAACTTATTTCCAGGCACAAGAACAAAACTCAAATTCCGAACAGCGCGGTGCATAATACTGACAGATATATATCGGTGGAGTACACATCTTTGTTGACTAAAATTATAAGAAACCAATTTAAGAAATACAATGTCGCAGTTATCTTTAGAACAAAAAATAACACTGAAAATGCACTGCGCCTCAAGATACACAGAAGAGTAGAGACACGCTCTGGCGTTTACAAAATTGTGTGTGATGATTGCGACATGTTTTACATCGGCCAGACGGGGAGACGTTTTGAAGAGAGGTTCAAGGAACACCTGCCCATGAAGAATGTAGTGAACAGTAAATCGACATACGCGCAACACCTGATTGATTGTGATCACAATTACACTGGCTTCTCTGTTAATCTTAAACGAATACTCTATTGTAAAAACGGCCGATATATGAATGCATTAGAAGAGTATGAGATATATAAAGTATCTGCGGCTAAGTCACAGAAGGAGTGCCTTTTGAACTATATGATGCTAAACTCCTGAAAGACAAAAAACATTCTGTAAGTATCAGAATTAAAATATTTTTCTGATATATCAATGAGTCATAATCACAATTGATTATTTAGTTTCTTACCAACTAATGATATGTTCTGAATATGAGTTTATTTATTGGTTATTCAATAAAAGACCTAACTTTTTGAATAGAATATCAATTGGCATATCGATTTGTATTGTAGCTGTTTAGAGGACCTAGTGACAGTTTTTGAAATCAGGTAACCCGTTTTTGAGTTTTTCAAGAATTGGTATATATACCGGTACATGAATAAACGTGTACCAGTACAAACTGTCTGTTAGATTGATGACAAATCAACAACAGAAGATCTTGAAGAAGAACATTGTGTGTGTGAAATATTTGAGCACTCCTGATAAAATGATTTGAACTATATGGTGTCGTTCAAATCTAACACGCTCTTCGATACTGTGATACAAAAACTGGCACATACATGAGGAATACTACCAACTTATCTCTGCATTGGACTTTATACGACCAGTGCACGTTTACTTTCTCGACGATGCGCATCGTCCCCTGCGCAGTTTGAGTGTTTGTTGAATTCAGTGTTTTTTATGTATGTGTTTTTATGAACTAACGAGCTCGACGCGAGTGGTCATCACCTGAAGATGGGACCTTGATCCTGAAACGCGTCGTGCCTAGCGACCAAAGTAAGTTGCATGAAGGAATAACAGGTATCTAACCTATTTTAAAGATTTATTTCATCTACCTTTCAAACAGTGGATTATTATGACCTTCTTTTCAGGATACTTTATTTTTTTAAACTAAGTACTTTACTCTTGTTAAAACGTAAAACGTTGCAGGTAAACTACCCCTTCCCATTAACAGATCTTCACCAAAATCAATAGGTCTTAAGCCCTCTACAACTTGGGCACATATACAAAAAATTATTTGATTCTGTTTGCCATATAAAAAATTCTACACACAGAAACACAGACACAGTTCGGAAAATGACATTTTCTTTAATTTTTGAGTGTAGTACAATCAGAATCTGCCTTTATTTCGAACATGATTTTTTTCGCGAACACCATACTGCCATTTCCTTTCGGAACATGGAAGTAAAAATGAGTTATAAAAAGTTTTGAGAAAGATTATTCAGAGACTAACGTTTAGTTGGTACATAAAACTGAGTAGGCTTATATATATACAAAATCCCGTTTTCTAAAGTGAGAAAAGTTGTTAAAAACAAAAATTTGTATTTAACAGTTCATGCAGTTTAATATGTACAGATCATACGTAATAAAAGTTTATTTATAGGTACCTCACTTTATATAAACACAAACAACTTTCAAACGAGTTTTGTTTACAGATTTAAAATAAGTTTTAATCCAATTTAAACTTTGCCAATACAACGCCTACTACATTTTTACCACTAAAAGTAAGCTTTCATTATTAAAGTTATATTAGCTCCAATTAAAACTTTCCACGTTATTTAAAAATAATTTTTGCCTGTTTACGATTTTCTAAATGACTCAACAAAAACAGTACGGTAGAGCTTGTCCTACATAATTTGATTACAGAAATTTTCATTTGATTAAAGTATTTTTTGTTACTTAAAAATAATATCTGTGCACTTAAAGACTCCTAAATAATTCACATAATCAATACAGTATTATTCGTTGAGTACACCTGAAACCGACTACTGGTTCTAAATGATCAAACGCTGTGTTTTATAGTATACTATGCGACTGTGGAAATAGCAAAACATACTGTAATAGAAGATACTCCTATTCTTCTTCAGCAATACAGGCCAACACGAGCCCTGTCTTCCAATTCTAATCTTCTCCAACGTCTCTCCTGTCAGTTGCCATCTCAGTGTAACCCTTAAATAAATTCTTCTGAGATCTTCTAACACATCATTCAACCATCTTATTCTAGGTCGGCCCCTCTTTCTGTTTTTGTAGAGTTGCGCCATCAGGACTTTATTTGGCATACGCTGATCACCCATCCGATCTAGGTGACCTAGCTATTGTATTTGTTGAGCCTTTATGAATCTTACAATGTCCTTATGATTTAATAGCTCATTTGGGTCCTGGTTATTTCTTATTCTCCATTCGTCGTCTTCGTAATGTAGCCGACAGATCGAGCAGTGTAGTGTCTTAGTTTTGTGCATAAAATGATAGTCTCCAGCTACTACAGCACCACACGCTAATAAGCTTGCCAACAACGCAGATCTTGTTTACTTTATACACAGTCCAATTAGCAGGCAGACTACAAACTACTGTGCGTTGCTCACTGCTCTGCTTAAAGTAGATCCCGACTTATCGTGTCCATC
Source organism: Magicicada septendecula (assembly GCA_034769895.1). Lineage (NCBI taxonomy): Eukaryota > Metazoa > Arthropoda > Insecta > Hemiptera > Cicadidae > Magicicada > Magicicada septendecula. The sequence goes on along the minus strand of CM068372.1, from coordinate 71,608,747 downwards.
CCGAGGTCTTATCCTACATAACCTCTAATGCCAGAGATTATAGCAAACAATTTTTTGTTTTCTTTCTTAACAAATTTTCTTAATCTACGACAAAGTGGGGAAAAATATTATTTCCGAAAAAAATACGGGACTTCTCTCTCTCAAGAAAAGCCGAACACCTAGTAACAAAATACTGAAAATAATGTTAGTGGTACTGATACTACTGGACACAAAGCTTACGTTTTGGCCACAAATAAAATGGGTGGCTGATAAGGCTGCAACTGTAACCGCGGTAATTAGTAGAATTATGACGAACACAGTGGGCCGAAAACTTCGAAGCCACTCAATACGACGGTATTGACTTATGTTACTTATGTACGCTGGTTACTCAGTACTACTATGTGAGTTGCGGAGATCTGGGCTGATGCACTCAAATTCGAGAGACAAGGAAGTATGCATTGTTACAGTTACTGACTGGCTGGCGCTACTGTATAATGTTCTGTATAATAATGAGACAGCAAACCATGCATTGTTAAAGTTACCGATTGGGTGGTGCTGTGTGTTGTGTCTTCATAATAATGAGCCCGGAGAGTATGCATTGTCAAAGTTACCGATTGGCTGGTGTTTTGTTTGGTGTGTCTGCATAATAATGTGACCGGAGAGTATGCATATTGTTGATGTTACTGACTGGCTGGTGCCACTGTATGGTATGTCTGCATAATAATGAGACAGGAGAGTGTGCATTGTTAAAGTTACTGACTGGCTGGTACTGATGTCTGGTGCATCTGCAAAATAATGAGACAGCAGAACATACATTGTAAAAGTTACCGATTGGGTGGTGATGTGTGTTGTGTCTGCATAATAATGAGACAGGAGACCAGGCACTGTTAAAGTTACTGACTGGCTGGTGCTACTGTGTGGTGTGTCTGCATAATAATGAGCAGCAGAGCATGCATTGTCAAAGTTACCGATTGGGTGGTGCTGTGTGATGTGTCTGCATAATAATGAGACAGGAGAGTATGCATTGTTAAAGTTACTGAGTGGCTGGTGCTACCGTATGATGTTCTGCATAATACTCAGGCAGCAAAGTATGCATTGTTAAAGTTACTGACTGGCCTGTTTTATTGTATGGTGTGTGTTCATAATAATGAGACAGCAAGTATTCATTGTCAACATTACCGATTGGTCAGTGTTACTGTATGGTGTGTCTGCATAATAATGAGACAGGAGTGTATGCATTGTCAACGTTACCGATTGGCTGGTGCTACTGTGTGTTGTGTCTGCATAATAATGAGACACAAGAGTATTCATTGTCAAAGTTACCGATTGGCTGGTGTTACTGTGTAATGTGTCACTATAATAATGAGGCAGCAGAGTATGCATTCTTAAAGTAACTGACAGACGGGTTCTACTGTATGGTGAGTCTGCATAATATTGAGACAGGAGGGTATGCATTGTCAAAGTTACCGATTGGCTGGTGCTACTGTTTGGTGTGTCTGCATAATAATGAGACAGCAGAATATTCATTGTCAAAGTTACCGATTGGCTGGTGTTACTCTATGGTGTGTCTGCATAATGATGGGACAGCAGAACATGCATTGTCAAAGTTACCGACTGGCTGTTGTTATGTGTTGTGTCTGCATAATAATGAGACAGGACTGCAAGCATTGTTAAAGTTACTGACTGGCTGGTTCTACTGTATTGTGCGTCTGCATAATAATGAGACAGGAGAACTGACTGGCTAGTGCTACTGTATAGTCTTCTGCATAATAATGAGACAGCAAACCATGCGTTAATAAAGTTACTGACCGGGGCTGGTGTTACTGTGTGGTGTGTCTGCATAATATTGAGACAGCAAGTATTCATTGCCAAAGCTACCGATTGGCTGGTGTTAGTGTGTGGTGTGTCTGCATAATGATGGGATAGCAGAGCATGCATTGTCAAAGTTACCAATTGGTTGGTGCTGTGTGTTGTGTCTGCATAAAAATGAGACAGGAGAGCATGCATTGTTACAGTTACTGACTGGCTGGTGCTACTATATGTTGTGTCTGCATAATAATGAGACAGAACAGTATTCATAGTCAAAGTTACCGATTGGCTGATGTCACTGTGTGGTGTGTGTGCATAGTAATGAGTCAGTAGAGCACGCATTGTCAATGTTGCCGATTTGGTGGTGCTGTTTGTTGGGTCTGATAGAAATGAGACAGGAGAGCATGCATTGTTAAAGTTGCTAACTGGCTGGTGCTACTGTGTGGTGTTTCTGAATAATAATGAGACAGCTGAGTATGCATTGTCAAAGTTACCGATTGGGCGGTGCTGTGTGTTGTGTCTGCATAATAATGAGACAGGAGATTATACATTGTTAAATTTACTGAATGGCTGGTTTTATTGCAGGGTGGGTGTTGTAACGTTACATAACCCGGTCCCAATAAAGTAACTCATGATAATAAAAGTCAGAAATGGCTAAACTAAAGCTCGCTCAAAATTTAATTATATCACTCAACATGATAAAAAATTTGAGTGGTATACTGTGCAAAGTGAGTGATAGTGTAACCATTGAGGTGAAAAAACAAAAGTGAAAGTAATGTATTACCAAACTGTGCGGTATGTTTTGGAAAGGATAAAACTATGGAAGTAGGATGTAATAATACTGATTGATTTTTGTAATTTTATTTATTTATTGTAATTTATAGTGTATGGACCACAACTTGTTATACATAAGTTAATGTTATATTTTTAAAAATATTTGTGTTGTAATATAGGATAACCCAGGGTCAGTTTTAAAAGACATAAAAATTTAATTACCAAAAGATAATAAAAATTAAAATAATCCTATGAAGGAAATGGCAACAGGAAGTAGTGCCGGGTATGAATACTATTCCAGACTAAATAAATAATATATAAATTTATTTAAGGATAATAAAATGATAAAATACTTACGGTATATACAATGTCATAAAAAAATTAACCAAAACTTATTATGTAAATTAAATTAGTAAAGAAACCGGAATGGAAAGGAATTATTTTTCCATAAATAAAATATAAATTTATAATAATTACAAACTGCCTGCATAATAAAAATACTATGTGTTGCTAAGAGTGATGAAAAATAACAAGTATTGTTAATAGATATAAAAATTTTGAACTAAACTGGAGAGTTGAAGATTATGCGACAAAAATTATAAAAAATAACCTTTTTTGGGACGTTGGAGGAGTTGAAATTAACGCAAGATTAACAAACAGAGTGACCACTATCTAATTATACCTGATTAATCCAAATTAAATGGTTGTAAACATTGTAATAATATAAATATTAGTGTAAGTGTGTTGATGATATACTGCTATTGTGGAGTATGAGACTCCGATGTAATCAAGTCCAATGTAATATGTTTAATTGGTGTGGCTCTCGACGTCTTACTGGCCTGAAACACTTCCTTAAGTTTCCCAGCTGGTCGAGTCCCAATGGTAGCAAGACCGGTCGAGTAGCGTAAAGTTGATGAAGAAATAGATATGCTCAGCTTCACCGAAAGTTTCAAAACAAAAATTATTGTTTTGAAGAAAATTAAAAAAAAAAATTATGTTTATAAAAAAAAATAATAAAAAAAATTTTAATTTTATTAATTAATTAATTAGGATCAATTAATTAATATAGGGCTGTGAAGTTTTAAACAGTGTAATGCTCTTCTGAAAATTTTTATTAAAGTTTTAGTATAATTTAAATAATCTATCACCACTCATAAGACTGTCTGTAAACCAATCGATATTTGTTTACCTTTCTATTTTTTTTTAGGTTATCTTCACTTACGGGTGGTAAAGTCCTTGTAGATTATCAATTAGAATTATATTATTGGTAATTAGTATTATTGAAGAAATAAAGAACTATTAAGTATTGAAAAGTATTAATGTTTTATTAAGTAACAGCAATATTGACTCTTATCGATTAGTATCGATTCTCAGGATATCGAAAAAAGTTACAAGTATATGTTATAAAAATTATATAGGGTTCTTTAAACAGCCAGTTATTACCAAAGTCAGAGAAATCGGGCTTATATTTAAAAAGTATAACGTTACAATCAAATTAATAGTTATTAATAAACACAGACATTGAATAATAAATTGTAAATATAATAATTGTTTTCACCAAACAGCTGTGATGAACCAAGAAGAGGCACTGGGTTTGTCAAAGCAAATGGCCGCCGTCAAGTTGATCAAAATGTGACTCGTCCCTGCTGCGTTCCAAATAATGTATTTTGACGCAATATTTCTGTTCTCGTGTCCGCAAATCTCTTGTTATATGTTGTGTAGTGACTGGTGTAGTGATTCTGGGTTGTATTTAGTGTATCTGTATAATTATTAGTTCAAACACTTTCTCCGATTCCGTCACTAATTTGGTTTAATGTATTATACAGTTTTCTAGTGTTTTATGGTGTTTTTCGGAGTAGATTTATATTGTTCTGTGTTATGGAGTGTTACTTGATCGTTTCTGTTATAATATGATAGTTTCAGAAGTATTTTACAAGTCACTCGCGATTTCACAATAACTCACTATACACTCGCTTTGTATGACGATTATAGGTTAGGTTATTCACGTTATCAAAGGTATGTCATGTTAACCGTTCAACTACCAATAATTAACTAACTGTTTCCTTCAGTTTCAATTAAACTCTTAGCCCATATAATATTATCCTTAACATTGTTCAAATATTTTTCACATCCTGTATGCACTTTTACATTTTCACTATATGAATGCCTATACTTTGGTTATTTGTCAATTTTATTCACTAGATTTGATTTAAATTAATCTTTCAGTTCATTCTGGTTATTTTCAGATTAAATAATGCCATTTTATAGTGTTTTCTGTCCAAAAAAAATAGTAATTTCACTTTCAGTTTGGTATACTGTGAAGAGTCAAAACATCAAAATTTACTTCCTGTCATTATATAAATTCAGCCATTTTATCAGTTATATTTAATATTAATAATCCTATATTGTATTAAAAGGTTCCTATTCCCTTATTTTCTGGTAATTAATTGAATTAGTTGTATTCTGAAACATTATTCTGAAATATATGACTCCCATGTCTAAATTTCTGAGTTTAGTCATTTTATTTTTATTTATAATTCTGAATATAATTTATTAAAATCTCTCTAAATGGTATGTGCAATTATATGGCATGATCTCAAGTTTATTTTGTCTAAACCCCTTTTGTTTATTTGCATTTAAATGAGCAATTTCTCTGTTTTGATGAAGTTTGGTTTCCATTCTTTTGGCCTATGATTTTTTAACAATTTTTCTTACAAAATAATTTACAAACAATATATGATGTGTGATACCCTCTCTGACTTTTACAAATAGTATTATAAATTAAACATGCTTTCAAATTACACAAAAACAACTAGTATTGGCCACAATACAAACAATAGTCAAACAGAATAAAGAATATTTTTTTTTAAATAAATGGTTGTCTTCAAATCAGACATTTTGCAACAAAATTCCCATTTCCAACATGGAAATATGGTTTACAACAAAGGTTTTTTACTAACATCTTAATTACTCTCTACTATTTACAAGTGGTAACTATTTTTATAGTTCTGATGTTAGTTGTTTCAGACCCAAACAAATGGCCTTATATCTAAAACATTTTTAAACATTCTTGTACTATATACATAAAAATCTTATATTTATATTCTTATTTCTAACTATTATTATAAGTAGGATTCTACAGTTTTTATACAGTCTTTTATACATTGTCTTTGGGTAATTGCACCCTGTCATTAACTAATAAATAGTATGAATTGTTCAAAAAGTATAATGAAATCTGGTTTTTCTTTTTTCATGTAAAACACAATGTTATTTTAAACAGATTCATGACTTATGAACAATATATTGTCACAGTACATATTTTAAGTCATTGAAAAATGCATATTTCATTGCATCCAATGTTTGTGATTGCCAAGAATGAAACACAAGGTTCATTTTTTATAATACCCAAAACTATCACTGGTTCACTTTGCACTTATATATTATGTTAATGCTAAATGGTCGTATAGTCTTATTAACATAATAAATTGGTTAGGGTTTTTTCAATGGAGATTTGTTCCATGGGTACTATATTATTGTTTCATCTTAGTTCACAGGAAACTTTTACTTTATACACTCCTCTCTCTTAAATTTATATACATGTGGTTTTTATTTCGTTATACTTTTATTTTTAGATATTTATTTTGGGGATATAGGGATTTGGGTGTCTTTTATAAGAGCATGACATCTTCTTCAGGATGCTGCCCTCTTCTTCTTTCTTCAGTCTTCTTTTCTCCTGCCTTCTGGGCCTGGTATCTTCTCCATCTTCTTCTTGTTGCCATCAGGTTTCTTGGGATCTTCTCCATCTTCTTCTTTATTACAGAAATACACAACCTGTATTGGTTGATCTTGGCTTATTTTAGGGTTTCTATTCTATTTATTCTCCCTCGTTGTGGGTTTGGTCATATTGTGTACTGCTTTGTTATTTACTATTTTACCTTCCTGGGTTATACCTTGAAAACCTTTGGTTATGAGACTGGTCTTGGATGACTCATCACTAGTAACTCCTTTTATTTTAACTTGTATTTTCTTTATAATAATGATTTCTTTCCACAGTTGCTATGAATTAATCTATTTATATTAAACTTAATGCTTTCTTCCAACTTTAAATATTATAACTTCATTATTCTAATGATCAATTGCCATTCAATATTATGCATACATCTGTCACGCTACAACATTAATAAACAATGGATGAAAACCTTCTGCGGATACAACATGGTTTGGCCTAATTCCCGTTGACAATTGGAAAATACTCCAAACGAAAAGGAAATAATAACGCAAGACGGACCTCATCACAGAAAAGCGGCTATCCAGTAAGAACCATACGGAGCGAGGTAATATAAACATTTTTTCGTAATAATTCCAGAAGAAAACTCGTTTTGAACTGTGAAATAGAACAAAAAAATAAATAATCATTTGATCATATGTTTTTTCAAAGTAAACAAATATACACTGCTCTCTTACGGCAATTCCGGGAACTACGTACTACATGAAAAATAAACAAAATTATTTATTAATTTTTCGGTATTTGTAAAGCGTAGTAATTATCCATTTCTGACAATCTCGTAACACAAAGAACTCACCCTGAACCCTGGGGAATTATTAAGAATTATGTAATAATTGATGTTTTTTATTATAGCGTAATATTGGGTAAATAACAACATATATGTTTTGCTCCTTAGACTACTCTATGTTTACTCGGTAAAGTCGGGATGATGTTTTTTTCAGATAAGATTAATTGTGATACCTATATCTTGGTGGCAGGAGACAAAAGTCAATAATAAATAAAGCAATATTATTGAAAATTAATATTGAATAATCAAGTGTTATAATTTATTGTAGTGGGTAGTTATAAAAAATTTCAGCACAACAAACAGAAGAAATCGTCTCAACTGAGTGGAAATAATGATACTTACTCTCTCTTCTGCATAAGGCTGAACAACTTCCCTCCTTGACCACAAATCACACACTCTCGATTTCTCTTCAGATTGAGTAAAACAAAATAAACAAAATCCTTTATTTTACCTTTTGAAAAACAACGTCAGTTATTATAATTCAGAAGTGACGCATCTTACTTGAGGTATATAATAAAACTCTACTATATCTCACACACACAGAGGAACGTTACAGAATGGCGAACCCAACATTTGGGGCTTGACTAAAGGTGTACGTTTCGCAAGTGCCTCATAAAAAAGAACGTTACAGAATGGCGTTCCATCGCGGGGCTTGAACAACAGCGATCAGACCTTTTACGTTACAGAATGGCGCTCAACGTAAAAGGACGGTAATTAGAAAAGAATTTTGATATTTAATAAAAAAAAATATATAACAAAAAATCTAATTATCGTTGGCAGTTATGAGAAAACAAGAAATGCCTAATACCCGAGGAAAATCGAAGAAAAGGGCAGAAGAAAAGGAGATTGAAGAAGGTGGACAGGAACAAGAAATAGAATTAGTCACGGACAGTGAAATGGACCAACAGACAGGTGATACAGAAGAAACCGAAGTAGTTATGGACACGGAAACGGAAATAATTGAAGATGATGCCCAAGGGGACCAACCAGGGAAAGCGGAAGCCAGAAGAGAACCAGATTGGCAAGAAATGATGAGGATGATGATGGAAAAAATTGATAGCATTAAGGAAAGCAATAAACAAACCATGGATGAGAACTCAAGGAAACAAAATGAAACCTTGAGCGAGAAATTTGATAAGATAGATGAGAATTTTAAGAAACAGGAGGAAAACTTAAAACAAACCATGAATGAACAATACCATGAACTGAAGGAAGCGGTTGAAGGGCAAAGAGAAGAGATGAATGCAAAATTTGAAGAGAATAAAAAGAATTTAAAACAATTTGAGTGTAAAATGGAGAATTTCAATAAGGAGATATGGAAAACTTTCGGAGAGAAGTTTGAAAATGTTAATACGCGTATCCAAAAAGCAGATACATACCAAGAGGAGACAAATAAACAAATGGACCATAGTTCCAATAATTTGGATGAAACATTGGACAGCACTTCAGAAGGTATTAAAGTAAGTTCGAATACAGAAGAGAGGAGGAAGGAAATAGAAATTGCAGAATACCAAGGTGTAATGCCATCTGAAAATAAAAATAGCCACAACAAAAAGGATGTTCAAACCGTGGAAAAGAAGACCAAGAAAATAATAAAAACGTTTAGAAAGAAAATAATAAATACCAAGGAAGAATGGGAGATGATTACAGGTGGATTAATTAATGTATTCAACCTTCCAATTAACGAACAGAGGGAGTTAATTAAGTTTACATCCCAGTTAAAGGTGTCAACGATGGAAGTGTATCAGACAATATCAGCCGTATCTTCAAGACGGAAGACAACATGCAAATATTGGGCAAATAATCCAGAGGTAAAAGGGAATGAAATGAGATTAAATATGAGCAACTATGTTATGTTAGAGGAGGTACAATACTTGTTAGTTAAAAAGGAACGAATTATGACGGAAGACCGGTACTTAAGTGAAAGTTTCATAGCAGCAAAGTGGGAGAGCCGGATGGTAAGAAGATTATCAAGGAGAGAATTAATTACGAACACCCCAGCAATCCGAGAACATGGAGTACCTGAAATAATGGACCACGGATAAACAGACTCCAAACAAACCAGAAAAAAAGGGACGGATTTTATGGATACAGGACCAAGAAACCCATTGTAAATAAAAACCCCAAAATTCTAAAAAGTGTGTAAGTACAACTTACTTAAGATATTTTGCAACTATTAGAATTAATAGAAAGCATGTAAGGACATCTTACTCCAGTTATTTTGAAACCATATAATTTAAAGTGAAGAGACTATAAGAACAGATTATATAATTTAATTATAAATAACTGATTTAAACTGAAATAATAGGAAAAATAATATTTTAATGGTAACAAACAGAAAAAGAATTATATGTTGAATGGTAATGTGCTCAGATAAGAAGAATAAAGAATAATTTAATGACTCCAATGAAACTGAAGGAGGATGATAATTAATACAATGATTAGAATTTTTTGGAATTGAAGATTATATAAGAAGAAATGATACGGAGAAATATGTCACAAGAAGTAAAGTCAAAAGAATTTTAACATAAGGCCTATCAATGATGTTATATGCTATTAGTCAATGGAAAAGAAGAAGGAATCAAGGAGAAGAAGAAATATATAAATAAATACAAACAGCTACAGTATGAAGAATCCCAAAAGTGTTTGGTACTAGTCGCTAATTGACTACTACTTATAATTTTTTTTATTTTTATGTATTGACCGTAGAAATGTTCCGGCAATAATTTTTATGAGCAGGGATGATGTTCCCCTGGTCTCAGAAGGTGTAAGGATGGACAGCGGTGTATGGACCCAGAGTGGCCACCCGACTGGAACCACCGCACAAGATAGGGAAAAATGTTAGGGAAATTGAATATTTAAGGGATAATAATTATAAAATAGCTGAAAGGATTGATATTAGATTCCAGAAGTATAAATGAAGAAAATAGAAGGAAGATAGCAGACCGATGCTTAATTGATAAAGCGAGTATATAAAAGTAAATAGAAATGAGTGTTAAAACAAGTTTAATATAATCAGTGTGACCAGTCCTTATCAAATAAAATGTGGAAGTACTACTACCCAGAGAAATAATTGATAAATTTCCCTCCAGGAGAGAGAGTAGAATTCGACCAAGTGGAAATGCATAACAGAGTGTTGCATAAAGTGGAACTTCAACAAAAAAGGTATCAGGGAAAAAGGAGAAGATTGGATACATACCAGTTGGGAGATAAAGTACTAATAAAAAATAGACAACTACCCAGTTCTATAGAGGGTATTGCTCGGAAGCTATTGCTACTTTATACTGGCCCTTACCTCATAACCCAGGTGAAGGGGAATAATACTTACGAAATTAAAACAATTAACAATAATAAAATAAAGGGAGTGTATAATCAGTCGGAAATGAAACACTATTATGAAAACAAAGTCAAGACCATTAGGAGACTTGAACCAATCAACAATTTATTTCTATCAACAAGTTGAACTAAAATAAATTTGTTCTAGTGGGGGGCTTCATGTAACGTTACATAACCCGGTCCCAATAAAGTAACTCATGATAATAAAAGTCAGAAATGGCTAAACTAAAGCTCGCTCAAAATTTAATTATATCACTCAACATGATAAACAATTTGAGTGGTATACTGTGCAAAGTGAGTGATAGTGTAACCATTGAGGTGAAAAAACAAAAGTGAAAGTAATGTATTACCAAACTGTGCGGTATGTTTTGGAAAGGATAAAACTATGGAAGTAGGATGTAATAATACTGATTGATTTTTGTAATTTTATTTATTTATTGTAATTTATAGTGTATGGACCACAACTTGTTATACATAAGTTAATGTTATGTTTTTAAAAATATTTGTGTTGTAATATAGGATAACCCAGGGTCAGTTTTAAAAGACATAAAAATTTAATTACCAAAAGATAATAAAAATTAAAATAATCCTATGAAGGAAATGGCAACAGGAAGTAGTGCCGGGTATGAATACTATTCCAGACTAAATAAATAATATATAAATTTATTTAAGGATAATAAAATGATAAAATACTTACGGTATATACAATGTCATAAAAAAATTAACCAAAACTTATTATGTAAATTAAATTAGTAAAGAAACAGGAATGGAAAGGAATTATTTTTCCATAAATAAAATATAAATTTATAATAATTACAAACTGCCTGCATAATAAAAATACTATGTGTTGCTAAGAGTGATGAAAAATAACAAGTATTGTTAATAGATATAAAAATTTTGAACTAAACTGGAGAGTTGAAGATTATGCGACAAAAATTATAAAAAATAACCTTTTTTGGGACGTTGGAGGAGTTGAAATTAACGCAAGATTAACAAACAGAGTGACCACTATCTAATTATACCTGATTAATCCAAATTAAATGGTTGTAAACATTAATAAACAATGGATGAAAACCTTCTGCGGATACAACATGGTTTGGCCTAATTCCCGTTGACAATTGGAAAATACTCCAAACGAAAAGGAAATAATAACGCAAGACGGACCTCATCACAGAAAAGCGGCTATCCAGTAAGAACCATACGGAGCGAGGTAATATAAACATTTTTTCGTAATAATTCCAGAAGAAAACTCGTTTTGAACTGTGAAATAGAACAAAAAAATAAATAATCATTTGATCATATGTTTTTTCAAAGTAAACAAATATACACTGCTCTCTTACGGCAATTCCGGGAACTACGTACTACATGAAAAATAAACAAAATTATTTATTAATTTTTCGGTATTTGTAAAGCGTAGTAATTATCCATTTCTGACAATCTCGTAACACAAAGAACTCACCCTGAACCCTGGGGAATTATTAAGAATTATGTAATAATTGATGTTTTTTATTATAGCGTAATATTGGGTAAATAACAACATATATGTTTTGCTCCTTAGACTACTCTATGTTTACTCGGTAAAGTCGGGATGATGTTTTTTTCAGATAAGATTAATTGTGATACCTATATCTTGGTGGCAGGAGACAAAAGTCAATAATAAATAAAGCAATATTATTGAAAATTAATATTGAATAATCAAGTGTTATAATTTATTGTAGTGGGTAGTTATAAAAAATTTCAGCACAACAAACAGAAGAAATCGTCTCAACTGAGTGGAAATAATGATACTTACTCTCTCTTCTGCATAAGGCTGAACAACTTCCCTCCTTGACCACAAATCACACACTCTCGATTTCTCTTCAGATTGAGTAAAACAAAATAAACAAAATCCTTTATTTTACCTTTTGAAAAACAACGTCAGTTATTATAATTCAGAAGTGACGCATCTTACTTGAGGTATATAATAAAACTCTACTATATCTCACACACACAGAGGAACGTTACAGAATGGCGAACCCAACATTTGGGGCTTGACTAAAGGTGTACGTTTCGCAAGTGCCTCATAAAAAAGAACGTTACAGAATGGCGTTCCATCGCGGGGCTTGAACAACAGCGATCAGACCTTTTACGTTACAGAATGGCGCTCAACGTAAAAGGACGGTAATTAGAAAAGAATTTTGATATTTAATAAAAAAAAATATATAACAAAAAATCTAATTATCGTTGGCAGTTATGAGAAAACAAGAAATGCCTAATACCCGAGGAAAATCGAAGAAAAGGGCAGAAGAAAAGGAGATTGAAGAAGGTGGACAGGAACAAGAAATAGAATTAGTCACGGACAGTGAAATGGACCAACAGACAGGTGATACAGAAGAAACCGAAGTAGTTATGGACACGGAAACGGAAATAATTGAAGATGATGCCCAAGGGGACCAACCAGGGAAAGCGGAAGCCAGAAGAGAACCAGATTGGCAAGAAATGATGAGGATGATGATGGAAAAAATTGATAGCATTAAGGAAAGCAATAAACAAACCATGGATGAGAACTCAAGGAAACAAAATGAAACCTTGAGCGAGAAATTTGATAAGATAGATGAGAATTTTAAGAAACAGGAGGAAAACTTAAAACAAACCATGAATGAACAATACCATGAACTGAAGGAAGCGGTTGAAGGGCAAAGAGAAGAGATGAATGCAAAATTTGAAGAGAATAAAAAGAATTTAAAACAATTTGAGTGTAAAATGGAGAATTTCAATAAGGAGATATGGAAAACTTTCGGAGAGAAGTTTGAAAATGTTAATACGCGTATCCAAAAAGCAGATACATACCAAGAGGAGACAAATAAACAAATGGACCATAGTTCCAATAATTTGGATGAAACATTGGACAGCACTTCAGAAGGTATTAAAGTAAGTTCGAATACAGAAGAGAGGAGGAAGGAAATAGAAATTGCAGAATACCAAGGTGTAATGCCATCTGAAAATAAAAATAGCCACAACAAAAAGGATGTTCAAACCGTGGAAAAGAAGACCAAGAAAATAATAAAAACGTTTAGAAAGAAAATAATAAATACCAAGGAAGAATGGGAGATGATTACAGGTGGATTAATTAATGTATTCAACCTTCCAATTAACGAACAGAGGGAGTTAATTAAGTTTACATCCCAGTTAAAGGTGTCAACGATGGAAGTGTATCAGACAATATCAGCCGTATCTTCAAGACGGAAGACAACATGCAAATATTGGGCAAATAATCCAGAGGTAAAAGGGAATGAAATGAGATTAAATATGAGCAACTATGTTATGTTAGAGGAGGTACAATACTTGTTAGTTAAAAAGGAACGAATTATGACGGAAGACCGGTACTTAAGTGAAAGTTTCATAGCAGCAAAGTGGGAGAGCCGGATGGTAAGAAGATTATCAAGGAGAGAATTAATTACGAACACCCCAGCAATCCGAGAACATGGAGTACCTGAAATAATGGACCACGGATAAACAGACTCCAAACAAACCAGAAAAAAAGGGACGGATTTTATGGATACAGGACCAAGAAACCCATTGTAAATAAAAACCCCAAAATTCTAAAAAGTGTGTAAGTACAACTTACTTAAGATATTTTGCAACTATTAGAATTAATAGAAAGCATGTAAGGACATCTTACTCCAGTTATTTTGAAACCATATAATTTAAAGTGAAGAGACTATAAGAACAGATTATATAATTTAATTATAAATAACTGATTTAAACTGAAATAATAGGAAAAATAATATTTTAATGGTAACAAACAGAAAAAGAATTATATGTTGAATGGTAATGTGCTCAGATAAGAAGAATAAAGAATAATTTAATGACTCCAATGAAACTGAAGGAGGATGATAATTAATACAATGATTAGAATTTTTTGGAATTGAAGATTATATAAGAAGAAATGATACGGAGAAATATGTCACAAGAAGTAAAGTCAAAAGAATTTTAACATAAGGCCTATCAATGATGTTATATGCTATTAGTCAATGGAAAAGAAGAAGGAATCAAGGAGAAGAAGAAATATATAAATAAATACAAACAGCTACAGTATGAAGAATCCCAAAAGTGTTTGGTACTAGTCGCTAATTGACTACTACTTATAATTTTTTTTATTTTTATGTATTGACCGTAGAAATGTTCCGGCAATAATTTTTATGAGCAGGGATGATGTTCCCCTGGTCTCAGAAGGTGTAAGGATGGACAGCGGTGTATGGACCCAGAGTGGCCACCCGACTGGAACCACCGCACAAGATAGGGAAAAATGTTAGGGAAATTGAATATTTAAGGGATAATAATTATAAAATAGCTGAAAGGATTGATATTAGATTCCAGAAGTATAAATGAAGAAAATAGAAGGAAGATAGCAGACCGATGCTTAATTGATAAAGCGAGTATATAAAAGTAAATAGAAATGAGTGTTAAAACAAGTTTAATATAATCAGTGTGACCAGTCCTTATCAAATAAAATGTGGAAGTACTACTACCCAGAGAAATAATTGATAAATTTCCCTCCAGGAGAGAGAGTAGAATTCGACCAAGTGGAAATGCATAACAGAGTGTTGCATAAAGTGGAACTTCAACAAAAAAGGTATCAGGGAAAAAGGAGAAGATTGGATACATAGCAGTTGGGAGATAAAGTACTAATAAAAAATAGACAACTACCCAGTTCTATAGAGGGTATTGCTCGGAAGCTATTGCTACTTTATACTGGCCCTTACCTCATAACCCAGGTGAAGGGGAATAATACTTACGAAATTAAAACAATTAACAATAATAAAATAAAGGGAGTGTATAATCAGTCGGAAATGAAACACTATTATGAAAACAAAGTCAAGACCATTAGGAGACTTGAACCAATCAACAATTTATTTCTATCAACAAGTTGAACTAAAATAAATTTGTTCTAGTGGGGGGCTTCATGTAACGTTACATAACCCGGTCCCAATAAAGTAACTCATGATAATAAAAGTCAGAAATGGCTAAACTAAAGCTCGCTCAAAATTTAATTATATCACTCAACATGATAAACAATTTGAGTGGTATACTGTGCAAAGTGAGTGATAGTGTAACCATTGAGGTGAAAAAACAAAAGTGAAAGTAATGTATTACCAAACTGTGCGGTATGTTTTGGAAAGGATAAAACTATGGAAGTAGGATGTAATAATACTGATTGATTTTTGTAATTTTATTTATTTATTGTAATTTATAGTGTATGGACCACAACTTGTTATACATAAGTTAATGTTATGTTTTTAAAAATATTTGTGTTGTAATATAGGATAACCCAGGGTCAGTTTTAAAAGACATAAAAATTTAATTACCAAAAGATAATAAAAATTAAAATAATCCTATGAAGGAAATGGCAACAGGAAGTAGTGCCGGGTATGAATACTATTCCAGACTAAATAAATAATATATAAATTTATTTAAGGATAATAAAATGATAAAATACTTACGGTATATACAATGTCATAAAAAAATTAACCAAAACTTATTATGTAAATTAAATTAGTAAAGAAACAGGAATGGAAAGGAATTATTTTTCCATAAATAAAATATAAATTTATAATAATTACAAACTGCCTGCATAATAAAAATACTATGTGTTGCTAAGAGTGATGAAAAATAACAAGTATTGTTAATAGATATAAAAATTTTGAACTAAACTGGAGAGTTGAAGATTATGCGACAAAAATTATAAAAAATAACCTTTTTTGGGACGTTGGAGGAGTTGAAATTAACGCAAGATTAACAAACAGAGTGACCACTATCTAATTATACCTGATTAATCCAAATTAAATGGTTGTAAACATTAATAAACAATGGATGAAAACCTTCTGCGGATACAACATGGTTTGGCCTAATTCCCGTTGACAATTGGAAAATACTCCAAACGAAAAGGAAATAATAACGCAAGACGGACCTCATCACAGAAAAGCGGCTATCCAGTAAGAACCATACGGAGCGAGGTAATATAAACATTTTTTCGTAATAATTCCAGAAGAAAACTCGTTTTGAACTGTGAAATAGAACAAAAAAATAAATAATCATTTGATCATATGTTTTTTCAAAGTAAACAAATATACACTGCTCTCTTACGGCAATTCCGGGAACTACGTACTACATGAAAAATAAACAAAATTATTTATTAATTTTTCGGTATTTGTAAAGCGTAGTAATTATCCATTTCTGACAATCTCGTAACACAAAGAACTCACCCTGAACCCTGGGGAATTATTAAGAATTATGTAATAATTGATGTTTTTTATTATAGCGTAATATTGGGTAAATAACAACATATATGTTTTGCTCCTTAGACTACTCTATGTTTACTCGGTAAAGTCGGGATGATGTTTTTTTCAGATAAGATTAATTGTGATACCTATATCTTGGTGGCAGGAGACAAAAGTCAATAATAAATAAAGCAATATTATTGAAAATTAATATTGAATAATCAAGTGTTATAATTTATTGTAGTGGGTAGTTATAAAAAATTTCAGCACAACAAACAGAAGAAATCGTCTCAACTGAGTGGAAATAATGATACTTACTCTCTCTTCTGCATAAGGCTGAACAACTTCCCTCCTTGACCACAAATCACACACTCTCGATTTCTCTTCAGATTGAGTAAAACAAAATAAACAAAATCCTTTATTTTACCTTTTGAAAAACAACGTCAGTTATTATAATTCAGAAGTGACGCATCTTACTTGAGGTATATAATAAAACTCTACTATATCTCACACACACAGAGGAACGTTACAGAATGGCGAACCCAACATTTGGGGCTTGACTAAAGGTGTACGTTTCGCAAGTGCCTCATAAAAAGAAGAACGTTACAGAATGGCGTTCCATCGCGGGGCTTGAACAACAGCGATCAGACCTTTTACGTTACAGAATGGCGCTCAACGTAAAAGGACGGTAATTAGAAAAGAATTTTGATATTTAATAAAAAAAAATATATAACAAAAAATCTAATTATCGTTGGCAGTTATGAGAAAACAAGAAATGCCTAATACCCGAGGAAAATCGAAGAAAAGGGCAGAAGAAAAGGAGATTGAAGAAGGTGGACAGGAACAAGAAATAGAATTAGTCACGGACAGTGAAATGGACCAACAGACAGGTGATACAGAAGAAACCGAAGTAGTTATGGACACGGAAACGGAAATAATTGAAGATGATGCCCAAGGGGACCAACCAGGGAAAGCGGAAGCCAGAAGAGAACCAGATTGGCAAGAAATGATGAGGATGATGATGGAAAAAATTGATAGCATTAAGGAAAGCAATAAACAAACCATGGATGAGAACTCAAGGAAACAAAATGAAACCTTGAGCGAGAAATTTGATAAGATAGATGAGAATTTTAAGAAACAGGAGGAAAACTTAAAACAAACCATGAATGAACAATACCATGAACTGAAGGAAGCGGTTGAAGGGCAAAGAGAAGAGATGAATGCAAAATTTGAAGAGAATAAAAAGAATTTAAAACAATTTGAGTGTAAAATGGAGAATTTCAATAAGGAGATATGGAAAACTTTCGGAGAGAAGTTTGAAAATGTTAATACGCGTATCCAAAAAGCAGATACATACCAAGAGGAGACAAATAAACAAATGGACCATAGTTCCAATAATTTGGATGAAACATTGGACAGCACTTCAGAAGGTATTAAAGTAAGTTCGAATACAGAAGAGAGGAGGAAGGAAATAGAAATTGCAGAATACCAAGGTGTAATGCCATCTGAAAATAAAAATAGCCACAACAAAAAGGATGTTCAAACCGTGGAAAAGAAGACCAAGAAAATAATAAAAACGTTTAGAAAGAAAATAATAAATACCAAGGAAGAATGGGAGATGATTACAGGTGGATTAATTAATGTATTCAACCTTCCAATTAACGAACAGAGGGAGTTAATTAAGTTTACATCCCAGTTAAAGGTGTCAACGATGGAAGTGTATCAGACAATATCAGCCGTATCTTCAAGACGGAAGACAACATGCAAATATTGGGCAAATAATCCAGAGGTAAAAGGGAATGAAATGAGATTAAATATGAGCAACTATGTTATGTTAGAGGAGGTACAATACTTGTTAGTTAAAAAGGAACGAATTATGACGGAAGACCGGTACTTAAGTGAAAGTTTCATAGCAGCAAAGTGGGAGAGCCGGATGGTAAGAAGATTATCAAGGAGAGAATTAATTACGAACACCCCAGCAATCCGAGAACATGGAGTACCTGAAATAATGGACCACGGATAAACAGACTCCAAACAAACCAGAAAAAAAGGGACGGATTTTATGGATACAGGACCAAGAAACCCATTGTAAATAAAAACCCCAAAATTCTAAAAAGTGTGTAAGTACAACTTACTTAAGATATTTTGCAACTATTAGAATTAATAGAAAGCATGTAAGGACATCTTACTCCAGTTATTTTGAAACCATATAATTTAAAGTGAAGAGACTATAAGAACAGATTATATAATTTAATTATAAATAACTGATTTAAACTGAAATAATAGGAAAAATAATATTTTAATGGTAACAAACAGAAAAAGAATTATATGTTGAATGGTAATGTGCTCAGATAAGAAGAATAAAGAATAATTTAATGACTCCAATGAAACTGAAGGAGGATGATAATTAATACAATGATTAGAATTTTTTGGAATTGAAGATTATATAAGAAGAAATGATACGGAGAAATATGTCACAAGAAGTAAAGTCAAAAGAATTTTAACATAAGGCCTATCAATGATGTTATATGCTATTAGTCAATGGAAAAGAAGAAGGAATCAAGGAGAAGAAGAAATATATAAATAAATACAAACAGCTACAGTATGAAGAATCCCAAAAGTGTTTGGTACTAGTCGCTAATTGACTACTACTTATAATTTTTTTTATTTTTATGTATTGACCGTAGAAATGTTCCGGCAATAATTTTTATGAGCAGGGATGATGTTCCCCTGGTCTCAGAAGGTGTAAGGATGGACAGCGGTGTATGGACCCAGAGTGGCCACCCGACTGGAACCACCGCACAAGATAGGGAAAAATGTTAGGGAAATTGAATATTTAAGGGATAATAATTATAAAATAGCTGAAAGGACTGATATTAGATTCCAGAAGTATAAATGAAGAAAATAGAAGGAAGATAGCAGACCGATGCTTAATTGATAAAGCGAGTATATAAAAGTAAATAGAAATGAGTGTTAAAACAAGTTTAATATAATCAGTGTGACCAGTCCTTATCAAATAAAATGTGGAAGTACTACTACCCAGAGAAATAATTGATAAATTTCCCTCCAGGAGAGAGAGTAGAATTCGACCAAGTGGAAATGCATAACAGAGTGTTGCATAAAGTGGAACTTCAACAAAAAAGGTATCAGGGAAAAAGGAGAAGATTGGATACATACCAGTTGGGAGATAAAGTACTAATAAAAAATAGACAACTACCCAGTTCTATAGAGGGTATTGCTCGGAAGCTATTGCTACTTTATACTGGCCCTTACCTCATAACCCAGGTGAAGGGGAATAATACTTACGAAATTAAAACAATTAACAATAATAAAATAAAGGGAGTGTATAATCAGTCGGAAATGAAACACTATTATGAAAACAAAGTCAAGACCATTAGGAGACTTGAACCAATCAACAATTTATTTCTATCAACAAGTTGAACTAAAATAAATTTGTTCTAGTGGGGGGCTTCATGTAACGTTACATAACCCGGTCCCAATAAAGTAACTCATGATAATAAAAGTCAGAAATGGCTAAACTAAAGCTCGCTCAAAATTTAATTATATCACTCAACATGATAAACAATTTGAGTGGTATACTGTGCAAAGTGAGTGATAGTGTAACCATTGAGGTGAAAAAACAAAAGTGAAAGTAATGTATTACCAAACTGTGCTGTATGTTTTGGAAAGGATAAAACTATGGAAGTAGGATGTAATAATACTGATTGATTTTTGTAATTTTATTTATTTATTGTAATTTATAGTGTATGGACCACAACTTGTTATACATAAGTTAATGTTATGTTTTTAAAAATATTTGTGTTGTAATATAGGATAACCCAGGGTCAGTTTTAAAAGACATAAAAATTTAATTACCAAAAGATAATAAAAATTAAAATAATCCTATGAAGGAAATGGCAACAGGAAGTAGTGCCGGGTATGAATACTATTCCAGACTAAATAAATAATATATAAATTTATTTAAGGATAATAAAATGATAAAATACTTACGGTATATACAATGTCATAAAAAAATTAACCAAAACTTATTATGTAAATTAAATTAGTAAAGAAACCGGAATGGAAAGGAATTATTTTTCCATAAATAAAATATAAATTTATAATAATTACAAACTGCCTGCATAATAAAAATACTATGTGTTGCTAAGAGTGATGAAAAATAACAAGTATTGTTAATAGATATAAAAATTTTGAACTAAACTGGAGAGTTGAAGATTATGCGACAAAAATTATAAAAAATAACCTTTTTTGGGACGTTGGAGGAGTTGAAATTAACGCAAGATTAACAAACAGAGTGACCACTATCTAATTATACCTGATTAATCCAAATTAAATGGTTGTAAACATTAATAAACAATGGATGAAAACCTTCTGCGGATACAACATGGTTTGGCCTAATTCCCGTTGACAATTGGAAAATACTCCAAACGAAAAGGAAATAATAACGCAAGACGGACCTCATCACAGAAAAGCGGCTATCCAGTAAGAACCATACGGAGCGAGGTAATATAAACATTTTTTCGTAATAATTCCAGAAGAAAACTCGTTTTGAACTGTGAAATAGAACAAAAAAATAAATAATCATTTGATCATATGTTTTTTCAAAGTAAACAAATATACACTGCTCTCTTACGGCAATTCCGGGAACTACGTACTACATGAAAAATAAACAAAATTATTTATTAATTTTTCGGTATTTGTAAAGCGTAGTAATTATCCATTTCTGACAATCTCGTAACACAAAGAACTCACCCTGAACCCTGGGGAATTATTAAGAATTATGTAATAATTGATGTTTTTTATTATAGCGTAATATTGGGTAAATAACAACATATATGTTTTGCTCCTTAGACTACTCTATGTTTACTCGGTAAAGTCGGGATGATGTTTTTTTCAGATAAGATTAATTGTGATACCTATATCTTGGTGGCAGGAGACAAAAGTCAATAATAAATAAAGCAATATTATTGAAAATTAATATTGAATAATCAAGTGTTATAATTTATTGTAGTGGGTAGTTATAAAAAATTTCAGCACAACAAACAGAAGAAATCGTCTCAACTGAGTGGAAATAATGATACTTACTCTCTCTTCTGCATAAGGCTGAACAACTTCCCTCCTTGACCACAAATCACACACTCTCGATTTCTCTTCAGATTGAGTAAAACAAAATAAACAAAATCCTTTATTTTACCTTTTGAAAAACAACGTCAGTTATTATAATTCAGAAGTGACGCATCTTACTTGAGGTATATAATAAAACTCTACTATATCTCACACACACAGAGGAACGTTACAGAATGGCGAACCCAACATTTGGGGCTTGACTAAAGGTGTACGTTTCGCAAGTGCCTCATAAAAAGAAGAACGTTACAGAATGGCGTTCCATCGCGGGGCTTGAACAACAGCGATCAGACCTTTTACGTTACAGAATGGCGCTCAACGTAAAAGGACGGTAATTAGAAAAGAATTTTGATATTTAATAAAAAAAAATATATAACAAAAAATCTAATTATCGTTGGCAGTTATGAGAAAACAAGAAATGCCTAATACCCGAGGAAAATCGAAGAAAAGGGCAGAAGAAAAGGAGATTGAAGAAGGTGGACAGGAACAAGAAATAGAATTAGTCACGGACAGTGAAATGGACCAACAGACAGGTGATACAGAAGAAACCGAAGTAGTTATGGACACGGAAACGGAAATAATTGAAGATGATGCCCAAGGGGACCAACCAGGGAAAGCGGAAGCCAGAAGAGAACCAGATTGGCAAGAAATGATGAGGATGATGATGGAAAAAATTGATAGCATTAAGGAAAGCAATAAACAAACCATGGATGAGAACTCAAGGAAACAAAATGAAACCTTGAGCGAGAAATTTGATAAGATAGATGAGAATTTTAAGAAACAGGAGGAAAACTTAAAACAAACCATGAATGAACAATACCATGAACTGAAGGAAGCGGTTGAAGGGCAAAGAGAAGAGATGAATGCAAAATTTGAAGAGAATAAAAAGAATTTAAAACAATTTGAGTGTAAAATGGAGAATTTCAATAAGGAGATATGGAAAACTTTCGGAGAGAAGTTTGAAAATGTTAATACGCGTATCCAAAAAGCAGATACATACCAAGAGGAGACAAATAAACAAATGGACCATAGTTCCAATAATTTGGATGAAACATTGGACAGCACTTCAGAAGGTATTAAAGTAAGTTCGAATACAGAAGAGAGGAGGAAGGAAATAGAAATTGCAGAATACCAAGGTGTAATGCCATCTGAAAATAAAAATAGCCACAACAAAAAAGGATGTTCAAACCGTGGAAAAGAAGACCAAGAAAATAATAAAAACGTTTAGAAAGAAAATAATAAATACCAAGGAAGAATGGGAGATGATTACAGGTGGATTAATTAATGTATTCAACCTTCCATTAACGAACAGAGGGAGTTAATTAAGTTTACATCCCAGTTAAAGGTGTCAACGATGGAAGTGTATCAGACAATATCAGCCGTATCTTCAAGACGGAAGACAACATGCAAATATTGGGCAAATAATCCAGAGGTAAAAGGGAATGAAATGAGATTAAATATGAGCAACTATGTTATGTTAGAGGAGGTACAATACTTGTTAGTTAAAAAGGAACGAATTATGACGGAAGACCGGTACTTAAGTGAAAGTTTCATAGCAGCAAAGTGGGAGAGCCGGATGGTAAGAAGATTATCAAGGAGAGAATTAATTACGAACACCCCAGCAATCCGAGAACATGGAGTACCTGAAATAATGGACCACGGATAAACAGACTCCAAACAAACCAGAAAAAAAGGGACGGATTTTATGGATACAGGACCAAGAAACCCATTGTAAATAAAAACCCCAAAATTCTAAAAAGTGTGTAAGTACAACTTACTTAAGATATTTTGCAACTATTAGAATTAATAGAAAGCATGTAAGGACATCTTACTCCAGTTATTTTGAAACCATATAATTTAAAGTGAAGAGACTATAAGAACAGATTATATAATTTAATTATAAATAACTGATTTAAACTGAAATAATAGGAAAAATAATATTTTAATGGTAACAAACAGAAAAAGAATTATATGTTGAATGGTAATGTGCTCAGATAAGAAGAATAAAGAATAATTTAATGACTCCAATGAAACTGAAGGAGGATGATAATTAATACAATGATTAGAATTTTTTGGAATTGAAGATTATATAAGAAGAAATGATACGGAGAAATATGTCACAAGAAGTAAAGTCAAAAGAATTTTAACATAAGGCCTATCAATGATGTTATATGCTATTAGTCAATGGAAAAGAAGAAGGAATCAAGGAGAAGAAGAAATATATAAATAAATACAAACAGCTACAGTATGAAGAATCCCAAAAGTGTTTGGTACTAGTCGCTAATTGACTACTACTTATAATTTTTTTTATTTTTATGTATTGACCGTAGAAATGTTCCGGCAATAATTTTTATGAGCAGGGATGATGTTCCCCTGGTCTCAGAAGGTGTAAGGATGGACAGCGGTGTATGGACCCAGAGTGGCCACCCGACTGGAACCACCGCACAAGATAGGGAAAAATGTTAGGGAAATTGAATATTTAAGGGATAATAATTATAAAATAGCTGAAAGGATTGATATTAGATTCCAGAAGTATAAATGAAGAAAATAGAAGGAAGATAGCAGACCGATGCTTAATTGATAAAGCGAGTATATAAAAGTAAATAGAAATGAGTGTTAAAACAAGTTTAATATAATCAGTGTGACCAGTCCTTATCAAATAAAATGTGGAAGTACTACTACCCAGAGAAATAATTGATAAATTTCCCTCCAGGAGAGAGAGTAGAATTCGACCAAGTGGAAATGCATAACAGAGTGTTGCATAAAGTGGAACTTCAACAAAAAAGGTATCAGGGAAAAAGGAGAAGATTGGATACATACCAGTTGGGAGATAAAGTACTAATAAAAAATAGACAACTACCCAGTTCTATAGAGGGTATTGCTCGGAAGCTATTGCTACTTTATACTGGCCCTTACCTCATAACCCAGGTGAAGGGGAATAATACTTACGAAATTAAAACAATTAACAATAATAAAATAAAGGGAGTGTATAATCAGTCGGAAATGAAACACTATTATGAAAACAAAGTCAAGACCATTAGGAGACTTGAACCAATCAACAATTTATTTCTATCAACAAGTTGAACTAAAATAAATTTGTTCTAGTGGGGGGCTTCATGTAACGTTACATAACCCGGTCCCAATAAAGTAACTCATGATAATAAAAGTCAGAAATGGCTAAACTAAAGCTCGCTCAAAATTTAATTATATCACTCAACATGATAAACAATTTGAGTGGTATACTGTGCAAAGTGAGTGATAGTGTAACCATTGAGGTGAAAAAACAAAAGTGAAAGTAATGTATTACCAAACTGTGCTGTATGTTTTGGAAAGGATAAAACTATGGAAGTAGGATGTAATAATACTGATTGATTTTTGTAATTTTATTTATTTATTGTAATTTATAGTGTATGGACCACAACTTGTTATACATAAGTTAATGTTATGTTTTTAAAAATATTTGTGTTGTAATATAGGATAACCCAGGGTCAGTTTTAAAAGACATAAAAATTTAATTACCAAAAGATAATAAAAATTAAAATAATCCTATGAAGGAAATGGCAACAGGAAGTAGTGCCGGGTATGAATACTATTCCAGACTAAATAAATAATATATAAATTTATTTAAGGATAATAAAATGATAAAATACTTACGGTATATACAATGTCATAAAAAAATTAACCAAAACTTATTATGTAAATTAAATTAGTAAAGAAACCGGAATGGAAAGGAATTATTTTTCCATAAATAAAATATAAATTTATAATAATTACAAACTGCCTGCATAATAAAAATACTATGTGTTGCTAAGAGTGATGAAAAATAACAAGTATTGTTAATAGATATAAAAATTTTGAACTAAACTGGAGAGTTGAAGATTATGCGACAAAAATTATAAAAAATAACCTTTTTTGGGACGTTGGAGGAGTTGAAATTAACGCAAGATTAACAAACAGAGTGACCACTATCTAATTATACCTGATTAATCCAAATTAAATGGTTGTAAACATTAATAAACAATGGATGAAAACCTTCTGCGGATACAACATGGTTTGGCCTAATTCCCGTTGACAATTGGAAAATACTCCAAACGAAAAGGAAATAATAACGCAAGACGGACCTCATCACAGAAAAGCGGCTATCCAGTAAGAACCATACGGAGCGAGGTAATATAAACATTTTTTCGTAATAATTCCAGAAGAAAACTCGTTTTGAACTGTGAAATAGAACAAAAAAATAAATAATCATTTGATCATATGTTTTTTCAAAGTAAACAAATATACACTGCTCTCTTACGGCAATTCCGGGAACTACGTACTACATGAAAAATAAACAAAATTATTTATTAATTTTTCGGTATTTGTAAAGCGTAGTAATTATCCATTTCTGACAATCTCGTAACACAAAGAACTCACCCTGAACCCTGGGGAATTATTAAGAATTATGTAATAATTGATGTTTTTTATTATAGCGTAATATTGGGTAAATAACAACATATATGTTTTGCTCCTTAGACTACTCTATGTTTACTCGGTAAAGTCGGGATGATGTTTTTTTCAGATAAGATTAATTGTGATACCTATATCTTGGTGGCAGGAGACAAAAGTCAATAATAAATAAAGCAATATTATTGAAAATTAATATTGAATAATCAAGTGTTATAATTTATTGTAGTGGGTAGTTATAAAAAATTTCAGCACAACAAACAGAAGAAATCGTCTCAACTGAGTGGAAATAATGATACTTACTCTCTCTTCTGCATAAGGCTGAACAACTTCCCTCCTTGACCACAAATCACACCTCTCGATTTCTCTTCAGATTGAGTAAAACAAAATAAACAAAATCCTTTATTTTACCTTTTGAAAAACAACGTCAGTTATTATAATTCAGAAGTGACGCATCTTACTTGAGGTATATAATAAAACTCTACTATATCTCACACACACAGAGGAACGTTACAGAATGGCGAACCCAACATTTGGGGCTTGACTAAAGGTGTACGTTTCGCAAGTGCCTCATAAAAAGAAGAACGTTACAGAATGGCGTTCCATCGCGGGGCTTGAACAACAGCGATCAGACCTTTTACGTTACAGAATGGCGCTCAACGTAAAAGGACGGTAATTAGAAAAGAATTTTGATATTTAATAAAAAAAAATATATAACAAAAAATCTAATTATCGTTGGCAGTTATGAGAAAACAAGAAATGCCTAATACCCGAGGAAAATCGAAGAAAAGGGCAGAAGAAAAGGAGATTGAAGAAGGTGGACAGGAACAAGAAATAGAATTAGTCACGGACAGTGAAATGGACCAACAGACAGGTGATACAGAAGAAACCGAAGTAGTTATGGACACGAAACGGAAATAATTGAAGATGATGCCCAAGGGGACCAACCAGGGAAAGCGGAAGCCAGAAGAGAACCAGATTGGCAAGAAATGATGAGGATGATGATGGAAAAAATTGATAGCATTAAGGAAAGCAATAAACAAACCATGGATGAGAACTCAAGGAAACAAAATGAAACCTTGAGCGAGAAATTTGATAAGATAGATGAGAATTTTAAGAAACAGGAGGAAAACTTAAAACAAACCATGAATGAACAATACCATGAACTGAAGGAAGCGGTTGAAGGGCAAAGAGAAGAGATGAATGCAAAATTTGAAGAGAATAAAAAGAATTTAAAACAATTTGAGTGTAAAATGGAGAATTTCAATAAGGAGATATGGAAAACTTTCGGAGAGAAGTTTGAAAATGTTAATACGCGTATCCAAAAAGCAGATACATACCAAGAGGAGACAAATAAACAAATGGACCATAGTTCCAATAATTTGATGAAACATTGGACAGCATTCAGAAGGTATTAAAGTAAGTTCGAATACAGAAGAGAGGAGGAGGAAATAGAAATTGCAGAATACCAAGGTGTAATGCCATCTGAAAATAAAAATAGCCACAACAAAAAGGATGTTCAAACCGTGGAAAAGAAGACCAAGAAAATAATAAAAACGTTTAGAAAGAAAATAATAAATACCAAGGAAGAATGGGAGATGATTACAGGTGGATTAATTAATGTATTCAACCTTCCAATTAACGAACAGAGGGAGTTAATTAAGTTTACATCCCAGTTAAAGGTGTCAACGATGGAAGTGTATCAGACAATATCAGCCGTATCTTCAAGACGGAAGACAACATGCAAATATTGGGCAAATAATCCAGAGGTAAAAGGGAATGAAATGAGATTAAATATGAGCAACTATGTTATGTTAGAGGAGGTACAATACTTGTTAGTTAAAAAGGAACGAATTATGACGGAAGACCGGTACTTAAGTGAAAGTTTCATAGCAGCAAAGTGGGAGAGCCGGATGGTAAGAAGATTATCAAGGAGAGAATTAATTACGAACACCCAGCAATCCGAGAACATGGAGTACCTGAAATAATGGACCACGGATAAACAGACTCCAAACAAACCAGAAAAAAAGGGACGGATTTTATGGATACAGGACCAAGAAACCCATTGTAAATAAAAACCCCAAAATTCTAAAAAGTGTGTAAGTACAACTTACTTAAGATATTTTGCAACTATTAGAATTAATAGAAAGCATGTAAGGACATCTTACTCCAGTTATTTTGAAACCATATAATTTAAAGTGAAGAGACTATAAGAACAGATTATATAATTTAATTATAAATAACTGATTTAAACTGAAATAATAGGAAAAATAATATTTTAATGGTAACAAACAGAAAAAGAATTATATGTTGAATGGTAATGTGCTCAGATAAGAAGAATAAAGAATAATTTAATGACTCCAATGAAACTGAAGGAGGATGATAATTAATACAATGATTAGAATTTTTTGGAATTGAAGATTATATAAGAAGAAATGATACGGAGAAATATGTCACAAGAAGTAAAGTCAAAAGAATTTTAACATAAGGCCTATCAATGATGTTATATGCTATTAGTCAATGGAAAAGAAGAAGGAATCAAGGAGAAGAAGAAATATATAAATAAATACAAACAGCTACAGTATGAAGAATCCCAAAGTGTTTGGTACTAGTCGCTAATTGACTACTACTTATAATTTTTTTTATTTTTATGTATTGACCGTAGAAATGTTCCGGCAATAATTTTTATGAGCAGGGATGATGTTCCCCTGGTCTCAGAAGGTGTAAGGATGGACAGCGGTGTATGGACCCAGAGTGGCCACCCGACTGGAACCACCGCACAAGATAGGAAAAATGTTAGGGAAATTGAATATTTAAGGGATAATAATTATAAAATAGCTGAAAGGATTGATATTAGATTCCAGAAGTATAAATGAAGAAAATAGAAGGAAGATAGCAGACCGATGCTTAATTGATAAAGCGAGTATATAAAAGTAAATAGAAATGAGTGTTAAAACAAGTTTAATATAATCAGTGTGACCAGTCCTTATCAAATAAAATGTGGAAGTACTACTACCCAGAGAATAATTGATAAATTTCCCTCCAGGAGAGAGAGTAGAATTCGACCAAGTGGAAATGCATAACAGAGTGTTGCATAAAGTGGAACTTCAACAAAAAAGGTATCAGGGAAAAGGAGAAGATTGGATACATACCAGTTGGGAGATAAAGTACTAATAAAAAATAGACAACTACCCAGTTCTATAGAGGGTATTGCTCGGAAGCTATTGCTACTTTATACTGGCCCTTACCTCATAACCCAGGTGAAGGGGAATAATACTTACGAAATTAAAACAATTAACAATAATAAAATAAAGGGAGTGTATAATCAGTCGGAAATGAAACACTATTATGAAAACAAAGTCAAGACCATTAGGAGACTTGAACCAATCAACAATTTATTTCTATCAACAAGTTGAACTAAATAAATTTGTTCTAGTGGGGGGCTCATGTAACGTTACATAACCCGGTCCCAATAAAGTAACTCATGATAATAAAAGTCAGAAATGGCTAAACTAAAGCTCGCTCAAATTTAATTATATCACTCAACATGATAAACAATTGAGTGGTATACTGTCAAAGTGAGTGATAGTGTAACCATTGAGGTGAAAAAACAAAGATGAAAGTAATGTATTACCAAACTGTGCTGTATGTTTGGAAAGGATAAAACTATGGAAGTAGGATGTAATAATACTGATTGATTTTTGTAATTTTATTTATTTATTGTAATTTATAGTGTATGGACCACAACTTGTTATACATAAGTTAATGTTATGTTTTAAAAATATTTGTGTTGTAATATAGGATAACCCAGGGTCAGTTTAAAAGACATAAAAATTTAATTACCAAAAGATAATAAAATTAAAATAATCCTATGAAGGAAATGGCAACAGGAAGTAGTGCCGGGTATGAATACTATTCCAGACTAAATAAATAATATATAAATTTATTTAAGGATAATAAAATGATAAAATACTTACGGTATATACAATGTCATAAAAAAAATTAACCAAAACTTATTATGTAAATTAAATTAGTAAAGAAACCGGAATGGAAAGGAATTATTTTTCCATAAATAAAATATAAATTTATAATAATTACAAACTGCCTGCATAATAAAAATACTATGTGTTGCTAAGATGATGAAAAATAACAAGTATTGTTAATAGATATAAAAATTTTGAACTAAACTGGAGAGTTGAAGATTATGCGACAAAAATTATAAAAAATAACCTTTTTTGGGACGTTGGAGGAGTTGAAATTAACGCAAGATTAACAAACAGAGTGACCACTATCTAATTATACCTGATTAATCCAAATTAAATGGTTGTAAACATTAATAAACAATGGATGAAAACCTTCTGCGGATACAACATGGTTTGGCCTAATTCCCGTTGACAATTGGAAAATACTCCAAACGAAAAGGAAATAATAACGCAAGACGGACCTCATCACAGAAAAGCGGCTATCCAGTAAGAACCATACGGAGCGAGGTAATATAAACATTTTTTCGTAATAATTCCAGAAGAAAACTCGTTTTGAACTGTGAAATAGAACAAAAAAATAAATAATCATTTGATCATATGGTTTTTCAAAGTAAACAAATATACACTGCTCTCTTACGGCAATTCCGGGAACTACGTACTACATGAAAAATAAACAAAATTATTTATTAATTTT
This sequence comes from Magicicada septendecula, assembly GCA_034769895.1. Taxonomy (NCBI): domain Eukaryota; kingdom Metazoa; phylum Arthropoda; class Insecta; order Hemiptera; family Cicadidae; genus Magicicada; species Magicicada septendecula. The sequence goes on along the minus strand of CM068372.1, from coordinate 71,577,747 downwards.
TCGGTATTTGTAAAGCGTAGTAATTATCCATTTCTGACAATCTCGTAACACAAAGAACTCACCCTGAACCCTGGGGAATTATTAAGAATTATGTAATAATTGATGTTTTTATTATAGCGTAATATTGGGTAAATAACAACATATATGTTTTGCTCCTTAGACTACTCTATGTTTACTCGGTAAAGTCGGGATGATGTTTTTTTTCAGATAAGATTAATTGTGATACCTATATCTTGGTGGCAGGAGACAAAAGTCAATAATAAATAAAGCAATATTATTGAAAATTAATATTGAATAATCAAGTGTTATTAATTTATTGTAGTGGGTAGTTATAAAAAATTTCAGCACAACAAACAGAAGAAATCGTCTCAACTGAGTGGAAATAATGATACTTACTCTCTCTTCTGCATAAGGCTGAACAACTTCCCTCCTTGACCACAAATCACACACTCTCGATTTCTCTTCAGATTGAGTAAAACAAAATAAACAAAATCCTTTATTTTACCTTTTGAAAAACAACGTCAGTTATTATAATTCAGAAGTGACGCATCTTACTGAGGTATATAATAAAACTCTACTATATCTCACACACACAGAGGAACGTTACAGAATGGCGAACCCAACATTTGGGGCTTGACTAAAGGTGTACGTTTCGCAAGTGCCTCATAAAAAGAAGAACGTTACAGAATGGCGTTCCATCGCGGGGCTTGAACAACAGCGATCAGACCTTTTACGTTACAGAATGGCGCTCAACGTAAAAGGACGGTAATTAGAAAAGAATTTTGATATTTAATAAAAAAAAATATATAACAAAAAATCTAATTATCGTTGGCAGTTATGAGAAAACAAGAAATGCCTAATACCCGAGGAAAATCGAAGAAAAGGGCAGAAGAAAAGGAGATTGAAGAAGGTGGACAGGAACAAGAAATAGAATTAGTCACGGACAGTGAAATGGACAACCGACAGGTGATACAGAAGAAACCGAAGTAGTTATGGACACGGAAACGGAAATAATTGAAGATGATGCCCAAGGGGACCAACCAGGAAAGCGGAAGCCAGAAGAGAACCAGATTGGCAAGAAATGATGAGGATGATGATGGAAAAAATTGATAGCATTAAGGAAAGCAATAAACAAACCATGGATGAGAACTCAAGGAAACAAAATGAAACCTTGAGCGAGAAATTTGATAAGATAGATGAGAATTTTAAGAAACAGGAGGGAAAACTTAAAACAAACCATGAATGAACAATACCATGAACTGAAGGAAGCGGTTGAAGGGCAAAGAGAAGAGATGAATGCAAAATTGAAGAGAATAAAAAGAATTTAAAACAATTTGAGTGTAAAATGGTGAATTTCAATAAGGAGATATGGAAAAACTTTCGGAGAGAAGTTTGAAAATGTTAATACGCGTATCCAAAAAGCAGATACATACCAAGAGGAGACAAATAAACAAATGGACCATAGTTCCAATAATTTGGATGAATAATTTGGATGAAACATTGGACAGCACTTCAGAAGGTATTAAAGTAAGTTCGAATACAGAAGAGAGGAGGAAGGAAATAGAAATTGCAGAATACCAAGGTGTAATGCCATCTGAAAATAAAAATAGCCACAACAAAAAGGATGTTCAAACCGTGGAAAAGAAGACCAAGAAAATAATAAAACGTTTAGAAAGAAAATAATAAATACCAAGGAAGAATGGGAGATGATTACAGGTGGATTAATTAATGTATTCAACCTTCCAATTAACGAACAGAGGGAGTTAATTAAGTTTACATCCCAGTTAAAGGTGTCAACGATGGAAGTGTATCAGACAATATCAGCCGTATCTTCAAGACGGAAGACAACATGCAAATATTGGGCAAATAATCCAGAGGTAAAAGGGAATGAAATGAGATTAAATATGAGCAACTATGTTATGTTAGAGGAGGTACAATACTTGTTAGTTAAAAAGGAACGAATTATGACGGAAGACCGGTACTTAAGTGAAAGTTTCATAGCAGCAAAGTGGGAGAGCCGGATGGTAAGAAGATTATCAAGGAGAGAATTAATTACGAACACCCCAGCAATCCGAGAACATGGAGTACCTGAAATAATGGACCACGGATAAACAGACTCCAAACAAACCAGAAAAAAAGGGACGGATTTTATGGATACAGGACCAAGAAACCCATTGTAAATAAAAACCCCAAAATTCTAAAAAGTGTGTAAGTACAACTTACTTAAGATATTTTGCAACCATTAGAATTAATAGAAATCATGTAAGGACATCTTACTCCAGTTATTTTGAAACCATATAATTTAAAGTGAAGAGACTATAAGAACAGATTATATAATTTAATTATAAATAACTGATTTAAACTGAAATAATAGGAAAAATAATATTTTAATGGTAACAAACAGAAAAAGAATTATATGTTGAATGGTAATGTGCTCAGATAAGAAGAATAAAGAATAATTTAATGACTCCAATGAAACTGAAGGAGGATGATAATTAATACAATGATTAGAATTTCTCGGAATTGAAGATTATATAAGAAGAAATGATACGGAGAAATATGTCACAAGAAGTAAAGTCAAAAGAATTTTAACATAAGGCCTATCAATGATGTTATATGCTATTAGTCAATGGAAAAGAAGAAGGAATCAAGGAGAAGAAGAAATATATACATAAATACAATCAGCTACAGTATGAAGAATCCCAAAAGTGTTTGGTACTAGTCGCTAATTGACTACTACTTATAATTTTTTTTATTTTTATGTATTGACCGTAGAAATGTTCCGGCAATAATTTTTATGAGCAGGGATGATGTTCCCCTGGTCTCAGAAGGTGTAAGGATGGACAGCGGTGTATGGACCCAGAGTGGCCACCCGACTGGGACCACCGCACAAGATAGGGAAAAATGTTAGGGAAATTGAATATATAAGGGATAATAATTATAAAATACCTGAAAGGATTGATATTAGATTCCAGAAGTATAAATGAAGAAAATAGAAGGAAGATAGCAGACCGATGCTTAATTGATAAAGCGAGTATATAAAAGTAAATAGAAATGAGTGTTAAAACAAGTTTAATATAATCAGTGTGACCAGACCTTATCAAATAAAATGTGGAAGTACTACTACCCAGAGAAATAATTGATAAATTTCCCTCCAGGAGAGAGAGTAGAATTCGACCAAGTGGAAATGCATAACAGAGTGTTGCATAAAGTGGAACTTCAACAAAAAAGGTATCAGGGAAAAAGGAGAAGATTGGATACATACCAGTTGGGAGATAAAGTACTAATAAAAAATAGACAACTACCCAGTTCTATAGCTGGGTATTGCTCGGAAGCTATTGCTACTTTATACTGGCCCTTACCTCATAACCCAGGTGAAGGGGAATAATACTTACGAAATTAAAACAATTAACAATAATAAAATAAAGGGAGTGTATAATCAGTCGGAAATGAAACACTATTATGAAAACAAAGTCAAGACCATTAGGAGACTTGAACCAATCAACAATTTATTTCTATCAACAAGTTGAACTTAAATAAATTTGTTCTAGTGGGGGGCTTCATGTAACGTTACATAACCCGGTCCCAATAAAGTAACTCATGATAATAAAAGTCAGAAATGGGTAAACTAAAGCTCGCTCAAAATTTAATTATATCACTCAACATGATAAACAATTTGAGTGGTATACTGTGCAAAGTGAGTGATAGTGTAACCATTGAGGTGAAAAAACAAAAGTGAAAGTAATCTATTACCAAACTGTGCGGTATATTTTGGAAAGGATAAAACTATGGAAGTAGGATGTAATAATACTGATTGATTTTTGTAATTTTATTTATTTATTGTAATTTATAGTGTATGGACCACAACTTGTTATACATAAGTTAATGTTATATTTTTAAAAATATTTGTGTTGTAATATAGGATAACCCAGGGTCAGTTTTAAAAGACATAAAAATTTAATTACCAAAAGATAATAAAAATTAAAATAATCCTATGAAGGAAATGGCAACAGGAAGTAGTGCCGGGTATGAATACTATTCCAGACTAAATAAATAATATATAAATTTATTTAAGGATAATAAAATGATAAAATACTTACGGTATATACAATGTCATAAAAAAATTAACCAAAACTTATTATGTAAATTAAATTAGTAAAGAAACCGGAATGGAAAGGAATTATTTTTCCATAAATAAAATATAAATTTATAATAATTACAAACTGCCTGCATAATAAAAATACTATGTGTTACTAAGAGTGATGAAAAATAACAAGTATTGTTAATAGATATAAAAATTTTGAACTAAACTGGAGAGTTGAAGAAACGATGCGACAAAAGTTATAAAAAATAACCTTTTTTGGGACGTTGGAGGAGTTGAAATTAACGCAAGATTAACAAACAGAGTGACCACTATCTAATTATACCTGATTAATCCAAATTAAATGGTTGTAAACATTAATAAACAGTGGATGAAAACCTTCTGCGGATACAACATGGTTTGGCCTAATTCCCGTTGACAATTGGAAAATACTCCAAACGAAAAGGAAATAATAACGCAAGACGGACCTCATCACAGAAAAGCGGCTATCCAGTAAGAACAATACGGAGCGAGGTAATATAAACATTTTTTCGTAATAATTCCAGAAGAAAACTCGTTTTGAACTGTGAAATAGAACAAAAAAATAATCATTTGATCATATGTTTTTTCAAAGTAAACAAATATACACTGCTCTCTAACGGCAATTCCGGGAACTACGTACTACATGAAAAATAAACAAAATTATTTATTAATTTTTCGGTATTTGTAAAGCGTAGTAATTATCCATTTCTGACAATCTCGTAACACAAAGAACTCACCCTGAACCCTGGGGAATTATTAAGAATTATGTAATAATTGATGTTTTTTATTATAGCGTAATATTGGGTAAATAACAACATATATGTTTTGCTCCTTAGACTACTCTATGTTTACTCGGTAAAGTCGGGATGATGTTTTTTTCAGATAAGATTAATTGTGATACCTATATCTTGGTGGCAGGAGACAAAAGTCAATAATAAATAAAGCAATATTATTGAAAATTAATATTGAATAATCAAGTGTTATAATTTATTGTAGTGGGTAGTTATAAAAAATTTCAGCACAACAAACAGAAGAAATCGTCTCAACTGAGTGGAAATAATGATACTTACTCTCTCTTCTGCATAAGGCTGAACAACTTCCCTCCTTGACCACAAATCACACACTCTCGATTTCTCTTCAGATTGAGTAAAACAAAACAAAAAAATCCTTTATTTTACCTTTTGAAAAACAACGTCAGTTATTATAATTCAGAAGTGACGCATCTTACTTGAGGTATATAATAAAACTCTACTATATCTCACACACACAGAGGAACGTTACAGAATGGCGAACCCAACATTTGGGGCTTGACTAAAGGTGTACGTTTCGCAAGTGCCTCATAAAAAATAGAACGTTACAGTGTTCATAATAATAAGTATTCATTGTCAACAATACCGATTGGCTGGTGTTACTGTGCTGTGTGTCTGCATAATAATGAGACAGCAGAGAATTAATTGTCAAAGTTACCAATTGGCTGGTGTTACTGTGTGGTACGTCAGCATAATGATGGGACAGCAGAGCATGCATTGTCAAAATTACCGATTGGGTGGTGCTGGCTTTTGTGTCTGCTTAATAATGAGACAGGAGAGCATGCAGTGTTAAAGTTACTGACTGGCTGGTGCTGCTGTATGGTGCGTCTGCATAATAATGAGACAGTAGAGTGTGCATTGATAATGTTACTGAGTTTCTGGTGCTACTGTATGGTGTTATGCATAATAATGAGACAGCAAAGCATGCATTTGTTAAAATTACTGACTGGCTGGTGCTACTGTGTGGTGTTTCTGCATAATAATGCGCCAGCAGAATATTCATTGTCAAAGTTACCGTTCGGCTGGTGTTACTGTTTGGTGTATCTGGATAATGATGGGACAGCAGAACGTGCATAGTCAACGTTACCGATTGGTTAGTGTTACTGTATGGTATGTCTGCATAATAATGAGACAGGAGAATATGCATTGTTAAAGTTACGGATTGGTTGGTGCTACTGAGTAGTGTGTTGTCAAAGTTACCAATGGGCTGGTGTTACTGTGTGGTGTGTCTCTATAATAATGAGACAGCAGAGAATGCACTGTTAAAGTTACCGATTGTTTGGTGTAGTGTGTTGTGTCTGAATAATAATGAGACAAGAGAGCATGCATGGTTGAAGTTACTGACTGTCTGGTGCTAGTGTATGGTGTACCTGCATAATAATGAGACAGGAGGGTATGCATTGTTAAGTTACAGACTGGCTGGTGCTACTGTATGGTGTGTATGCATAATAATGAGACATCAAGTTATGCATTGTCATTGTTTCCGATTGGCTGGTGCTTCTGTGCGGTTTGTCTGCATAATTATGAGACTGCAGAGCACGCATTGTCAACGTTGCCGGTAGGGTTGTGCTGTGTGTTGGGTCTGATAGAAATGAAACAGGAGAGCATGCATTGTTTAAATTACTGACTGGCTGGTGCTGCTGTGTGGTGCATCTGCATAATAATGAGACAGCAGAGCATAGATTGTAAAAGTTACCGATTGGGTGGTGCTGTGTGTTGTGTCTTCATAATAATGAGCCCGGAGAGTATGCATTGTTAAAGTTACTGATTGGCTGGTGCTACTGTATAGTTTTCTGCATAATAATGAGACAGCAAAGTTTGCATTGTTAAAATTATTGACTGGCTGGTTCTGTTGTGTGGTCGGTGTTCATAATAATGAGACAGCATGTATTCATTGTCAACCTTACCGATTGGCTGGTGTTACTGTGTGGTGTGTCTGCATAGTTATGAGACAGCAGACTATTCATTGTCAAAGTTACCGATTGGCTGGTGTTACGTTGTGGTGTTTCTGCATAATGATGGGACAGCAGTGCAAGCATTTTCAAAGTTACCGTTTGGGTGGTGCTGTGTGTTGTGTCTGCATAATTATGAGACAGGAGAGCATGCACAGTTAAATTAACTGACTGGCTGGTGGTACTGTGTGGTGTCTCTTCGTTATAATGAGACAGCAGAGCATGCATTGTCAAAGTTGCCTATTGGGTGGTGCTACTGTGTGGTGTTGTGACGATTTAAAGGCAATTTAAATAGCACAAATTAAATTTTTGTTCTTATAACAAGTGAGAGTATAATCCACCCTCCCTCTGTACCTAGATACCTATATCAACTTGTAAATAGGCTAGTACGAACATGCAAAGTACATTGTTATTAAGCGAAAACTAATAATTCTCCTATTTAATTAAAAGAAGTAATAATAATAAATGAAATAACTAACTCCTAACTAAGAAAAGCTAGGGTAATTTATAGTAGTTAATTAATGGACAATTAATAATAATAAAGGAACGAACTACTTTTCTCTCGGCGTGTAAACTGCGCTCGCGTCCCTAATCTCTGCCGCTAAACTAACCCCAGTCGACCGAGAAACTCTGACATGTAAGCAGCTCGAAAATGTGTCGTGAAGTTAAACTTACGTTTATGTCGCTAAAACCGATGTAACAAGAAGTTAAATTTTCTCATTTAAATAATCCACATGTAGCTAAAACGAAATTAAACTTAAAACTAGTAATGTAGTTCAGATGTTGAGAAAATATTATTAATAAATAAAAACTTAGCCGACACATCTCTTTATGAAAAATAAGTGGTAAGATATGTTCCATACCATGTAAAAGGTAACATCAGCGCTGTTTAAAAAAGAAAATTAAATGTGAAAAGTGAACGCCAACGTCAGAAGAGAAGTTACGACAACAACTGCACGAGCTCCAAGTAGCAGAATCCCAGCGCCATGAACTAGACCACAAGACAGAAACAACCAACTAAATGGAGGATCCAGATGGACAACGAACTACATCCAGGAAGACCTACTGAAGAGGATCATCTCGACCACCAGCCGCAGACTCACGTTATACTCAGGTGACACTAAATCGTAACTTCTGTGCATACATTGTTTTTAACCACCTCAACAAAAAGAACAGTAAAGTTTCTTGTAAAGACTTTTAAATCACATAAATATTAGCATATTAATGTTTGTAGTTTCTGTAATGAGATAGTAGTAATCTGATGATGCTTAAAGGTAAAGTTAACATGAAATTACATCAGACTATTCTTCAAATAGTTTGGATGATGTTGAAGTATGTTAGAATATTATAAAGTTAGAACCCGGATCCGTGGTAATCAAAGTAATACACAGCTGTATGATTTTGAGATACTAAGAGTAACAATTTAAAGAGTATTTGATGCAGAATCTATAAGAATTTTCTTTTAAAAGTAAAGTAAAAAAAACAAAAAGATGACCATTAAAGGTATTATGTTTATATCCGTAGTTAAGATACAATAATAAAGAGATGTTTTCGCTAATATCCAGAGAGTGAATAAATTTATGTAACCTTGGACAAATTCCTGATATATACATTGTCATACTTTGTTGGTAAGTAATTTTTACTAACTACGGCAGCTAGTTTAATTAACAGAAAACCATTAAACTGGTTCCCTATGTTATAATGTCTTAACAGGAGAGACGTTATAGTGTGTCTGCATAATAATGAGACAGAAAGTATTCATTGTCAAAGTTACCGATTCGCTGGTGTTTTGTTTGGTGTGTCTGCATAATGATGGGACAGCAGAGCATGCATAGTCAACGTTACCGATTGGTTAGTGTTACTGTATGGTGTGTCTGCATAATAATGAGACAAGAGAGTATGCATTGTCAAAGTTACCGATTGGCTGGTGCTACTGCATGGTGTGTCTGCATAATAATGGGAAAGAAGAGTATTAATTGTCAAAGTTACCGATTGGCTGGTGTTTTGTTTGTATGCATGGTTGAAGTTACTGACTGCCCGGTGCTAGTGTATGGTGTGCCTGCATAATAATGAGACAGGAGTGGATGCATTGTTAAAGTTACTGACTGGCTGGTGCTACTGTATGGTGTGTCTGCATAATAATGAGACATCAAATTATGCATTGTCAATGTTTCCGATTGGCTGGTGCTTCTGTGCGGGTTGTCTGCATAATAATGAGACATCAGAACACGCATTGTCAATGTTGCCGGTTGGGTTGTGCTGTGTGTTTGGTCTGATAGAAATGAAACAGGAGAGGATGCATTGTTTAAGTTACTGATTGGCTGGTGCTACTGTATAGTTTTCTGCATAATAATGAGACAGCAATGTTTGCATTGTTAAAATTTCTGACTGGCTGGTTCTGTTGTATGGTCGGTGTTCATACAGTGTGGTCATAATGAGACAGCAAGTATTCATTGTCAACGTTACCGATTGGCTGGTGTTACTGTGTGGTTTTTCTGCATAATGATGGGACAGCAGTGCAAGCATTTTCAAAGTTACCGTTTGGGTGGTGCTGTGTGTAGTGTCTGCATAATTATGAGACAGGAGAGCATGCACAGTTAAATTTACTGACTGGCTGGTGGTACTGTGTGGTGTCTCTTCGTTATAATGAAACAGCAGAGCATGCATTGTCAAAGTTACCGATTGGGTGGTGCTACTGTGTGGTGTGTCTGCATAATAATGAGACAGAAGAGTATTCATTGTCAAAGTTGCCGATTGGCTGGTGTTTTGTTTGGTGTGTCTGCATAATAATGTGACCGGAGAGTATGCATATTGTTGATGTTACTGACTGGCTGGTGCCACTGTATGGTATGTCTGCATAATAATGAGACAGGAGAGTGTGCATTGCTATAGTTACTGAGTGGCTGATGCTACTGTATGGTGTTATGCATAATAATGAGACAGCAAAGCATGCATTGTTAAAATTACTGACTGGCTGGTGCTACTGTATGGTGTATCTGGATAATAATGAGACAGCAGAGTATTCATTGTCGTAGTTACCGATCGGGTGGTGTTACTGTTTGGTGTGTCTGCATAATGATGGGACAGCAAAGCATGCATAGTCAACGTTACCGATTGGTTAGTGTTACTGTATGGTGTGTCTGCATAATAATGAGACAAGAGAGTATGCATTGTCAAAGTTATTGATTGGCTGGTGCTACTGTGTGGTGTGTCTGCATAATAATGGGACAGAAGAGTATTCATTGTCAAAGTTACCGATTGGCTGGTGTTTTGTTTGGTGTGTCTGCATAATAATGAGACATGAGAGTATGCATATTGTTGATGTTTCTAACTGGCTGGTGCCACTGTATGGTGTGTCTGCATAATAATGAGACAAGAGAATATGCATTGTTAAAGTTACTGACTGGCTGATCCTACTGTATAGTGTTCTGCATTAATAATGAGACAGCAAAGTATGCATTGTTAAATTTACTGACTGACTGTTTCTACTGTATGGTGGGTGTTCATAATAATGAGACAGCAGAGTATTCATTGTCAAAGTTACGGATTAGCTGGTGTTACTGTGTTGTGTGTCTGCATAATGTTGGGAAAAGCAGAGCATGCATTGTCAAAGTTACTAATTGGTTGGTGCTGTGTGTTGTGTCTGCAAAATAATGAGACAGGAGAGCATGCATTGTTACAGTTACTGACTGGCTGGTACTACTATATGTTGTGTCTGCATAATAATGAGACAGGAGAGTATGCATTGTCAAAGTTACCAATTGGCTGGTGCTACTGTGTGGTGTGTCTTCGTAATAATGAGACAGCAGAGCATGCATTGTCAAAGTTACCGACAATGGTTGGTGCTGTGTGTAATTTCTGCATAATAATGAGAGAGTAGATTATTCATTGTTAAAGTTACTGATTAGGTGGTGCTACTGTATGGTGTGTCTGCATAATAATGAGACACCTAGTATGCATTTTTAAAGTTACTTACTAGCTGGTGCTACTGATTGGTGTGTCTTCATAATAATGAGACAGCAGAGTTTGTATTGTTAAAGTTACTGACTGGCTGGTGCTACTGTATGATGTATAATGTGTCCGCATAAATTAGACAGCAGAATATTCATTGTTATAGTTACTGACTGGCTGGTGTTAGTGTATGGTGTGTCTGCATAATAATGAGACAGCAGAGTATGCAGTTTTAGTGTTACTGAGTGCCTGGGTAAGAATTATTTTTATAAAGAAAATCATTTTCTACGGTTGCCATGACGACAGTGTACAACAAAAATTAACGTTTTAATTAAGAATCTCTCTTTCCAGCTTGTTGTACAACTGTAGTATGTATTTATTTCCTAAAAAAATTGTTGAATATTCTCAAGTCTCCCTGGAAAAAAACTAACAAGTTGTTGCGAGAGTGTCTACAAATAAAGAGAGAATTATGTTGTTGTTGAGCCTCTTATATACGTCACTGCTGATTGTGACTGACACGTATATAATTACAAGGCAAATGGGTCAGTAAGTATTTTGGTATAGTTGTCATTCTTTATTCATATTAATTATTTTTTACGACTTAGTAATCAGACCGCCGTCATTTGCGACCCGATCGTATAAAACCCCATCAGTTGTGACCGAGGTAGAAATTTCGATTCTGTCAATTTCGATCAATATTGCATTTTCATATTATTACTATAACAGTACAGAAATTACTGTTATAATTGTATTTATTCCTAACCTAACCTAACCTAACTTAACATGACCTAACTTAACCTAACGTAACGAAAATGTTGGAAGTAAGAGGTTACTCGCAGAAACGGAAAGTTGCAGAATTGAATCTTATCGAAATTCAGAATAGAAATTCACAGAGTCGGTCAGTAAGTGAAAGTGTTAGTTGCAATAAACCGCGTAAGATTAGTTGAAATCTTTCTGTCGCAAATGACCGAGACCGTAGTAAAACTTTATAACTTTAGTAATTATTACTGTTTATAATGAAATAGTGCGTAATCTATTACTTGCGTAAAAGCGTTTTATAGAAGGAGTGACCGTTTTACACTCTCTGGTAAAGTCAGGTTCTACCACGCTGGGGAGATTGCTGTCCACGTAGCTGTACTTTAAAAAATTCTCGTCATTATTATGGGATCGAATGTTTTGTGGGTATAAGCAAAAGTACTTAAATCATAGAATCTGTTACTAAAAGAACTATCATTGTTACGACATTACAGAACAGTCTACCTGTTTGTCGAATGTGCCAGAAGAATCTCGCTCTAATGTGTGTGGCATACGTCACTCTAGACGCATTCGCGAGAGTTTTCTCGAAGCCGCCAGCCGCGCGGACTGTGTCAAGGCCACAATTAATTACGTCGCACACACTGGTGCTAGCACGCATTATGGAATAATCTAGTAACTTGGGTCGGTATAAATACCAGTACTCAACGACGTCCAGTTCAGTATAGCTGCGATATATTTACAGTGCGGTTCGAGTAATATCGGGCGATATTACTGTGTACGTTCAAGTGGTTATTAGTGAAGTGTTGCGTTTTGTAATCGGGCGGTATAATTGTAATACAATTGTGTTTAATATTAGTTAACGTTTTATTGCGTGTGAACAATTTTTATTTGATTTGTTGTACGAGACTGTGTTGTTAATTACGAACTGTTTAAATGTAAAAGTTAAAGGTAGTGATTAGTGACTTAATTGGTGTCTTGTACTGTATTTTGTTTCCACTGTACCTACGATGTTCAAGTAGACCGTCGTAATAGTGGTGGTGTCAGAACTGGGGTAGAACGGTTAACAGTGGAAACAGTGGACACTTTGTACAAGACGAGGTAATTCGTAACTAATCGGTAAAAAATGTATGCCAGTCAGATGATAGAAACATTCCGAGCAATGCTACAGCAAAGTCAGGAACAAGAAAAAGAAGAACGAAGACAGGAAAGAGATGAGGCAGAAAAACGACAAGACGAAAAACGTAAGCGTGAGAATGAAATACCAGAGGGACGAAAAAGAAGAATTTAGCCTTCAAGCAGACGACGTTAAGACGTTCGTACAAGATGATATCACAGCAAAATTCGTCCTGTTACGAGGTGAGTTGAACAAACAAGGTGACAGAATATCTGAAGTTCAAAAATCTGAGTCAACCACGAAAACAAGTATGTCAAGTTTAGAACATTCTATTAAAAATTCAATAAAACAAATTAAAAAGGAAGTCGAACATTTAGTAAAAGGAATAGTTGGTAATGAAAGGCCATTAATAAATGCTGATGAAGATAAAAAATATCAGAGAAATCAAACTGTAGTAGGGCCAGTTTTCGCAAAGGCCCCAAGTTTTGATGGATGTACTCATCGGGCAACTTATATTCGCCAATTTGAAGCTGCCGCTCGCTTAAATAAATTGACAGAAGAAGAGAAAGGACTTTCATTAATTCTTGCTTTAAAAGGGCCTGCCGCAGAACCTAATACAGAAAGTGCCATCTGACAGTCAAAACGTCTATGCCGAATTAACTAAAGCTCTGGAATTAAGGTACGGTGACCAGCATTTGTGCGAAGTGTACCGTGAACAACTTAAAGCAACGCGACAGCGTTCAGGGGAAAGCCTTCAAGAGTTTGAAGCGAAAGTCGACCGACTGACGAGATTAACTTATCCTGAAGAATCGGAGGACTTCCGGAAGTGGCTTTCTCTCATTATGTTTATTGACGGTATCAGAGATAATCAGTTACAACAAGTGTTAAGAATGGCTCGGCATGATAATAAATCAGACGCTCTTGTTCATGCTCTCCGTTTTGAAGCTGCCAAGTCGGCGACCTACATTAATCAAAGTATGCCATCACGTTGTAGCCAAACGGATCCAACATCACAGTATCGTCATAGTGGACGGCATAAAGAGACGATTCAAAAACAACAGTTTAAGAAGTCAACAGCGCCACAACGATCTTTCGAACCAAAGGATAAAGACAGAAGACCGAAGTGTTACAACTGTTGGAAACGTGGTCATCTACAGGTAGACTGTTAAGAGAAGAAAATAGCGAGAGAAGGGAGTGATCGCACCAATTGGAGAAGTAAAGCCCCAGAACAGCACACAGTTCCCACGCTACATAAGACCAGTGGGAACTTGATCGTTAATGGATTTGCTGAAGGTAAATCAACATCATTTACAGTTGACACGGGTGCAACAGTGTCCATTGTCCGCCCTGACTTAGTCAACAACCTTAGCCTCTAAATAGCTCTTGTACAATACGGACTGTGACTGGAAGCCCCGTCAAGGTGCTAGGAAAGGTAGACGTACGTGTAGGCCTGGGTCTTCTCGAGTTTAGCCACCAAATGCTCGTTGCAGACATTGTCGATGAAGTGATTCTTTGCACGGATATTATGAATGCCTACGACGGATTCGTTGTGGACTTAAGAGAGAATGTCCTGAAGGTTGGCCAAGAGAAGATAAAGCTTTGCATGGCTAAAATGACAGGGTCTACCAACCATTCGATTAAGCGAGTGGCATTAATCGATGAAAAAGTCAACAGGTCTGGTCAAAAGGAAGCCTCCCTATTGCAAGCGGAAATGGAGGAAGAACTAGCAGAGGAAATACAATTAAGTGTAACGACAAAAGAAGTGATTGGAAAGCCAACTATGGGTGTCGAGACAAAAATCTTACTTGTTCCTGAGCTGATAGAAGCGCCCGAGGGCAAAGTGGCTGAAGATGAAGTTACGCAAGAGGTTGTTGACGAGAACCAAACAAACTTGGACCAGCCAGTGGTGTTTAGGTCATCAGTGCATGACGTAACGAGAGTGATTCCAGCAAAACTAGTAGTTAAGTGGAAGACTCGCATTCCTGAGAACTTGATGTTTGGATCACACAAGACTGAATTCGAAGAACCGGAGAATTATCTTTCGCAATAACGTCCACCTAGATCGCCTCGTCGAGTATTACTTCAGAGACGGTTTGCCAGTTCGGGACGAACAGGCTTAAGGAGGAGGCAGTGTTACGATATTACAGAACAGTCTACGTGTTTGACGAATGTGCCAGAAGAATCTCGCTCTAATGTGTGTGGTATACGTGACTCTATACGTATTCGCGAGAGTTTTCTCGAAGCCGCCAGCCGCGCGGACTGTGTCATAGTCTCTTCTACTATTACGCTATTTTAACTGCATTAGATGCTTTGAAGTGTTTTTGCTGTAGACACTATAGAGTTTTAACAGATATTCTCATTATACAAACAAAAGACATTTTTATTTCAAAGATCGTATTTCGCAAACAATGGCGGTGTGCGTGCAAGTTTAACCCTACGCAGTGCGGGCTTATGTTGCCCTGTGAGCACATATCGTCAGTGCCATTTAAATTCTCTTTGCTTCACGTGCAGGCTGTTGCTATAAAAGTTAACGGCAGCCGTGGAATTGTAACCGCATTGCTGCCACCCCTACAAACTCGACAGCATCGCTCCCGTTGACAGGTGTACATGACAGCGGTCAGTGCCATCATAATATATCCAACTTTAGCTCAATCGTCGTCATTTTTAAATCTAGTCTTGAGCATTTGAGAATTTTTACCTATTTAATTTAGTGAACGCGCCTATAAGTACAAAGCTACCGAAATTTGATGTGGTACTAGTGATTACGTCAAAATATATTAAAATTTATATATTTTTATAAAAGTTGAAACGATAACAATAATAAATGAATAAGGAATGGTAAGGACGTAATTGCATAATGATTCATTTAGAACTCATTATGCATGGAATTGCCATTGATGAGCTATTGCGTTACACAGTCAACAGTAAATCCATACTTATCACTTTTACGTTTTGCGTTACCGTGATAACTGCATACCGTGTTTCTGCATCAACGTGTTTTAACACATTTTGTTAGCAAACGCTCAGAATATATTTTTGTGCAGACAATTCTGTCATCTCATTCTGAACTATTCAAAATGCCATTCAAAGATATTTGGCTATGTTAGACTTGCGTACACAGTCAAGTCTTCACTACACATTGCGCAAAAGTTTACAATACACAATAAAAGTTTACACATTTTACTAATCAGGTGGTAAAATATTTCCCCCTAAGTATCCCTGAAACATTTGATAAAAAAATGAAGTATTTAAATATTATTTCCATCTATTTTTATGTTTTTCTGTAAGCTCAGTGTTCAACTACAACGACTCTTCCGCTGAGACCAACTTGCCTACTATGTGGCATCGCCCTCTTTAATTAATTGTGAAAAATTCTATTTCTCTTGTTCTATCAAATGTCTGATGGCCACCTGTTTAATGTACAATGAATTTGCCACCATCATCATCCTCAAGGTTTAAACCAAGAATGGTTTGTTCCGGTCTCAATTAGGAAAATATTAGAGCTAGTCTCTCCAGCGCTTCCTCGGACGTCCCACCTCTCTCTGTCCCCTCGGCTTATCGTTCCTTCGTTGTTTGGGGATGCGGCAGTCATCTATTCATCAGAGATGTTCCGACCAATTCAGCCGGTACTGGGCGATCGTGTCGAGTATACTCATAATATTCTGTTCCTGCCATATATCTGTGTTTCTTCTATGATCATGGAGACTATACCCTGCCACGTGCGTGAGATATATCATTTCAGCCGTTTTACATTTTATCAAAAGTAAAGTAGTTAATTTTGATAAATAAAGTATCCTGAAAAGAAGGTCATAATAATATAGATAGATGAAGGTAGAAAGGTAGATGAAATATCTACAAATATAAAGGGTAGTTGAAGGGTGAGGAGGTAATTTTCTTAAAATGAAAATGACAGTTGAATAGGAAGGGTGTAATGTTACATATGTTTACTACGTATCGGCAACAAAGAAGTAGTTTCTATGGAAATATTTCACTTTAATTTGTCAAACTTGTCAGATTTTTAAATTTAAATTTAAAAATTTTAAATATAAGTCTTAGAACATGGAAGTCATGTATAGTTCTGCATACCGATTTTTTTACTTCCATATTCCTTAAGGAATGGAAGTATGGTGATGGCAAAAAAAATCGTGTTCGAGATTATTGCAGATTCTGATTCTACTACACTCAAAACATGAAAAAAAGTCGTTTTCCGAAAAGTGTGTGTGTGTCTGTGTGTCTGTAGATTTTTTTTCTATGGCAAACGATAACTGCCGCAAATTCAAACAGAATCAAATAATTTTTTGCATACAGCCCTGATTTGTAGAGTACTCACGGCTTATTGTTTTTGGTGAAGATCGGTTGAGGGAAAGGGGTAGTTTACCTGTAACGTTTTATGTTTTAACAAGGGTATTTCTTATGGCAAACGATAACAGCCGCAAATTCAAACAGAATCAAAAGATTATTTGCATACAGCCCTAAATTGTAGAGTTCTCAAGACCTATTGTTTTTGGTGAAGATCGGTTAAGGTAAAGAGGTAGTTTACCTGTAACGTTTTATGTTTTAACAAGGGTATTTCTTATGGCAAACGATAACAGCCGCAAATTCAAACAGAATCAAAAGATTATTTGCATACAGCCCTAAATTGTAGAGTTCTCAAGACCTGTTGTTTTTGGTGAAGATCAGTTAAGGGAAAGGGGTAGTTTACCTACAACGTTTTTTTAACAAGGATATTTTCTATGGCAAACGATAACAGCCGCAAATTCAAACAGAATCAAATAATTTTCTGCATACAGCCCTGATTTGTAGAGTACTCAAGACCTATTGTTTTTGGTGAAGATCGGTTGAGGGGAAGGGGTAGTTTACCTGCAACGTTTTTTATCAAGCGTATTTTCTATGGCAAACGATAACTGCCGCAAATTCAAACAGAATCAAATAATTTTTTGCATACGTCAGTGAATTGTAGAGATCTCAAGGACTTTCGATTTTGGTGAAGATCGGTTAAGGGGAAGGGGTAGTTTACCTGCAACCTTTTACGTTTTAACAAGAGTAAAGTACTTGAAAATTTTATTTAAACTTTTTCAAACAATGGTAATTGTTGAAAATAAAATAATTTTGTTGCCAGGCAATAAAATTATAATTTTTTCATTTTAATGTAAATTATGTTTGAGTTAATATCTTTATATATACAGTGGAACTTGGTTATTACGGCCTCGGCTGTTACGTCAATTCGGGTGTAGCGTTATTTTGTCATAAGTCCGGTCAAACTGATATCTTTAACATTATAAAAATTCCCGGTTTTAACGTCACTAAATATTGTACTACTCTGTTATAGCGTCAAATATTTCTCAGATATTTTACTCTAAATTTCATATAAATGTATATATGTGCGTGCGCGCGCTGGCCCATGGCTACAGACATACATTGTATGCAAGCAATAAGCACTGTAACAGGACTGCCGGCGCCAGCCATTTTACGTGCTCCAACGGATGGCTACATCGATTTAAGGCCCGACACTCGATTTCCTTTGCAAAAATTTGTGGTGAGGCAAAATGCGTAGATCTGAACGTTACAGGCGATTGGGTGCGTAACACTTGGCCAGAAATTAGACGATCATATAAAGATGAAGACATCTTTAATGGACATGAAGCTGGAATGTTTATAAATTAACTCCAGATAAGACTTTCAAATTTAAAAATGAAAAGTGCGTTGGTGGGAAGCTCTCTAAACAAAGAGTTACAGTTTTTGTTTGTGCGAACATGACGGGAACCGAAAAAAGGAAACTTTTAGTTATCGGGAAAAGTTTGCATCCTAGATGTTTTAAAAACATCAAAAAACTTCCTGTAAGTTACACTGCCAACATAAAAGCGTGGACGACTTCTAGTATTTTGAAGATGACTTCTGTACGTGTGTATGTCACTGAACTCCTCCATGTATAAAATAATATATCGTTCGTGGCAGGTAAGCATATCTCAGTTATGTAATGTTTACGTTTCCATTTTATTATTATGCCTACAGCAATAAAAAGGCAGGTGACACACACACACACACACACACACACACACACACACAATTCACGTTATTTCTGGCCTCACTCATGTTTATTTTCTTACATTTGCACGCTTTTTAAATGGAAAGTGCCGAAACCCACACCAACATAACGGGTGCAAGCCGAAAAAATGGACATCAATTTGCTTCCTGTGGATCGCTGGGCAATGTAACTGCACGTGTTTACAGAGGAACGATTCATAGACAGACTTTTCGTCTTTAGGGAATGAACCGTCTGCAAGATGCTGAGGGTCCATGAGTGACTTCGGAGCGCTCCTTCTTTTTCGCGTGTTTGTTCTGTGAAACATACACTGTAGATTCGCAGCTTTACTCTAAGCAACGCTCAATAGGAAATGTTGAAAATTTTTGTCCACAGTGTACCCTCATTCACACTAAACCTGCTCTGATGTTTTAATTACGGACATCATAATATTAAAACTTTGGAAACTTGAGCACTACTTAATGAAGATCAATCATTAACTTATACAAGCCATTAATTTTATGCATATGTTTTATATATATGTGTACAACGTTATCGGCAACAAAGAAGTAGTTTTTGTTAAAATTCCTTCCCGGGATATTTGGCCGTAGTCCAAAGTTTTCTACAAAACCAGACGTTTCGGCAATGCCGTCGACTTCCATCATCAGTGAAAATCGAGTGCGATAACGTGAGGTGGTATACGTTAGTGACCACAGTACTGTGGTTAAAGCTGAAGCAGTAAGTAGAAAGAAGTAGTTTCTATGGTAATATTTCATTTCGAAAATGATTTTAAACATAAATCTTAGAATATGGAAGTCATGTATGGTTCTCCATACCGATATTTTGTATTACACACTGAATACAAAAAATTTGTGTAGATATAATGGGGTTGGTCAAAGCAGAATAGACGTACTCTTTACATCGTGAAGTTATCAGGTAGTCCTGCTATCACTTATTACACAGGTCCACTCAAAAAATGCACGGGTATATTACTGTGTATTTATATACAGTTCGTATACAAACACGGTCAAACTGCTGTTATTGTCTCGACGTGTTATCTCTGAGATACGTTTTCTGGTAAAAAATAAATTAATTCTCTCATAATTAATGAGTGCTGAGTAGTAGTGCTGCAGCTTCCAAAATATTACACTTTTTTTTTATAAGAATGTATTCACATAGTCGTTTTTAATTATTCGCCTACTATAAGCCACTGGGGAGAACTTTGGAAACGGTGTTCGTCCCATAGGAAACCAAGTTCCCAATTGAAATCGTCGCGTTTTGTCCCCCCCCCCCCCGTGTTATTCAGTATTCAGAGACAACAAATTCTCCTTCTGCGTTCCATTTGTACCAGTCGTGTACAAAACCGTATTCAAAATGGTGGACTATTCCTTACATATATCACAAACAGTCCTTTCACAGGCTACGTGTATACAGGAAAGGCCGGGGGCGTTTAGTACAAAACACAGCGTAAGTCTACTAAAAGCGTCACATGTTTGTTTTGATCTATAGTTTAAACCTATAAGACGTCCGGCTGCCGCTGTATTTTGTTTAATATCACATCTACCCTGATAACAAGTAACTGAAATGAAATTTACAAAGGGCAAGTGTGTTGACTACAAGGAGGATCGTCCATAGGGTTCCTAGACAGTGTTTCTGTGGGATGTCACTGTACTTAGAAAGAAGTTTTATAATTATTGAAATTAATACGAAACACTGTAGTTTACTAAACAAAACTGTCTAAGCGTATGCTATTGTACAAAGGCACACAACCAGCGCTTAGAAATAGCATTTTGCAAGTTTGTTTTGTCGCTAAACTGAAAACGTTTAGTGTGCCGTCAAAATTAATACGTAGTTTACTAAACAAAACTGTCTAAGCGTATGCTGTTGTACAAAGGCACACAATCAGCGTTTAGAAATAGCATTTTGCAAGTTTGTTTTGTCGCTAAACTGAAAACGTTTAGTGTGCCGTCAAAATTAATACGTAGTTTACTAAACAAAACTGTCTAAGCGTATGCTGTTGTACAAAGGCACACAATCAGCGTTTAGAAATAGCATTTTGCAAGTTGTTCTGTCACTAAAATGAAAACGTTTAGAGTGCCGTCAAAATTAATACGAAACACTGTAGTTTACTAAACAAAACTGTCTAAGCGTATGCTATTGTACAAAGGCACACAACCAGCGCTTAGAAATAGCATTTTGCAAGTTTGTTTTGTCGCTAAACTGAGAACGTTTAGTGTGCCGTCAAAATTAATACGTAGTTTACTAAACAAAACTGTCTAAGCGTATGCTGTTGTACAAAGGCACACAATCAGCGTTTAGAAATAGCATTTTGCAAGTTTGTTCTGTCGCTAAAATGAAAACGTTTAGAGTGCCGTCAAAATTATTACGAAACACTGTAGTTTACTAAACAAAACTGTCTAAGCTTATGCTATTGTACAAAGGCACACAACCAGCGCTTAGAAATAGCATTTTGCAAGTCTGTTCTGTCGCTAAAATGAAAACGTTTAGTGTGCCGTCAAAATTATTACGAAACACTGTAGTTTACTAAACAAAACTGTCTAAGCGTATTCTATTGTAAGCGTATTGTGGTCAAGGCACACAACCAGCGCTTAGAAATAGCATTTTGCAAGTTTGTTCTGTCGCTAAAATGAAAACGTTTAGAGTGCCGTCAAAATTAATACGAAACACTGTAGTTTACTAAACAAAACTGTCTAAGCGTATGCTATTGTACAAAGGTACACAACCAGCGCTTAGAAATAGCATTTTGCAAGTTTGTTCTCTCGCTAAAATGAAAATGTTTAGTGTGCCGTCAAAATTAATTACATAAAACATTCGCTCTGTATTTCACTGTTTTATTTTACACCATTTTCTGTGTTTTATTTTGCAAATTAAAAATACTGGTAAATACAGATTTGAAAACTTTAAACAGCTAATAGTAATTAACGTTGTTAGTGACATCCTAAAAACTTAATAAACATCCGACAAGGCGGAATTTCACGCTCAAGAAAACGGAGTGGATCCTCCGAAATTTGTCGAGTGTTCCGTCTCTTACAGGCAGATCTGCCATGAAGGTGTAAAAAGAAAACACAGACATAGAAAGGAACTCGTGTCTAAACTGGTTTTAAAGTACAATGATGAAAAACAGGCAAGTCTGTGGAGACAGTTAAACAGACTAAACAAAAACTTACCAGTAAAGATTAGAGAGGTAGGAAAACACTTGGAAAAACTGGGAGTAGTTGCAAAAATGTTATTAGGAAAATACAGTATCACAGGTAACTGTCCTAGTCAACGAAAAGAAAGAATTCTCACAACTTGTGTACAAGTGGAAAGAAGATATTCATCACAACATCGAATGGTATCAGAGTTCGTGGTAACAATAACAATAAAATTCAGGGCCGAACTAGGCTGGAGAAAGAGGGGCTTATGCCCCGGGCGCCGTGCTAAGACGACGCAGAATGACAGAATTGAATTTGCGTACTCAATGTTTTTGTATCTTGGCGCTTATACTAATTCCCACAGCTAGTAATAAGAAATTTAATATGAATGTAATATATTCTTTATAATATAAAAGAATATAGACATGACATAAATAAAACAAAATAACTTGAAGAAGTTGAAAGTTGAATCACAGTACCTTAGCAATTGATGATACTTAGATAAACGACGCCTGTAGCAATACTTTAGAGCCTAATTTACGAACACAGACTTGAAGAAGCATATCGAAATTGACTATAAACTTAAGATTATTTTTAACTTTAGGGGAAAGAAATCTTAGTAAGCTGAGAATTAATAAAAATTACTTAAGAAACGTATGAATGTTTCTGTATGACGAAACGTAGAATTTCTGCATGAACGTTTTTGCATGCTGGCAATTATAACAATCCCCACAGCTATTAATAAATAATTTAATATGAACGTAATACATTCTTTATAACGTGGAATCTACTGTCAGAGACACATGACATAAATAAAATAAATAATAAACTTGAAGAAGTGGAAAGTTAAAACACCATACCTTAGCATTTGATGACCTTTGAAACACGACGCCTGTAGCAATACTTTTGAGCCTAATTTACGAACACACTTGAAGAAGCTTATCCAACTTGACTGTGAAGCATATCGTTAAGGTTATTTTTAACTTCAGGGAAAGAAATCTTAGTAAGCTGAAAGTTATTAAACATTACTGAAGGAGCAGCTTGGGGGCAAGATATATTTTAAATTTAAGTATTACTTCAATTGTTTTATTACAGGTGTATTATACAGGAGAACATTGACTTTTTGCTTTGATAACATAATCAAAATCTTTGTAATCTGAACCTTTGAAAAACTCATATGAGCCTCTGAAGAAGCTTTTTAAAAGCGAAAACCGGTTCAGGTTATAAGGTAAAACTTTTACGTTTTTACCCATAAAAAACTTTGTGTTTCGAGTCGGTAGTGAAATAATTATATTAAGTTAAGTAGCGGACACGTAATGGACAACGGAATCCAAGAATTTAACTCATATGATTTATTCAACAGACTAATTTTTATAATAAGCAGAGAGTGGTGAGGGTGATAACCACGGGATCGGTTTCGATTTTATGCGATTATGTAGTTATTAATAATTAGTGGGCAACATATTATACGTTCAACTTTTTCAGTCGTTCCTAAACGTAAAATCCAGGAGAGAACCTAGGGGGATGATATGAGGGATATATTCCTCCCTCCGAAATCCGAAAATGTTAAAGAAAAATTGTAAACTGGTTGCGTGTTTTTTTAATGTAATTAATTAAAAAAGACTGCCAATCACTATATTTTTAACAAAAAATATTTAACATTATTTTACATGCTGTAAAATTTATATTCACAACCCTGTTGGATACATTTATATCGACAGCAATTGTATACATTCTGGTAACTCTCACTTTATTCACTTTCTAAATATTAACGTTCTCTTTGATGTATTTATGTTGCACAGAAAGGTATTATTAGGCTCGCAAGACAAACTGGAAGCCTATCTGATGTATGTTTTAAATTTATTTTAATGAAATTAGTGAATTACAGCTATTATTGCCTGATAGTTTTAATTTTTGGTACGATGTTATTATAACATGAGAAAAACAATACTTTAAGAAAACGATATGTGGTTGAAAAAAATCCCCCCCCCCCAAATGAAATCCTAGCTTCGTGCCTGTAAAAATCTGTCATATATAAAATTAAAGTACATTAGTAAGGTAGATTAAAATTTGTAGATTAAAAATATTTAAGCAAGGCATGACTGACAATTTCTGTAGCTTAAGTTGTTCAATGTAAGAAACAACAAACCGATGTAAAATCAGTTTTGTTAATATAATGAGTAATAAAATAATAAACGTTTGCTAGCAACTACCTCATGAACACACCGGTGCACGCGATGGGAGCGTGGAAACCATGTTTGCCCCGGGCGGTGACAGAGACCCTAATTGTGGCTCTCTAATAACATCTACCAAGAGGTAACGTTTTTACAGTTTATGGCACTGTTTTACTTCCATGTTCCATAAGGAAATGGAAGTATGGTGATGGCAAAAAATCGTGTTCGAGATAATTGCAGATTCTGATTGTACTACCCTCAAAACATAAAAAAAAGTCATTTTTCGAAAAGTGTCTGTGTGTGTCTGTCTGTGTGTAGATTTTTTCTATGGCAAACGATAAGAGCCGCAAATTCAAACAGAATCAAATAATTTTTTGTTGCATACAGCTCTGAATTGTAGAGTACTCAAGACCTATTGTTTTTGGTGAAGCTCGGTTAAGGGAAAGGGGTAGTTTACCTGCAACGTTTTATGTTTTAACAAGGTAATTGTTTCCTATGGCAAACGATAACAGCCGAAATGCAAACAGAATCAAATAATGTTATGTATACAGCCCAGAATTATAGAGTTCTCAAGACCTGTTGTTTTTGGTGAAGATCAGTTAAGGAAAAGGGGTAGTTTACCGGCAACGTTTTATGTTTTAACAAGGGCACTTTTTTTCTATGACGAACGATAACTGCCGTAAATTCAAACAGAATCAAATACTTTTTTGCATGCCTTCCTGAATTATAGAGAGATCAAGGTTTTTTGATTTTGGTGAAGGTCGGTTAAGAGAAAGGGTAGTTTACCTGCAACGTTTTATGTTTTAAAAGGGTAATTTTTTTATGACGAATGATAACTACCCCACATTCAAAGAAAATCAAATAATTGTTTGTATACATTCCTGAATTTTCATGTACTCAAGTTCTGGTGATTTTGGTGAAGATCGGTTAAGGAAAAGGGTAGTTTACCAGCAACATTTTATGTTTTACAACGGTAATTGTTGCTATGACGAACGATAACTGCCGCACATTCAAACAGAATCAAATAATGTTGTGTATACATCCCTACTTTGTAGAGAACTCAAGGCCTATTGATTTTGGTGAGGATCGGTTAAGGGAAAGGGGTAGTTTACCTGTAACATTTTATGTTGTAACAAGAGAAATTCTTTCATGACGAACAATAACTGTCGTAAATTCAAACAGAAAAAAATAATTTTTTTACATACTTACCTCAGTTGTAGAGGACTCAAGGCCTATTGATTTCGGTGAAGATCGGTTACGGGAAAAGGGTAGTTTACCTGAAACATTTTTTGTTGTAACAAGAGTAAAGTACTTAATTTTGATAAATAAAGTATCCTGATAAGAAGATCTTAATAATCCACTGTAGAAACGTAGACGAAATGTCTATAAATGAAGAGGCTAGTTGAACGGGGTGGGAATAATTTTCTATAAATGAAAATTATAGTTGAAGAGGGACAGGATAATTTTTTATATTATGTACTACGTTATCGGCTACAAAGAAGTAGTTTGTTGTTAAAATTCCTTCCCGTTCTGTTTGGCCGTAGACCAATATTTTCTGCAAAACCAGACGTTTCGGCAGTGCCATCGACTTCCATCATCAGTGAAAATCGTGTGCGATAACGTGAGGTGGTATACATTAGTGACCACAGTACTGTGGTTAAGGCTGAAGGAAGAAGTAGAAAGAAGTAGTTTCTATGGAAGTATTTCATTTAGAAAATGACTTTAAATATAAATCTTAGAACATGGAAGTCATGTATGGTTCTCCATACCGATATTTACTTCCATGTTCCGTAAGGAAATAGAAGTATGGTGATGGCGAAAAAATCGTGTTCGAGATAAGAGCTGATTCTGATTGTTCTACCCTCAAAGCATGAAGAAAAGTAATTTTCTGAAATGTGTGTGTGTGTGTGTGTGGGTCTGTGTCTCTGTGTGTAGACTTTTTTCTACGGCGAACGATAACTGCCGCAAATTCAAAAAGAATCAAATAATTGTTTGCATATGTGCCCCACTTGTAGAGTACTCAAGGCCTATTAATTTTGGTGAAGATCGGTTAAGGGGAAGGGGTAGTTTACTTGGAACGGTTTATGTTTTAACAAGAGTAATTTTACTTCCATGTTCCATAAGGAAATGGGAGTATGGTCATGGCGAAAAAAAATTGTTCGAGATAACGGCTGATTCTGATTTTACTACCATCAAAACATGAAGAAAAGTCATTTTTCGAAAAGTGTGTGTGTGTGTGTGTGTGTAGAATTTTTTCTATGGCAAACGATAACAGCCGCAAATTCAAACAGAATCAAATACTTATTTTGCATACAGCCCTGAATTGTAGAGTACTCAAGGCCTATTGTTTTTGGTGAAGATCGGTTAAAGTAAAGGGGTAGTTTACCAGCAACGTTTTATGTTTTAACAAGGGTAATTTTTTTATATGACGAACGATAACTGCCGCAAATTCAAACAGAATCAAATAATTTGTTGCATACGTTCCTGAATTATAGAGGACTCAAGGCCTGTTGATTTTGGTGAAGATCGGTTAAGGGAAAGGGGTAGTTTATCTGCAACTTTTTATGTTTTAACAAGAGTAAAGTACGTAATTTTGATAAATAAAGTATCCTGAAAAGAAGGTCATAATAATCCACTGCAGAAAGGCAGATGAAATATCTATAAATGAAAAGGGTAGTTGAAGGGGGGGAAGTAATTTTCTATAAATAAAAATGGTAGTTGAAGGGAGAGAAGTAATTTTTTGAAAATTACCTTTCTGATGTCGAATAAGCAATTTCATTTTCTAGTGTAAGATACCTTAATAATTACATATAATGAAACTATTACACAATAAAAGAGTATCTATCAAAATTTGGGTTGTTCAATTAAGGTGGAGGAGTAGTTTACCTGCATTTTGTGTGTTTTAACAAGAGTAAAGTAGGCCTAATTAATTTTGATAAATAAGTGCCCCAAAAATAAAGACATATTAATATACAGTTAAATGGTAAATGAGATATAATTATAAATGGAGTTGGTAGTTGAAGGGGGAGGGGTGATTTTTTGAAAATAGCTGTGCTGATGTCAAGTAAAATACGAATATTTTTTTTTTGAAAAATATATATGTAATTTATAAAGTACCTTATAAAATTACATAATGATAAAACTATTATTATATGAAATTGTAAATATCATTGCTGGTGGTGATCGGTTGAGGAGGAGGGATGATTATAGACGTAGTTCAGTTTCTTTGTAAGAAAAAAGTACCTAATTCTTATAGATAAAGTGACTCAAAACTAACATTATAATAAACGACTACCCCACAATAACAAAAATATCTATAAATACCTAGTGAAAATAGTTTGAGGGTGAGGGATATTTTTTTAGAAATCATTGAAACGAATTCAAATGATTTTAAAAATAAATCAGACCATGAAAGTTATGTATGGTTCTTCATACCAATTTTTTTTCGTTTACTACTGAAATATTTCGCTTTATTCACGTATGACAACTATTTACCATCCATTTTTTTCGACTTTACCTGGCGCTCCATTATCAAGCACAGCATTTCTGATCTTCCGTGTTTATTCTTAACACTTTCCTGATTGAATGCGTTATCTCGACTTTATTTACCTCTGTCATTATCTCGATATCGTTTTTTGTATGCAATACAATGGCAGGAATTATGATACTGATGGTAAATTAGCTAAGTTACAGACGATCTGTAGGACAATCAACCGTATTTTTAGAAACAAGGTGCGTCGGGACACAAAAGTAGAGTTCTACAAAGTTATGGCAGTCCTTGTACTGTCCTATGAATGTCAATTACGGACAGCAAGTAAGAAAAAAGACAGTAAAATACAGGCCTTACAAGTGGCGGTCTTAAGAGGAGTTGAAAGGTGCTCTAAATTTGATCGTATAAGAGGATTAAGCCCATAAGAGAAGAGTTACAAGTTTTTAACTTGAACGAAAAATTAAACGATTACAAACAACGGTAGGAAGAACGCTTAAAAATAATGTCAGATTCCGGACTGGCCAACAAGTCTGGAAATACAAACCTATAGAACACAAATGTGTGGGTAGACCCAGGAAGAGATGGGTGGAGGATCTTTGAAGGTGGAACAGGCAGCACCTTGGCTATGCCGTGTTATGATGATGATGATGATGAATACGGTGCATGTATTTGTATTACTGTACATTGTGTCCGATGAAGTTGGGCCCTGGTTGTTTTATAAGAATTTTGCCAAAGAAAATTGTAACACATTTGTCGTAGTGAAGCGAAAGTTACATGGTTTTACATACGCAAACAAAGTGGCGCGACAGCTCGCATCAAAACGTGTACAAAAGTACAACTTTATAAAACTTTTGTCGGCCCTGCGTCAAACGTGTGTTGTCAAGAGTCACAAATTTACTGAACGCAGGCTGCGCCACAAACTTTCAAAAGCTCGTCCGTCTAAGCTAAAGGCTTCCACAACCGATAATTCAATAAATTCTGTTACAGCCGAGATTTCTATAACATCTCGTAACCGACACTGTATGTGATCATGCTTCCAGTACGTGTCAATAGTCAGTAATGGTAAGTGTCTAATCTGTGCTATACTTGTTTGACCCTGGTTGTCAGTAAGCTGTAGTTTATACACTTTCGCTCTGTCTATCGGTACGTTCGTTCCACTGCAGCTTGTTTAATATATCATCTTCATCATCATCATCATCATCTTCAAGCAGTAAACCAAGGGTGGTTTGTTTCGGTTTCAAACAGTCAATGAGTTTAGAGCTGGTCACTCCAGCGCTTCCTCGGACGTCCCACACCTCTCCGTCCCTTCGGCTTATAGCTCCATAGTTGTTGTTTAGGGATGCGGCAGTCATCCATTCGTCAAAAATACTCTCGCCAATTCACCCAATACTGGGCAATCCTGTCGAGTAACTTGTAACATACAGTTCCTGCCGTATATCTGTGTTTCTTCTTAAATAATAAAGAGCATCCCTGCCACGCGCCTGAGAAATCTCATTTCAGCCGCTTGGATACGACTGGTTTGGCCTTTCGTTAAAGTCCAATTTTCAGACCCATAAAGAAATGTGGGAAGGGCCATCACCTTGGAAAAGTTTAGGTGTGTTTCTTAACCTGCTGACTTGAAAGTTCGCCTGATGGTCCCGCACATAAGGTTCAACTTATTCGTTGCTTGTATTATAAGACACAATGTAGCCCAGGTATTAAAAATTGCTGACTGGTTCCAAGACAGTCCATCTATAACAATTTTTTCCTGTACGGGATCAGTTACACGAAAGGCTTGCTCTTAAGTGTGGATATTTGTAATCCAAAGTCTTTGCAGATTCGACTTAACAAATGTATCCAGGTTGATTCGACTTCAACCTGTTTTCCGAGTCCGACAGAATTGCCTGATCGTCCGCAAACAACAAAATGTCATTTGCAGAGGGCCAATCATAAAATGCTCCGAAAGACACATCTGCCAGTTTTGTATGGCATCGTCTATATATAAATTAAAAAGAGAAGGTGATAATGGGACACACTTGACATACTTGTTTTCTATTTCTGCAGCAAATTTACAGACACACAGTAAAATGGAATTATTTTTTTTAAACAATAAAATTATACTGAATGAGTATTCTTTTTTAATGTGTGTGAAGGCGGTGGGAAGCACTGGACACAAATTTTAAATGAGAACACCAAATTTTTCATTAAACAAGTTAATTGCCATTAAAATAAGTTTTAAAAAATTAAAAACATCCAATATACTCTAAAATTATTACAAAGAAGTCATAAAATTTTCCATGTATTATGATGACTGTATAGCCTTATTTCTGGAACTTTGATGTAATCATGTCACTAATACGAACTCCTTCAGTTCTTGTCCCGTCTAATCATCATGAGCATCGTTTGACTTTATTTAGGAATCGCATTTCAGCTGTACGCGTTTTTCCTCTGTCCAAATTAACCTGTTACATGGAGACTTTTATATTTCTGTTAAATGGAAATGTTTTTGACAGCTCTTCGTTTGGTGTGATTTCACATCGCGCTGTTGTATCAGACATAACACTCGCTAACACTTGTTATCAGTTTTTCTCGCCAGTTTCTCCTCTCACTCTTCCACCCTATCTCTCTTTTCCATGAAATCACACAGTAAAAACTCCCTATCAGCTGATAAAATGAAATTCACTTGTCTTTGTGGAATTTTATTAAAACAAAACAAATGTTTTAAGAAAAGATGAAAGAAAGAGTGTAGCCACTAAATGTATAGAGAAAGAATGTTTACAACTCACAGCAGGGGGTAATGGGCGGAATAATTTATTGTGACACCGTTTTGTAAGTCCTCTCATCCCTTTTCAGTTCAGAAGCAAGCAGAAAACAATATAAACAGCTTTAAACATGATTGAACAGCAGTACGCCGCATTGTGTTAGTGCGCTTAAGTGTAATGAGTGTAAACTGCATTTGGTATAAAACACTTCAGCGCTTTAATTTAGCTGCTAAGTGGCTGGTTTGCTAATCTGTGTAGTTTTTATAATTCATCTGGTGCAGTTAATAAGTTCAGATACCTGACTGAAGGGTCCATAAACACGTCAGTACATGACATGATACAAATGGGAAATAGGACATATTATGCAAACAGCAAACTGTTGAATAGCAAACTCATTAGTCGTAACACAAAAATAAAAATACATAAGACACCTATCAGATCAGTTCTTACTTATGGAGGACACTGATTAAAAAGGAACACAAAGAAGGTTTGAAAGAAAGATCGTAAGGCGTGTTTATGGCCCATTTAATGAATATGACGAATGGAGAATAAGAGATAACCAGGAGACTGTATGACCTGTTGAATCATGAAGACGTTGTGAGTTTCATAAATATTCAACGAATACAATGGCTGGGGAACATCATCCTGATGGATAATTAGCGTATGTCAAAGAAAATCCTGAAGGCGCAAGTCTTCCCTCAAAATCAGAATTAGGGGCCGACCTAGGATAAGATGGTTGAATGATGTGCTAGAAAATCTAAGAATAATGAAAGTGAGTGTTACACTGAGATGGCAATGGACAGGAGAGTTTGCAGAAGATTGGTGTTGGAAGCCAGGGCTCACGTTGGGCTGTAGTGTTGAAGAAAAAGAAGATTTTAATGTACAGATAGGAAATTAACTGTGGAATATGTAATATGTAAGTAGAATATACCCACTGCTAAAAGGAAACGTTTTTGTACGTTGACGATTAGTAAGATCTTACCAAGTCTCGTAAATATCTGTAGTAATAAAGCAATCAGTAATTTGAATACAAAAGAAGTAGCAGATAAAGTTAGCCTAGACAGATTTGACTGTGAAAAACAACATAAAGCCATTAAGCGCTTTTTCATTTTGAACTGGTGCAAAGACACACATTAATGGACGTTGGTCGCTTGTTGAAGTTGGGACTGAAGTTGTTAAAATTATTTATACAGAAAGAACACTATTTGTAAACAGGATTACATACTAGTGACACTAGCAAGAAACACTAACTGGAAGTACCTGAATTGTGGAATTACAGAAAATAGGATTTTGTCTACATATAATTTAATAATTAATAATTATATCTTACTACAAATTAGGTTGGACACATGGAGAGAAAGGAGGAAGGACAGCCTACGAAACACACTTTCTACCAGAAACCAATGGTAGTAGAAAATGGGGAAGACCCCGAAGTAGATTCAAAGACCAGATAGAGTAGGAGTCAGAAAGCTGAACATAAGAAAATGGAAAGCCAGTGCACGCAATAGGGAAGAACGGAATCGACTCTTGGAGCAGGCCAAGACCCACCAAGGGTTAGAGAGTCACGGCTGATAATGGTGATCACCTTACTACAAATATCTCGCTTAATTATTTAGTCTGTAATTTTACTTTCGTGAATGAAATGGAAACACTATTAAACTTAATAAATACATGAGAGTTTGATTAAGCTTAATAACCTACATACAAGATGCGTTCAACTTTAAACCGTAAAAGTTAAATTAACTGTTCCAGTTTTGCTATAAATACGATAGTGAAACATGGGTCCCGAACAAGTTCAAGTTTGTCCAGGTTTCAAGCGGCGCCTGATGAAATATTAAGACCAATTAACAGTTGCACGAGAGCAGCTCGTACAAGTTACGACTTAATTGGGGCATTGTTAGCTAGGCTATATTCTTAGTAAATTAAAAATAAAAATTAACAGACGGAGGTGGTCGGATCGTGTAGACTAATGGAAGGTATGTTAATTGTAAAGAAGGCTTATGAATACAGGCCGGTCGCGAAGGGAAGCTTGGGGATACAAACAAAGACTTGGTAAGATAAAACATAAAAGCCAGAATAACCAGAGCTTAATGGCAGTGATACATAGAAGAATACTAATAAGAAGAAGTGGGAGGAGAAAAGTAATAATTGATTACTCTTTAACTGAATTTTAGTTAAAATGAAATAAGTGTGGAAGGTGTTGAAGGTCAGAGGTACTACTACGAAAGGAGTTCAACAAATGTAACAGAAAATTTAAAAAGCAGTTAAATAAAATAACCAGAAAAAAAAATAGAACCAGATGGAATTAAAAAAGAGTAACCTTATTTCACGAAGTCTGAGGTAACTGACACAGATTGTCCGGTGGTAAATTAACGCTAAGGCTATTATGCAAGCTTTCTTCCAGGACAGAGGAATGTTTGTATTGTAACGGCCACTTAGGTCGTTACTTAAAAATTTAAAACTAGACGCTTGGCCTAGATGAAGCGAAAATGTGCTGGAGCCCAGAGTGACAGGACTTGCAATAAAACACTCTTTTAAACGTAACAATCTTTTTATTAGTGCTTCCTCATTTCATAATCATAACATGCTATACTACAGTGTTCAAACGTTTAAGTTCTTGTATTTTTGATAGCAGTTCTTAATTTTCATTTTATCGACAATGTACTGTATATATATATATATATATATATATATATATATATATATATTAAATTTACATTAATAATAATTACTAACAGAAATTAATCAAACAGTATAACAGTTAGATGCCTTTAACACAGTTCATAATACAAATCAGAAGTATACATCCATAGGACATGTTCTAACACACTTTTAATCATTATAAATATGAAAATACTATTTATATGTATGCTTTTTATATCAGCCAATATATATATTTAATCTGTATCAATCATAACTATTAATATTATTCACAATGAAAATCAATCAAGCATTTTATCACAGTTAATAATATAGATCACAGATGTATGTCCACAGGACTTGTTCTAACAAATTTTTAATCACAACAGATATAAAATATTGTTTATATCTCTTTTATGCTTTGAAAACCGGTGGAGTGTTGTAGAAGTTTAATAAATGGAATGGTCCCACCTGTGCCTTTGAAGAATGGTAATACCCGTTAGAGCCTGTGAGGAAGAGTGTGGTGATGTGCTGGCGAATTCCGAACTGCTGTTTCCTCGTTCTAGAGAAGTGTCTTTTAGGTGTTATAGAGCATCTCTAGGCCTGACGGCGATGGGAGAGCGTTATAGAATACAGCTCTGCTGATGGTGACGGATGTTATTGTCATCATCTTTGCATTCCCTTTCTCTCAGCTGGTCGAGGACCTTGTAAAGTTTTTTATGTACAGTAGGCCGTCAGGAAATATAACTACCCCAATTATCTCTCGCCTCGTAACACCGAGACCACACACACACTGTCACAATTTTATACACCCTAATATTCTGTTACTAGCAATACGGTTCTGTGCAATAAGCGAGCTTGAAAATTTACATTTACATTTTCATTAACATGTACAACATTCAAAACATTTGCATCAAATTACCGTTAAAATTACTTTCACCTTTGCTTTTACTTTTATCTTTTATTTCTCTTACATTTAAATCTACACTTGAATATGTGTGTAGTAGGTTAAAACCTTTACTTTTTAATTTCTCAAATAGTCAAGTGCAAAAATCGCCACGTGTTCGCATATATACCGGAAGTAACATGTGAGACACACACATACACAATTAACACCCACACAATTAACAATTAACATACGCAATTCTCATTATTAAATTAAACATATAACCCCTTTATAATGAATAAGGTAATAATCCTCACCTGAGGCACTTTATGACTTTAGAAACTCATAGTAGTAGAAGAAATTATCTGCCCGCCGTCAGACCTCGAAACGTACAGTCAAAAGGATGGAGATCAAATGAGAAAGAACCAGGGGTTTTGCGAAGCCACGATGCTGCAGAAAATACTTGTTGCAAATTGTCGAACAGCTGAGTCCAGCAACTAGCTTCCTTTATGGCGTCTCCGTAGTGCGGCAACCTTGATTTAGTCGGCCCCGTCTCCCACGGCAACAGTGACGGCATTTCAAATTTAAATCATGCCGGGAAAATTTCAAGTCCCGCCTTGAAGTTCAAACAGAAGTTCTAAAAATCATACGTCTAGAGTACAGTATTTTAGACCGACAAAGCCAAGAAACAGAAAACATTTGACGAGAAATGAAAAAATATTTTGCGTTCTATTGATATAGTAAATAATTGAGAATCAAATGGATTGCTAAAATAAGAAATTAAGAACTGAAAAACATTAGTAATACAATGAAATTAGTAACAAATGACAGAAAATGGTATTTATGCGTGTTTGGTAGTAGTGGAGGGGGTAAGATCGTTGTGTATGTGATAATAACAAATGTGCGATTACCTATCTACTCATTTCCTCTGCGTCGTCTTCAAAATTCCTTTATCCGTTGACCTGCTCTTTTTTTGAGCCTAACAAGGTAAAGTGAACTGAAAAATTGTTCCATTCTAAATAAATTTCATGTCGTAATCACGGTAATGGAGTTAATGGTTAAATTTTCTTTTATTAAAAATTTGTTTATTAATATAAAAGACATTGTGAAAATTTATTTTTACAAAATTTCTCCCCTCTAACACTTTGAATTAATGCACAAATTTTATTGTACGCGGTGATTATAACATAGTTTTTTCGACTATTGAAGTTCTATATGTTGCAGTTGCTTAGCATTTACTTTTGAATACTTTGAAGGAATATTGCACAAGTTGTTTGCACAGTCTCAGCGTCTCAGTCCATTTAGATAAGTGAATTTTCTTGATTAACCACTTTCTTCTTGAACTCTGCACCAACGTTTGCATTGTCGGTTTGGTCACATCTGAGGAAAACTGTGGCATCCAAATTCCACCACTGCTGGCTACGTTCTTGCTCTTTTAATTGCATCATAGGTTGCCTTAAAGCCAACAAAACTGTGGTCCATTTCTATTAGTTTGTTTTTTTCAGAAATTCTTTCATATATGAAAGCTGGTCGGCTGTTGGCCTGCTGCTTGTAAAATCCTGTTTGATACTTACCTACAATACTGTTACGACATTACAGAACAATCTACGTGTTTGTCGAATGTTCCAGATGAATCCAGCTGAATCTGTGTGGCGTACGTGATTCTCGACCCATTAACTAGACTGTGCCAGAAGCCGCGCGAACTGTGTCAAGGCCGCAATGCGATCTATAATACACGCGCGCGCACACACACACACACACACACACACACACACACACAGTGAGTACACGCACAAATCTTGCATGGACACGTACGCTTCAAGGTCAACTGAAAAATGCGACTGACCTTCCAAACTTGCAGTTGACCTTGAAGTGTGCGTGGTCATGTGAGTTTTGTGCGTTTATTCAGTGTGTGTGTGTGTGTGTGTGTGTGTGTGTGTGTGTGTGTGTGTGGTGTCTTATACATCGCAGAGTTGATAAGTTTTATTTATTTATTTTTTTGTTATGTATATACTTTAGTATGTTTTGACTCTCTGACAGTTGAGACAATTTTATATGAACGTTGCTTTATATAAAAATAGCAGTGCCGGAAGAAGTTCGTCCCTCTAGGAGGCTTAATATCAATAACCCATCACTGATAGCTTTTAAGGAAGTTATAAGCATAAGTGAGATTACTCTATAAAGTGTAGGAGCGGACCACGCCATTGTCATTTGAGTTGCTGAGGATGCCTTAACATAAAATACGTAAGAGACGTTTAATACTGATATAAACGAATCGTATGTTGAGCATCCAACACACGATAGTCATTCTAATATGTAGGTTTGTAGTCTCCCACTGCCTCCTCGATACTGTTTTCAGGATTTATGCAGATTACTCTGTCTTACAACTTACAAAATCTTATTATAGTTAAAATATTGGATTCGAAATATTCCGAATTCAACTTTATACAGTACAGAATTCTAAGGACCATGATTTGGTGAGGAGACGCTAGATTTGATCTTGATAGAACCAGATGGAACCCGTCAAAAGACGGACTGTCGCGCTTTCGATTCACACAAACCTCTACAAACATACGAAATAAATCAACGCAAAATAAAAGTAGAGATTTCCCAGTGTACGATTTTAGTTTGAATACATTAAAGAGAGTTTGTGAAATTTAAAAGAGAAAAAGAGCAGTCTTGTGTACTGTTGTGATGAAGACTTAAAAGTTGTTGCTTCTAAATGCGTGCAAAAAGGGAATCCAGTTCGTAAAGGTGGAATTATGTTTCGAAGTTGAAAAAAAAAATTTACCAACGAAAATGTGTTTAAAGATTAAAAAAGTCTTTTATTTCATGCGTCCTTGCTTTGAAAACATACGCTTTATGATATTTTATTAAGTAGCTTTACTTTACGTTTCAATGTGAACGAATTTGAATGTACAGTTTTTGTCTAATGCTTCATGTGTGTACACCAAGTCTGCGCAGCTGTTTGCTTGCTAGACCGTGCATGTGTGCGAGTGAGTACGTGTGTGTGTGTGTGTGTGAGAGAGAGAGAGAGAGAGAGAGAGAGAGAGAGAGAGAGAGAGAGAGAGAGAGAGAGAGAGAGAGAGAAAGAGAGAGAGCGCTTTTAGTACGATTTCAGGGATAAGGGCCATCTCTTGCCAAAACTTAATTTATGCCGTAATTTAGACACTATTATTTATCTTATAAAACTGGCACTGCTCTATTGATTTACTAATCATAACATCTGTCTTATTACTACAAAAAGTACGTAACGCTCTCGGTCATTTCGAAAGCTTCAATCTACACGTTTCTGCTCAAACCGAGCCGTTACAACTTCTCGGTCAAGGCCGTGCACTAACGTAGCCTCTATACTGTTCGAGCATTTGTAACTACACAAATTATGTCGGCACGCCGCCAAAAGAATGGAATCTGGAACTTTGGCGGAATATACATAAGGGTCTACGTCCGGCTAAGAAGTTAGTTACACTTGGCAACATTGTAGAGTGCGGATCAAGTGATTGTTGCGGATTAATGGAAAGCGATTATTGTGGTAATTAGTGCGTTATTGTAATAAGGTGACACTATTGTTGCGCGTGGAGAAATTTAACTTGAATTATTGCATAAGAGTACCTTGTTGATTTGAAATTGTTATTTGTGACTAATTAAAGTTGGTAATAAGTGACTAACTTCATTGGTGTCTGTGTTTTGTTTCCGCTGTAGAATACGACGATCCGTCAGACTGTCGTAATATTAGCTTGTGCGAAACTGTTTTAAATCATTACAAATTATTCAGGAGCAATTGTTATTTATTATGATGAAGCTAAATTGGCTCTAGCCACTGTAAAGAATCTCAAATGCACAGTTCTCATTAACCGTGATCACGGCCGCCTCCTTAATTTGTGTTGTCCAATTTTAGACTCTTTACCGACTATGGACCCAGCATCCCACCGTATCTATGTTGTTTGTCCCAAGCATGTTCCGCCAGTCTCGAGGTATTCATCTTACCTACTTGGACGTCCAGTCTTTCAGACACGCGAACGCCTAGAGATATCTTATTTTATCAATACATGTAACAACAGTTTTACAAAGCACAAACGCTCAAAAGTTTTGAGTGTTTTTTTTTTATTCCCCTATTATCAACTTTATTTCCCAAAAGTGCTGTTTTCTCTACAATTAATTTGAAAGTCATCTGTGCTGACTGCAACGAACATTCAACATATGTTAATACGTATCTATGTTTTACACCGATATTCCTAAATTCTCAGTAACCTTTCTTAGCACTATTTCAAAGATGCCCATCCCCCACAAAGGACATGATGGAATCACCCCAAGTACTCCGAAATCCTCCTAAATTTGATTTCGTGTGTAGGAGGGATCACAATATGGGGATATGGAACAATCCCCTAGTTAACGGTGGATCCTGAGGATTTATCCAAAAATTTTTGAAAAACTAAAGCCATTTAAGTAATTATTGGAATCGAGAAAATAATGTTATTCTTTTTATCAAGACCAAAAGGTTTCCTAGAATGCCTAATAAATAACTAAATTACGAGAAATGTAAAAGCCTGGTGAAACCTGGCCTAATATAATTAGTAGTACATTAGGCCTTATCAAGGTAAAATTACAAAAATCGGCTTGAAATCCCTCCCCGAAAAAATTCCAGTGGTGCGACTTGCACTATTGTACCATGCTGTGGGCACCCCTGCACTTCTTCTTCAGCGGCGCGACAACCCATTACTGAGTTAAGGCGTCCTTTAACAGCCTCCGCCATTTGTCCCGGTCAAGTGCAGACAACTGACTGGCTGAGAAACTGATAGGTTTCTGCACATAAAAGAGTTTTACAGATGGGATATGTGAATTCTCCGATCCAACCCCCAACCTGGATACCGGAAACTTTGATTTCGGTGTGCTCTTTCCCTAGAGAGTTGCTTTCACCTCAGCTGACGAGCTATCTCTGCCCGATCGCAGTAGGCTAACTAACTTAACTCATGTGTGCAGCCGTTGGCCTACTGTATACTCCTCCGCCTTCACACTAGATGCACACCCTGCTGCCGATGTGCACCATTCTGCCAGGCCAGGACCCAGGATACCCAAGACTGCCCTGACAGAACCCTCATCTCTCGTTTGCTTACCGATCCACTCCGCCGAAGGGATTGGTTACCACAACCTTGGAGTGGATTGCTCGGCGTAATAGGGTCCACCGATGTGTAGGTGAGGGCGGAGTTGGGGTGGAGAGACTGATGCATTTCTCTTCTAAGGAAGCATATGTTCGCGTCACACTCCCTTTGGACCCCGGGCACTCCTGCACTATTCCAGTTTTAACGTCTACTTTGTTTCGTTCAATCTGTATTACTTAATCTATCAGGATTTTTGTCAACTTTGTGCATTGCTACTCTTGTGTCCGACTTACCGACTGTTTCATTTCTACTGCTTCGTAATAGATTAACCTTACATTTATTGATTTTCTGCACAGATATTCATCTTAGTAACGCGTGAACGTCATAAAAGTACTGTATTTTCCAATTCTCTCCCAGTTTTAGAAAACGATATTTGATTTGAACTGTGGTAACTAAATTACGTGTAGAGAAGTAAAATGTTAAACTGAGACAGTTGTGCATTAACAACTGTATAAAGATGAAGTAAACAGAGTTACGGATCAAGTAAATGAAGGAGCTGAAGTGCTTTACAGCTTCAGCAGTTTGCATTCGTTATGTTTACTTCTAATAACAGAAGACAGTTTAATAGTCTGAAAGCTTTTTTAGAAATTGTCTATACCGTCAGCTCAGCTTACTGCTGAGATAAGTAGAAGTGGATGCTCGTAGTCTCTCTCTCTCTCTCTCTCTCTCTCTCTCTCTCTCTCTCTCTCTCTCTCTCCCTCTCCCTCTTTCTATCTTTGACACTTACACACAACACATTTTTTACTGTTGTTTATTGAACAATAGGCCAATTCAATAGGTCAAACAATATTACGTCCTATTACTTCGTATGTTATCGTAGACCAGGGAAAGGTTTTCTGATGAGAATCTCTTCTGCTTGGAAATATTTGTTGGTATCAATATTTTGTAACCCAAGAATTTTCATTACTAAAACCATACACGAGAACAATATCTGCACACTCATGATTTGAAGTCGCTATGACACCTTGAAATTGTATTTTAAAACACTCTACAAATGCTAGCTTACAGGTTAGTTATGGTAAACAGTTAAGACACTATATTATGAATCAATTGTTAAAGACCTGTTTCCTAATTTAAATTTAATTTTGATTCTCAAATGTACAGATTGCGAACTATAGTCTTTGTATAAACTTAATCAAAACTAGTTGTTAAAAATATTTGTTGTTTTTAAATTATTTAATCAATATTAACTAAAATTAATGACTTTTTATTAACTGAATAAACTGTTGTTACTAACAGAGTGTCATTATCAATAAATAAATAAATAGTTTGCAGTACATTACCAGAAGAAGAAATTTGTTATATATTTTGTGGTGTTTTTCTCCAATAAAATTTCATTGTTTATAACGTTTGTTTGTCTGTTTTTATTGACTTTACTTACATTAAACTCCTCAGAATTAAATTTGTTATAAACTATATTAAAAATTTATATTTACTTATTGTAAATTTAAACATGTAAATTTACATCAAACCTAAAAAAGGAGGGTTTTTGACAAACATGTTTTAATATTTACGATGTTTTTCTAAAAACTTGTTCAAGACACAGCTCTGGAACTCTTTTTTTCCAGTTGTTCAGATCAGAAACCATATAAAACTACAAAAGTTACTCTGTCATTGAAGTTACAATAATCTCAGTAGGGCTTAATTGTAGCCTTAGAGCAGAAATCAAAGTTAAATTTCCGCAATCTATAAATCGAAAACGAAACTTTTTTTGATGTTTGTTTATATGAAATATTTTCTTTATATAAGCCTGTAGAATGCATTCCTGAAGTATGTCTCATTCCTCATGGGATACTCTATATATGTCGTATCCATTAGATCAGGCTTTCCACAATTGTCTTGCAAACTAATTGGGAATTCCTCAGTAATAAAAGGGAACCAGAATACATAATAGTTAGTAATAGATATAAGAATGTTTAAGAGGTAAATCTATAAGAATATGTAAGATTGCTTACACCTGAATTTACATCAAATTTATTACACCTTGTTACA
The DNA here is from genome assembly GCA_034769895.1 of Magicicada septendecula. Lineage (NCBI taxonomy): Eukaryota > Metazoa > Arthropoda > Insecta > Hemiptera > Cicadidae > Magicicada > Magicicada septendecula. The sequence goes on along the minus strand of CM068372.1, from coordinate 71,536,783 downwards.
GTAAATTTATTTAACAAGTAACTAAGGAAAAGTTAACAGAATCAAGATGAATTTCTTCTTAGACAAGGAATACAAAAGTGGACTGGAGATTAAGCTCTTCACAACATTGGGTGTAAGAGAACAAATTAGAGAAGTACTAATGTAATCTATTTTTCACTAGGCTGTTCTTTATTTTTGTCAGATATTTTTAACGCGATGTACAAAACAACACAAAACTCTCAACGCAAAAAAACAATGGATGACCGTCGTGTTGTATTTTCATATTTAGAAATCTAAATAATGTAGAGTTACACATGAAACAAATTCGCAATAAATTATGTAATATTTTCATTTAATCTGCTTTCCCCTCGAGGCCAAGTACGCGAGATGAATAGCTGAAATATGAACAACCCAGACGGCACGCAAACTCTGTTATTTATTCTGCAGATTATGCTATCTCTCGGATATGTTTAAAAAAGGGGGAAGGAATTTGATCATTATTTTCTCTCTCTTCTACCTGGTCCAAGCACACACACACGCGCTCATACACCTTTTTGTCATTTGATTCTCTTTATAAACATGCAAAAATTACTGCGTCCTGGAAATTTGTGTTAGTTACCCGATAAATATTACTATTCATGGACTGGTATTACCTTTACAAAAGGTAAACATAAAATATTTCCCACGTTTCAAAAAGCCTATTGCAACGACGGAACAATGGAGAGTGTCGTTCTACATGTTAGACTGCAGAAATTATAGAGATACCTTAATGTTGTGTACAGGTTACAAAATATTCACTGGAATACTGCAAAAGAGACTGGAATTATATGTTGAAGGAATATTGGGGAGGGGAAGTGGAAGATCCCCTATAGACCAAATCTTCACAGTCAAAATACTGATGGAGAAGATGTGGGAAAACAATCTAGACCTAACACAAATGTTCGTAGATTTTAGGCAAGCGTATGACAGCATAGATAGGAATAAACTTTTTGAAATTATGGTGTACTTTCAAATAACTATTAAATTAGTACAACTGACAAGGTTGGCAATGATACAGACGACATCCAGAATGAAATTGCTAACGGGTACGACAGAAACCTTTAATGTCACGGGAGGATTAAAACATGGCGATGGGCTGGCACCAACCCTGTTCAACTTAGCACTCAAATTTGCGATCAGAAAATTGTCAATTGATAGGAATGCAACATTAGGACATAAAATGGTTCAGATCGTAGGATATGCAGACGATATTAATATTATGGCAAGATCCCAAGGAGGAGCAAAAGAGACCTTCCAGGAACTCAAAGTGAAGCAGAAGAGATAGGATTACAGATGATTACAGATAAAACAAAGGTTATGATCAACACTCGAAGGAAAACCAGGAAACATTAACAGTTAGAAATCGAACCGCTAAACGTGAAAATAGTTTAATCGGTTTAAATATCTGAGATGTTGGATGGCAGAAGACAATTAAGAAATAAAAGAATAAGGAAAAGGATACAGGCCGCAAATAGAGCATATGCTTCGTTGACAACTATAACAAGACAACAACTATATTCAAGACAAGGAATATCCACCGTCAGTCCAAAGTCACGTTATATAAAGTTATGATTAGACCGATGATAACATATGGCAGCAAGACTTGGACTCTGAACAAACAAGCAGCTAACCTAGTCAATACCTTTGAAAGGAGAATTTTGAGGGGAATGTATGGACCAATCCAGATTAATGGGATATGGAGAATGCGTCACAATGAGTGATCAACCAAATACATGCTATATAAAGACAATGATCAGACCACCACCATCCGACTCTAAAGTTGCAATAAGCAGGACACATCATTAGGATGGAAGGCAACCGAATACCTAGGAAGGCTTAGTCAAATCTAGGGTGGAAGGCCCGTCGGAAGACCCAAGCGTCGCTGGATTGACGCAGTGGCGAGGGATGTTTTCATTATAATATTAAAATAAAACGATGGACATCGATCGTCAAAAGGCAGGGAAAAATGGAGGCGGTTGATTACGGATGCTAAGGTTCGACTCCGAACTTCGAGCGCTTACTAAGGACGCATATTATAGAATTCCGCAGGCTATATATAGGCGATAGCTGGCTCTTAGAAGTCAGTTTATAAGTGGCGATTTATTCAGCGCGAATCAAGTGTTTGTTGTGTAAAATGATTAGTGCGTTATAATAGTGTGAAACTCTATTAGTTGCCATTATTATTGCGTGTGGACAAATTTAACTTGAATTATTGTACGAGTTGATTACAAGTTGTTATTTGCTATTAATTAAAGCTGGTTATTAGTGACATCATTGTTGTTTGTATTTTGTTTCCACTGTAGCCTACCATACGACGATAATACAGAGGCTATTTTACCTTTGTGCAGTATTACTTTTCAAATAACCTGTTTCGTTTCTGAGGAGAGCCACGTGATGTGAATTGTTGGAACTTGAGAGTCCACTACTATATTTAGAGGCGGGCAGTCTCATTTCAACGTACGTATTGCCTTGATGTTATTAAAACTATCGTACGTAATATGCTCGCTGTTATTTCAGCCCAGGTATTTGTTTTAATTTATACATACAGGTAAAGCTGCCACCATATAACTAAACTTATGTAATTACAAAACGCCGAGAGCGTCACTCTACACGTTTCTCGACTAGCCCAGCGTTCAACGTCTCTGTCAAGATCGTACACTCACGTAGTCTCCAGACTGTTCGAGCACTTATATTTAAGCAAATTATGCCGGCACCCCAACAAAAGAAAGGAAAATTATTGTGGAACTTCTGCGGGCTCTATTTAAGGGTCTACGGCCGGCTTAGAAATCAGTTACACCTGGCGATATTGTACAGTGATTATTCACTCTAGAGGAAAGTGATTATTCTGATGATTAATATTATTGTAATAAGGTGGCATTGTTATTACGTGTAGACAAAATTAACTTGAATTATTTTATGAGAGTGCCTTGTTGTTTTAAAATTGTTAGTTGCGACTAATTAAAGCTGGTAATTAGTGACTTCGTTGGTGTCCGTATTTTGTTTCTACTGGAGCCTACAATACGACCATCCGTGACTCCGCCGTAACAATATGTATTGTATGTCCAAGTTGACGAATACTTGTTTATTATGGTTATTACAAGTATTAACTTTAATGTATTAACGTATAGTAAATATTTGTTTAAATACCAAATAGTGGAAACAAATGAGATAGATAAAAATATTTAACAAATAACACTATTAGTTTAACTGAAACCAAATAAAAAGAGAAATATTAACCCCCCACAACACAAGCAATATAAATACACATCTTTCACATAAATAAATATAACTAAGTATATATATAATAAATATAACATTCAGTAACAAAATATAACAACTATGTAACAATAAGTCATAATAACATATCAGTCCATTAACTTAACTACACAATTTTTAATGTTCTCATAATTTTCTTAGTTCGTACCTATATTGCTGTTAACAACTGAAGCTCCTTTAAGAGGAGAAGTACGTTGGCGGCTGCAGTCTTGTCATTTAAACTTTTTCGCACATCTGCAGGGATATTAAATTTGCTTCGTAGATGTTGAAGAGCAGGGCACTCTGTTTAAGAATCTGTACAAATTCATTTTTGTGTGGTCGCTAATGACCGTTGCTGTTGCAGCGATCTTAAAAAAAAAAAAAAACTAATGTGGATGTGGTAGGCTACAAACAGACCTGTTCCGTATGAGTATTACACGTGGAGAATAAACTAACTTGCTGGCGATGTGTGTGTGTGTGTTTGTATTCAACGCGTGTGTAAAATACAGTTAGTTGTTACACTGTAATTGTTAATTAATTGTTACGCTACCGCGTTGCGTTTACAGGCTGCACAGGATAACTAAGACTGTGCTTGAAATTGATACTTTACATATAACCAGATTTTTTTGTGCTTAGTAATTGTTCGTTTGCGTACGCGTGTTTCCTAGGCGACACGTGTTTGAGAAAGGTTATATACACACAGATGTAAACACTGTTTCATACGTACATAGATAGTGCATCGACAAATACGTGACCCTTTCGAAAAGTCGAGAGTGTCATTCCAACGTTTCTCGCCTAGCCGAGCAGGTGTAGCGTCTCGGTCAAGGCCGGGAACTCACATAGGCTCCAGACTGTTCGACCTCTAGTAACTTCGCAAATCATGTTGACATGCCGCCAGAAATATGGAAAATTATTCTGGACCTATATAAGCAACAGCGGCCGGTTTATAGTTAGTTACACCTGGCGATATTGTAGAGTGCGAATCAGGTGATTGTTGCGGATTAGTAGAAAGAGCGGTATAAATTGTTAGTGGAAAGTGGATTGTGTTAATTAGTGCGGTATCGTAATAAATTGACATTATTATTATGGACAAATTTAATTTGACTTATTGTATGAAAGTACCTTGTTTGTTACAAATTGTCATTTGTGAATAATTAAAGCTGGTAATTAGTGACTTCATTTGGGTCTATATTTTGTTTCCACTTCAAAATACGACAAACCGTTAGACCAGTGTAACAATATTGTTACAACTGCCGCGCGGATCGTCGCGTTTACACAGTGCATACCAGAGGGATCGTTACTCACAAATTTAATTACAGTTTCAATAAACGAAACAACAAAAAAGCATCGTATACAACGATGTTAAAGTTTACTACCAGCAAAACAAGTTAACGTAAGAAACGATAAATATTACCTAAGTAACATAAGTTGAAATAAATAATGCAAGTCTCCAATTGTTTGACTTCAATTTTAACTCGGGTCTTATACTTTGAATTGTGTCTTCTGTGTTTGACATACATGTTTTCATAGCTGACAAAGACTCATCTATTTCAGATATTTTATCCACTTGTTTTTCCATCTGACGTCGTAGTTGACAGAACTTTGCAGTGAGTATTCCTTCAGCTATTTCTACTCTTGTATAGCGTTCTAACTTCTTCATCCCGGTTAAATTCTTGTTTTACCTTTTCTCTGCTTTTTCAGTTTCACGCCTACGTTTCTAGTCCTGTCGTTGCTCTGCTGCCGGCAACAGCGCTTTATGTCGATCCTCTGTTGTTTTTTTTCAAGCTTACGTTTCACATCCTCTCATTTTTCATTTCCTTCTACCTCTCACCTCACTCTTACGTCCACGCATGTAAAACATTTATCAAAACCATTTGACTGCTATGGATTTTATTCGTTTGCTGATCACTAATCGCACAAAACGAATAAAATGATCAGCAATTATGTCGTGATCATTCAAGATATAAGTGTATTCTAACTCTTTCACGATATAAGTGTTTTCTGGTTTCCACTATTCCTGTAACCGCTTCTGAACACCGGTTATGATGTTTAGACGGTTGCACGGTTCGTAGCGTTTGAACAGTGGAAAACACAATCAAACACAATAGGATTAGTTACTCATCGTTTTTATTATAGTTTACAAACTATAGGATACATAGTTTAAGTTTAAAGAATATTCTTTAAGTTAGTCACTGAAAATTATAACTGACATATTTACACAGAATAGACAACAATCAAGTTCATTAACAATGTTCAAGTAGTAATGACCATTCTGTTATCTTTCGTGTGAATTAGAACTATTACACGGTTAGATGTGCATATGGGTTTATATATTAGAACCCACACTATATCAGTAGAGTTACTGAAACAGTTTTGTAGCGTCAGGCATGCTTGTGCTGCGAGGCAAACCCAGTTTACACGAACACACGTCTACAACAATGAACGTAGCGCGTGAATAATAAACTATTGCTGTTGTGTTGTAACGACACAACAGCGTGTCTATTGTTGTACAACGTAGTTAATTTTAATGTAACAATTTCAGGTCAATGGAGAGCACAACGTACTGCTTATGTCAGTCGTTTAGAAAAGTACAGTAAGTAAAAATTATTTAAAAATAATGTTTAATTAAACCTTTTAATTAAATCTAATGAAAACACTTTTGTAATGCAAACACGGTTCTCTTTTAAAAAATATTTCGTATTCCAGAGCGTTGGAAAATTTTAAATTGGTTTTAAAATTCATTTTAATTCTGAAAGCAAAACTCACTTACACATTGTCTTAGTCTAACTTATGAAATCCTCTTCTTTTTCTGGCACTACGGTCCCTGTAGAACCCTAGCCTGCTCAATGATTCTCCTCCATTCTTCTCTTTCCAGAGCCTTACTACTCCAAATACCCTTCCACATCTTCGTACCATCTCCTCCTTGGACGTCCTTTCCGCCTTACTTCCTTCGGCTGCCTTTCCAATGACATTTTTGTGCCCTTGATCACTTCTCATTCTCACCACATGCCCCAACCATCTCTACCTTTGCGCCTTCACTGCCGCAACTATGTCTGCTTCTCCATACAGGTCTCTTAGCTCACGATTCTTTCTTATCCTCCACATATCTCCGTCCCACACTGGTCCATAAATTCTTCTCAGAATTTTCCTCTCGAAAACAGAGGTTTTTCATATGTACCAATTTAAGCATCCATGTCTCACTTGCATAAGTTTCTATAAGTCTGATTATCGTATTGTAGTGTATATTTTCTTTTTGAAAAATGTATTTTATTTGTGTATATTAACTTATGAAATAAAAAGTAATAATTTATTATAACTTATTGTTACTTGCTGTCTGTGCGTAAATATAACTTTTCTTATTCAACAGGTCTCCCTTATTGCTCGAGCGAAGCGATTGCACAGTTTGAACTCTGTCTGTTTGTTTGTAGTATGTCTCACTATGACTTTTCGGTGCATCAACCGATTTTAGTAAAACTTGGCACGCGTGACCATACTTTACTCTACAAACTCTACCCTTTTTCAGATTAACCCCCCCTCAAATAGGGGGCGGGAGGCAAAAATGTAAGGGGGACAACATTTATTTATAAATAGTAAAACGTCATCATCATCATCATAATCATCATCATCATCATCATCGTCATCATCATCATCATCATCATCATCGTCGTCGTCGTCGTCGTCGTCACCATCGTCATCAAGGATTAAACCAAGGATGGTTTGTTCTGGTCTCTTATAGGCAAAGATTAGAGCTGGTCACTCCCGCGCTTCCTCGGACGTCCCACATCTCTCCCGTCCCCTCGGCTTATAGTTCCATAGTGTACTGGGTATGAGGCAGTCATCCATTCGGCAAAGATGTTCCCACCAATTCAGCCGATACTGGGCGATACTGTCAAGTATACTCATAATATTCAGTTCTTGCCGTATATCTGTGTTTCTTCTATGATAATGGAGAGTATACTGTGCCACGTGCCTGAGAAATCTCATTACAGCCGCTTTGATGCGACTGGCCTGGGCTTTCGTTAAAGTCTAATTTTCAGACCCATAAAGAAGTGTGGGAAGCGCCATCATCTTATAGAATTTTAGGCGTGTTCCTTTACTTGCTGACTTAAGGTTTCGCCTAATGGTCCCGCACATAAGGTTGAAATTATGCAACTTATTCACAACGTCGTTGCTTGCATTATAGGACACACTGTAGCCCAGGTATTCAAAGTTGCTAACTTGTTCCAGGACAGTACTATCTATAGCAACTTTTGCCCGTATAGGATCGGTTCCACGAAAAGCCATCACCTTGGGTTTAAGTGTAGTAATTTGCAATCCAGAGTTTTTTTTAGATTTGATTTAACAAATATATACCCATCTGCAATTTGTTTTCAGAGTCCGACAGAGAAATTGAAGAGAGTTAAAGAGAATTATAGACAAAAGCTAAATGCAGTATTTACTATTACAAATTTAAAACCCTACGGGATTGCAATGCCCCAAAAGTAGGTCGAAAATTTGATAAAATCGTAAAAATCCATTTGGGATGTCAATTGAAGGAAATTTTAAAATCGCTAATTACAAACATCAATTAGACACAAACAACAGTCAGAAATCAACAAAGGAGTTCTTCTATAATAATTCAATAAATGTCATCTTATTACAGTTTCGTATGAATTAACACGATAATTACAATCCACTAAACCGCAACAATCACTTTGAGCCGAACTTGAATATCGCCTCTTGTAAACTGAACTGGCTGGTTTGTAATCCAGTATTTATAGTCTGTAGTGACATAGCTTGCCTGGATGCCATTCAAATGGTCGGATACCATCTGGAAGGGGCATCTCGCATTGCCTCGAACGTTACGTAATTCTGAAGCGCAGAATGATCTCTGAAACAGGTTCGGCAGTTGCACGTGCAGAGAGTCTCATAGGATTTTCCAAGAAATGGTCCCGGATGACGCACAAGGCGACTGAAACAGCCATACCAAACTGTTTTTTTTTTTTTTTTTTTTTTTTTATTCTCACGTAGGCTTCTGTGGTTGCAGACGATAATAGCCACAGAGCATTCTTATCGTACGTAAAATGCAACACAGACAAAATTAGCTGTACGTTGAGAAAAAGCGGCATTAAAACAGTGTTTTAACTACATAAGAAGCTGGCGCAATTTTTAAAACCAATTAAAGACAGAATTCCGTTCAACGCTGAAGGTATTTAAAAAATTCCATGCAGTTGCGGAAAGGTTTACATTGGCCAGACGGGCCGCCTGATTTCCGCAAGAGTCCACGAACATGTCAGATATACGAAGAACTCGGCAGTTGCTGAGCATCAGGCTTAACTAATTACATGGTAAACTTCAAAGACGCATCTGTAATAAGGTCGTGTAATAGGTATTATGACAGATTGATGCTAGAAGCAATAGAAATTAATAAACACAAGGTTAACATCAACAGAGAAACCGCCACGCTTAGTACGACTTGGTACCCTTTACTTTGTGGTTTGACTGCACGCGGGTTGAGTGACCGCACAAATAATGCACACAGCATAACGCCTACAGGGCAGGGTTCACTTACCGGACTATCCACCGCCACTTCTGCACTATATAATTGAGTTCGCTTTCCGGTGTTCTTGTCACTTAGACCTGAGGATACTCATTGTAATATGAGTGCAACATTGTCATACAAAACATTTTTGACGCGGTCCATACCGGAAGAAGACTTCATAAACATAATGTCTTTTTTTCAGTTCGTTTTAGATTAGAGACAGGGAGTAGTGCTCGGTGGAACGCCGGCCACTTAAAGTGTGTCATTTCATTGCTTTCACTCATAAGTTTTGCATAATGTTACTAAGTGATCTTGTAGCAGATTAAAAAATAAAATATAATAAAAGCTAAAAGAAAGTTTCTAGATGTGCGGATTCACAGTTCTCAGCGCAGAAGAAGGCAAAGTAACTTTAGCTAATTTTTTCCTTCGTCACTTAAATTATTACAAACAGCGCGCTTAAAATCTTTTAAAAATGAGTACTCAGTAAACTGCGTCCGTTCGAGTTTTTCTTAATACTAATGGGTGTTTGTACAGAAAGCGAGAGAGAAAGAGCGAAAGAGTGAGGGAGAGGGGGGAGAGAGAGAGAGAGAGAGAGAGAGAGAGAGAGAGAGAGAGAGAGAGAGAGAGAGAGTGAGCGGGTCACAATACAAAGCGCAGTAGCACTTAATTTATTCATTTCAACGCGTTTTATCTCCTTACTCCTGTCATCAGCTGAGTTATTTATATATAATGCCATCTGTAATTTTTAAAAATAGAAATTTAACGTTTACATTTTTAAATATTTATTATTCAGTTTCACCATTTGTAATCTCGTGTTTATTGTTTTCACTTCGTTCTGTTCCTGTCTTGGAATAAAATAAAAGACAGCAAATGTCGAGGCAGTAACAATACAGTTATTTGTACCATCTTGTTTTATTTGAGGTAATTAGAAATGGTCTAATTAGATTAGATGTGCTAATTAGATTAGAATTTTAATTGAGGTAATTAGAGAGACTAAGGCGAAACAATAAATAACAGATATTCTCGTTATACAAAGAAAATTTTAAAGACCAATTTTCGTAAACAGTGGGAGATTTGGTGTAATTTTACCCCATATACACAGTGCGGGTTTATGTTGTTGGCCTTTGGGCACATATCGTCAGTGCCATTTAAATTATCTTTGCTTCATGTAGAGGCTTTTGCCATAAACGTTAACGGCGGCCGTGGAATTGTAACCGCATTGCTACCCCTATAAACTCGACAGCATCACTCCCGTGGACAGGTGTACATGACAGCGGTCAGTGCCATCATGACATCTAACCATGGTCGGCTCTAGTAGAAGGCCGGAATATTAAACGTGGCAACGTTGCGTCTGAGGCCTATAAGCATAGTGTAATAAAAAAGCTAAAGTGAACATGTTATATTTTAATTTAATTTCATAGCATTACTAAAATCATTAGTATGTCTATTTATAGCTAAATCTAAATTATAAGTGTGTGCGCACTTGGTACTAGGCTATACGTTTAAGTTGAAGAAATTAGTGAATTATTGTTAGGCCTAATTAATTAATTTTGTTCAAATTATTGAATTCGTATCATATGACTGAGTTATTTATTATATATCTTAAATATAACATCTTGAGGTAATATAAACGTAAATTTTAAATAACTTTCTGTATATCAAGAAACGAACTGTAGCAGAAAGTGATTGAATTTCTTAAATAAAATAACAGTAATTTACATAGTTAACTTTAATTTGCAAAAAATGAAGAATTATAAAACTGCTGTTAACGGGGAATTAAAAATGACGCGATTTGATTATTGAAATACATAAATTAAGAGATAGTCTAGACGGCCTCAAATATCAGCTGGTTCCAAGTTTAATATTCCGGCCTTCTACTAGAGCCGGCCATGCATCCAACTTGAACTCAATCGTCGTCCTTATTAAAACCAGTCTTAAGAATTTTTACCTAATATTAGTTTAGTAAACGCGCCTATAAGTACAAAGCTACCAGAATTTGATGTGGTACTAATGATAACGTAAAAATCTTTTAAATTTACATATTGTTATAAAAACTGAAATGATATCAATAGTAAATGAATAAGGAATGTTGAGGACGTAATTGCTTAATGCTTTATTTAGATCTCATTGTGCATGACATTGCCATTTGGTGAGCCATCACGTTACACAATAAACAGGAAATCCATGCTACTCGTTATCCATTGTAATTTCTTTGTCACCGTGATAATTTAAACGATTTAACATACTCTGTAATCAAACGACCAGAATGCCAATTGTGTAAAAATTTTGAATTTTGTATTTATACCCCGCCGCGATTGCTACTTGTATCTACGCTACCTGGATTACGCATTGAAAAATACTCGAGTAGACTTAAAAATATATTCGAATTTAGCAACCCTTATATCAGAATTAACTTAGCGATTATATATTAGAATTTTCCTTATATTATAAGGAACGTTTATGAAATTTTACAACACAGTTTCTTTGAAAGTCTGTGTTGTGTAAATTTGTGTTTCTCGGCAACACGTTTGACGGGCCGACAAAAGTTTTACACACTTGTGTACTCAAGAATATGTTTTGAAGCGCGCTGATGCGCCACTTTGCTGGCGTATACAAGACTGTGTAACTTTCCAACTTTATTGTAATTTTTCTTGGTGGAATGTCTACAAACCACGAAGGCGCCAAAGCTGCTAAACGAAAAGCCTACAGATGTACGTTATGCGAGACACAATATTTTTTTATAGTAAAAAGTAACTAGTAAATAAAGTTCCGCGTCAGAAAACACTCTGAAAAGTTAAAAAAACTCTAAGTGTTCACTGTATAGAAACCAAGACTATAATGTTAAAAATTAATTTCGAATCTGAAAAATAGTAGGTAGTTGTTTACTTAGAACGCAAACTTTTACATGTTTACTTTCTCAGTGTTTGAGTAATCCGATGGCGTTCAAATTCAACAAAATAATATTTAAGCTTTCTTCTTCTTCTTCTTCTTCTTCTTCTTCTTCTTCTTCTTCTTCTTCTTCTTCTTCTTCTTCTTCTTCTTCTTCTTCTCCTCCTCCTCGTCGTCCTCCTCCTCCTCCTCCTCCTCCTCCTCCTCCTCCTCCTCCTCCTCCTCCTCCTCCTCCTCCTCCTTCTCCTTCCTCTTCTCCTTCTCCTTTCCCTTCTCCTTCTTCTTTATCTTCTTCTTCTTCTACTCCGCTTGAGATAGTAGAACTGTTTTGTTGGTTTAACGGCGCTTTCTTCGTGTAATTCCGTTTCTCTTATCTCTCTCTTATACTGTGTATGTGAAGAACTAATAACACCTGGCACTTTAAAAAACTATTCACAACACAAAAACTTTAATAAGGTTGATAGCTCGTAAAGAAGGAAACATGAAGTCACCGACACTGTTGTACTGACAATACATTAAAATAAGCTTTGTAAGATAGCGCGAGCCGAGACTCAACTGTGCCTGTGTAGACATGTCGTCAGTGACTCACGTTCGCCCTGGCACGCGAATTATTCGTGCTCGCTGATTAGAACAGGCAGTAACTTTATCTAACCGAACTGAAAACAGAAATTAAGTAAGTACCATAGTCATTGTGTAATACAATACATTAAACAAATTTTGTAATTTGTTAAAATATTTTCAACAATATTACTTTCATGTTCCATAAGGAAATGGACGTATGGTGATCGCGAAAAAATCGTGTTCGAGATAAGGGCTAATTCTGATTGTACTACCCTCAAAACATGTAGAAAAGTCATTTTCTGAAAAGTGTGTGTGTGTGTCTTGGTGTCGGTGTAGAATTTTTGTTTGGCAAACGATAACTGCCTCGAATTCAAATATAATCAAATACGATTTTGCTTATGTGCCTGAGTTGTAAAGGACTCAAGGCCTATTGATTTTGGTGATGATCGGTTAAGGGGAAGGGGTAGTTTACCAGCAACATTTTATGTTTTAACAAGAGGAAAGTACTTAATTTTGATAAATAAAGTATCCTGAAAAAAAGGTCATAATAATCCACTGTAGCCAGGTAGATGAAATATCTATAAATGAAAAGGGTAGTTGAAGAGGGAAGGGGTAATTTTATATAAATGAAAATGTTAGTTGATGGGGAGAGGATAATTTTTTATGTGTGAAGTACGTTGTCTGCAACAAAGAAGTAGTTTGTTGTAGAAATTCCTTCCCGGGCTGTTTGGACATGGTCTAATGTTTTCTGCAAACCAGACGTTTCGGCAGTGCCATCGACTGCCATCATCAGTGAAAATGGAGTGCGATAACGTGAGGTGGTATACGTTAGTGACTACAGTACTGTGGTCAAGGCTGAAGAAAGAAGTAGTTTCTATGGAAATATTTCATTTCAAAAATGATTGTAAATATAAATCTTAGGAAATGGAAGTCATGTATGTTTCTCCATACCGATATTTTTTTCTTTGTGGCGCCCCTAGGCACGCGCCTAATGTGCCTAGTTACAAAGCCGCCCCTGGCTACGGAAGGGTAACACGAGTGACCGTAGCAGTGACTACATCGACTATACGGTAAGTCGTGCATTCACTTATTACACACACGCGCGCGCGCGTCCCTCTACAAACCCCTACAGTGTGTAAGTATTGCGTAATTGTACACAGTTCGGGGACCAACACAGTCAAAGCGCTATGTTAGTGTCCGACTTGTTTGTTTGCCTGCTCAGATAGTCTGCTTAAGAAGAAATTATCTCCCACCTGACTTTAATCGAGCAGTAGCAGAGAGCCCAAAAGATTGCCATTATTTGTCTTCTGACGTATATGTTCACAAGCCGTGTTTAATTACAAAGAAGGAAGCGCTGGGGGCAGCTTTGCAAACTGCGTTTGTCCTTTCGCAAACGGAATTCCCAATTGAAATCGTCGCGTTTTGTATATCCAAGACCTCACCTCCTCACTCTTCTTATTTAGCATTCACAGAGAACAAATTTTCCTTACGCGTTCTATTCGCTCCGGTTGTCTACAACGCCGTATTGACTGACCGATCTCAATGCCTTACGTCATATTCAGTCATTTAGCAGCCTATTATTACACAGGCTGCGATGGAAAAACTTTTTTCATAATTTTGTCTTCCCTTAATATATTGTTTGGCGCAAAACTCAACAATACCATCAGAATTTTTCCATCACGTAGAGTTTTCTTGACAAATGCAAATTTTTCATTTTCATATAACAAAAGGCTACTCAGGGTTTGCATTCAACATTTTTAAAATTTTGGCTAACTTATTAAACACGTGGCTAATAATAATTAATAAATAAATCAAGTAAGCTGTCTGTTGACAATTAGTTATATAAATTCCCATCAAAGATATTTTTTATTTTTAATATTATCCAAAAAACGTTAAATTTTTATCATTTAAACCGAAATATGTACTAGCATTAGTGAATGAATTTAAGAAGAATTTTTTTTGAAAGAAGAATTTTGAGACAGATATTTGGACTGGTGAAGGAAGGGAATATGTATATGATCCGAAATAACAGTGAGATAAATGAGTTGATTGGTGGACAAGACCTGGTGAGGCACATGAAATCAGCTAGAATTAGATGGCTGGGACACGTATCCCGTATGAATGTTACGAGGATGCCCAAAACTATATTAAGTGGAACGATATTGGGCAAAAGAAGAAGAGGCAGGCCTCGAAGAAGATGGCAGCAGGATGTGGAAGAAGATCTGAGAAAGATGGGCATTAGGAACTGGAGACTGAGGGCAATGGCCAGAGATGAGTGGAGACTGCTCGTAGCGGAAGCCAGGGCTCACCATGGGCTGTAGTGCTGGAGAGTAGTAGTAGTAGTAGTATTAGTATTCACTATCAGTATGGTTTAGTACCAGTTGGCCACTCAGTTTACTTGAGAAAAAGCTATGAGCATTTAGAACTTATTCTAGAAAAGATTAAATACAAGGATCACGGATGGATGGTGTGTAGAGATTTAAAAGTATTAACCATGTTTCTAGGTCAGCAGGGCGGTTATATTAAGTATCAATATTTCCTATGTGAGTGGGACAGCGAGCGAGAAATCAGCACCGTGAGAAGAAAAACTCTCCTGCAAGGAAATTTCTTGTACCTGGAAGCAAGAATATTCTATGTAAAAGTCTTGTCGACTCGAAGAAAATACATTTACCTTCACTGGGGCTTATGAAACAGTTATAAAAGCTTTATCTAAAGAAGGAATCTGTTTTAAGTACCTGTTGACCAAGTTCCCTTACTTGTCAGAAGCGAAATTGAAAAAAGGAGTTTTTGTTGGGCCAGATATACGAAGACTAATAAAAGATAAAAACTTCATGCTTGCAAATAACAGAGGTTGAAAAAGATACTTGGAATAGTTTAAAAAATGCCATTAAAAACTTGCTAGGAAACAATAAGGACCCTGACTACGTTAATACAGTTGAAAGCATGTTAGAAAAATTCAAAGCTTTGGGATGCTCAATGAGCATGAAAATTCTCTTTTTAACTGCTCATTTAGACATTTTCCCCGAAAATCTTGGTGCGGTTACCGAGGAACAGGGTGAACTCTTCCATCAAGATATTAAGGAAATGGAGAGCGATATCAGGGTCGGTGGAATATTAGTATGATGGGAGACTACTGCTGGATGCTACACCGTTAAAATCTAGATTTCTCCTGCAAGAGGAAAAGCAACAGATTCAGCTTCAAGACCAAAAGAAAAAGGCATTATGCGACTTTTAACTAAAGTAAAGACGTAATGAGTTTTAAAATATATTATTGTAAAGAACAAATCTAATTAAAAACATAGTTTGCAGAAAATGCTGTATTATTTAATGTACTTTCACTAATATAGCTTCACTAGGAAAATACGTTCCACTAAAAATGACAAGAGCTGATCGCATAAAACCAGTACGTGATAGAGAAAAACTGAAGTCATTTTTGAATTCAGCAATACAAAAAACTATAAAAATTAGATAAAATTTGAAAAAAGTTTTTATAAACGTTAATTTTTCAGACCTGTGTTATTAAACCGTATTATTTTTTATACATTCTATCCAAAGAATGTAGTGCCTGTGCATGCTTTGTAAGAAGTCTAACGACGACAATGATAATAAACTGTAACGAGTGTAGCAAAAGTTACACAGTTTTGCATAGTCGAGCGAAGTGACGCGATAACTCGCATCAAGACGTACACTGAAGTAAAAACTTTATAAAACTTTTATCGACCCCGAATAACGTGTTGCCGAGAAATACAAATTTACTCGACACAGACGGTGCCCGCAAACTTTCAAAAACTCGTCCGTCTTTGGCGAAGTCTTCCACAAGTGACGATTGACAAAATTCGGTTAGAGTCAACACTTATGTAGAATATATAATAACGAGCAACGACTGCAATCATGTGTGTCCATTATAAAAATATCGGTATGGAGAACCCTACATGACGTCCATGTTCTAAGATTTATATTTAAAATAATTTTAGAAATGATGAAATATTTCCATAGAAACTACTTCTTTCTTCAGCCTTAACCACAGTACTGTGGTCACTAACGTATACCACCTTACGTTACCACACTCGATTTTCGCTGATGATGGCAGTCGACGGCAAAGCCAAAACGTCTGGTTTTGAAAAAAAATTGGGCTACGGCCAAACAGCTCCGGGAAGAAAATTTAACAACAAACTACTTATTTGTTGCCTATAACATAGTACACATATAAAAAATTATCCCCTCCCACTTCAACTATCATTTTCATTTATAGAAAATCACCCCCTCCCACTTCAACTACCCTTTCCATTTATAGATATTTCATCTACCTTTCTACAGTGGATTATTATGACCTTCTTTTCAGGATACTTTGTTTATCAAAATTAAGTACTTTACTCTTTTTTGAACACAAAATGTTGCAGATAAACTACCCCTTCCCCTTAACCGATCTTCACCAAATCAATAGACCTTGAGTCCTTTACAATTCTGCCAAGCATGAAAAAAATTATTTTATTTTGTTTGAATTTGCGGCAATTATCGTTTGCCATAGAAAAATTTTACACACACACACACACACACACACACACACACACACACACACACACACACACACACACACACACACACACACACACACACACACACACACACACACACACACACACACACACACACACACACACTTTTCGAAAAATGCCTTTCCTTCATGTTTTGAAGGTAGTACAATCATAATCAGTTCTTATCTCGAACACGATTTTTATCGCCATCACCATACTTTCATTTCCTTATGGAACATGGAAGTAAAAAGTGACAGTTAATTATATTCCGTTTACCAAGTGATGAGAGTTGATTTAAATAAAGAATATACCATTACGATTGGCCGATTTACTAATGTGAATAAAATAACCGAGAGCCACACGAAACCAAGACGTATTGTGTCGTGCGAACACAAGAGTTGTAAATTCTCTTGTTGCACAAGCTTATGAAAAACATTGTTATATTGGACAGTTATTCTAAAAAAAACAGTCACGCCTACCGGGCTGTTACAGCTCTTATTCTTTTTATTACTAACAAGTAATATTCATAAAGAAGATTCTACTCGGTCCTCTTCTACGGTGTAGAATCTTGGACTTTGACTGAGACCACAAATAAAAAATTGGAAACTTTCGAAATGTGGCTTTATCTTAGAATACTGAGCATTTCATGGACAGGACATATGACAAACGTTGAAGTCATGAAGATGAAGACTAACGTTTCTTAGAAGATGAAGAAAGTAAGGGCAGTTATTAACACAGTAAAGATAAGAAAGCTTCAGTATCTGGGACATCTCATGAGAAATGAACAGAGATTTTACTTATTGCAGTCTATACTACAGGGAAAAGTACATGGAAAAAATAGGAGTTGGGGGACCGCGAATCTCATGGCTGAGAAATTTAAGGACCTAGTTTGGCATGAATATAACTGACTTATTCCGTGCAGCAGTACAGAAAGTTAAAATAGTCTGTGTGATATCCAACATCCGAAACGGATAGAAGCTATCAGAAGAAGAAGAACTATCTATTCATGAGAGTGTTCACGTGACAAAGTAGCAATTAAGCAGGAATTATAACATTTTACGTATGATAATACATGGTGTCAGACAGCAGCCAGACAGTGTAGGCTGACCTCTTTCTGAGGGTTAGTGGTGAGGTGAGCGGGATACCGAGGTACCGGGGTACCGGGGTACCACGGATAAAATGAGGCGTCGGACGGTACGGTAAGCTGTCACGCCCAGACTATAGCTACCGCAAGGGGGCACTTGCACACCTCGCGGTTTCCCGGACCTCGGACGGGAACTCAGCTGAGGGACTCGGTTTGATCTGAACTGTGTTTTTGGCAGACACCGGACTAACAAACCGACCATAGGAAATCCGTCTCTGTGGGATGGCTTCAGAGATGTGGACGGAGCGGTGGCGTGATGTGGTCGGGATACCATGGATACAATGTAGCGTCGGACGGTACGGTAAGCTGTCACGCCCAGACTATAGCTACCGCAAGGGGGCACTTGCACACCTCGCGGTTTCCCGAACCTCGGACGGGAACTCAGCTGAGGGACTCGGTTTGATCTGAACTGTGTTTTTGGCAGACACCGGACTAACAAACCGACCATAGGAAGGCCGTCTCTGTGGGATGGTTTTAGAGATGTGGACGGGGCGGTGGCGTGATGTGGACAGGGCGGTGGCGTGATGTGGACGGGGTACCACGGCTACAATGAGGCGTCGGACGGTACGGTAAGCTGTCACGCCCAGACTATAGCTACCGCAATTGGGCACTTGCACACCTCGCGGTTTCCCGAACCTCGGACGGGAACGCAGCTGAGGGACTCGGTTTGATCTGAACTGTGTTTTTGGCAGACACGGGGCTAACAAACCGACTATAGGAAGGCCGTCTCTGTGGGATGGTGCAGAGATGTGGATAGCACCTCAAGGGGGCACTTGCACACCTCGTGGTTTCCCGAACTTCGGACGGGAACGCAGCTGAGGGACTCCGTTTGATCTGAACTGTGTTTTTGGCAGACACCGGGCTAACAAACCGACTATAGGAAGGCCGTCTCTGTGGGATGGTTTTAGAGATGTGGACGGGGCGGTGGCGTGATGTGGACAGGGCGGTGGCGTGATGTGGACGGGGTACCACGGCTACAATGAGGCGTCGGACGGTACGGTAAGCTGTCACGCCCAGACTATAGCTACCGCAATTGGGCACTTGCACACCTCGCGGTTTCCCGAACCTCGGACGGGAACGCAGCTGAGGGACTCGGTTTGATCTGAACTGTGTTTTTGGCAGACACGGGGCTAACAAACCGACTATAGGAAGGCCGTCTCTGTGGGATGGTGCAGAGATGTGGATAGCACCTCAAGGGGGCACTTGCACACCTCGTGGTTTCCCGAACTTCGGACGGGAACGCAGCTGAGGGACTCCGTTTGATCTGAACTGTGTTTTTGGCAGACACCGGGCTAACAAACCGACTATAGGAAGGCCGTCTCTGTGGGATGGTTTCAGAGATGTGGACGGGGCGGTGGCGTGATGTGGACGGGGTACCACGGCTACAATGAGGCGTCGGACGGTACGGTAAGCTGTCACGCCCAGACTGTGCCTACCGCAAGGGGCACTTGCACACCTCGCGGTTTCCCGAACCTCGGACGGGAACGCAGCTGAGGGGCTCGGTTTGATCTGAACTGTGTTTTTGGCAGACACCGGGCTAACAAACCGACCATAGGGAGGCCGCTCTGTGAGATGATGTCAGAGATGTGGACGGAGCGGTGGCGTGATGTGGACTGGGTACCACGGCTATAATGAGGCGTCGTATGTAGAAATATTACATTATAACAGCATATAGAGACGTACGATGTTTTAGTAACCAATTTTACATTCTTTTAATACGGCCGTTACTGGCTTGTTTATACTAATTTCTTAATTAGACCTAAAAAAACACAAAGAAAAAAGCAGAGATAAAAGCTTGAAGAAACTTTAAGCGTGTAAACGTTCTACGTAAATATAAAAACTTTATTTTTTATGATTGTTAGTTGAAGGAATGGGCGAAATAATACTTTCTGGCACATTTTGTTGCTCTCCTTCCCCAACTGTAAGCTGACGTTATAAATAAACTGCTTGCAACATCTTTAAGGTGTTACTTAACAGAGGCAAGTTGTATTGTGTTAGTGCACTTAAGAGTAATGAATACAAACTGCAGTAGTTGACAAAACATTTCACCGGCTCCAACGTCTCTCTTGTTTAAGATGCTTTTCTTTTTACACGGCATTCATTGTCTTAGTTTAACGTGACAAATATTTCGCTTCCGCGTAAGGCCAAAGGGAATGCGTTATCAGACTACACGTAATAAATTAAGCAGATACAAGAGAAGGAGGTTGAGGAGGAGAAAAAATGATTTAAAAAATAAGTAAAAAGATTGTACGGTCCGAAGTGGAAATCAAGATCAGAATTGTGCTAGATAAGAGAGTTTTTATCCAAACTGAAAAATTAGTGTTGATGAAAAGACGGATATTATTACTACATGTGAGGTTTTTTAAGTTAAGTACAATTATCACAGCCTCACGTAATGGAAATTCTACGATTTAATATACATTCATGTGGTGAGACCCAAACGAGTGGTCAGCTGCTGAAATGAATATTTCAATCATAGATTTTGCTTATCTAAAAAATAAATAAATGAAAAATGGATGTGTCGTGGGACACGTGCTAGAAGTTAAAACTTCAGTGTCGAGAGGCGAGTAAACTGATCAACGTGTAAAAGGTTGCTCGTGTGTATTTGCAATAAGAACACGTGCAATTAAACAGTGTAAATTATAATTTATCCTGTGTCAGGTGTGGGTGTTTGCTTAATTAGTCAAAAGAACGCTACGTAAATCACACAGAGAATTGTTAGTCCGTTAAAGCGTATTTAAATTTACGCTTTTAAATGTCTGAAAACAGTTTGGCTTGCAAACGTAAAAGTTGAAAAATATTTACCAACGTAAATAAAGATTAAAAGCCGTGTTTTAATTCACGCGTCCGTGCGTCGACAACACACACCTGCGAAGAGATTTAATTCAGTAGCTTTAGGCTTATTTTACATTTCAATGTAAATGAATTTGAATATAAAGCGTTTGAAGCTGATTGGTTTATTCTGCTTTCCAGCTTAGATCGTGCTGGTACAAATGTTTCTACAACTGTGCCTTCTCAGGCAAAGTACATGGTCTCTACTGCGTCTATGAGGTGAATTGGCAGACACCGTGCCAATCTACAAACTGGTGATGACCTCCGATGGTGTCGATAGCAATAAATGTGGACCGCAGCCTAACAGCCCGCCTGATAATAATAATCTCAACAATGTTGAAGCCTGCCGTGAAAGTTTAAGAAGTTGCATATGATTAAAAATATATCACTAACTTTTTCTTAATACAACAGAGGTTATTGTCATCAAAAATAGGATACGTGATTTCATATTTGTTTATATTGTTTGGTTTGTTAGGAAATTGTTGAGTTCATATTACATATGCCTGTGTGTTGT
This sequence comes from Magicicada septendecula, assembly GCA_034769895.1. Taxonomy (NCBI): domain Eukaryota; kingdom Metazoa; phylum Arthropoda; class Insecta; order Hemiptera; family Cicadidae; genus Magicicada; species Magicicada septendecula. The sequence continues at coordinate 71,515,514 of CM068372.1, read as the reverse complement.
ATTACTCCGCTCTGTTTACATCAGGACTCACTGTAAGAATAAACAAACTTTCCTCTAACCCGACTTACACTGTGCCCGTCTATCCTCACTACATAAGCAACTGCTTTCTGTCTAATAATGAGATTTACAGCGTTCACCTTTAAACAGTGACATTTTTAAAAGTGTTGATTAACTGTGCTAAAAACAATAAGACGGTACAGTAATTCTTGTATAGTTCCTGAAAGGTTATTTTGTTGTTTTTTAACACTTTATCTGTTTCTTGGTTTATTTCTTTCCATAGCTATAAAAGTATATACCTTCCTTAAAGTAATAATTATTTGTATTTATTAAATAACTCGCGTCAATTTACGATGTTCTAAATGCTGCGGAGAAGATTTACTGTTTTGTGTCTTAAATTGTAACAGATGTATTTTTAACGATTTCTGTAAACGTACAATGCGTTAATTGAAACACGACATATTTAACACAATATGAGAATCAGGGGAAACGGACATGCGGCAGTATACATTTGTACAATTCTCTCAATAATTTTGAAAGCAAAAAAATGGATACTTAGGATTTGAATTAAAATAACATTTCAATCCTTTAGACCTTTTTTAATGTATTAGTCTACCTTGAACAAGAAAAAAGATTTGGAAGCTATTTTTTATGCCTCGTGACTGAAAAAATCGAAATTGGATGTAAAAATCTATTTTTTATTCTGCTATTGCAAGGATATTATTAAATTTAAATTACATGTACATCATGTTCGTGATCTGCAGTGCACGTAAAAAAAATACTGTCACGGAGCTAAAACATTTTGCGTAACTTCAGTTTATATTTTAATTCCTAACAAATCAAGTGTGCAATGGTTTTATCAAGTTTTTAATTCTTACCGGCTCAGTTTTTGGACTGCATTTATTTAAAATATACCAAAATATAAAGAATTAAATAACTGTTACTACTGTATACATTTTTATTGGTCGAGGTTTTCAAGTGGCGTAATAGTAGCGAACGTAAACGTAAACCCATAAGCATAATGTAGAAATGTATTTCCTTATCTCGGCCATTGTCTCACCGACTGTGGAACCGTAGAACCAAGAATAGAATTAGTAAGAGACACTAAATTAAATAAATTTATTATTCCACAATTATAACAATTTGAAAACGCTCGTTAAATACATCACGCAATTTTAGTTTGTACACTCTGCACAACCACTCCTAACTAACAAAGCACTCTCTCCTTTTCGTTTCAAATTTAATAGTTTGCCGACAAGGTAAACAAATTTGTAATAGATAGTGTGAAAAAAACGTAAACAAATTTCAGAATCGGTAAGGCGTCTGAAATATTTTGATGACTTTCGCAATACTGCAGGGATTATATCGCCGCCGGAAAATAGTGTTCGTTTTAATGCACATCAATATCAGAAGAGTTATCATTAACAGCACGCTGTGCATTGAACTTCGCGCGCTCTTTAACAATAGAGAATTTACTGTAGTTTGACGTGTCAATTGATCCGAATTGTTACGGTTAGCATATTAATCCGTAATCACTTCAAGCAGTAAATGCGTTTATTATGTTTGATTTCGTAACAGTTTTTTATTTTTTATTAAATGTAACAGGTTTATAGGACTTTTTGATGTAGACTAAATTTTACCAAATCGCGTTTCAAAAGATATTGTATAACGAGGAAAGGTGTATGGTGTGCTTTTAAAATAATAATAACACTTCTAATATCATATCGACTTTTTAAAAATCATTCAAAATTTTATTAAATAAAATTTTCAAAAATTACGAATTAAAATTTTGTCATTATTATTCGCATAATATTTTTCTTTTGTGTCTGCTCATCATACACACAATTATTGTCACTATACAAATAACATTACACAAATATTCATAAATATAATACACAAGATATAAATTTACATGTATAAATAGAAATTTTTATAATATATAATGTGCTCTCGACTTGCTCAAATTGTATTTCTTTTTAAATTCCATATTTTTTTATATTATTACTACTTTGCTTTGTGTGCCTACATATGAATATCGTATTCATGAAATGTCAATCAAATTTAGAATTACTTAAACATTTATGCTACATTATAATTTCAAAAATAATTTGGTAAATGTTAAATATCATTATAAATTACTACAATTTCACCAATTAGAGTTTACAATTATTATTTACACTATTAAAGTTATCATTGTCTCCTTACTCTTTTCTTTTAATGTCTTTTATGACTCGTTGGCTGACGAGTAAAAATGGTTTCATGTCACCTTATTGCTGTGGGGTGATACTCAGTGATTCCTCGTCATGATCCTGAGTCCTGTGTCCTGTGTTGATCCTCCTGGAGTCCGTCGTCCGGTCCTCCTGGTCCACTCAGCATTCAGATGACTCGTACGGTGCTAACTCCATACTGCTGGGATCTCGACCTTGGATGTTCCACCGTCGGGCATAGCCTTCGGCTGCAGATGTATTCCAGTGAATGAAGGTCGAGGCTGGTGCTCCTCGCTTATTTATACTATCGGGCGCAAAAATCATGTTTCAACCATTCTGTGCACGATTTATATTGTTACAGTTTGTCGAGCGTCCCTTTACAGATTCGTTTATTTTTCGTACTTATTTTAATTTTATTCGCAACATGGGAAGTCTTTTGTTTATTACTCGATGTTCATACTATCGGTAATTTTTTTATATATAATTGTATGTTAACAGTTTTTCTATACTTTAATTGCTCTTGGTTCTATTCACTTTTATTTACACTACATTAATATGTATTATTTGTTTAACACTAGATTTTGCACATGTGCGCGTCTTTATATTATTAATAACGTGGCGTAATTTGTTTTGTCATATCTTACGCGCACTTACCAAAATTTAAATAAATTATTTATTTAATTCAAATTTATTCAGAGGTGACGCTATGCCGGTTTCTACTGGCTCACAGACACACGTATCACTTACAATGTACACAGCCTTAGGTTGAGTGTGGCGTGATATGCCAGTACTGTTCTGCACATTCGGTGTTCCCCTTCGCTGGTTACTTACAGCTTTCAATACGCATTTTTCTTTATGTATTGACGATATTAATTAGTTATTCTAATTTAACAGTTTTTTTTTTAACTAACTGCGACAATGCACAGTAACGTACGCAGACGCACTGTTGCAATATATATATATATATATATATATATATATATATAATTTTATCGAAATTACTTGAAATTTTCTTTGCATGAACGACACAAAGCGCCTATAATTATAAAAGTCGTATCATATAGTAATTAGTATTCACGAGTATTCAGTTGATTTTCTATGAGTCACCTGAAGCGACACAAACCTGCGTGTGCGATAAGGGAAATTCATTACCGTTGCCACACTGCAAGTCTGCGGTATCAGGCGCATTGACACTTACGTGTGAAGAGAAGTCATTGTTTCTACGTTAGGACAATGGAAGCCGTGTTTGATATTGAAAAGATATTACAGCAATTTAAATATTATGTGATTAATGGGTATTGATTTAGTGGAAATACCTAGGTACTAAGTTAGACGTCTCGAATTTTGTTCTCGGGGTACGATAAAATCAAGATGCGATTTCAACCGCCAGATCGATTGATCTTGTAGTAATAAGTGCGTTGATAACATTATGGGATAATAGTGGGCAGCTGAAACACTGTTTTCCTTATATACCGAAAGGAATATACTCTTACTATAAGATTTCCATTTCTACACTACTATCCGACTATTATAATTTCTATTTCTACTCTTGCTATCCGACTATTTCATATATCATTTCTTACATCTTCCTTTTTCGGCTAAATATTAGTATTATTAAAATTTGTCTGTAGTATTTTATTTTTTACTATTGGACTAGCTAAGGCTGTTTTAGGTGTGTTTCTGGAATCTTGAAGGGCGGGAAGTTTCTGGAATCTTGAAGGGCAGGAAGTTTTATTCAAATACGTTGATAAATGTTTAAAAAAATGTTTTGTTGTGAAAATTTCCTCAAAATGAAAAGTCAGTTAAAATCGTGAGGAATTATCATCGTCGTAGTCGCAATCATCCTTAGACTCGTAGCCTGTTCCAGTCTCAATGGAAGTCTAACATTCATGTTTCGTATGGTATCCAAGTCACTTTTATGTAATATTAAGTGATTACCTGTATGCGGTCCGCCGTGTGACTTCTCAAACATATTACGTTACGCGTTTCAAGGCGTATGCCTCATCATCAGACGTTTAAAAACCAAAAACACACATATCACACAAAACTGCGTTTGTCAAAAAATAAAATTGCAGAAACAAGCATATTATGTGCACGTGATGTAGGGTGCGCACCCGTTCAAGTGTTGTCTGCTACTGATTGGACTGCTCAACAAATTCCAATCAGTAGCAGACAACACTTGAACGGATGCGCACCCTACATCACGTGCACATAATATGCTTGTTTCTGCAATTTTATTTTTTGACAAACGCAGTTTTGTGTGATATGTGTGTTTTTGGTTTTTAAACGTCTGATGATGAGGCATACGCCTTGAAACGCGTAACGTAATAAGTTTGAGAAGTCAATCGGCGGACCGCATACAGGTAATCAATGGAAGTCACTCAACCATCGCTTACGAGGTCTTCCCACACTTCTCTTCTCCCTTGTTTGATAGTCAAGGGGGTTTCTTGAAAATCTAGTTGGATCCATTCTCTCTGCGTGTTACCGCCACTCCGTTTTGTACCGGGAGATTTTCTTATTTAAGCTTTCAGCTATGCCTAGCTCTATTCTAATATTATCATTTCTGATGAGATCTCTCCTCTTACAACCCTGTACAGCTCTCAAGAACGTCATTTCCGTTCCTTGCATTCTATGTATATCTTTGTCCTTTCTAATCCAAGCCTCACTTCCATACAGTAGTTGATGTACGGCCACTACATTATAATATTTCAATTGTGTCTCTTTTCTTGTTTTTTTTTTTTTTAAACTTTGAATGATGCAGCCACAAAGCGACTAGAGGAGACTAATTTTGCTTTGATCCTCCTTATAGTCTTGGTATGTGGTGCTACACCCTAGGTACTTGAAATCTGGTACCTGTTCTATTGGCGAGTTCTGCATGACAATCTTTCTTCTAATATGATTTGCGCCAGCAAAAATATTGGAGGACAGCAAGTAACTCAAACTTAGAGATCCTGCAGCGTTCAAAAATGTGTTACTCAGGGCAGCTTTCCGTACTCAATATGCCTTCTGTACAAGAAGATATTAAACATCATTATAGTATGTTTTAAACCGGAATGGGATTGGTGTTCACTAACATTGTTGCCAGACTGTATCGTGACTCGCGTCCATGGCAAACGTACAATATGACTTTTGTTACATTCCTTCGCTCTTCTTGTAGTTTTACTAATAATATATACTTAAAGTTCATAAAATATATATGTTTATAAATAGGACACTTTTGGAAATACTTCAATATAAATATTAAACTAATTGGAATAAATTTTATATTGTTTATTTGTATTACGACAGAAAAATGTTTTTAATGTACAAAAACCAAATATAGAAAAAGGGAAGTTTTTAATTTTTGGCTAGTAAAATCTTTCAGCTGGAAAATTGTAGTAAAAAAGTCCATATTTTATTTTTATTTAGGACTTTATAATTTTAGGATTACTTATTTACTAGTGACAGACAGTGGTTTTTGCTACTAGGAACCCTCGCTGGCCGCTCGCTACATGGCCGCTTCTCAGTCGTCATGACAACACACCATAAAGAATTAATACTAGTATGGTATCAAACTAATTATAAATTTAATGTTATTTGCTTATTTAAATTATTTTACCGTTAATAATGTTAATTTAATTAATGAATTGCTTTTAAACAAAAAAATTGATCATCTTTCTTTACGTTTCCAAATATCGTCAAATTCAGTATTTTGTGTTTGCATGTCTTTATTATAAATGAAGCGCTTCCAATAAGTACGGTAGTCTTTAAAAAGACTGTTTGAATTTAATTAGTGAAAACCACTAACTAAAACAAGAAGTAAATACACACATGAAGCTACACACACAAGAACTTCACGTCTTCCAGAGGATGGTGAAGACAACTGGCAACGTGCGCCAATTTCCACAACGCTGATTGGATGAATGTAATCCGAGCCTCCCGCGCTTACGTCACGCAAAATTCCATTCCAGTTTAAAACAGTCTGCATTATGTGTAGAAGTAGACGTAACAGCGCACCCCAAACGATCTGCCAAGAAATGGTGCCGGATTGACGCGGACATACCAAACAGTTTTTTTTAGTTCATTTTAGACTAGAGTCGGGGAGTGCTCGCTGGCGCGCCTGCCACTTGAAGTGTGTAATTTCTTTGCTTTCACTCATACGTTTTGCATAATGTTACTAAGTGATCTTGTAGCAGATTTAAAAAATAAAATAAAAGCTAAAAGAAAGTTTCTAGATATGCGGATTCACTGCTCTCAGCGCAAAAGAAGGCAAAGTCACTTTGGTTAAATTTTTTCCCTCCTCACTTAAATTATTACAAACAGCGCGTTTTAAAGCTTTGAAAAATGTGTACCCAGTAAACTGCGTCCGTTCATGCTTGCTTAATACTAATGGCTGTTTGTATAGAGAGCGAGAGAGAGAGAGAGAGAGAGAGAGAGAGAGAGAGAGAGAGAGAGAGAGAGAGAGAGTCACAATACAAAGCGCAGCAGCACTTAATTTAGCGACATTTCAACGCGTTTTATCTCCTTACTCCTTTTATCAGCTGAGTTATTTATATATAATGCCATCTGTAATTTTTAAAAATAGAAATTTAACTTTTACATTTTTAAATATTTTTTATTCAGTTTCACCATTTGTGATCTCGTGTTTAACTTATTGTTTTCAGTTTATTTTGCTCATGTCTTAGAATAAAATAAAAGAGTACATTTTGAGGTAGTAAGAATACAATTATTTGTACCCTTTTCTTGTATTTAAGGTAATTAGAAATGGTCTAATTAGGTTAGGTATGCTAATTAGATTAGAATTTTAATTAAGGTAATTATAGAGTTTGAGGCGAAACAATAAACGACTAGAAATAACAAGAAATAACATTTATTCTCGTCATACAAAGAGGATTTTAAAGATCCTATTTCGCAAACAATGGGAGTGTGCGTACATTTTTACCCCTACACTGTGCTGGCTTATTTGTCCTGTGGCCACATGTCGTCAGTGCCATTTAAATTCTCTTTGCTTCACGTACAGGCTTTTGCCATAAAATTTACCACCGGCCGTGGAATTGTAACCGCATTGCTACCCCTTTAAACTCGACAGCGTCGCTCCCGTGGACAGGTGTACATGAGAGCTGTCAGTGCCATCATGACATCTAACTCGAGCTCAATTGTTGTCCTTATTAAAAACAGTCTTGAGAATTGTTACGTATTTAGTTTAGTGAACGCGCATATAAGTACAAATCTACTGGAATTTGATGTGGTACTAATGATGACGTCAAAATCTTTGAAATTTATATATTTTTATAACAAATTTAAATAAGAAGTAAGGAATTTTGAGGACGTAATCGCTTAATGTTTCATTTATATGTCATTATGCATGGCATTGCCATTTCATGAGCCGTCATATTACGTAGGAAACAGTAGGCCTACATCCATGCTATTAGTTATCAATTTTACTTTCTGTGTCACCATGATAATTTAATATGATTTAACATATTTTGTAATCAAGCTACCAGCATGTCAATTGTGTAAATAATTCTGAATTCTGTATTTATACTCCGCTGCGATTGCTACTTATATCTACAGGTTTCTGGATTACGCATTCAGAAATACTCGCGTAGCCGTAAAAGTATATTAGAATTTAGCTTTAGCTGTAACAACCTTTGGAATTAGAAGGAAAGTTTATGAAATTTTACGACACAGTCCTTGAAAGTCTGTGTTGGATAAATTTGTGTTTCCGGGCAATATGTTTGACGGGCCGACAAAAGTTTTATACACTTGTATACTCAAGAATAGGTTTTGAAGCGCGCTGACCCTTCACTTTGCTGGCGTATACAAGACTGTGTAACTTTTTCCAACTTTATTGTAATTTTTCTTGGTGGAATGTTTGTAAACCACGAAGGTGCCAAAGATGCTAAACAAAACGTCTGCAGATATAAGTTATGCAAGACATAATTTTTTTTTCAGTAAAAAGTAACAAGTAAATAATGTTCGTCGTCGGAAAACACTCTGGAAAGCTTAAAAAAATCGCAGTTTTCACATCGTATAAACCAAGACTATAATGTTAAAAGTTAATTTTGAATCTGAAAACTAGTAGCTGTTTATTTAGAACGAAATCTTTTACATGTATGTAAGTACCTTTTCATCGTTTGAATAATCCGATGGCGTTCAAATTCAACAAAATAATATTTAAGTCTTCTTCCTCTTCTTCTTTTTGTTGTCGTTGTTGTTCTTTTCTTTATCTTCTCCGCTTGAGATAGTAGATTGTTTACTTTTTTGTTGGTTTAACAGCGCTTTATTTGTCGATTTCCGTTTCTTTTGTCTCTACTACTACTAATTTCAGACTACTTTGTGTAACCTGGTTTATTACGTCGTCTCTATATGTTGTATCCTCTTGAGTTTATGTCGCTATATTCTGCCAGTCTCTCCAAACATTTTCATTTCTTCTAAGATGTTATCTTGTGCACCCATTATCATTAATCACTCTTGTAAATCAAGTATTTTAGTTGCCTAGGTTGTTGACCTGGGGAGGTGTATACTACGCCATCACTGTGCACAGTAAAATCTAATTAACTTGATATTAATCTTCACATATCTGCTGTCAGATATTAATATTGTTAAATTGTGTTGAAAATGAAATTTGTATTTGCCTTCGCATTTCAATACAATTTTAAATTATTTCACGTCTTACATAAACTTTTATAATATTTAAAAAATTTTCACTTTTAACTTTGGGCCGTTGTGCCATAATGTTAGAAACATTTTAAAAATAGACACTATATTTAGATAGTGTTAAAATTCCGTTTAAGCTAAATGCCCAGCTTGGATTATAATTTTTTTCTAACTTAAGTACCTCGTATTTTTTATTTAAAAGTAAGTACCTTGTAATTAAAAGTTAAGTTCTAACTGTTTTTAGCGCTAATCGGGATAATTTTTATATAGTGGTGTGCAACTGTGATCATTCTGATTGTAACTTTTTTTAGGCCCTCATATCCTACAGTTGTGAAACTTCCGAGAACTGAACACTGGAGTCAGATTTTGCTTAAAATTCTCTTTAATTTCGTATTCCACATGGATTTTGTCATTTTTCTGAACACTGAAGGCAAAACAATTTTCACGTACATGCCATTTCCATTAAAATAAACGAACAACATTAAAAGTCGTTAAATAAATTCTTAAAATTCTGTACTGTAACATTAGTGTTGATATTTTGTTCGACAAGTCTTGTAAACAGAGCGTTTAAATAACTGTATCCTACTCTTTGTGTACAAATGTTAGTTCTTAGTGTCAGATATTAAAAGTAAATGGCAGTAGAAGTGTTACAAGTGTGACTACATCGATTACACGGTGAAGTCGTGCATTGACTTATCACCCCCCCCCCCACACACACACACACACACACACGTCCCTCTACAGTGTGTAAGTATTGCGTACTTATACACAGTTCGGGGACCAACATCGTCAAAGCGCTATGTTAGTGTCCGAACATGTTTGTTTGTTTGTTTGCTTTAGATAGTCTGCTTAAGAAGAAATTATTTCCCACCTGACTTTAACGAGCAGCAGCGGAGAGCCCAAAAGGTTGCCATTATTTGTCTTCTAACGAATACGTTCACAACGCCGTGTTTAATTACTAACCGTGAACAGCTTTGCAAACAGCGTTTGTCCTTACGCAAACAGAATTCCCAATTGAAATCGTCACTTTTTGTATATCCAAGACCTCATCCCCTCCTTGTTATTCAGTATTCACAGAGAACAGATTCTCCTTATGCGTTCTATTTGCTCCAGTCGTCTACAACCTACATTAAATGACCGACCTCAATTGTATACATTGCATTGAGTCATTTAGCACCAAAGCTGTATAGGCCATCAAAGGCGGGGTGTTTGATAAAAACATACCGCAACCTACAGATAGCAGGAATTTTTTCTTTTTATTATTAAACTGATTATGAACCGGGCTATTAGACCGTGGTCGGTTACTATTTACTATCGGCATCGTCGGCAACGTTTCGAATCCCACCCTGGGGGATCTCCTTTAGGCCGCAAAAAGTGACAGTGTGTTAGATAAACAAATTCGGCGAATGTTGGCCAAACGATACCCAACAGATTTTTTGTTGCTTTTAACCGTTGGTCGTTCGGCCAAGATGCAGTGTATTTGTTTTTTAACACTGTCGCATTTTGCGCCACGAAGAAGATCCGCGAGGGTGGGATTCGAAACGTTGCCGATAGTAAATAGTAACCGACCACGGCCTAACAGCCTGGTTCATATACAATTTACTAATATTGACAACGGCCGTGTGACGTTACGAAACAATTTCTACTATTTTTGGTTTAAACATTCAAGGTATCTGGCTGGTAGTTGGTAAGTACTATTTTATATGATATCCAACCTGAGTACTTGAAATGAAATATTAACAGAGAGTAAAAGTGATGACCTTAAGGAACCGAAGAAGAAATGTAGACATAAGAGAGGATATCAGAACAAAACTTAGAGCAGAATACAATAGACTCGCTATGGGTATTCCGGCTCGCGTCATCAAGCAAGAGCAAACCTTAGACAAAGGCATTACGTCTAACGATAATAATATTTCTTATAGGCGTTGTTGCTAAGTCGTACTTTACACCTACACCCACTCGTTTATCTCTTATCGTACTTTACACACGCATACACGTGTTCCCCCCCTTTGCGCTCATTAGTTACAGTAATTTTCGTTTATTATACTAATGAATAATATTGATTCTGCATAATACATGACCTTGTACGTGCGGTAGGTGACAGTGACATTATTCAGTAACTGCAGCCTATCACTTTTACTGATAATCCGACCACTGTCGTACGATCGGCATTTTGCTACTAGTGTCAAAAGTCAAACCTCCGCTCAACAGTCCCTGAAAGGACCAAGGCGTACCGCGCGGCTGTTGTGTGCAATGTGACGGTTGCATGGCTATTGCAACGCGCCACCAGCCGCTAGCTGCGGTATTCACAGCCAGGAGGCGGCGCTGTTATCTCAGCGCCTACTCAGTTCGGCCTTACGACGCTGAGAGCACGCCGTACGGAGCCTCCGCCGGGAATTGAAGCCGGGACCACGAGCGCATCAAGTGCCCGCGCTAGCCACTAGACCACCAGGAGGCTCTTGCTACTAGCGTAGCCATTGTATAAGGGATACAAGAATGGTTAGTCAACATCACAACTACATAGGCAGAGATAAAAGAGTCATTAAAGTTGATAAAATTGCGTTGATAACTGACGTTAAATCTTTCAGTGATTTAAAAATGAACAGGTGTCTGTTTCATTGTTAAATGATCACACACAGCGCGCGTGTTTAACTTACTGACAACCTGACAACTACTGCTCATTGGTTTGTGCGAATCTGTTCTAGCATTGATGCGCATGCATGTAATGTCATGGAGAGAGAGAGAGAGAGAGAGAGAGAGAGAGAGAGAGAGAGAGAGAGAGAGAGAGAGAGAGAGAGAGAGAGAGAGAGAGATGGCTGTATGTGTGTGTGTGTGTGTGTGTGGGTGTGTGTGTGTGTGTGTGTGTGTGCGTGTGCATATTAGTGGCGTTACTTTTGTTAACACTGTAGTCCATAAGCGCAATGCTTTTGTTTAAGGTTTGCACAACCTGTAGTACCAGTATTACAAAAATTGTTAACATAAAAAATTTAAACCCCAACGAAATGTAAGAAACGTCTGCAAACGTCTGAGTGGATTGGCTCTGAGACCTTGTTACCGATCTAAGTTACATCCTAAAGTATTTCCTTTTCATACCTTTACCACCCCCGCCATTGTCCAATCTTAAGTCCAGGATGCGAAAGGGGAAGGATTTGATGGACTAGAAACCGGCTGTAAAATTTGGCAACACCTAGAAGGCAACGGAAACCGCTGCACTAATTCGTAATAGGTCAGCCGTGGAAAGGTGATGAACTGCAGGTCTTACGCTGACACTAGCTCAAGATAGAAACTTATGATTGCAGCGACAAGGCATGGCCTTTAAAATGTGGTATGATTATTATTCTAAGGAAAACTTTCGTCAGTTTCTGATTGAGTTCAGTAATTTTCTTTATATCGATTTCATTTTTATTAAACCGTATAATTTGTTTTTAGACATTCTCTCCATAGAATGTGGTACCTGCGTGTGCTTTGTAAGAAGTTTGGCAACGAAAATGATAATAAAGTGGGACGAGTGTAGCAAAAGTTACACAGTCGAACGGAGTGACGCGACAACTCGCATCAAAAACTTAATGAAGTAAAAGCATCAAAAAGTACACTGAAGTAAAACAACTTTGTAAAACCTTTGTCAACCCCGACTAACGTGTTGCCGAGAAATACAGATTTACTCGACACAGACGGTGCCCACAAACTTTGAAAAACTCGTCCGTCCAGGGGAAAGTCTTCCACAATTAACGATTGACAAAATTCTGTTAGAGTCAACACTGCTTTAGGATTTCACAACGAACAGCGACTGCAGTCGTTTCACCGTTAAATGAAATGCACAGTTATTTGTATTCCGATTATTATTAAGCGATGAGAGTAGGTTTATGCAAAGAATATACGATTATGATTGATCAATTTGCTAATGTGAATAAAATTACCGAGAGCCACACGAGACCAAAACGTATTGTATTATGTAAACACAAGAGTTGTAAATTTTCTTGTTTCACAAGTTATAAAAAAATATGTACATATTTGAGAGTTATTCTAAAATAAGCTATAGCTATTCTTACCGTGCAGTTACAGCTTTCATACGGTAAAGATGAAATGTTTGTGTATTAAACTTTACACTGGATGTTCATCCAGTAGGCGAATTGGACGTTCTGGACGTCCATGCAATGCTATTTCACACCGAGAATTTTCATCCGATGGATGGACGGATGTTTTATTGTGCCAGCCCCTACTCCTGTCAGTATACTTTAGCTGCCCAAGCTGTGTAGTGTGCAGTATGTTTTCTGATCAGGTGGTTTGGTGTCAGAGTGATTTTGTGAAAAACGTATTATGGATTGATGAAAGCTCAAGTAGTGACAACAAAAATGTCGTTTTGTTATATTATGTTAGAAATGTAACATTGGGTGCACCCAATTCATAAAAAATATAGGAGAATTCGACGAGTACCATTATTTGATGTCCCACAGCACAGGGCGTATTTTCACTGCTTCTATAAGCTTCTACATATTTAGAAAAACCACAATCAAAGATAAGTACTGTCACAGCAGCACGTTTGCTACCGAGCAAGGAATGCTGTGACGTATGCCATTCCACTGTACGCATCACTGTAATACTACACATTTAAAATACGTTTAACACAGTTTCGGTGTGACTTGACTGTCTCTCTCAGCATATTACTTGTAGCGGATAAAAAACATACTTTAACAAAGTATTCAATAAATTACACTGACATATAATATACGAACGGTCAATCTAATACGTACAACTAAATAGTTTTCTGAACGTCTGGACAATGTTTTCAGTACCAGTAATACGCCACCAATACAAGCACGCACTATCATTCAGTAGACCCCCGCTCCTCAGGCGTCTCGGCAGCAAAACTGGCGCGCGTACAGTACAAACAATGCAAAAGAGAGTGCAACCAGTCGATCACGTGCCTCGGCTGTACTGCAGCTGTTGAGATTCCGTGCGCATGCGCAGAACAAAACGTTAACTCGGACGTTTGCAAAGAATCTCCCTGTGAGCCATTTCAAAACGTCCGTCTACTGGACGGTTGGACGTCCGGCGTATGGACGGACGGAAACCGGTGTGAACAGTCTCATTTGACAAGCCGGCGAGCGATATTTTTCGAACGGGATAGATGGACGTGCAGTTTGAAATGGCCTTAAGGAACGAGTTACGCGATAAGGTTGTACATAACAAGACTACATTATCACACGTAAATGTTATGACTGCTCCTCAATTGCTACGTTGTCACGTGAACACTCTTATGAATATTACTTGATAGTAATAAATGGGATATGTAAGTAAGGTATTCCTTTTCATAACGGTTATATTCATTATATAAGGACAGGAAAGTGGTGCACAGTGCTAACAGAGAGGAAGTAAGGAAGTAGCGGAGGTAAGATGTGCTCATCATCAAGAGAACGCTAACATCAAGAAGGAGGAAGGTAAGGCTTCTCATTCTCCCCAAGAAACCTTTAATGGCTACATCCTGAGGACGCTGGACAAGGAGGGAGAAACGGGACGAAGCTGAAGTCTTATGGTTGTGAGGACAGTACATCGACATCTTTCGTTTTGCTGACGACATAGCCATGTTGAACGAGAGTACTGAACAACTAGAAGCGACCCTTACTGAGACGGAGGTCACCCTTACCTCTCACTACAACTTGAACTTGAGCAGGGGAAAAGCGACAATACTGGTGGTGAGCATGCTCGCCATGGCGGTGGCGTGCTGGCTGCGTGAAGAGAACATACCTTCATAGTGTGATGTCCTTTACGTATCTTTGAAGGAAAGTAACATCCGATGGGGGATACAAGGTAGAAATCATTAGCCGCATCTATCATACAAAGACTGCTTTTAACAAGATGCGGAATCTTTTCATCATTTACAATTAGAACGCATGCTAAGGAAACAACCGGTGAAGACCTTTCTGTTAGATGTGGTATTGGTGATGAGACATGAACGATCGGGTAGTGGTTCGAGTATACGTTTTTCCGATGCTTTACAGATGCTTTGTCACTGAGTGGGCAAAGTGACAAACGAGGAAGTGTTGAAGAGGTTCGAGAAGCCAAAGCTGTGACTGTGGAAAAATTTACAGAAAAGCTAAGACACTTGGATAGGTCACCTTCTGAGGTACAACAGCCTTACGATCATACTTCCGCCTCAGGACACGACCCAACCACATTAACACCTGTGTCCTAATAAAGAAAGTAAGGATAAGATCTTTATGAGTAGCATACATTTCTTGTTTTTACTCCGCCACCAAATTTCACTTTCACAAGTTGACCCTTTAGTTTTCTTCTGGATTTCGTTTCACATTTGTTAAGGTTTCAGGTCCTACAGTACTTCCATATGTCATAACTAGACTGATTTAGATCTTATGTATTGTATAAACAGTCGCATAGCTTATCAATCGATTGCTCAGGATTTTTATGCAGTTGAAAAGATGTTAGAAAGTAGTTATAACAATAATAATCAAATTATAACGTTGCTGCGTTATAATTCCCTATACCTCCGTAGAACCACTCCTCTCTTGGCAGGCCTTAATCAGTGATAACGGGAGATTGCGTGAGCACACGCAACACCCCGCTCCGCCAATCAGCTCGCCATTGTATACGTTTAAGTGCAGGCTGCAAACAAATAGAAATTGTGCGAGTCGTCTTGCATACTGGTGTGTTGAGTTTTCTGGGTCGCAACCGCAAGAACGTCAGGTCCTCCCGTGCATCGCGGTCATTTGTTTGCAGCACAAGGGGTTAGGATGCAAGTGTACAGGAGAGGATATATTTTACTGCTCCGGCCTGGCTCCACGCTGGGGCGCAGGTCCGTGGCTCCTTCAGGATTCCCCCGCAGGAACTTAGAGCCGTATTGGTGTAGACAGTTGGAGCTGCCGTCGTGAGGCGTTGGACGGAACGTATAGTTCCCGCAAGGAGGCATTTGTACCTTGGGCGGCAGTGCAGCCTCGACCGTTCCCTCGGGACTCGGTCTGATTCTGACCTGTCTGAACTATAGTTTTGGCAGACACTGGATTAAAAAACCGAGCGTAGGAAGGCCGTCTCTGTGGAATGGTGTGAGACAGCAGCCGGACAGTGAGACTGGGCGGTGGTGTAATGTGAAGGGGGTACCACGGCTACATTAGGCATCGTATATAGAAATATTACATGATAACAGTATCTAGAGACGTACGTTTTTCTAATAAACAATTTTACATTATTTTAATACGGATGTTACTGGCTTATTTATACTAACGTCTTAAATTAGACATGAAAAAACACAGAAAAAAGGTGAGATATAATTTTTGTTAAAACAAAATTTTTTTTTTAACAAAAGCTGTAAGAAACATTAAGCGTGTAAACGTTCTACGTAAATATAAAAACTTATTTCTTTATGACTGTTAGTTGGAGCAATGGGCGAAATAATACTTTCTGACATACTTTGTTCCTCTCCTTTCCCAGCAGTAAGCTGACGTTATAAATAAAGTGCTTGCAACGTCTTAAGCTGTTACTTAACAGAGGCAAGTTGTATTGTGTTAGTGCACTTAAGAGTAATGAATATAAGCTGCAGTAGTTCACAAAACGCTTCAGCGGCTCCAACGACTCTGGTTTGCTAAACAATAACGCTCTGTTTAACGTGCTTCTCTTTTTACATGTCATTTATTTTCTTAGTTTAACTTGACCAAATATTATGCTTCCGCGTGATGCCAAAGGGAATACGTTATCAGATTACATGCAGTAAATTAAGCGGATACAAGAAAAGGAGGTTGAGGAGGAGACAGAGTTGATACAAAAAATGTAAGCAAATTTGGACGGTGCGAAATGCACACCGACACAAGACTAGAGCTGGCTAATAGAGTTTTTTTCAAATTTAGAAATAAATATTGATTAAAAGACAGATATTAATACATGTTGGATTTTCGTGAGGTAAGAATGAATTTCCGAGGCTATTCTGGTTTCTGCCAGTAATAAAATCTTCCCTGGCTGCGTTACGGGCGCTCTACGCAGGGACGGCTCAGCGGTGGGACTGCCACCTTAATGCCTCTGAGCTTGCATGGTTATCATACATAGTTTTCTCCCGTACGCTGTTCCGCTGTCTCCGCTGCTGAGATAATTCTCTTCCATCTTCGAGACCATTGGCCGGTTTTCACCTGTAATCCCAGACGGGGGCCCTTACTGGGTACTACCATCAGGAGTCAGATAGACCCAGGGTTTCTAACGACGTTGTTACTCCTCCGACTCATCCTGTCCCATCACTTGAGAGATGAGTCCCGGGCTTGTCACCGGATTTGGCGGGGCTTTGGTAGCGCTGTATGGGAGTGAGGCATTGGTACTTTTACAGAGAGACAGACCGTTATACGTTACGTCAGTAGAAACGAAATTTATCAGGTTGGTCAAAGGGTGCACGTTACGAGACAAAATTAGTAATGCACAAGGCGAGAATTACAAAATTTTAAATTACAGAATACAGGACCAACTGGTGTAAGCATTTGGTAAGAATGCAGGAAGATCGCCTTCCTAAACTTGCCTTGAATTATAAACCCTCAGTGTATCGTAGTGTAGGGTGTCCGAGGACGAGGTGGTTTCCGAACAGGCAGCGTAGCCTAATCCGTGAAGTGGAGATGATGATGATGAAGAGTGAAATTTTTAAAATTATTTATGGGAGAATAGAGAATATATGAAAAGCAAATTGTGACAGACCGTAGATTACATGTGTGAATCAGACTGTGATGTGGGAACAAGGACTAAACAATAGAGACATCAACAAAAAACAGTTGAAGTTTTTGAATTAAGGAAACTGATGATACAGATAATTCGTTTTTATCTATGTGAATAATTTATCGCTCTGAGTTGAACTTGTCGTGACTGAGCCGCCACTACTGTGTTCTGGGTTCAGTAGGTGTGAAATGATGTAATCGCTCAAATTAACTTTAAGTACACTTTTTGTCTTGTTTCAGTTCTATCAGCAAATACACTTTAATTTGGACATGCCTACACTGGTATTATTGTTGGTAGCCTATTTATAGTATGTAGTACACATGAAGGCCTTAGCGAGTGGTAAAGTCGGAGAATACGTCTTAGTAAGTACACACGCGCATAACTCGCGTTAAGATTTTTTAGAGAAGCGTCAAACCAACAGACTCTACAACAAGACAAATAAGAAAATGCGTACGGCTCTCGCTGTGACTGTTACTTTGCAGAATTTGGTTATTGTGGGACTACGCCCAAGATAAAAGTTTGGGATTGGTTCACGGAGATCACAGAGGACCAATAAAAAGGAAGGTCATTATTTAAGGTATTCTAAAATAAGAGGATTTTAGTGAGTTTCCGTCTTATGTAGACTCACCGAAGCTAATCTGGAACACGGGAAGCGATGTTTTTTTTTGTGGTTTTGTCAACTGATCAAAACAACAGCCACAGATGATATGTTTATTTCGTAGAGAACTGAAGAGGAACTAGTTGAGGTAATCGAAGACCTTGTTGGGAAATGTGAAGAACGTGGAATGAAAACAAATAAGAAGACAAAGAATGTGATAATAGGAGGGAAGGGCAAGCGAGCAATTCAAGTATGTAGGAGGCACTGTGACTGAAGTTGTGGTAGAAATTAGAGCGGCATTGACGTAGAAAGGCGTAAATGATTTACTATAACGTTGTAAGGTGCAGAAACATGTACAGTAAGAAGGAAGAATGTAAGAAGATAGGCGGGCCTTGAAATGGAGATATGGTAGAGAATGGAGGAGATGCGGTGGGAGGATAAAAGAAAAACTGATGAACTGGGGCAAAGGAGTAGTAAGGAAGTGAAGAAGAAGAAGAAGAAGAAGAAGAAGAAGAAGAAGAAGAAGAAGAAGAAGAAGAAGGAGGAGGAGGAGGAGAAGGTGGAGGAGGAGGAAGAGGAGTAGAAGAAGAGGAAGAAGATAGACGAATTGGCTGGTGCTCTGGAAGGAATGACACTCTGTGCTGAAGGAAAAGCCTTTACTGACAGTTACTCGAAGGCGTACTTTCACTCGAGGGGTAGTGAATGGTGTTAGGTAACGTGGAAAGGTGAGGTGCAAGCTGGTGGTGCAAGATCGAAAGAGGATACGAAGATACTACCGATGATGTCGTAAAACCGAGAGGCATGAAGGGCTGTAGTGTGAGGGCCTGGCAGTGACGGGCAGAACACGTTTGTAAGAAGGGCCTTTCGTAGAAATTGTGGCGAGACCAAATATTAAATGCTGTCTCAGTCAAGGGCACTGAGGAATCTGAGAAGCAACACTTAACACATCCGTCTGTCCATGTGCCAGTACTTACACAGTACAGCTACTGCTGTCTGTCGCATTTCTGTACATCAGGGGTTTCTATTGTTCCAATTACCACGAGGCAAGCCTCTTACCTCCGTCTTAACGAGTACGTCTTACTACCACTATCTACTGGGTCTATTCGGTTTACGTCGTCTAGTTGGAACCCAGTTTAACAACTTTTTGGGTCAACGATTAACAGAAATTCGCGCCGCGTGGCTATACAATATAAGGCGCTTTGTATGTTGGCGTCTAAAATTGTTTTGTCAACACACGTTTGTCATGTGATGTCTTTATTCCTAAAGGGCTTGAGCATGGACCACTGATTGAAAGGGGTCCATGTCCACTGATTGGAACCTTCGGGAGTTACTTTGTTTTATGTCTCACGTTTCAGAGCCATATGTCACTTTATTTTCTAAAATAGCAGAGTAAATAATCTTTTTTGGATTATTTTTTCACTCAAAAGCACGGAATTCAGCTGCTCACCTCAGTTTGAAGTGCCAAAGAAGATTCTGATGCCGCAGGTATATAAAAGCAGAAAGAGGGGCCGTCCTAGGACAAGATGGTTGGATGGTGTGCTTGAAGATCTCAGAAGAGTGGAAGTGAAGGGTTACACTGAGTTGGCAATGGACAGGAGACTTTGGAGAAGATTGATGTTGGAAGCCAGGGTTCATGTTGGGCTATAACGCTGAAGAATTTAGTTTGACGGTTATGTAACACACAGACATCTGATGTCATGAAATTAGACACTGGCTTTGACAAGATTTATTTGCGGGAAAGTAGCCAAATAAAATTTGTCGCAAGCAGTAATGTGTCGTTTCAGATTCACAAATTACATGAGCACGTACAATTAAACAGTGTAAGTTATAATTTATCCTGTTTCAAGTGTAGGCGTTTGCTTTATCAGTCAAAAGAGCGCGTACAGAAATCACAGAGAGAATTGTTAGCGCGTTAAAGCGTATTTAAATTTACGCTTTTAAAAGTCTGCTGAAAACAGTTTTAGTTGGCAAACGTGAAAGTTGAAAAATATTTACCAACGTAAATAAAGATTTAAAAACGTGTTTTAATTCACGCGTCCGTGCGTCGACAGCACACACTTGTGAAGAGATTTAATTAAGTAGCTTTATTTTACATTTCAATGTAAACGAATTTGAATATAAAGCGTTTTTGCCAAATACAGTGACGGCGCTAGCTTTGAGAATACGTCCCTCTCCTCAGTATCTCGAGGATTACTCCACTTTTCCTCCCGCCATAACAGTCGTAGACATGAATTAATCCTAAGCATGATTTTTCTGTTTATTATTCTTATAAATTATTTTTACTATACTTCTTATTGTTGGCAATAAATTGAAAAGTAATATTTTGGTAGGGCCTAAATCTAACAAAATTATAAAAATTAATATAATTTACACGGTATAATCTCATTGAGTCGAGTCTACAAGGATCTCGGATTACGGATTTCCACATCGAAGACCCTTTTTATTGACTGATCCCATACGAGCAAACATTGTTGAAGGTGGTACTGTTCTGGAGCAGATCAGTAATTTTGAATGAACGAATGAACCTCCGCTCAAACAGTCCGTTAAGGACCAAGGCGTACCGCGCGGCTTTTGTGTTAGTGTGACGGTGTATGGCTAGTACTACGAGCCACTAGCCACTAGTTGCGGTATTCACAGCCAGGAGGCGGCGCTGTTATCTCAGCGCCTACTCAGATTGCCTCACGACGCATCAGTCGCCCGCGTTAGCCACTAGACCACCTGGAGGCTGGTAATTTTGGATTACTCCTGGAGGCTGCAGTCCTGTAGCCAGTAATTTTGAATATCTGGGCTATAATGTGTTTTTGTTACAAATATGATGTGGAGAAGAAGCTGCATGAGTTTAACCGTGTGCGCGACCATCAGAAGATCTTTAAATCAGCGAGTAAAGAAACACGCCTGAAATTCTACAAGGTGATGACCCTCTCCACACGTGTGTGCGGGTCTGAGAATTGGAAAAGTTGTGGCGTCCCAGGCCACACACACACACACACACACACACACACACACACACACACACACACACACACACACACACACACACACACACACACACACACACACACACACACACACACACACACACACACACACACACACACACACACACACACACACACACACACACACACACACACACACACACACACACACACACACACACACACACACACACACACACACACACACACACACACACACACACACACACACACACACACACACACACACACATATATATATCTTCAGATATACTGTCAGGATATACTCTTTATAATAGCAAAAGAAATGTCGATATATAGCAGGAAGTGAAAACTATGGTACTGTTACTTGATACGCTTGCACAATATGGGCTGAAATGCTTGGAGCATCTTAACCGAATGGATGACTGCCGCATCCGGAAACTACTATTGGATTATAAGTCAAAAGGTCGGAGAGGTGTGGGGTGTCCAAAGAAGTGTTGGGGGGACCAACTCCAGTATATCTTCTTGGAACCAGAACAAACCGTTTTTTGGTTTAAGTCTTGGTGAAGAAAATGACGACACACTATATAATTGAACGCGTTTTAAAAAGTGCTAAACATAATTTAAAACTTACCAAACCGTAGAAAGTTCTCAATTTGATGTTTGTTTATAACTAATTATTATGTTCTTCTTATTTTACAGGTAGACGCTGGAAAGGAATCAGCTAGACGGAATCACGCTGCAAACGAATAATCATTTTACTTTAAGCGTAGCTCCATAGGCTGATGCGCTCTCTAGCCGTGGCTATGTAGATCTCTGTCGCGAGAGAGAATATGTCAACATTTAAGCCCGAACAAAGATGACCTATACGGTAAGGAGGGGTGTTCTTGTGTGTGTTTACCTGTAGATGTCGCGTTGTTACTGAATGAACTGATAGTGGTGAAATTGTTGCCACTCAAATTCTATAACTACTACAAATTCACTCAAATTCTTTTTATTCGGGACGCAATCCCATTTATAATAATGACAGTGACGACAATCGCAAATTTATAATCCACGAGTGAAACATCTGTTGAAGAGGTATGAAAATCTTCTTCTTCTTCTGCACTACAAGGATTAGGCATTTGCCTGTTCCGTCCTCAAAAACTTACGACCACCGTTTTCGTGGTCTTCCTATATCTCTTTTCCCTGTTGGGTTGTAGTTAAGTATTTTTTTGTGGTATTCTCCCATTTTCCATTCTATTTACATACTGGTTCCATCTTTCTTTGTATTCAGTTATTTTTTCATTTATTGCATATAGATTTAGTTCATTTCGCACGTCTTCATTTCTTACTAAATCTCTTCTTGTGCAGCCTTTGACTCGTCTCAAAAATCTCATTTCTGCTGCTTGTATTTTGTTGTCTCCTTTTTTTGGTATTTATCCAACTTTCACTCCCATACATATGTACAGGTACAGCCATCGTTTTATAAAATTTTATCCTTGTGTCTTTTCGTGTTTTGCTATTTAATGTTCGATTTATTGTGCCACATATTGCCTGGAACTTATTTATTTTATTTTCCATGTCATTGTCATAATTGTAGCTTGTGTCGCAGCCCAAGTATGTATAATTTGATACTTGTTCGATTGGCTTATTGTTGACAATTTTTTTCCACCTAACGAGATACTTGCCTTGGAAAGAGATAACTTTCGTCTTATGCAAGGAAATTTTATGATTATATTCGGTACATATTTGATTCAGTCGGTGCACTGCTAGTTATAATTTATCTTCGCACTCTTGTATTATTATTTTATCGTCAATGAAAATTAAAGCAATAACTTTTACGTAAAGAATTGGCGGAAGGCGTTCTTTTAATACCTGAATTACAGTCGCTTATTGTAAATAGTATGTTTAAGGACTCTGTTGAAACTAAAGTTGACAGTTATATAAATCCATTCACTAAATAAATTCCATTAAATTAGTCCGTATTTGATTTTTATTTTTGATTTGTATTAAATTTGAGTACAGTTCGGTTTTTATTTTTGTTATTTTGAAATGTTTATTTTAGCCGAGTATTTGTTTTTGTTAGATCAAAAGCATTTTATGATAATAATTACTTTATGACGATATGTTTTAGATCAGCAATTAAAAGTTATTGATTACTTTGAATTAATGTTAAAATACTGAGATAAAGTTAGAAGTTGTTTTGCATTTTGACTAAGATGCAAAATATAACCGTGTTACTGGGAAATATCTACATGCCCGAAAGCGACCCTGAAGCCGGACAGAGTATATCAACCCACATACTCATCCAGATCCAGGATCAACTCGTCGTCTGAAGGATCTGTAGTCAGCATTAAAGAGAAATGAATCTAAATTATTTGTGTAGAATTGAATAAAAATTATTCGAAAGAAAGACTCTATTACTTTAGTGAAGACTTTATCGTAAATAAAACAAAACGAACTTGTAAATATTAATTTATTTCCTTGTATAGAAAGTACCTATATATTAGTCTCTTACAAAGGTCAACAGCGAGAGATTAATTATTTTTTATAAGCTGTATTAAAAGCTTAGTAGATTGTCATAAAATAATAGCATCATTAATAAATCCACTTTATTCCAATAACATATATTGCAGCATTACAATTTATATTCTGTGTATCTGATGAGTACTCCACGTAATTATTGAATAAATTACCAGCTAGGTCGTGGGATTTCTATGTTCGTTACGTGAAGTCCCATTTTTGAACAATAAATTTTTATGTAAAATGACAGGAAGAAGATTTTGTGGCGTGGAATAAATACTAGTAAAAAAATTCTTTATAAAAAAATAAAAAATATTTTAAAATAAAAAATCTATTTTTAAATGATTTATTAAAAAAATTCTTTAAAGATTGGAAAGAAATCTGTATTAAATGTTACATTTTAAAAGAAGCTGTTTTACAAGCATTAGTCGTTGTATACATATACCTCATAAATCACACTTAATAATATACAAACAACAAAAATAAAACACAGATATGAACATAGATATACGCGGCCTTGACTTCCCTCCACTGCACTCCCAGGCCCTGTAGAGAGCACCTTACATTGTCCTCACAAGTCACTCATCTCCGGCCCCTGGGTCTTCTCCCAGAAATTCTTGCCTCATACAATTGTTTTGGAAGTCTATCCCCTTCCATTCTCTGTACGTGTCCAAACCAGCGCAATTTGATGTTTCAAAGGTACTGTCTTCTTGATACTCACTTATAGTAGTGCTTCCTCTTAGTAACACCAGTAAATAATTGTTCAAAACAAGTGTTTCAAAATATGTTACAAATTGTCCAATTCTTGTCTTTTCCCGTATGCACCATTTAAAACTATTTACAACGGTTTATCTTTATTATATATAATATTATATACAATTATATAATATTATATATTGTATATATACAAATAAATACAGAAATATTCCTTTGAAATTTGCAAAATTAAAAACAAGCAAAGCATTCCTCCAGAAAATCCCCTACAACAAAATAGACATATAAACCTGTTCCGGCACCCATCTCATCCTCGGACGACCCACGTCTCTTCCATCAGTGGCTTTATAGTTCAGTGCCGCTTTCGGCAATCGATCTTCCGTCATCCTTTGCAAATGATCCCACCATTGTTTTCTGTAAATTGAAATAATTTCATTTATGTCCTTTACTTCAAGTTCTGTTTTGATATCTTCATTCCTTCTTCTATCTTGCAATGTGTAATTCAACGTATTTCAGCACTCTGAATCTTGCCAGTCTCCTTTTTTGTCATGACCCACGCCTCACTCGCATAAATCAATATGGGTATTACAATAGTCTAATAAAATTTATTTCTGTGATGTGTCTTGTTTTATTTCTAAAATTGTCTTCTGCACGCTGACGTAATTTCATTTATGTTCTCTACTTCGAGTTCTGCTTTGCTATCCTCATTCCTTATTCTACCTTGCAATGTATAGTTTAAAGTACTTCGAAGAAAATGCATTTCAGCACTCCAAATCTAGCCGCATTTCTTTTTTGTCATGATCCACGCCTAACTCATATATGTCAATGTCGGTATTGCAATTGACTTACAAAATGTAATCTGAGCGCTGTGTCTTGTATTTATTCTAAGATTCCTGTGAACCGTTTCACAAATATTCCTAAATTTAATTATCTTCTCTTTTATATCATATTCCGACTCCTAGCTTACTGCACATCCGAGATATTTAAAAGGGCTCACTTGTTCTAAAGTGCTGTTGTCTATGACTATCTTAGTCCTCACTGGATATTTGCCTTTAAAGGCCATGGTTTTAGCTTTTTCACTGAAATTGTCAGTGAGTACTCTCTTGCTACTTCTTGTAATTGAAACACACCTCTTTGTAAATCATCCTCATTTTCTTGAATAATAACCATGTCAACTGCATATAGCAGGGAACCCATACAAATTGATTTGTTAAGCTGTATTCCCGAAGTCACTCTGGATTTCCATGCTCTTGACATGTCGTCAACGTAAATATTAAAAAAATTTGGGGGAATATAGCATCCCTGCCTAACTCCCTTATTTATTGGAATGTCACCTGAGAGCCTACCATTCAGATTTAGGATTCGGATCCAGGACGTTCAGATCCCTTGTAAAGGATCTTAACTGAATTTATTCAATTTAACAAAATTGAAGTGTAATTATTTTGGTAATAATATCGCACACAAGAAGGGCAGTTTTATCAAAAAGTAGTTAAATGAACTTAATTATACCTGCAAGTCTTGAACTTTGAAGCTACAACTAAAAAATTGTAATATTTTGAATTGTGGCTTTACCGTAGAATACTGAGCATTTCATGGACAGCACATATAATTAATGTTAAAGTACTTAAAAAGATGAAAAAAAAGGGAAGTTATTAACAAAGTAAAGATAAGAAAGATTCAGTATCTGGGACATATCATAATAAATGAACAGAGATTTTACTTATTGCAAACCATACTACAGGGAAAAGTACTTGGAAAGAGAGGAGTTGGGCGACCGAGAATCTCATGGCTGATAAATTTAAGGACCTGGTTTGACATGAATACAACAAACTAACTTTTTCCGTGCAGCAGTACAGAAAGTTAAAATAGTCTGTACGATATCCGACGTCCGAAACGGATAGGAACTATCAGAAGAAGAAAAATAACTGTGAGACACTTAAAACAGTATTAAAAAGTTAAATGCCTAAAATAGTAGTGATCGTCAATATTAATAAATGCTTAGCGAAATCAATCACATTCATCATATAATAATCACGTCTTAACAGTAAAAACATATTGTTACGACGTCACAGAGAAATCTACGTGTTTATCGAACGTTCCAGAGAGATCCTGAATGTAAGCGTGTGGCGTACATGCTTGTAGACGCATTTGCGAGAGTCTTCTCGATGCCGCCAGCCGTGCGGCTGTGTCAAGGCCGCAGTTAATTATGTAGTTCATACGGACGCTAAGACGCAATTAGGAATCATCTAGATTTTCGGCGACTATAAATACAATTACTCAGGGACGCTGAAATCAGTATTAGTGCGAATTATTGACCGTGCGGTTCGAAAGTTATAATAGCGATATTACTGTGCGCGTTCAAGTGGTTATTAGTTAAGAGTGGTGTTTTATAATCGGACGGTATAATTGTAATACAATTGTGTTTAATTTAAGTGGACATTTTATTGCGTGTGAACAATTTTCATTTGATTTGTTGTAGAGAATGTGCTGTTAATTACGAACTGTTTAACTGTAAAAATTAAAGGTGTGATTGGTGACTTAATTGGTGTCTTGTACTTATTTTGTTTCCACTGTGTACCCACGACGATCGAGTAGACCGTCGTAACAATATTTTGACAATATTATTTAACAAACGTTAATTCTTTAAAAGATTGTAAGAATAGTCGGTGGGTTGGCGTTCTCAACGCGACAGCAGTGAGTAATGAGACTCTCCACTTAACGTTTTCCTCCTCACGTGGTAAACACAATAATAAAGTCCGCTTGGAAAACTTGAAAAAATGTACAACACAGAGAAACGCGCGCAGTTCTGACGGGTATAATTTACACCAACAAGGAGACATCAGTGTTTGTTGGCCACATCAGTGTTCCGCTTCGTTAGTCTGGCGCTGTTGTAAACTTTAATAAAGCAAAACATTTGCCGTCGCCAGATAAGGTTAACGATTAACGCTATTTATGAAAATATTTCATTTCCCTTTTTTTTTTAAATCAACGTATACTCATACTACCTCAAAGATGAAATGTATTTTCATACGAGCACTTCCAAATAGCCTAATTAAGTCTTATTCTCCTTTACAATTTGTTTTGCAGTCTACCATGTTATTTTTCATTCGCACCAGGGTCGTTTTTACGGGGGGGAGGGACAACGGGACCGGACCCTCTCCCAGAAGGTCGAAAAATTCGACTAATTTTGTTAATATCTTACTTTTTAAGCTGTTTTATTTTTTCAGTGCGCTAATATTGTAGAAAGTCTTTTTTAAATACAAAATAAGTGTATTACACAGAATATGCGTGTACGTTTGAAATGTGAAATAAGTAAATACAATTCAGTCAACAAATATCTTCTAAACAGTGTTTCAATAACGCGTATTTTATTGTGTCATTACCGTTTAATTTGATGGGAATGATTTCAAGATGTTATCACACGTTTTCAACCATTTTAAAGATTGTAATGTTGATTAGTCTTAACTTGTTTTTTTTTTCTTTTGTGTGAAGTAACTCGACCGGACTCCTCAACGCCAATTTCTAGATACGCCACGGTTTCTCAATTTGTCCACATATCAGCTCTTTCTGAAACAGACTATGTTCGGTTCTATCAACGAATAATTTGATTTCTAAGAAGCAAAATAATCTACGCAAATGGATTTACAAAAGTTTTCCTACATGTATGTGGACCTGTTCATTTATTAGCTGTTTCATGTTGAACATTTGAACGGGTAGGCACAGCAAATACATGATTCCATACGGCTTTGATTATAAGAAACCGCCTCAGCCAAGCGGGTCTGTTGCTTCGGCTCCGGGAGGAGAGACAGAGAGCTACATCGTTGATGCCGGAAGACCCTTGTCTCTTCAACATCTCCATCTGGCCCATCCTGCATCACGGAGCGCAGGAGTAAACCGTTCATTGACTGTACCAGCGCTGATGACGGTCTGGCGTCCAGCGTTAGGCGGTGCGATTCCCTGTGGTTTGGCTGTAAAAGCGCTTGAAATATTCGAACTAGTGCTGTCGATCGATCGAAATATTTAATCGGTTAATCAGGAAGGTTTAATCGATTAATAGGTCGATTAATCGAGTTTGGGTACTAAAATTTATTATACTAACGGCTTACAAATTTAATTTTAATAGATGTATCTAATTGTTACTTTTTTTAAATAACTTATAAAATCAGTATATTAGCATGGATTACATTCAAATAATAATAATATTATAATTATAATATGTATGAACAGATTTAATAATATGAACTGTTATCAGGAGACTAAGTGACAAATATGAATTTGAAGGTAAGGATATGGTATAACATTAGACTCACCTAGTCAGTACTGCTTCAACCAGGATTTTAAACATGTGAGTGTGTTCACATGGTCCAGATCAAGGGCTGCTCTACGTTTAGTAACAATATTGCCTGCGTCACTAAACACTCGTTGGCACGGGACCGATGTAGCTGGAAAGCAGAGCAATTTTTTCGCTACAGATGAAAGAAGTGGAAGCTGAATGGAATGTGTTTTCCACCACAGTAAGGGGACTGCAAAGTCATCATCCAGTTCTCCCAAAGATCTGTAGACATCAACCTCTGTTGCGAGCGGTGTTGACGGAGCTGTTTCTACCCTCTTGTCATCATCGTCTTCTTCAAAAACAAGTTTTCTTTTCTTCACATTTTGTTTTATTTCTGTTTGTGCAGTGGTCACAACTTTATTGGAAATTCTGTTCCACACTAACTCTCTTGCTTCTCTTGGAAGACATTTCAAATATTTAAATCTTGGATCAACAGCCGTAGCTTCTTGATACATTTCTATTTTAGGCCAGGCATTTACTCTTTCCGTTAAATCATGTAACAGAGCTGTTTTGAATCCAGTAACGTAACCAGGATCCGTGTCGGTAATTTTTAGACTTACTCTTAAATGAGTTATGGCGGGTAGTACAACACTTGCCGTCACGTATTTACTTCCTCCAAGAAAATCACATATTTCCAAACATGGTTTAAGACATTTATACATTTTTTGTGTCATTTCCCATTCCACTTCAGTTAATGGAATGATGTTTGATGGATTGGTGGACATTATAGCTACAATTCCTTCCTTGGCTTCCAGAAGAGAATCGAACATAAGGCAAGTACTATTCCATCGGGTGACTATATCTTGTTTCAGTTTGCACTGCAGAATATTAAGTTCTTTCAGTTTTTGGCATAGCTGATTTTCTAAATAAGGACTGTACTTGAAATGACCCACCATTTTTCTACATTTGGAAAGCAGTTTATCTATAGACGCATTCTCAATTGCTGTATTCAGACTTAATTCCAGGGTATGAGCAGTGCACCTAACATTATCGTATTTCGAATTTTCGACACCAAGAACAATATTCCTGGCATTGTCTGTACATATTGCAACTACTTTACTTTGAAGATTCCAGTCAGACACAACTTGTTCGAATTCTTCCGTACAATTTGCTGCACTATGTTTCTCCACCACATGTTTCACTTCTAACGCAGCGCTGCAGAACGCCCAGTTAGAATCAATCCAATGAGCACTAACACCCAAATAACCTTGATTTGCTATCGATGTCCAGAAATCACCTGTTAGGCCAACAAATTCAGTTTCTTTTAGTTTGTCTAGCAGCTTGGACCGTTCGACATTATAAAGTTTCTCAATCCGTCTAGTTACAACGTCTCTAGATGGAAGATTATAAGAACTACTACTACAGCTTCCATTAAAACTTCTTTTAGCCCTTCATCCGAAATTATATTGATAGGTCAACTGTCTTTTACTATCCATTTTACAATTTTATTTGTTAGTTCAGCCTCCTTTAATGAAGAGATTGGTTTCACTATGAAATGATTCAAGTTCGACTGAGATGAACTTGCATTAACAACAGATGATTCAGCAACACTTTGTAAGGGATGGACGTGTTTTAAATGGTATTGCAAACTGCTAGTGCTACCGCTGTAGCTAAATGATTTCCCACAAAGCTTACAGAAAACGGTTTTCCTGTCCGTCACTTTACCACTGTCGTTTAATTTATATCCAAAACTTCCACCGAGTCTTCCTCGTAAGTGTTCGTACGCCATAACACAGATTTCACGCACGGTATCAGGAAACACACACACAAAAAGTAGCCTCTTTGAAAAACACAAGTTTCCTCACCTGAATAAACACACTGTAACACGCCACCTGTCCCACTGTTACTATTATAGCAAAATTGAAAGTTAAGGGCATGGGAATGCGCGAAACGCTTACGGTCAGAGGGGAAAGGCTATGTGGAGGGAGTCGCTGTGCGATGTGAGAATTTACGTTCTTTTACATATCATAATGTTTTATAAACATATCTGAATGTTGTTTGGTCTGTCATTGTGTACTGCTGAGACGTAAAAAACTACAGCCTTTCTGACCGTTCTTATCACAACGGAATTTGCAAACTGTATACTTTCACTCCTTAATTACACGCGACTATCTCTACAGTTTCTCGTTACATAAAGGAACGCATTCTTCGTATTAATTTAATTGCAAGAATCTTTTAATCCTGGACAACAAAAAACTGTGTTTTATAACTTCCCGTTCTTGACTTTCCTGTCTTTGCTTGTTGAAGGAAAAGTATCCATTTTAACAAATCTCGTTACTGGATGATAACACAAATAATTACAATAATACGTAATTGTAATTACAGAATAAAAACTACCAATAGAAATTAACTAAAAAATTAAATAACTAATAAAAATGAGTGACTGTAAAACAATGATATAATTAAAAATAAATTGAAATAATAATAACAAATGCACGACTGAGATAGTACGTTACACAATAACTAAGAATGTACGGGTAACTAAAACATCACACGCAAAGTTGGCTACAACTTCACTTGCATACCAGCTGATTCTCCGGTACCCTCCCGCCATTCACAATTTCAAAGTGGACTCGTCCATCCATAAATTCTTAAATTGGTTTCTGCGCATATGCCCTTACCTTTCAATTTTACAATACTATAGGTCGCCCATTGTTAGGATAAGAGTACAGGCTTTTGTGGGACTCTTATTTTTAGCATACTCACCCCCCTCTCAGACAATTAGTAGTAGGCACCTGACTCAGCCTTCTATTGTAGATCTTATCGTACACGGACTAAATCTGACATGCCGCTACCTGGCTTTTGAAAACCATTGCAACTACACCACCCTTTCTCTTTCAGTGTTTTTCTTGGAATTTCCAGCAGTACTATACATGGTTCAATGAGTGTTTGCAGAAAATGTTGGCCTATTACGACACTGGCGAATGGTAGAGGCCGGTTCACAGGCGGACGTGCGGGGGGCGCACGGGCTACCGATCATCTAATAAATTGATGTTTTGTGATCGGTGGACGTTAGTATTAATAAGCCTCCGAGGGAAACGTCAACCCCTCCACCTTGTCGGAGGTCACTCTTTTTATGCTAGGGGAAAGAGGCTTCCACAGGCCTAGATCACATAAACCTGTGGTACGGAGAACCCCGGACTAAAATTATAACATAGGCAGGCCCATTTGCTATCACAATACTAAAATCTACAATGAAATTAATTATAAAATAAGCCTATTTGCTATGATAATACTAACATGCCATTTACTACAATATTTACATTAACCTATCTACTACAGAATGTACGTACATTGGGCTATTTACAACAATGGAAACTACGTTTATTCCAATTCCATAGCTAAGTCGGAGTCACTGCTACTTTCATCATTACCAACATTTATAATCAAAGGGCCACTCTCCTCCATTTCTTCTATTAAGTTGTCCAATTCCCACAGTTTCGCTTCTTCTTTCTTTACGTGCTCTATACACTTCTTCCAGTCTTCTTCAGTTACTTTTTCCACCCCTTCTTCCAACAGCCGTTTTACATCTGCAAGCTTAAATGTTGTGTTGTTAGCCGCAACATGATTTTTCACTTGAGCCCAGATCAACTCGATGGGATTTAACTCACAGTGATAGGGGGGTAATCTCAATACTGTCTTGTTTTCCTTCTTGGCCATCTCATCAATAACATATTTGTTCTACTATATAAAGAAGTTCTTTCTTTAGATAACTACTATCAGCATTAAAACCTTTTTGTTTTAACCAATTTGCTATTTCATTTTTTTTCCACGACATGTTCGGAATTTTTTCACACTTTACTGAATGATATGGTGCGTTATCTAACACCACAACAGAGTTATCTTCCAGGTAAGGTAGGAGTTCTCGAAAGTAATCTTCAAATTCATTCCCGGTCATTTCTTCGTGATAGTCAGCAGTAGACTTTGATTGGAACACCATTAATCCATCTTTCAAAAAGCCCTCTTCACAGCCCATATCCACAACTATCAGGCGGCTCCCTTTCCCCTTCGGACTTCGTAGTCCTGTCGACAGACCTTTCAAAAACGCATCTTTCGGCGACTTAATAGTTTTATCTTGCCAAACCTTATTTTTGACATGGCCTGCATTTACCTAAGTTTCGTCTTGATAGTAAATTTTACGGCCTTCTTCACGAAACTGTTTAATTTTGCGTAGGTAATTCCGTCACCATACAACTATATCATCCCTGTCACAGATAAACATGTTACGTCTTCTTTCATGAAATTTAAAATTCAATGATTTTAACAGTTTATATAGCGTAGACCGTTTGGAATCCGGTAAGTCTTTATCGTTGTTAACTGCACTCAAAATTTTATTTATTGTCGGTTGTTTATTTTTGAAAAAAAATTCGTGAACTTTTCTCCTAATAGCACATTTTGTAAATTCGTCCAATTTATCTACTGCCGCTACTCTAGATTTTTTATTTTTTGGTGAACTCAAGCCTAACGTTTTGTTTTTCAAATATACATTAATAACACTATAAACACTCCGCTTGCTAACACCAGTCATTTCAGCAACTTTTTCCATGGCCTTGTCCTTTTTTATGGTAGGATTCTCTGTACTTAAATGTTTACAATTATTCACTATACACAATCTCTTAGCACTATGTATAACTTTGCCGCGTTTGTTCCTTGCTATTGGGGAAAGAGTCTCCATATTGTACAGTTTTAGTCCAAGCTATTAATAATAACTAAACAGTAAAAACAGACCCAAATGACACGTTATTCAACGGTGAAAACAAGTAAGGAACTCAACTACGCACAGTACCTACAGAATGTGACGAACAGGAAATATGAGTTGGCGGACTGCTGCGAAACGGGCGTTGGAATGTTACCGATAACAATAGAATCCGACCCTCGTCAATGTCATTCGCTTGAAATATTTTCTGCAAACACTCGGTGAACAAAGTATAAATGATTTAAAATAACAGGACTCTCGTTCAAGAGACAAGACATAATTCAGGTATTTGGTGGACAAGCTTCAACTTCTCATAAAAGGAAATTTCAACAACCGATTAATTTTAATCGACTCTATATTCGATTAAGTAGTTTTGATTGATTAATCGAAGTTCAAATTTTAATCGTTAATCGGTTCGATTAACCGATTAAATCCGCAACACTAATTCGAACTACGGCGGAGCTGGAATCAGTGAAGCTGGCGCCGCTGGGTTTTTTCCTCACAGATCTTGATGTTTGCGGGGGGGGGGGTTCCGCCGTCCGCTAATATGATGAATAAAACGCTACCTTTACGAGGCCCCTTCTGGGGAATATTAGATCTTGTCTCAACATGTAAATATTATTACATGCCACAGAGCCGACGGGAATTAATGTTTGTACGAAGAAGGTTCCACCGCGCTTGATGACGCCTCCAATGGACGGAGGGAACGGACGTTTTCTGGGAATGCTCGATATCATTTCCAGCCAAGCTGGAATTGGAAGTAGACCAAAAATGGTTAACTGATATTGTTCTAACCTATCGAGTGGCTACCAGGCTATAACTGTTAGTTGTTGTGGCTCCGGAGGTGAATTGGAATCATTGATATGAACCGTTCTTCTCTGAAGACAATTTATTGATGATTTGCAAATACAAAACGTTTACAATTTTCTTTATAATAATAAGGCTTGAAATTAACTTAATTCAAATAATTCAAAATACTTTACTCAACTCGAAGTATCCTCAGTTACTAGCACTTAGTTTCAACAAAATAATTTAACTAATTTAGTTACTCTCTAAAAACTGACAAAAACAAAATGTATGAGTGACTATCTCTGGCTAGAGAGGCTCTCTTAGAACACCTTC
Source organism: Magicicada septendecula (assembly GCA_034769895.1). NCBI lineage: Eukaryota > Metazoa > Arthropoda > Insecta > Hemiptera > Cicadidae > Magicicada > Magicicada septendecula. Next base: position 71,481,043 of record CM068372.1, on the reverse strand, counting down.
TATATCAAATAAAAGTCAAAGTGAGTCAGACATAAGCTCTCTAAGAACACTTACTACCAAATCTATTTTCTCCAGCATTTACTTGGCTTTTTTACACAATTCGTGAGTTGTAACCCTTATTTACAGTGGTGGGACTGTTCCCTTATCTTATTTCTAAAACAGTCATTATGATTGACTAAAACTAGTTGACGTGGTAGTTTATTAATACATTTTATATTTGTCAATTTGTCTTCTTCTTATTTGTCAAAGACTGTATCATGTGACCCTTCATCACGATTTGGTGGGGTTTTACTATTTTAGATTAAAGTTCTCATGGAGTACATCTGGCTTCACACTTGTGATCCATTTACTTGACTTACCCCAAAAGGATATCAACTTTATGGCGACGTTTATGTATTCTGTCTGGACCTTGTCACAATTAATTCTTATTTTATGTGTTTCGACAGATTTCCTGTGTTTTTCATAAATCTGTCTTCTTTTGTCCTAACACCTTGGATTTCGATCTCTCCGCAGCTGCTTGTCCAAATAAGGGCCTAAGAAACCTTCGGTAGCACATAAACTACAGTTTAAGATTATTATTTCCTTGACAGTCACGCTTATTGAGAAAGCGGGTGAAATCTTTACCAAACCCTGGAAAAATTTTCTAAAACTATTTTTATGTTCAAAACATCTGCTTGTCTGGTATACAGTCTACACCTGTGTCTATTGCCAAATGACAATAATACAACTAAAATTTTTACACTTTCACTTCTAAGTAACAATTATGATATAATTCCATTAATTACAATTGACAATTACAACGATATGTGTTAAACTGAGAGCGATGTGCAGCAAAGATTTTCCCAGGTCCTACAATACTGTAAACAAAAATATATATCAGCTTAATGTCCGTCAAAATTAGCACACTGAAAATTTATCTTACAGTACAGAGTGAGGAAACATACACTATAGTCTTCGTAAAGATGGATGTATTGAAAAAACTCAGAAGAAACATCATCATCATCATCATTATCATCATCACTCCAAGCACTAGGCCTTAGACCTGTTTCGGAACCCATATCCTCCTCGGTCTACCGACATCTCTCTTTCCAGTAGGGTGATAACCCAAGGCAGCCACAGATAGACGGATATCAGGCATTCAAGTGTTCACACCATTTCCTTCTGTGGTCTTCAATCTTCTGGTGCAATGATGCAATGGTGCAATTGCGTCTAATGTCCTCGTTTCTTCTCCGATCCAAGAGAGAACAACCTTGCGTCCCTCTTAGAAATTTCATTTCGGCTGCCTCAATCCTCTGCACGTGTTCCTTTTACCAAGCGTCCATGTCTCACTAGCATACAGAATGTGGGGACAACCACAGTTTTATAAAATTTAATTCGGGTGTCCTTCAGCGTTTTATTTTTCAGGTACCTATGAATCGTTCCACAGATGCATCTAAATTTTGTTAGCTTACTATACCAATCAATATCAGTACTATATGAGATATTACAACCCAGGTAATTAAAATGTCTAACCCGACATAAAACCTGATCAGAAGAAACATAATTTTATAAATGTTACAAGAATTAAGAAGGAACTAGAAAGCTTCCTCGAATACCGTATCTTACTTTTAACGGATGAATTTTCTTGGGAATCAGATGTAATGCGGATAATGCAGAGTTAGGAAGAATGTATTAGAACGGTGGGGTTGGAGTTTGATCCCCTTGAGTTTGCATTGCACTTTAGATGTCACAACATTCTGTGTCGGTTCGTTAAGCAATACTCTACACCTGCGATGTAATTTCTGCTAACAATTATGAAAACTTTTCTTAGCCTTAATAAAAGGTTGTGCAATAACTTCTACGACAGGTGGAGTACATTTCTTTAAGTTCTGTCTTTCAGTTTTATTGACCGTATGCAGTATCTTTTAGATATGCAGTGTCAATAGTCTAGGATTTCTTAATTTTCAGATAATGCGGAGTCATATCATGTTTATTTGATGGTAACGTATCCCTGTGCATGCGTATGTGTGTGTGCGCGCGAGCGTGTGAATTATTATTAATAATATTCTTATTACAATAACAATTGAATATTTTTATTAATCCGGTTGTACAATGTTTACACATTTTCCGGAACCAAAGTTTACAGAAGTGAATGAATTCTCATCCTCTACTGCTGCTTGTCCATCCAAAAATCTTCTTCAATTTCTCGTTCCCTCAATATTGTTTGAATTCCTTCTATCCAGGTCCATAGGTGGTCTTCCTTGTTTTTTCTTCCTGGTGGAGTCCATTCCATACCATTGTAATGTATTATTGGATAAAATCAACAACTGAATTTTTTACATTCATTCTGTGCTTAATGACTTCATTTCTGATTTTCTCACGTCTGGATCTCACGTCTCCAAAAATCCGTCTCTACTCTCATTAATTTTGTTCTTGTGTGTTTATTAGTAGTCAAAAGTTCTCAGTCCACGTCATGATACTTCAAACAATGGTTTTAAATATTTTGGTTTTAGTTTCTGCTGTAATTTGCTTGTCCCTCAGGATTCCATTTCATGTAGATAAAGCCATCTTTCCCAAATTAATTCTGGATTGTATTTCTTTGTCTTGCTTCCCACTGTCCGTAATTTTTACCCCTAAATACTTGTATTCCTCTGTATATTCCTCTGTATTCCATGTTTTCCTCAAATATCAATCCTTGATGAAGACCACCTGCCATGTATTTTGTTTTATTCATATTTACCTTTAGTCCTCATTTCTGAATTTAATACAGTTGAATATAATATTAGAAAAACTAAGCTTTTAAAAGTTTGTCGTACATGTATTTAACTCGTAAAAGGAAATCTGAGTAAAATTATGTGATATGTAAAAGAGGAATAAAAAATCCCGTTGATAAATTGTGCCTTGTGGAGGTGCGTCTTTACTTCAATTCTTAAATTTTATTGTAGATGGTTTGAAGGGACACGAAAATTTAATAGACAATCTGTATTCATATAGTTAATGAGATAATTAAATTGTGAAACTTAGAAGGTCCGTTTGCTGAAAACTCTTCGAGGTTATGACCTCAACTTTAGTTTTAAATAATTTACTGGTAATTTCATCAGGGCGAGTAGACAGTACACCCCCCATATATTCTTAATAATTTGTCAGGCGTTTGGAATTTTAAGATTTCTTTCAAGTACGTACTATATACCTGGAGCGTACCAATGTGAATTAGAAGTTATAACTCAAAAGAAACTATAAATAATAAATACAAAATATAGTTTATATTTTATTATTTGAACGGTTCATCATCATCAGCATCATGTTCAAGGATTAAGCCAAGGATGTTCCGGTCTCAAACAAGCAAAGTCTAGCAAACACACATACACACAGGCACACACTATATTTACACCGGAGTTAAATTTTTCTGACAGGTTAACAAGGGACCTTGTTAAGAATACATACCTGTAACAATGAAACGTATCAAAGTTTATGAATTATTGTTATATTGATGTGTAACAACAATGGTCGCATTGTTGTGCCGCACCGCCACCCGTGTGTGTACTTACACTGCACAGTTGAGGTCCGTTGTGAATTTAAGGACGCCATCGTCAGCTATTTTATTAAATAACTTTCAGCCATAATCAGTTATTGAGGAAACCAACTTATTTATCTTATGCCGTTTTAATAACGTATTTATGCTATTTGGGAATAAAGTTCATTAATTTAAAAATTTTTAGAAACGAAACAGAAGCCAAATATTTTGGAGAATATATCTCACGTATTTAGAAACTAGGTACGCCGTGATACAAAATTAAAGTTTTACATAGGAGAGGTGTGAGTAGGAGGTAGAGGAGGAAGAGAAGGAGAAGAAGAAAAAGAAGAAGAAGGAGGAGGTGAAAGAGAATGTGGAGGAGGAGAGAACAGGAGTAGGAGTCTACGGAGGTAGAGGAGGAGAGAACATTCTAAGGAGGTAGAGAAGGAGTAGGAAAAGAAGAAGAAATGCGTAAGGTAAAGGAGAACAATAAGGGAAGAGATGGAGGAGAAAGAAAAGGAGGAGGAGGAGAAGGGCGAGGATGATTTGAAGGACGAGAAGAAGAATTGTTTTATAAAGTAATACAAGTTGTTAATTTTTATGTTGTATTTATTATAACACATCAAAAGTAGGTTATTATGGTTAACTCTGAACTCTGTTTTTGTGTTCATATAATGAAAACACGAAACTGCACAGATCTCAGCATGTCAACAAGTGCTCAAGGATTTTTTTTTGCAGAATATACGCATGTCACAACTTATTTTGTTAAACACAATGAGTTAGACAAACGACAAGCCGACGGTGAATTATTGTTAACAACAATAGGGTGACACGTTGTCACGTCTAAATTACCATACTGTTCACGTTTGTCAAGGTGTCAAAGTTGGTTTGTCACGCACACAAAAGCAAACAAACACGGGACGACGCAGGAAAACTTTGGAGGCGACATTGTGTTAGCGGAAGTGTTAACTAACACACAGGTGTGTGGCGCGGCTAATTACGAACAACTTACGTGACAACGCTCGCTTCGACTTTTAACTTCACCTCTCTCAACTCTCTCTCGTGCTGCTGCTGTTAATTTCATTTGCGATTCCCGCTGCGTACACACGGATACCCCTACCCAGGGGAGAATCACAAAATAACGCGATGTGACAGGCAACATAATTTTAATAGCCAAAATATTAAACAGTTTTTTTAATTATACTGTCAGATATGAGAAGAAAGATGCTGCCAATTTCATATATTCTGTCTACTTTGCAATTATAAATGAAATTCGTTAATTTGACAGTTAATAGAGCCGACTACAATTTCCTTGGGGGGGGGGGATCCATTACATATTGCAAGGTAACAGGTTTGAAGCTGACGGCACTTGCAGAAATGAATTTTGATTGGGTGATTTAATACGTTTATTGGTTAATCCTTTCCTTTTGTAGTAGAAAATATTTACAGTTATAGCTGACTATTATGAGTCTAAAAATATATAAAATTTGAAATATTTGACAGTTAGCAAATTAAAGGTCTTTAATTGTTTTATACTGTATAAAGAGTTTTTATAACTTCACTTTCCTGGATTTGCGTTTTAAGTTGGATCACACCAGACGATCTCTTGGGGCCGGAACAGGTGATTACTCTAGTCCCTGATAGAAGAAGAAGAAGAAGAGTAGAAGGTATAATAATAATGTGTATTCGTTAATAAAATAAAATGAAGAACTGAGAAGAAATATATCGACTGTTGGACAACAGTAAGATCATAATAATAATATTAAAGTTAAATAAAGTAACCATGCAAAGAAGCCAACATTGTGAAAAATCAAAAACCAATTAATCCAAATTTTAACCAAAATCTGAATATTCGTTCGAAATCCATGTGGGGTGTCAAATTAAAAAGACGTTTAGCCAGAATATTAATATAGTATATTTTGTTTTATAAAGTTTAAAACTTTACGAAACCATGACCTAAAACAAGCATAAACATTAAAAAAAAATTGATGAAAATCCGATCCGGGTATCTGTCTAATGGGGTTTTTAACTTATACAATTTTCATAAAATTTTGAGTTCCATTTTTTGTTCATGTTGCCCCCTAAAAATTTTCATAGTAAATGCTACATTCGGATTTGGGTTAAACTTTTGATTTTTAGCCCCGGCTAAATTATAAGCCCCCGGTTTTTTTGACACCCGGCTAAATTATAACCATTTTTTAAAATTTTGATTTCTTTTTGGGCTAAGTACCTAAAATTTTTAAATTTTCAAATCTTTTCTCTATATTCAGATTTTGGTTAAAATTTTTTCCAATTAAGTATCCGAAAGAGAGGAGTTTGGGGACCGAGAATATCATGGCTGAGAAATTTAAGGACCTGATTTGCCATGAATACAACTGACTTATTCCGTGCAGCAGTACAGAAAGTTAAAATAGCCTGTATGATATCCAACATCCGAAACGGGTAGGAACTATCAGAAGAAGAAATATCCGATGTGGGTTCTTTTTGACATTATCAAAATTTTGACTCAATTTTTGGGCTTTGACGTCCAAATCAGTTTAGACGATTTTAAAGTTTTCAAAGGTAAACATTGTTCAGGTTTTGTTAAAATTCTCTTTTGGATTTATAACAATTTTTCATACTTTCTTTTTTTCATACACTCGTTACATTTTTCTCTCCTGTCCTCTATTTTTGGAGGCGATCAATCCAAAAATACGATAGGATTCTGAAGGGTAAACATATGGGCACGTATGCCAAGTTTTAAGTAAAACGCTTGGTGTATCTTAAAGTTATCGTGAGATACCCCAAACAGATAGATAGATAGACAGACAGACAGGCTCGCTTTGCTCGTTAATTGAATGAGCTGTGTTAGAAGCAGACAGTACAAGTAGGTGTGGGAAAATATACCGTAAAGCTTTACCTTCGGGCAGTCACATCTAAATCAAAGCAGATTAATTGAATCCTACTGGGCTGGCGCTAGTAGGAGATGCGTCCGTAAAAATTATTTTTAAAAGTGTGTGTCAACGGTGTAGTTAAGCCGTTTTTTTGCTTTCAAAGCAAACATTACATTTAATTAATTTTAACACAAAAACAAAGGGGGCAAACTCAGGGAATTTGTGAGGTCGTTTAATTCCCATTGAAATTGGTAGAAATAAAAAGGTGATGCATTTTCCAAAGGATACAATCGTCATTATGATTCCGTTTACAACGGTCTCCGACGTTTTTCGGCTCTTCCAGTCTCCGATCTTTCTCGGTCGTCCTTAAGTTATCCTAAAGGTTTCTCTCCCTTGTATGCTGCATTTGCTTTCTCTATAGCTTTGTCTTTGTCTCCTTCTGTCTTTCTGGGGGTGTCAATTCGAGTGACCAAACGTCAAAACGTTTAGTGTCTCTGCGTTCAGCCAGTTCTTTTATGTGTCTTGAACTGTTATATCTCGTGTTATCTTTGACAGATTCTGCGATTTGTATTGCGACGACCATTACGTAACGCTCTCGAAAAATTTGGAGGTGCAGTTACGTAAAAGTTGTACACGTTTCTCGGCTAGCCGAGCAGGTGCAGTGTCTCTGCCAAGGCCGTGAACTCAAGTAGCTTCCTGACTGTTCGAGTACTCATAACTGTGCAAATTATGCTGGCACGCCACGAAAAGAATGGAAAATTATTCTGGAACATCTGTAGGACCTATATAAACAACAGCGGCCGGCTTAGAAGCTGGCTTGGCGAGATTGTAGAGTGCGGATCAAGTGATTTTTGCGGATTAGAGCAAAGAGATTATTCTGTTATAATTAGTGCGGAACTCTAATAGTGAGACGAGACGGTTCCCTTGAGACCGACGTAACAGTATACTTTTTGCGGAATTACGATCAACGCTCTGTGAAGTCTTGACGACGGTTTTGTGACATAAAGATGAAATGACATCAGCACTGAGGGACTGAGGCTGTAACGCTAAGTGTCAGGAACGCAACCTGATGACCGCTTGGTTTTAACATGTTCAGGCCTCTCGTCTGGTGAAAGCGGATTGCGATATGCGGATTCGTGAGAAAGCAATTCGTTCGATAACGTCCAAGCGCCTAACGTCTATTCTGGGCCACGGCAATCGTCGACGATATTTGTGATCTGTACGCTTTGGAAACATCATCACTTTGGAGGATTAGAGCCAACAAAAGGAGGAAGCGTTGAGAAACGACATTTTGTTGAAACGAGAGCAGTTTCTTGCGAAGCGATTTACAAAATGATGAACCCGTACATTCTTATAAAACGCGAAACATTTCAATATGTAGTGGCCATATTCTGTTCCGTCTGGAAATACTTAGGGATCTCCAAAGCACATCCACCTTCACCACTTTTAACTTCTTTTTGGTTTTGTTCTTTAATGTACCACGTCTCTGCTACGTAGAATACGATATTTTTGCAAGTACAATACGAATACTGCAAGTATTCGTTGGGGCTGGAACCACCAACCTGAGCGTGTTAAATAACCTATTATATTATTTTCCTTTTTATCTTTTTTTTTACCAGTATTCTTGTTACACAACTTCTATTGAGATATCTAACCATTTTCCTAGCCCGAAGAATCTTTTCGTAATCGTCCTGTCCCAGTCATTAAAAATGTTTCCTAAATACGTGTATTTATCACATGCCTATATTTCCTCAGTATCCAACCTCATATTAGATACGTCAGCAATAATAGGCAAGTGTTTTGTTTTTTGTGTGTTCATCTGTAAACCTTAATTTTTCTATTCCTTTAGTAATTCATGAGACATATACTGTAGATTTTCCCTGCACTAGCAAACTTTCTTCAATTTCTCGTTCATTGTGTGTGGTCTCTAAGTTGCATTAATTAATTGAGATAATACCTGGTTATATTGTCCTTCTTGCAACTTCAGTCTTTAGGTACGACGCGTTTCGGGCTCAAAGCCCCATCTTCAGGTAAAATTCACTCGAGGTGAGCTCGTCAGTACAAAACCATTAACAGGCACATAATTGTTTTGTGCTGACGAGCTCACCTCGAGTGAATTTTACCTGACGATGGGACTGTGAGCCCGAAACGCGTTGTACCTAGCGACTGAAGTTGCAAGAAGGACAATGTAATCAGGTCTTTCTCCTCTCCTATGGCACTACAGCCCTTGTTGGGCTCTGGCTCCTTCAATTTTTTTCCCATTCTCTTCTGTCGGTAGCCATCCTTCTCCAAGAAAGCACATTCAGTATTTCTTTTGCATCCTCATCCACCGCATCCTCCCATCTTCTCTTGGGTCTTCCCACTGATCTTTTCCCGTGGATTCTGGTATCCAATAGTTTTCGTGGTGTTCTGTCTTCCCCATCCTGGCTACATGACCAGTCCATCTTAGACGCTGTAGTTTTATGTATTGTGTTAGCCGTGGTTCCTTATACATTTGATACAATTCAAAGTTATATCTTATTCTCCAGCCGTGTAAGTTATTAAGTGGTCCCAGGATTCTTCGTAGTGTTTTTCTTTCTACGATATCGACAGTGTTTGCTGCTTTGGAGTTAAGGATACACGTTTCGCAGCCGTAGGTTTGGATGGGTCTTATTATTGATATGTTTATCGTTACTTTCGTATTTCTGTGGGTGCCTTTGGATCTGAAGATACTTGATGTGGCGAAATACGCTTCATTGGCTTGGACTATCCTAAAGAGTTTCCATATTTCTTTGCCGTAGTCGTTGCTGTTGTTTCCGTCCAATCCGAGGCTTTCTTGAAGGTTCCGTGGTGTGGTATTTTCTCCGGGGGATAGGTTACCGGCATACCGCCCAACCTCCAACCTGGAGGACGAGGCATTTTTCTGTTAGGGTTCCCATCCCTTAGCCGATGGGTCCCAGTTTTCTGGCGCTGGAAACTCGCCATTCACCCTCTCTCGTCAGCTACATTACATACTCAGGGGCTACGCGATCGAGAACGTGAGATTAGGTTTTTTGGGTAGAGCTGAGTTCCCTTCCGCGAACCTCTGACTTTTTCGTCAGAAACAGTCGGCGTTTCTCAGGGTTTTAGTATTGTATAGTAATCGGTATTCTATACAACCTCCGAGACCGGTAGCCCACCTTTAACCCCCAAATAATCAGGTATCTACCGAAAATCTCGTCCAATTTCTCACTGCACTGTATTTTTATCCTGCGATTACTAAACGTTCCCAGATCAACTGCTTTGTAAAGGGCCTATTATAATTCTACAAGTTTCATTTAGGCTTATACCTACTTTTTTGGATGGGCTGGAACTACACCACACTTGACTGACGTATTCATACTTACATACATACATCCTCGGCGCTACAGCCCAGTACGGGCCCTGGCCTCCAAAATAAATCGTCCCCACTGGTCTCTACTCCCGGCGAATGGCCACCAGTTTGCTGCATCTAGCCTCACTGCCTCCTTACCAACCTGGTCCAGCCATCTTGTACGCGGTCTTCCCCTCCTTCTCCTACCCATCGGCAAATAATTCATGATTTTTTTTGGGATTCTATTTTCCGCCATTCTCAATACATATCCGGCCCAACGCAATCTGTTAATTTGTATGAATTGCACGATCGGAAGATCTTTAAACCTTTCGTTCAACTCTCGATTATGCAGTCGCCTCCAAATCTCGTTTTCCTTCACAGGGCCATAGATTCTCCTCAGTACCTTCCTCTCAAACACGGCTAGTTTCTGCTCATCTAGTTTTTTTAGCACCCAGCAGTCCGAGCCATACATCAGAACTGGTCTGATCAAGGTCTTGTAGAGCGTGGCTTTTTCTCTTTACTTATTAATTTTGATTTAAAATGTTTTACTAGTCCGTAGTAGCACCTATTAGCTGACTGGCATATTCAGCTGCCGAAAAACACAGGTCCTGAGCGGTTGTTCTAATCACCCTAGCATCTGCTCTCCTTTTGACTTCACGCAGCTTCTTCAACAGACTGTTTCTTAAGTATTCAGCAACTGAGTGCTACCAAACAAAAAAGTGAACAGAGAGAGCATAGCAATGTTGATTAGTTAATGGTTTGGTTGAACGCGAGGAAAGTTTAAAGAAACCGATCACGAGCATGAATAAATATTACAAGAAATGTGTAGAATGAAGCCAATAAAAATACAAAAACCAAAGCAAGCAAGGTGTCAAAGGAAGCAAACGTAAAACTGAATGAAGAGAGGTTCAAACAAGTCAGGAGTTTTAAATTCCCGAGTGTTAGTGTTTCTGAGAATGGTGGAAACTATGCATATTGTAGAGCCTGAAATGTAGTGATAATAATTATACTTTGTAAAAGTAAAAATAAAGCTCATTTGTAACCTGAAACGTAAAATTTCTAAAAGTTGACAAAAAATAACTGTATAAAAACTTTTGTTTGAAAATTTTCTCTTCATGGGCCAGATAATTTTAAAATAGAAGAATCGCTCTTGAAAAGTTAAAAGAAGTGTTTCAATTATAATTGTGAAGAGTAGTCCTTTCAGACCGCATGGATCTTGTTGATTGAATTACAAACGAACAATAGCTTAAAAAAGGACAAACTCTTGTAGACAACAATTGTTTGGAGAATAAGAAGGTAACTGAACAAGAATTGCTTAGTCGCAATAAAAGGAACATCGAAGAAGGATAAAGGTTTGGAAAGAATGAATTACAAAGTTGAAGATTCTAATAATCGACCATATCTGAACCACAAGCTTATCTGAGTTCAACAAATGTGTTGGACAAAAGTAATTGGAGGAAGTAAAATGATACTGGTCGAGAGTAAAGTATAAAATAAATCGTAGGATACACATTGTATTGTTACAGAATTTGAATGTGATCAGATGTTAAGTCATTATCTAGTGAGTAGCTTTGCTCAGAGCTCTTAGGAGCGTAGAATTCCCGCTTGTGACGATTAACTATAGGAGTGGAGTCATGATGTTTTAATCACAAGACTGCCGGATTAAGCGTGAATAAAACTTCAAGCTGTTTAAAATTCACCGACGTTTTAATTCGTAAAAATTGGAAAGCACCTTAATTTTATTTATTAATATATCCGATAAGCACACACACACACACACACACACACACACACACACACACACACACACACACACACACACACACACACACACACACACACACACACACACACACACACACACACACACACACACAACACTATATTTGCCCCGCAGCTAACGTTTTCTCACAGGTTGACAAGGGATCTTATTATGAATACAGACCTGCAACAACGAAGATAACAATGTTTATGAATTATTGTTGTGTTGACGGTGTAACAACAATGGTCGCATTGTTGTGCCACATCGCATATCGTGTGTGTGTATTTACGCTGCGACAAACTGCACGGTTGAGGTTCGTTGTAAATTTAACGACACCATCATCGACGATTTCATTCAGTAACTTTCAACCATAATAGATATTCAGGGTAGTAACTTGTTAAACCTATGCCGTTTAATGGTTGACGGAAACAGTTCGACAGTTAGGTCAAAGACGGTGAATGAGATGTATAGGCTACAGTGGATAAAATGTTTACTCTATTTGGGAATACAGTTAATTTGAAAATTCTTGTAAATGAAACAGAAGCCAAATATTTCGAATAATATATCTCACTTATATTAATCTAGTTTTTTCTTCTTCACTTCACGCTGAAGTGATTGAACTTCAATCGCTTCAACTTCACGTACCCTTATTTCAATGATACCATAAGTCAACAGTTTTTTTTTAAACTCATAACTTAGAATACACGCTTGCGTCTCTTGCGTGTTGTTTTACGTTTTGTCAATTACCTTTTATTTTCTCAAATTATGCTATAACATATCTTATGTATTATGTTAATCGATGCTGACATCAGTAATGCCAATAGGAAAAGGTTTACCTTTATAAACTGCTTGAGGATTTTGTGATGCATAATATATGGTTATTTATGCGCTGTCGTCGTGCGGTGTCTACTGTGTGCCGTGCTCTTGTGGCCAAGTGTATATCGTCATTACGAAGCGTAGCGTCCGGACGCGCGTGGGTGAACACGGCCGCTGCTGCCGTCTATCCGGAGAAGTCCGCAGTTGCCGCACATACTGTTACTCTATTATAGAACATTCTACGTGTTTCTCGGCTATTCCAGTGGAACCCGGCTGTAATATGTGTATGCGTACATATTGCTTCTACTTCGAGATGGAGGACAATTGTTTACGTGACACTAGACACGCGTGCACAGCCGAGACTGTTCCAGACTTTACTGGTCCGCGCGCACTGTGTTCAAGGCAGCAAGCAATCACATACGGTCTAGTGTTTTCTAGTAGCGTTGACGCGTAATGTCAGAGACAAAACATGACGTCCTCGCCTCACTCCACCGCCTGAAGGCAGCTCGCTCGATCGCTTCCAGCAACTGAGGACGTCATGTTTTGTCTGCAACAATATTATGAATTATTCTGAAATCTCAGCGGGGTATAAATGTAAGCATTCAGCGACGTAACTTTCAGTTCAAGCGGCGGTTTATTCCAGTGAGGTTCGAAGGATTGTGGCAAAGTGTTATGTGTTTTATAATTGTGCGGAACTCTATTAGTTGACATTATTATTGCGTGTAGACAATTTTTATTTGATTTGTTGTATGAGATTATCTTGTTGATTACAAATTGTTAATGGTGATAATTAAAGCTGGTGATTAGTGACTTCATTGGTGTTTTGTATTTCGTTTTCCACTGTACCATACGACGATCTGTAGACCGTCATAACAATACTCTCTACAACGCTGACCACTGGGTGTTGTTCGTGGAGGTCTGTATCATGTCCGAAGCTATTACCCTCGCCTGCACAGAGAGTCGGTTGAGAGATATATGGGTATTCCGGACAGTCAATCGATCGGCGTAGTGAAAGCGTGGCATTAAATGCAATATGGCATGGTGTATCGGGACGCGACGAGACCTGGTGGCCGAGGTTATAACGGCAACCTCGTGTTACCGGCCGCTTGTCGCTTTTACCCGAAAAGCAATTGTCGGGTATCTTTCGGCCAAGAGCCGCCGTACTTGTTTGTCTAAGACTGTCGCTTTTGTGGGCTGAAGAAGATGCCCGAAGTTGGGATTCGAAACGTTGCCGACTATGTCGCTTATAAATAGCAAACGACCACGTCCAAACAGCCCGGTTAATAATCAATAATAAGCGTAAAATATGTCTCTTACTTGAACATACCCTGTTGCCCTTTTCTTGGACATCTCATTAAAAACTCATTTAATAACATAACGCTGGGATGATGTAGGCCCGCTTAAATGGAACGTCGAAATATGGGTGTACACGAGATACTGTCTACAGAAACCGCGAGGCAAGCAAACTCGATAATTTTGAATGTCCCCAACAACGGTGTGGACATAGTTATGGACAAAACGACTGTGATCCTTTAGCAAGTCGTCTCATCAGACTGTGATATTCTGTAGATTGTTGGGTCCCGTAGACCGATGTTGTTGTCTCCAGTCACTCCTGGCCTAGTTCTGTTGTTTAGTCCTTTTATACCCTCCTTTGTTAACGTCGTTTGCCATAGTATCTCTTCCTTCCGCTTCTCCTTTTCCTTTCTACTGCGCCTACAAGAACATTCGTTCATTTCCCTTCCTCTTATAAGGTGTTCTATCCATTTTCGTTTCCTCTTCAGGGTTGTGTCCAAAAGCGTTTAGTTTTCCTTTACGCTGTTCATTACATAACACCTTCATTGGTCACTCTACCACTCCATTTTATGATGTCTATTTTACCCTTACCCACATTTCTTCTTCTTCTTCTTCTTCTTCTTCTTCTTCTTCTTCTTCTTCTTCTTCTTCTTTGACTTCACTTCGTAGCCCAGTCTGCACTGGCCGTTCCGGAATCTACCTTATCCTCTGATGTATCACACTTCGCTGACTTCTATGCTGGTAATTCAGTGCAAGACTGTCTTGCTGCATTATTTCTAAATGTGTGCACCAATTGATTTTATATTTTAAATATCTATGAATTGTTTTACATATATGTTTAAATATATTAAGTTTATTTTCAACATCACAATCTACTATGGGAGATATGTCACATCAAAGATAGTCGACACTGAACACCTACTCTATAATTCTGGCATTTACCTCTATTTTAGTTTTAAATAGGTACTATTTCCCCTTTGCTTGTCTCTCTCTGTCTGCCTGTATCTCTCTCTCTCTCTCTCACACACACACACACACACACACACACACACACACACACACACACACACACACACACACACACACACACACACACACACACACACACACACACACACACACACACACACACACACACACACACACACACACACACACACACACACACACACAACTGCCATAGTCAATGTCTCACATCTACAAATATATAACACAACGCCCAATGCACAGGACTTCACACAGCATTTCACCAATCTTTTTTCAGTTTCAGATCTACACTGTTACAAAGACAGTAACCCTTCTTATTGAGATTTTGTTACCAAGGCAATTCTTTAGCATGTGTACTAATATTGGTTACAGCTGAAGAACTTTCGGGGTTTGGTGTATAGTAAAAGTAAACAAAAATAATTCCAAGTCCGACATACGTAGATCACTTAACTTTTACAAATTGTTTAGCCTCCAACTTTATAAATTTTTTAAACATCAAAAGCGAATTAGATATATTCAGTGTAAGCAAAAAAGAAAGAGATATATATATGTAACTGGAAAGAGCACATAACATAAACGGAGAAACAAGACGGCCAAAGTAGAAGCCAGTGGGTGGAAAAAGCCCGAAAATAGATATTGTTAACAAAACATAATGCTTGTTGTTCGAACGCGTAACAAGCAAAATATTGACTTAAATATTCTGGTGTTGATTGCGACTTAGGAGTTTATTCGTTTTTAAACGCTAGCAAATTTTCTAGTTCCTGTTGTGTGTGTAATTATAAAACTATCAACGCAGTGTAATGTAAAAGTTAGTACTAATCTAATTATAATGTATTTTTAATGTATTTGTAAAAGTATTTTAGTTTTGACGTTAAATGAATTTACGAGGGACGTTTGTTAAGTAATACCAGTTTTATGGTTAAGTAAAACAGAGAAAGATTTTTGAATAAAACTTATTAAGTTAAAAGTTATTTTTCTACACATTCACCTTGTATTTTCAAACATTTATCATATCGTTTGGCGAGTTTTTGTATTCCTGCGTCATATACCTTTGCCGCCAGTTTATTAAGATACTAAGTCACTCATTTCTTTATCATTCTTAAAATTTTTTTCTTTTTCCTAGAATTCTTTCGGTTTAGAAAACAGATAATATTCAGTGGTAGCAGGGTTGAGGCTGTACGATGGATGATTGAAAACTGCCCGCTTAAATTTCTCAAACAACTGTTGTTTTCTCATCCCGCTAGACAACAGATCCCCCGGGCGAGGAGAAAAGGAGTCTATGGATGTACAGGGAATAAGGGGGTAGAGGAGAGTAGGAAAAGAAGAAGAAATTCATAAGGTGGAAGGAAAGGATAAGGGGACGGAGTAGAAGGAGGAGGAGGAGGAGTAGGGCGATAATGATTTGAAGAACGAGAAGGGGAATTATTTTATGAAGTATTAAACGTTGTTAATTTTTATATTGTATTTATTATAATACATCGAAGGTAGATGATTATGGTTAACTGTAAAATGTCTTTTTGTGCTTATGCAATGAAAATACGTAAATATCCTGAGCACGACTAATATGTCAACAAGTGCTCAAGTTTTTTGCAGGAGACACGCATGTCGCAACTTATTTTGTTAAACACAGTGAGTCAGACAAACGACAAGCCGACGGGGAATTATTGTTAACAACAATAGGGTGACACGTTGTCACGTCTAAATTACCATACAGTTCACGTTTGTCAAGGTGTCAAAGTTGGTTTGTGAAGCACACAAAAGCAAACAAAACTTTGGAGGCGACAACAAGCGGAAGTGTTAACTAACACACAGGTGTGTGGCGCGGCTAATTACGAACAACTTACGTGACAACGCTCGCTTCGACTTTTAACTTCACCTCTCACGACTCTCTCTCGTGCTGATGTTGTTAATTTTATTTACGATTCCCGCTGCGTACACACGGATACCCCTACCCAGTAGAGAATCACAAAATATCGCGATGTCACAGGCAACAAAATTTTAATAGCAAAAAAAAAAAAATAAACAGTTTTTTTATTACACTCTGAGAAATGAGAAGAAAGATACTGCCAATTTCATATATTATGTAAACTTTGCAATTATAAATGAAATTCAATACGCTGACAGGTAACTGAACCGACTTCATTTTTTTTTTAGAGGGGGATAGCAAGATTGATGTTAGCTTTACGTAACATATATAATAACAATATTAGTTCCTGGCTTTTTTTGTCCATGACACATCCGTTGTTACTAATTAAATATATATATGTAACACGACTGACTCGGATCACAAATTATTATTGACAAAAATGATAAATTTCTATCTGAAAGCCTAAACTAGTTTTTGCTCCGTTAGAGCTTCGTCAGAGTCTGCTGTTTAGAGTGCTGTCCGTCCTGCTTTTGATGACGGCGTCGTCGTGCAAAAGATCGTTGTTGTGTGTGTGTCTTGTGTAATATGTTTATACAGTATGTGTGATTTAAATTGTGTCTGTTCGTTTAGGATGTTGTTTCTATGCGTTTTTGTGTGTTTCCATGTTTCTAGTTGTTCAGGAGTGTCTAGTTTTCGGTCTTTTGTGTGTACGTGTAGGATTCTGTGTTGATTTTTATGTTTGTGTATGTACGGTCAATGAGGTGGTTTACAAAGGCAAAAACTACAAAAATTTAGTATGTGAACCAAGTTTGAGAACCATTCCGTAACACTGCTATAGCCATTACCTTACAACATTTTAGTGAGTCTCTTTCCCGTTTTTCTCGACACCGTTCGACGAACTGTGCCACATAGTAACCGACACTTAAGCAAATTGTGATCAACATTATAAGCCACACCATAAGTGATGTCACAACCAAGATAACGGGAATGTAACACCTACTCAATACTCTTATTACCAATTATTAATTATATATATTGCAACAATACATATATTTGCATATTTGCCCAGGGCGGTATGGTTGTAAATATTCAGCATAGGAAGTATATGATGAACAGTTTTTAAAAATATTATGCAGGCTAAGGATTGTCAGAAGCGTACACCTACACCTGCCCGCGCGTGAATACAGCACTTGTGTATTTGTGTGTGTAACGCAAGCTACGACAGGAAAATATGGGGCGATGCTACAGCTGTAATCAGGTTTTAACCGGATAAAAATAAACTAATTAAGACGTTTTAAACCAGTCAACGAAGACTTACCCAAATTATAAAGACACCATTACATTAAGGAATGTTTAACGAATATGGTGATATAAAATGATTGCATAAATGTGCAATAATAAAGACGCTAACTAATTTAATATTAATTACTAGTGTAATTAAATAATAATTAATAAGTGTGGTATATGTGAGTGACCAGAAAAAAATTACGCAAACAATGATATCGCTCATGATACGAGTATGTTTACGAAATCGCGAAAATGAACCAAAAAGTGATTTGTAATTAAAAGGACGCTTGCACGAAGTGACAATATCTAACAGGTCGAAAACAGTCCTGGACCTCTCAGATAGCCGACCAGCAATTTTGGGCCGGTCTCAGACTCAAGAAATCTTCACACAACGTCACGCTGCCGGTTTGCCGATCGATCAGGACCACACACACACTTTACCACACACACCAAGGCGTATGGAGGAACTCTGGAGCATCACAAACAACAACCCGTAGAGACAGAGAACACAGCATCAGCATAATCATCATCATCATCAAATTCTCAGGATTCAGGACTCACACACAAACACGCACGCGCAACGGTAACGGCAAATGTACGCAGGTGATGAATAAACAATTATATTTTTGTTGTGAAAAGAACTCTCAAAAATAACTTACCTATGACCAGTAAAGAATTAAAGTTTTAAATTTAAATAGTAGTTAAATAAAAGAATTTAATTTAACAAGAAAATTTAGAAAAGAAATACTAATCTTTTGTTGTATGTTAAAATTTGGGTGTGTCAGTAGAAATAAATAATAGATTGGAATTAAATGTTATATTATTTTTGTTTTGTTTATAGCAACAATTAATTTTATTCTTGAGTTTTAATATAATTTTCTTTGTAGTTGCTATTAGTATTTAAAATTTGAGTCAAAATCAGACACACTGAAATAAAAAGGATTTAGATAATTTGTTTAACATGTCTGTTTAGCTAGTAAGTTTATATGGTTATTTATATGTTATGAACAGCATAGCAGGTTACATTGTATTTGTGAAGCTTATAAAAGAGAATATTTTATTTAGCTAATATTTGAATTTTTAATATTTGAATATTTTTCTATTAATATTAATAAATAATAGAATGATTATTTTGAAACGGTTTTAATTAATTATTTCATGTCAACATCTCACTTCTCTTTGAAAATTATTTAATTATTGTGCAACTACATATACTTGACGCAACGGGAAAAAAAATCCTGCGACCTGGCCGGTGTAAAACACTTTATAGTTGCGTTGAGTACATGGTAATGTATTTGTGTAATTGTGTATAATACTTGTAACGTTGCAATATATAAAATACTACCAACTCGGATCACAAATTGTTATTGATAAAAATGATAAGTTTTTACCTTATGACCTAAACAAGTTTTCGCGGTTCCGGTGGAAAATATCTAAGTAGGATACAGGCATCGAAGATGAGATTCTTGCGATCGCTCAAAGGCTGCACACGAAGAGATACACTCTACAGTGAAGACGTTCGTAAAAAGTTGAACATTTTTAATACCCAATATCGTATTGTAGATGACAAAGAGATATGGACTGCTAATCTGAATAGGATGCTAGATGACAGGTTGCCTAAGGAAGATGGCGATACAGGCCTGTTGGCAACGAAGTATAGGAAGACCTAGGAAGCGTTGGTGAAGTAGATATATTCCTTTGGGCCAGGAACAGGCGATTACCCTAGTCGCTGATAGAAGAAGAAAAGAGTAGAAGGTAATAATAATAATGTGTATTCGCAAATAAAATAAAATGAAAAACTGAGAAGAAATATATCGACTGTTGGACAATAGTAGGATCAAAATAATAATATTAAAGTTAAATAAATTAACAACGCAAGTAGGCCAAAATCGTAAAAAATCAAAAACAAATGTTTACAAAATTTAACCAAAATCCGAATATTGCGTTTATTTTTACAAATTTTAAAAAGTTGTAACACCAGAGCCAAAAAAGAGAGTCAAAATTTTGATAAAATCGCTAAAATCCATGATGGTTATGAAATTAAAAAGATGTTTCGCCAAAATCTTGATTTAATGTTATGTTTTATAAAGTTTAAAACTTTAGGACACTATCGCCTAAAACGGGTGCAACATTTTTAAAAAACTGAAGAAAATCCAATCCGGGTATCTATCTAAAGGGGTTTTTTTAACTTACACAATTTTCATAAAATTTTGAGTTAAATTTTTTTTTTCAAGTTGCCCCTAAAAATTTTCAGATTTGGGTTAAACTTTTAGTCCCGGCTAATTGACACTTGGCTAGATTATAAGAATTTTTCAAAATTTTGATTCCTTATTGGGCTCAAGACCTAAAATTTTGAAATTTTCAAATCTCTTTACTATATTCAGATTTTGGATAACATTCTTTTCAATTAGATATCGGACAATGATTTTTTGAACTTTATCAAAATTTGACTCACTTTTTGGACTCTGGCGCCCAAATTAGTCTAAACGATTTTTAAATTTTATAAAAATGAACACTGTATTTAAGTTTTGGTTAAAATTCCCTTTTGAATTTTTAAAAATGTTTTCACACTTTGGACCTTCTAAAATATTTGTCTCTTGCTCCCTAGTTTTGGAGGAGATCAATGTAACAATACAATAGGATTCTGAAGCGTAAAAGTATGGACACGCATGACAAGTTTGAAGTAAATCGCTTGATGTATGCTGACGTTTTTTGTGACGTACCTCAACCAGGTAGATAGATAAGCAGTAAATTCGAAACGGTCGAGTTACAACTGAGAGCTTGCTTCGCTCGTTGATTGAATGAACTGTATTACCAGCAGACAAATAGATCCTGTGAGCGTACAAGTAAGTTTGGGAAAATCTGCCGTAAAGCTTTACCATAGGGCAGTCATATTTAAATCAAAGCGGATTACTATTTCTTTTATAAAATTGCTAAACTGCTACAGTGTTTGTTTAGACAAAGCTTTTCGTCATCTCTGACATCATCAGGTCTTGAACAATAAAATCTCGTTGTTCAAGACCTGATGATGTCAGAGATGACGAAAAGCTTTGTCTAAACAAACACTGTAGCAGTTTAGCGATTTTATAAAAGAAATAGTAAGGATGGCTGCTAATTTAAATAATACGAAAAATAAAACAAAGCGGATTAATTAAATCCTACTAGGCTCGCTCTGGTAGGAGATGCGTTCGTAAAAATTATTTATAAAAGTGTGTGTCAACGCTGTAGGTAAGCCGTTCTTTTACTTTAAAAATAATCGTTTCATTTAAGTCATTTCTACGCAAAAAACAGAAGGGGTAAACCAAGGGAATTAACAAATTATAGGAGACCTTCTACTTCCGGACAGTGCCGGATTTGCCACGGGCCGCGGGCCCAAACGGGGCCGCAAGGTACAGATTTTTTTAACAGAAGTATTTTTATAAAAGTACGAGGCACTTTGACTTATTTAAGTATAATTTTTTGAAATTAAAAGATCAATTTTTGTTAATAATGCAAATGGAAGAAATTTCTTATTTAAATATAGGTCTTATTTAAATGCGCGCTTATTTTATCTAAGTCATATCTAGTCGTATAGTAGAGTCATATTTCATTCTGAATTACATTTATAAGCTTTTATAAACGTTTGTACATATAAACCACTTATAACTGAAAAAAGTGTGTTTATATTTCTTCCTAAAATATAAAAACTTAGCCTACGTATATTTAAAAACAATTTTATATAGTTCTGATTTTAAAATTTATAAATTTTCCACGGTACATTTTTTGTATATGCTTTCCCCGACATTAATTCCATTAAGCTACATAGTCACTGTATATTAGTTTGTTGTATCTTTAGTTAAAGAATTTAAAAAATCTAGACCTATTTTTTTAATTTTATAAAAATTATAAGAAACAAATTAATATGTTACACCTAGACAATAAAAAACAAATTTTTCATGTTAAATTTCTGAATAAGCTTAGTTAAGTTACTCTACTTAAAAAATAAATTAATTTGCTCAATTCTTTTGTGTGGTTCTTAAAATTTTGTAAAAGTTTGCTAAATGAAAGCATGCTTTTGTATAGTAGCTTACTGGTTTTAAATTTGATAGTATTAATCTGAAATCAAATTACTTCTGAAGTACATATACGAGAAGTACATGTATTACTCCAAAGTCACAACCGGAGGGGGGGGGCTCAGCTTCAGCTCAGAAAACTTGGCCTAGGGCCTCAAAAATCTTAAATCCGGCACTGCTTCCGGACATTCGACTTTCGCACTTTCGGACATTCAAAATAGACACCCGTTATTGAAACCTCGTACTACAGCTTCGGAGTTTCGAACACTGACGAAGTTGTTAGGAAGTGGATAAGCGTTAAGATAAGCGCGCATATTCGTTATAATTCTCCCTAATATGATTTTTATAATTACTATTAGTCTGTTAACTTAAAGAATCCAAAGTGTCAGAGTGATTAATTTTTTTGTAGGCGCTGTAGTAAGACTATGATGTAGGCTGTTTCACAAACACTGCTTATAAGCTTTACTAATGTACGGAAATGATTAATTTAGCATGTTACAGTATTGTAGTAAGAGTGGTCTGGCGTGTGACGTAAATATAAGCGAGAATAATATTTGATTTCATTACAGTACAGTGTATTACAGTTCATAGAACCGATCACACTAACTTTAGTGCATAGTAAATACACCCTACTGTACAGTACTCTCAACTTTCGGGCAAATCGAGTTTCGCACGTTTTCGCGGACGCATTATGTTTGAATGTCGAGGATCTATCGTAATTAATACAAATTACTTTTTCACTTTATTGTTAACAAGTATCCGTTAACTCAAAAACGATAGGTTCTTTATTTTAAGTGTTACTGTGTTTTAATCATTGTGTATACACATTAAGCGTTACGGTTTTCTCAACCATGGCTTTTATTTATTTCAGCAGTAAACTAAAAACCTTTATCACCTAACCTCACAAATAAAAACACCACGTATTTTCGCTTTGCATTAAGAAATAGGACAATTTACAATTAGTACACTTCTTCTTTTCCACATCGTAATATATCTATACAATCGAATATTAAAAACATCGAAAATGTACTGCAGGAACGTATAAAGGTACAGTTCTGATGCCGCTAAAGAGCATTTGTTTATTTACTTGTTACTATGGTAATTAATTCTGGTCTCCATGGTGTTTTTGACATCTTTACACGCGTCAAAAAAGGGCATAATTAAAAGGGCCTAAATCGTGCGAACGGAGCAGAATATGAAATTCTAAGTTAAACAATGTTTTCCACTTTGCGTCAAAGGTTATCTGTGCAAAATTTGGTGGCAATCGGTGTAACGGTGTTAATTTGTCTTCAAAACAAATAAATCCTTAGACTTTGAGTTTTATGTATAGGCCCTATAGATATACACATATTCAGAACTTTCATTTTTAATTGTAACCATTCCTTTTCGTTAGAAAATTATTTAATTTATTTAAATAATTCTTAATTAACTTTAATAAATTATATATTTAATAGGGTATGGGTGTGTCATGCACGTGCTAGCTTGACAGTTGGACATCTTATAAACAAAAACAAAGGCTTAAAAGTTGTGTTTGTTACAAAAAACAAATGAATCGCATTCGTAGCTAAATGAGTCATTCAGATGAATCATTCAGACAGATAATAGCTCTCTTTTAATACATCTGAGCATGTAATTGGTTCGCAATAAGTAGGTCTGCATAAAACAAAGGTACGTGCGGCCATAAATAAATTAGAGGGCAAGATAAAAACTAGACAAAGCATATGATCAGACAAATAGTTTCTAACAAATGAATCAATCGATTAGCTTCAGTCACGTGTCCGTTTTCAGCGACTAATTAATAATTTAGATGATGTAGCCTGTAATGTATTGCTGCTCTTTTAGGGTTCTGAATGCTATTATTTTCTAAAGAAATTAAATAATTTATAATTTTATTAAACACGCTTATTCAAGTCGGTTATGAATTAATTAAATAAATTGAATAATTTGCTAAAGTATAATAAGTGAAAATAGAAGTTTAAAATATATAACCAACTAACAATAAACTGAAAAAGTAACTTGTATTAATTACAGTAATTTTTCGACATTCGAACATAACGTGGGTTCCTATAAGCATTGTCTACAGCACATTATAATAAGCCTACAACACAATCTTATTATAGCCTACAAAAAATCACTTGGGCACTTTGCCTTTTTTTTTACACGAACAGGCCAGCCGTGGACCGCGCGAATATCATTTCCTTTCCTTCTCCTGCCAGAAGGCCCTCATTCGCACACTATGCGTCACATTCCTTTCCACTGTCCAACCCTTTCTCGTCTTCTTCTCACCGCAGAGAACCTCAAGATTTTGAATTCTGTTTCTGTATGTATTTCTATCCACACAGTCGTTCAAAGAGATACCCAGTTTCATCATTTCCTCCTTGAATTGTTTGGTGTATCCGTTAAAACTGGAAAGTTGCCAAATATAGTTGAAAATTTGTTTATTTAATCTGGACCGATCCATCCGAACCATAGGTCTAAGAAATCTTAGTCTTTTCCTTCGGAAAGCCGCTTCCAGAGCTTCCAGATCCCTGTACAGATCTTTTCTGGGTCTATGTTTGTATCCCAAGGTTTTCTTGGGACCATAAATTTTCCGAAGAATTCTTTGTTCAATTTTAAGAAGAGGTTTGAAATTTTGAAAGCACATTGTTTTCACTCCATACATGATCACCGGCCTGACCACAGTGCTATAATGGCGGACTTTTGCACTTCTGGAAAATTTTTCTTTCCCTACAATTCCAGGCTTAGAGTAATTTGCTAATTTGAGTTTCCTTATCTTAAGGGATCCTTTGTTTGAGGCGTTTCGGAATATGTTTTCATATAATTTATAATTTTTCGGGACACAGATATTTATAGTTGTTAGTAAATTTTATACTGCTTATTATTATTATTATTTTAGCAATATATTTGTTTAACTAAGATTTTGAATTTTGACGATATCTATTTGTTAGTGGTAGATTTGTCTTTGTATTAATTTTTGGTTCGCCTGAAGAAGACCTCTGATTCCATAGAGGTCGAAACGTCGTGTTTCTTAATATTTAACTCACGACGGCTAATGTCCGAAACATTATAATTTGTAATGATTATATTGCGCCATCGATTAACAACAATTTTAAGAATCGCAAGGTATATTCTTTCGTGCAACCTACAGTTTCATGGACGCTGCGGATATTGTAAGCAAATGAAATTAAATAAATCGGTTATTCGAGAGAAACAATATACGGAAACTCAACACTAACAATATGACAATAGTATAATGCAACAATAAATGTGACGTATATCGCTGACAAACAAAACGTTTTATTACAAAGGGGGCATTGTGCGGTTTTTGAATGCGATTATAAATCTCTTGTACTAGTGTAGTAGTCAATTAAACGTTAATTCCACGTATATATATTTTGTCATTCTAAACGGTTTTGTAAAATTCTGTATCATTTTGACAGCGACACGATGTCTAGCGGACAAACCAATACGGGACGGGTTGTAGTGCTGTACGTGGCGGGTATGATAGTAATCTGGTCTGCATGTCTTGGACAAGAGGAAATCAACTTTACATATTCTGTATACGAAGTATGTATACTTAATCTGTACGATTTGTCTAAATACTGAGTTCCTTACGCAAGTTGTTAGTCTAAAAATCAGAAAGTACACGTAACATGAAAGTTACGTGACAACAATTTCTTGGTTTAAAATCACGGATTGTTGATTTACGTGAGCTGTAGCTTGTAGCTAATGGGAGGACGGGGCTCAAGGACCCTGCATGGTAGCAGCGGCCGGTGTGACTCCTCTGATGACTGCTAGTATCAGACTCTCTCAAGGGCTGGGGTAATCAAAGTCTTGGGTTGGGATGGTGTGCTCCTTTTTGTTTGGGTAGGGGAGAGGATCTCAGCAAGTAAGGTGCTCAGCCTAGTCAAAGTCTGGGTTGTCTTGTGCCCTGAAGCCAGCGGTGACGCGTCCGAGTAACAGCGGAGAAACCTCCCGGTACATTTGAGGACCGGTTAGGCAGCGGTGGTGCCTCCGACGCGGCCCCACTGTCCGCTCAGCGGTGATTAAGAAGGCTCTTGCACAACTGACATGAGACAGCCCCGCCGAGGCCCACAAACGACCAGGGCAGGATTTACGTGAAACAAAGGTTTCATCCTTTATACGGCGTGATATCTTCAGAGGTAAATCTGAGACACGTGGTGAGTGACAGCTCTACCCATGGCCGGCTCTAATACAAGGCCTGAATATTAAACGTGGCAACACTGGAACCAGCTGATATTTTAGGACGACTAGATGATCTCTTAATTTATGTATTTCAATAATCAATTCGCGTTATTTGTAATTGCCGGTTAAGAGAAGTTTTGTAATTCTTCATTTTTTTGTAAATTAAAAGCTTATTATGTAAAATACTGTTATATTATTTAGGAAATATAGTAATGAACTCATTCATATGATACAAATTCAATAATTTGAACAAAATTATTTCTTGGATTTAGTTGTCCATGACGAGTCCGTTGATTAACTAAATGTAAGTATATCACTACCGACTCGGAACACAAATGTAAGTATATCACTACCGACTCGGAACACAAATGTAAGTATATCACTACCGACCCGGAACACAAATGTAAGTATATCACTACCGACTCGGAACACAAATGTAAGTATATCACTACCGACTCGGAACACAAATGTAAGTATATCACTACCGACTCGGAACACAAATGTATGTAGGCTATATCACTACCGACTCGGAACACAAATGTAAGTATATCACTACCGACTCGGAACACAAATGTAAGTATATCACTACCGACCCGGAACACAAATGTAAGTAGGCTATATCACTACCGACTCGGAACAAAAATGTTAAGTATATCACTACCGACTCGGAACACAAATGTAAGTAGGCTATATCACTACCGACTCGGAACACAAATGTAAGTATATCACTACCGACTCGGAACAAAAAGTTTTTTATTGGTGTTTACAAACTAATCTCAGATTGCAGAAAATTGTACATAGACCAGACAGTACTTTGTTTCAAACAAAGATACATTGAACACACAAAGGCAGTACACTCCACTACTGAATCCTCCTTTGCAAACCACCTCATTGAAGCAAACCACACATACACAAAGTTCGACAAAAACATCGATATTCTACACGTACACACAAAAGGTTGAAAACTAGACACTCTTGAACAATTGGAAATATACAAACACACAAAAACACATGTATAATATTGATGAGGAATAAAAAGTTAATGCCACAGACTGTCTGTAGAATCTTCATAAAAACATTAGTAGTTTGGCGGCATTACATACAACCAGAACGATGCAAAAATGACGTGCATGCAATCCCAATGCATATTCTTAAATGATGTGCAAGACAGTCTTTATACAAACGTTACTAGCCCTCGATTCCGAGGCGGCATTAAGTTGTGTGTTTGGTGTCAGCAACAATTGTGCTGATGATGACAATAAACATTGTCAAAACGTCGACAAAAATAAGTTAAATTTGTGTTATATTTTTTACCGACCCATACAAACCCTTCACCGGAAAAATTGATTAACGGTCACTACGAATTTAATGACATATGTAGTAAGATGTATTAAATGTGAAAATTACCCCAATTCACGGTACCTTTTATTTTTACGGTACTTGTCTATTAAGTAACCGCTTATGATTCGCCTTGCCGGTAGGTTCCTGAGTTTACTTGTAGCCCTCAGGCGCATTGAAGTTGGAACTTCTGTGCTACAGTGATTCTACTGTCCATATACGGTCAAAGATGATGTCACTGTATTAAAAGTTGTATTTTTTTTCCAGTCGTCGTAATATTGAGGTCAGGAAATCTTTGTTTTATATTTAAACGTTACATGTTAAACTGAATTTGTAAATGTGTTTTAGTTTAAAAAAATATATTGTGTATTTAGTATTTAAAATTTTTAATATAACCTGAATTACAAGTTGTAACAGGGATTTATTAAAAACAATAGACATCACGTCTGACCTAAGTTAACCTTTACTAAAACAATTCAAATAAACCTCCAAGACGGTTTTTTTCTATTTAACAACATGACGAAAAATTATCTTTTCTTTATTAATAAATTTCGGTTAAAATTACTATTTATTTATTAAAATAGATTATTTATTAATGTGCGTATTATTTTCGGATTACTTACGATCAGCTGATTGTCCTGGTACAGCGTTGGAACCATTACCTCTCACTTATAATGTCAGCTGGTTGCTGGCATACGTCACCCAGCTGAGCTGCAATGCGGGAGTTATTACGGTAATGCGTTTCTATTCACACGCGCCGTTTTGTGGTACTTCAACTTTCTCAGAGGAAATCAACTGAATGTTCGTGCACTGCTATGCGTTCCGTGTTTTAAAATTCTAAACGCTGTTCCAACGTTGCGTAATTCTGCAAATTTACTTCCGCAAGAGCATATTTATTTTGAAAACATTACATCAGAAACAATAACAAGTTTTAACTCGAGTTATTAACAGTAACTTTTATTATTTTATAATAATGATTTATTCGTAAGCGGTCAAAGTCATGTATGGGGATAACATAACATTATTAACATATCCGTGCTGCGATTTCATTATGATTACGCTTACTGAAGCAAGACGCTTACTGAAGCAAGACGCTTACTTCAAAATAGCTTGTACAACAAGGTTTTTTATCACCCCGTGAGGTGTGAGAGGATGTTTAGGAGAGACAGCGTCGTAACTTTAAGGTAATTAGCTTAGGGTAGGGAGACGAAGGCAATAATTTAATGGCAATACCTATTCTCTGGCAGCCATAAAACTAGTAAAAATCTCGTTTTCTTAATTCTACGTGTACACTATGGGCATAAACTGGGTGCGGACGCAAACGGTACCTCAAGGGTTACCCAACTCAAAGTAAGGCGAGATGGGCCAAGACAATTCTTTGCGGGTTACTATACACGACTCTCACCGTGAAACAGCACCCACTTTTTTACACAATAAAATGTAATTCTACCTTTTTAATTAGGCTAAGGGAATACACTTTGTCAGACAGGTTATTGAGTTTCAATGGTGCCTTGTTACAGCGAATTACACAATTTAGTTTTTTGTAAATCGCAAATAAAAGTGCGGACGTTTTGCGTCTGTACCTAGCTTAGAATCTGTAATGCAAGAAAAACTCTCGAACGCTGTTTTTACACCTTTAACGAATGCCAAAGAATGGGTGTAGTTACAGTAAACTATTACCCCTTCAATTTAAAACAATTCAAAAATATAAAATGAGTCCGTTTAAAATAACCCGGCGGTACGGTCGTGTGGGTCCACTTGCAAAGTCAAGCGTCACGTGCATGAGTACCGAACCTGGATAGATGAGCACACAGTGATTTGGTGGTTGCCAATTTTCTTCTTCTTCTTCAAATTGTAGACTTTACGATCCGTTGCGTACTTCTTGGTTCAACTATCGTTTCTTTGGTCTTCCAATATTCCACCGTTCTTTTGGATAATAAACCAAAATGTGTTTTGCTATCTTGTTATTATGCGTCCTTTCAACGTGGTCAGTCCAATCCTGTCTGTACTGCTTTATCCTTTTATTTTGGTTGAATATTTTAAAGATGTTTCTCGTATCATCATTTCGTAGTCGGTCCCTCCGTGGTACTCCTAGTTCTGATCGTAAAAATCTCACTAGCCTGTATCCGGCTTTCGATCTTTGGGTTCAGTGTTCAAGTCTCACGGCCATAAAGGCCGCATGGCACTGCTATGACTTTATAAAATTCAAGACTTTTCCATTTAGTGTTCTTCTTAGCGTTCCACACATGCAATTAAACTTCTCTATTTTTGTCCACATCTATTTCACCAATATAAGACAAGTCACATCCAAGGAACCTGAATTAATGTACTTGCTCAATTAGTTAATCATTCATACTAGTTTACACCTTACAGGAAAGCAACCATTAAAACCCATGGACTTAGTGTCGATAACAGAAATTTCTAGACCATGCATCCTAATTATCTGCTGCAATTCATAAATGGCCCTATGCCGGCTATTTTCATTGTCTGCTATTATGATCTGATCGTCAGCAAACATCAGTTTTGACAAAATTACGTTCACTGAAACTGTCACTGAAGTTCAATATTTCTAGCTTTTGATTGCGAATTTGGTTGGAATCACTTTTTCCGAGCCCTGACGTTAGAGTATTCGAGGGCTAAGGGCGTCTTTTAATTCTTTCCTTTAGAGGGTATTTTCCTTCTCCGCATAGTGATGAATATATGAGAATATAACATATTCATAACATATAATTAACATAATATTAATGGTGTATACAAAATTCACTATCCTGATAATTCCAAATATTGTATAAGAGAAATAAAAAAGCAAATAACAGATAAATATCAGTTAGAAAGACATGTGTCTAAAAAGCCGCCCATGTGTAAATTAAATTTGGCCACACATTTAATAGACTATAAGTTCAGATTGGTAAATTGAAAAAATATAACTTCTATTGCCTTAGTTAAAGTTTTATAAAGGAAAACCCCATTTGAAATAAGAAACAGTTTAAAACAGGGTGAAGAGTTGGGACCTGCACTATTCAAAATTATCCTTGACTATGTTACATGAGAAATATAGACTAATGTAGCAAACATATAAAGTAATAAATAATCACAGATAACATCGTTTGCAGATGGCATTAAGATAATGGGAATGCCAATGATTAGTGATTAGGAAATCTACACTGACTTGAGGAATAATGGTAAATAGGTAAATTTACACTCATGTTCAATAGAAACAGTTTCATTAAACAAAAGTACTGATACACATACGTTCCAGTAGAACTTCTAAATACAACTTATAATTTTCAAAAATTTATAAATTTAAATGATAGACATTGAAATCAAGAATACGTCTCAAATAGAAACATGTAGACGTTTAGGACAGCACATACATTTATAAATATAAAAACAGTAACTTATTAATAAATAAACAAAAACAAATTAATAAAAAATAGAGCAATTTCTTTAACATTTTAAAAGAAATGTTCAGGAACTCATACTAAATATTTAATAGTAAAACTTTAACACAACACTTACGGTACGGTAATTTGGCATTACGTATATAAATAAATATATATAAACGCTTATTCCTTATGCAACGATACAGATTAGTTATTGCAAAGGATATAGTGTGCGTGCAGAAATTACAAACGAGTCTATAATGGAGGTGATGAAAAATTATTTATTATACACAAGAAATAATTGGTTTTATGATGTATATTATATTACAAATTGTCATGCATTTTATATTTTGAAATAATAGTTTATATAGTTCGATTTTATATCGATTTTACTTGTTTGATGATCTCCGTTCCTTTGCTGATACGTCCTCCGTGTGTGCGTTCCTCCTCTTCTGATCGTCGCTCCCGTCCTGGCGTCCACTTCTTCGGCGTCGCTCTCCTTCCTGGCGTCCTCTTCGTCCTGGTGTCCTCTTCGTCGGCGGGTTTCTCCAGCGGCGATACTTCGATACGGCTCGTTGACGATTCCGTTGAACTGCTAACACCAATTAGACTTTCACAAAGTTGTTACGCTCAAAATAATTATCGTTCTTACTCGAAACAGTTATTATTTATTTTCACGTTCATTTTTTAATTAATCTCAGGGTGATTACTGGTACTAATGAGAAAAGCGGTGTATTTGGCGTACACCTTCTGAGAAAGCTTGAAGTGTTTTTAATAATTCCCTATGCGGACTATCTTACACTAACGCGAAAAGCACCTGAATCTAATCTAATTTTTACATAGGTTGTTAACCCGCTTGGTTCTTTACGCTAAGCTTTGCAAAGAGTTCCAAGTTTTATTGTAAGATGAGATTTTTATATGTTCGTAGGAGAAAAACTCTCGACGACAGACACAACTTCACTCTGCAACTGCAATCGAAGAAGTGTAGCGATCATTACTTTACAGAGTACGAATATCACTGAAATTAGTGTCTTCCGATTGGTTAAACCCAGGTCACATGGTTGATGATTGCAAGAGATATAAGGTTTTCCTGCAAAAGTTTTTATAAATCCGCAAGAGCTTGCATTGATTTTATCTACGAATTTTATTACTCTATTAATGATAAGCGTTACAAACTGAGTTTTTACCTACCTAAAAAACCATATTTATAAAATAGTTATAAACCTCAGATTAAATAAGAATTGTAGCTATTTACAAAAACAATCCACTGTCAAAGTTTCACGTTGATGGGTTGATTACCGCGGAAGATATAGGGAACACAAGTTATCACACGCGCACACACACACAAATTCACACAAAACGTACATGACAATAAAGAACACATTTTTATGAAGAATTTTATATAACCTACATTCTTATCCATTGCTAAATACAAAACGTACGGCTAAAAGACAAACAATTGCATACAACCATTTTAAACCTGAAAATGTTCGTCATCCATTCTTAGATACGGTTAACATCGCTTATCATCCTGTGTTCTGCTGCAAATATATTGCGACAACACGAATAACTTAACTATTGGCGCATAGGATATGGTGGTGCGTGTGTTATAATGCAAAAGTCTATATTGGAGGATTTAAGATTACTTATTGTACACAAGAAATATGAAATCGCTTATGTGATATATTTAACAAGAATAAATAATACTAGTGTTTGCAGATATAGTCTTTAAAATGTTAAATAATGTTCATATATGATTTGTTGTACATTACATATACGAAGATTTCCACGGCAATGCGTAGAGGGGGGTTTTTTGTACGATGACAGATGGTTGACCCTGGCGATGATTACAGCTGGGCTGGTGTCCTGACGTTCATACGTTGACACTGACGATTCGCACTCGAACACTGATTCTAGTGGTACCGTTAATGGAATTTTACACAGTAATTAGAATAATACAAATATCTCAGGTAACAGTGGGTATTTAACTAAAAACGGTATATTAAACTTATACCTATCCGGAATATTCAAGTTTTCACTCGTAACACTAGATCTACCACGGTCAGCAGATCTTCCTAAGCGGAAATCTTCCACTCACACGGAAACTACTGATGATAATATTACTACAATAAGTAAACTATTAAATACTTCTGGTACTGTAAAATACCTCACACAGTAAACCCAGTTTAAGTTCACTTTTATACCCGTTACGTTACAATGAACAATAACGTGTCTGAAGATGGATTAATTAAACAGTTTTGAGAGTTCGCACTTGTTACTACCGACGAATGGACTTAACGAACTTTCGCAAGCGAAAAATCTTGAACGAGGAGCGCACGTTCCCTTCGCGACAGCTTGAAAAGAAAAACTGCCCGTTCAGCACCCGGCTGAGGAAATTCCAACTGACCTCCGAAGCTTCTTATTGGTGGAAAAGAAGTCACATGGTTATTTTGCGCACGACACTAGTGTTGTTTCATGCAGGAAAGTGCATAGAATTTGCAAGGGCATGCATAGATGGTTATCTATGAATGTCTTATCTCAACTAGAATTGCGTGTTATAAAGAGTTTTATATTAAAAAAAAATCATATTTTAACATTATATTACGATCAGGAAATATAGGAAAACTGTAGCTAATGTAATAATGTATGTACAGTTCAAGTGTCAATACGATCGGATAATTATATCACGCACGGCAGGGAAAAACGTTTATCACTCGCGCACGCGCGCACATTTCCACTGACACAGTACATGAATAAATAGAACATAAATTAATAAACAGTTTGAGTTATCCTACTTCCTTGTCCGTTCTAAGATACAAAACTTATATCGAAAAACCAAATCTAACAAAATACCCTTTAAAACCTGAATGTTCATCGTCCGTGTACTCGTATTTAGATTAGCCTGCACTGCTTATCAGGATCCTGTGTTTTATTGTAATATATACACAAACAGTTGATTATAATTAATATGACAACTAAATAAATAAACAAACAAATATTTTGCATTATAAATAAATTTTAAATATTGACTGTAGGTACCTGGAAGGATTTCGCATTACCGATCTCCACACTCAAGACTAAGAGATAACTTTTCATCGAGCTGATCCCATACGAGCAAAAATTATTGGTTTAGAGCAGGTCTGTAATTCTGAATATCTGAATTTTGTATTACGTCTTATATTACAAACAATGATGTGGTGAATAGACCGCACAAGTTCAGCCATATGTGTGGGACCATCAGAAGAATTCTAAAATCTACGAGGAAAGAAACAAGCCTGAAGTTCTACAGGGTGATGACCCTCTCTGCACTTCTATAAGAGTCTGAAAACTAGAATTTAACGAAATCCCAGGGTAGTCGTATTCAAGCGGTCGAAATGAGATTTCTCAGCCACGAGGCAGGATATACTCTTCAAGATCGCAAAATAAATGTCGATGTATGGCGGGAAGTAAATATTATGAGTGCCCTTGATAAGATTGTCTAATATGGCTAAAATGGTTGGAACATCATAGCGAAATGGATGACTGCCGCATCCCAAAACAAATATGGAATTATCTAAGTCGAAAGGATGGAGGGGTGTGGGGCATCCTAAGAACCATCGCAGTAACCAGATCTAGTCTATCTGCTTGGGACAGAAACTAACCATTTTTGGTTTAACCCTTGCTGAAGATGATAATGATGATCAATATTTATTTTGATAACGTTTAACAACAAAATTCAACGAAGTGCAAACCAGAAATTAAAATAAATACTTGTATAGAAACATAATATGAATAAAACCATATGTGTGAATGTGTACGTCTTAGTTAAAATGTAAACTAATAAAAGAATATAATATAATAAAAGTGTAAAAATTCAATGTAAAACGTGAGGAAGAATAAGTGGTACAGAAAGTGCCGAGTACACGGACGCAGGGAAAAATTCTTTTGTTTGTAATGAGTTAGAGAGAGAGAGCAGATAAATAGGAAAAGTTTATATGTGTATGAATATATGTAGTGGCGTACTTTTATATATCATTACATAAACGGAACAATGTTTAAATGAGTTTAGCTTACCAAACTAAAATAACTTTTAAATCCAATTTAATCTTTGTTAGTACAGTAGCCTACATTTTTACAAACAAAAGTGTGTTTCCATTATGCAAGTTGCTACAAAAGCAAACTTTTATTATTATATTTAAACAGAACATTTTTTTTTTTTATTAAAACAAGGTTTTCTCAGTATTTATAATTTATGTTGACAATATAATAGTTTAAATTCGTAAATAGTTACTTAATGCTGTCAAGTTTAAACACGGGGTTGTTAACAATTATGAAAGCGTTGTATTTAACATTAACTACAGTCGGACAACGTGGCAGTAAGGTTAATTTACTTCCTTACCTCTCCAAGCGCGCCAGTGAAATTACTATCGTCGTGAAAACATTCTGCTCGTTTACGTTGATCCAGATTTGTACGTGAATCTCAAGCGTTGGCTTACGATTTACTTTTTGTTTATTTTCACTTAGTTGCCTTGGTGTCATCTGGCAAGTTGAAAGGGCGTGTTACCACGTGAAGTGTGGCTCGATCAATGTTTGTTACCTGACTAGTATGAGGTCTCCCGATTCCATTTTATATGATGCCAGATTGTGCTGCACATGTAGTCACCGCTTGTGTAACAATGTACTATCAGCAGTTCACTTTTGCTACCGAGCAAGGCATGTCGTGACGTATGCCATTCCTCTCCACGCATCACTGTAATGCTACACATTTAAAATAAGTTTAACACAGTTTCGGTGTGACTTGACTGTCTTTTACAAGGCATTTCTTGTACATATAATGTACGAACTTTCAATCTAATACGCACACAAAATTACAACTAAATACGTCTTCTGAACGTCTGAACAATGTATTCAGAACCGGTTATACCCCTTCAACACAAGCACGCACTATCATTTAGTAGACCCCTCGCTCCTCAGGCGTCTCGGCAGCAAAACTGGTGTGCATACAGTAGATACAACAATATACTACCACGTGGGTGTAACAATGCAGTGACAGTTCGCACAACGTGATCGAGTAAACAAGAGACGGATGTTGCGAAGGGACGTAGTAGTGTATTTGTGTGGAAGGCTGGCTTTAAAGTGCAGTTTTACCTTTTCCGCCTCTCTAAATGTACTTTTTATGTCCCTTATTTGTCACACTATTTAATGTTATTAAAGAGAAGTAATTCTACAACTGTAAGTAGAGAAACTGGCAAAAAAGGCAGTTTTAGTAGTAATAATTTATCAATTAGATACTCACGTGAAATAGGTGCAGGAAAATATGCCCCTTGAAGCGATAAGCCTCTTGTCGATCGGAAGCGGAAACCTGCGAAAAGTAGCAATTACTAAATCGGATGAATACGCGGGGAAACGGATGAACGAATAATTTTGGCCTCGTCCGTTAGTAGCGACGTATTCGTGTCCGTTTCCACGCGTGTAATTTTGAATTGCGAACTCGTTCAGTTATGACTGGATTTTTCTTACGTTTCCATATGATAAATGGATAGTGAATAGTTGTACTTCTTGCACTGGACAGGTGTTATGAGACCAAATACAACTAAATACTACATGCGAAGTGCGAAGTGCAAGGGGGGGAACGGACTCCCTCAGGTCGAAAGTTGACATGAAATTTTGTTAATCTCTTAATTTTTAAGATGTTTTATTAATTTATCAGGTGTGTACGTTAATACAATAGTAACTCTTTTTTAAATTAAGATCTACAAACATGTTTATTATGCAGCATTTATGTGTACGTTTGAAATATAGGAAAATCAATTAAATCGGTAAATATTTAAATAGCGCTATTTTTATTGTGTTATTACTTTAAATCAATTAAATCAGTAAATATTTTATAAACAATATTTTAATTGTGTTATTACAATAATGGGATTTATTTCAGTATATTATTATACGTTTTCCAGCCACTTTAAAGATTGTAATATTGATTAGTCTTAACTTGTTTTTTTACTTTGTATGAAGCCGATTCGACCGAACCCCCCCTCCCGAATTCTAGATTCGCTACTGACAAAGTGTTAAAAAGAAGTAGACTGATGAGGTGTCGGATGATATGAAGAGTTCTGGTAAGTTTGATTTATTATTTTTGTACCCTTTGTGAAAGAGTTACAGGTGGCGAAGTGTTCAAAAGAAGTAGCGGGATGAAATGTCGGATGATATGAAGACATCTGGTAAGTTTTATTTATTATTTTTGTACCCTTTGTGAAAGAGTTACACGTGGCGAAGTGTTCAAAAGAAGTAGGGGGATGAATTGTCGGATGATATGAAGAGATCTGGTAAGTTTGATTTATTATTTTGTACCCTTTGTGAAAGAGTTACAGGTGGCGAAGTGTTCAAAAGAAGTAGAGGGATGAAGTGTCAACTGATACGAAGGGAACTGGTAACTTGTATTTATTACTTTCGTAACCTTTGTCTTAGTGTCTTAGGTGGTAGTTTTTGAAGAGAACTCGTCTCTTTTTGTATCCGTATGTAGCTTTACCTGTGCCGCTTCTGTAAATGTACTTTTTATATCCCTACTTTGTCATCCTATTTAATATTATTTTACATAAAAAGTAATAAATAAAAATGTGACAAATAATCAAACATAGTTTTATTCAGTTACAGAAGTAGCTTCGTAACATATATCGCACATGCTTACAAAACTCACAACTTGCCGTTAAGTACGTATTAACATTCTTACGACTGTTAGAAAGCTTCTTTAATAAATCGATACCTCTCAGTTACCAATTACTCACTCTTTTTCTCTCCGTTGCACGTACACACATTCACGCACACAGATAATATACTCTTTAAGCATAATCTGACTATAACGATCGTTCCAGGTTGTTCTCGTCGAACGAGCAAAGTGAGTTCTCAGTTCAAACT
Organism: Magicicada septendecula; assembly: GCA_034769895.1. Classification (NCBI taxonomy): domain Eukaryota; kingdom Metazoa; phylum Arthropoda; class Insecta; order Hemiptera; family Cicadidae; genus Magicicada; species Magicicada septendecula. The sequence goes on along the minus strand of CM068372.1, from coordinate 71,443,461 downwards.
CGACCATTTGAGATTTGTAGGGCATGTATGTCTCACTATACTTTTTTGAACGCGTAACTAAGTTTTTGAGGTAAACGTTTTTATACTTTTGTCATACAGTTTTAGAAATCTTTGTTGTTTTAAGAAAAAGGAAAAGAAGCAACAACGTGACTGGGTTAAAATTGTGGAAAAAATCGCAGACAACTACGTAGGTAAAATTTAAGGGAATTTTGATCAGGATGTGAATATAGTGTGGATTTACAAGACTCAATTACTTGGGACGCCTGAGCCCCAAAACTGGGTAAACGTTTTGATAGAAATGGCAAAAATTTGTGTTGGCTGTTAAATAAAAGAAATATTAACAAATATTAGTATATTGTGGTGGGTTATGGAAATTTCGTACATTTGGGCTCAGATGCCCAAAATGTGGGTCAAAAAATTTTGATAAAATTGCAGAAATCGAAGCGGGGTATCAAAATAAAGTGAATGTGTATCAAAATTAGACTGTAGTTTACAGTTTCGGAAATTCTAAAATTTTAGGTCACTAAGACGCTAAATTTGAAAAATGTAAAGTACTATCGTGTTCAAACTAAAGGGAATTTTAACCGAAATCCAAATTTAGCGTTTACTACAATTGTTTTTTAACCTTGGAGTATTAAGAATCAAACATGGAACTCAAGATTTCAAGAGAATTGTAAAATTTTTTTGGGGGGGATCAAGTTATGAAAAATGGTATTCAAAACTCAAACTCGGTACCTTTAATAATTTGAACAATTAACATATCTGAACACTCCTTACAAATTTTAAATGGCCTTCAAATGTTTGTAACCTACGTTTATAAAAAAAACTTACTATGTTGTTATCAGTTGTGTGAAACGTTTTAGATAAATTATAGGCCTAGGTCTATAGATATCTATGGAAACATACATACACTTAAAAGCTCACATAATGGTTATAAATTTAACAAGAAAGCAAAGCAGTGGTTTAAAATTTTTAGTGTCTATTTTATGACTGACTGCTTCGCAACTATTATTTTACTTGAAAACTAATAGGCAGTCCGTGGTTTTATGTTTTTCCTGGTAATTTAAAAATGATCTATTATTGAAATTTGTATAATCATAAATGTATTTTCTCCAAAACAGTATGCGAGTTCTGCAGGTCAGGGAACTGTATTACTAATAGCAATGTATTTCATGAATTATCGTGGAAGGAGTGTAGAAGTATAATTACAATCGCCATAAATTTTGTCTCTGTTGTTATAAATTCAGCGAGTTTCTAGGACCATTATTACACGTTTGCGATTTTAAGAACAGTGCGCCTGACCAGCGCTTTTGGTTTCCTGTATGTTGTTGTTGTGACGTTGTCATGAACAAAGGATCACGTGACTACCACCGAACCACGTGTTTCGTACCGCTACAACAAGCGTGGCATTGTAACGTAATGCATACAGTGCAACTGATCGGTACAGCGTAGTTTTATTTATTGTACGTGTGTTACAGCATAATTTTAGGCTCCAAGCTGACTTTCAACAAGAACGTGTAACTAAAGAGTCGAATTGTACCAACAATGGAACACTAAATCAAACTTGAAAATATAAAATTTATTTTTGTAACGCTTTTTTGTGTGGTATACGTTTTTTTAAGGTTTAATATTTACACAATTCTTGCAATATATTTAATTATTCCAGTACAGAACTAATTAATTACTGATTTGGCGGATGCAACGGTAAGCAGTTCTCTTGTGCTGCTGAAAGTTTACAGTAGTCTACTGTGGAGCCAAATGACGGCTGTACAAGTTGTGAGTTTGACGGTGATTGTCATCTGGGCTGCGGTAACTGTTTGTCCAGATAACGCGTATGGTGGACAAAACAGAAGTGTTAACACGAAAACCGACGTAAGTGTGTGATTGATCAGAAATATTAGCTTCCAATTGCAGGGTATTTAAACAAGCAAAATATATTTCACGTCACACACTTAATGGTTTTATTGTTTGTTCTACACATAATATACGGGGTTTGATCAAAACCTTTTCATTATTATTATTATTTGGTGTTCTGCAATAAGCCAGGTCTTTAAATGGTAAAACTCTCCAAGCTGTCCTATCGTATATCAATCTTTTCGTTTCTTCGTAACACCCTTGATTTTAGTGCTATCTATTAACTTCATTCTCCTACACCCTCATCTTTTTTCTCCTTCTATGACACCCTCCATGGCAGTTGTAAGGAAGCAGTCTCTTCTTAAACAATGACCTAACCAATTCATTTTTCCATTTTCTATTACCTTCAGGATTCTTTTCTCTTCCCCTATTCTTCTTAAAACTTCATCATTCCTTATTTTATCAACCCACCTCACTATTTCCATTGCTCGTCAATGCTTCTAATCATTTCTCATCCTCCTTCCTCAGCATCCATGTCTTTGCACCATATAAACCAGCGCTCCACACATATTATCATTGGCCAACCTTTTTCTTAAATTCTTATTAATTTGGCCGCACAGCAGTTTTTCTTCCCATTAAATGCCTCTTTCGCTATAGCAATTCTTGCTCCAATTTCACGAGTGCAGGACATATCTTCTCTTATCAACCAAGATTCATTTAAACAAGTCTCCCTGTTGTATTTTGTCTTACCCTGTATGTTTGCCCGTTTTCCTACTCTGCTAAACCATACACTTAGTTTTTTCCTTATTAATCGCCATTCCATATTCCTCGCATACTAAATTTAAATCTCTTATCATTTCATTCTTTGTCTCTTCCTTTTCTGCTAAAATAGCCATGTCATCACCAAACCTTACACATTCAATTCTTCTTCTACCGACATTCACACCTCTTACTTTGTCAAAGCACTTCCTAATCAAGTCATCAAGATATATGTTAAATAAATTTGTTGACATACAGCAGCCTTGCCTTACACCTCTTCCAATTTTAATTCCTTCTAAACTTTCATTTCCGATTTGCGCATTCACTTTCTGTCCAAGGTACAGATTACAAATTAACCGTTTCATAAAGTTTGTTTATTTCTTCTTTTGATTGTCTGCCGGGATTAGGTACTTTTGCCTGGTCCGGCTTTACGTTCTTATTCTCGGTCCTCCTTCCCGCAAGCATTCTAACTCGTAGCCTGCCTTGGTATTCTACCCAGAGACACACGCATAACATGGTCCCCCACTTTCTATCTTCTTCTTCTTCTTCTTCTTCTTCTTCTTCTTCTTCTTCTTCTTTTTCTTCAGCACGACAGATCAACGTGAACGCTGGCTTCCGAAACCAGTCTTCTCCAAAGTCTCCTGTCCATTGCCATCTTATCTAACCTCTCATATCAATTCTTCTGAGGTCTTCTACCACATCATCCTACCATCTTATCATAGTTCGGCCCCTCCTTTTGCTTTTATATATTTGCGCTATCAAGATTTTCTTTGGCATACGGTAATAATCCATCCGCTCTAGGTGACCCAGCTATTGTATTCGTTGAGTCTTTATGAATCTTACAATATCCTCATGATTGAATAGCTCATCTACAACCTGGTTATTTCTTATTTTCCGTTCACCGTCTTCTTTAACTGGGCCATAAACGCGTCTTACTATCTTTCTTTCAAACCTTCTTAGTGTTTCTTGTTCCTTTCTTGTCAGTATCCATGGCTCACCTCCATAAGTAACAACTGGTCTGATAAGTCTCTTAAATATTTATATTGTTGTGTTGTGACTATCTTTGTTTGCTATCTTTATTTATACCATGATGTTTTTTTGTTATCAGTTTTACACCTGATTCCTGCCTTATATCGTCATTACTTCTTATATTCTCAGATCTTGTACAACCTTTAACTGAATGCAGAAATTTAAGTTCTGAGCTTTCTATCAATCTAACGTCTCCTTTCCTAAGAGCCCATGGTTTCTGTTCGATGATTGCAACTGCCATGACTTTATAAAACTTTAATTACCTTCATCGTTTTACCATCCAGATTTTGTCGTACAATGGCACGTATCCTTCGGAATTTTTTCAGTTTTATTAAAAATTTCTTTGCCACCCTGTAACGTACCGCCGCGTTACAAATCCAGGGAACCCATCTTAACTAAGCTCCGTCAATTAGATGGGCTGCCTACGTTGTAACAAAAGTATCCACAAATAATTAACTTAACAAAATTTACTTACTACCTGTGTAAGGAAACAAGGGAAGGTATTTTATTGATTTACGCACTCGTTACGTGTGTGTAACAAGACGACTTCTCTTTATTTAACGTTTAAAAAAAACACTTACTGACAGATCCCATAACATTACTAATTAAACTAAAGTTATTGGAATGCTTTCTTTAAACTTTGGGATCAAAATTGATTCTATTTAGCTATACCTCGGATCCGGGTAACCTTCGGTATTTAGTCATTAAAACTTTTAGTTATACTTAATTCATGATATTAGCTTGCAAGACCTTTTGTTTTTTCTTTATTATTATTCCATTTGAAGAATGGTATTATTACTTGAATTATACTACGATACATTAACATATAAACTGTTACAACGTATGATGTTTGAATAGTTACATTAAAACTCTTAGATTTAATCTTTTAATCTTTACAAAATTAATAGTCTCTGAAAAGTCTCTTTTAAAGTGTGTGGTGTAACAAATATTATTAACCCTCGATAGACAGGCTATCGAGTCACCTTTAAATTGATATGTAGAAACCTAGTCCTGGGGTGTCCGTCTTGGGAATCCTTAAGAGCGCCGACATCATCTCGGTCTGGTCTTCGTCATTAAAGGGTTCAAAAGTCCGCAGGGTAGATTGAACCTTCTACGATGGTACTTGTAGATTCTTGGATGTCCTGATCTGCATATTCTGTCGGGTCTACTAGTGTTTGTAAGTTCTGGTAGTTCACATCTCCAGGTATGATGTTGAAAGTGTTGTTAGTTCTTGAAGTTAGCAGTCATCTTGTTTTACACCATTTTTATATTTCGTGTTATACTTTAAGTCTCTTGTTTTCACATAACTATACTGATTAATACATAACATATGCTTTCAGCAGCAATTTCTTGTATACTACATTAAAGTAAAACAAAAGTATCGGCAACATAGTGTTAGAGCTTTCGCTCGTACGTCTACACTGCATGAAGTCAACATAGCGAGAGAGCGTTTTCTGCTCCCTTCGACTGGTACCTAACAAATGGTAGAGGGGCAATTACTGCGCGAGAATATAGTCCCTGTCTCTCTTTAAGTAAACATTTTTATTTACACAAACTATACCTAAATAAATATACATAATTTAAATAAGTTGTTTTAGCGACTATCTGAGTCTTCAGATGTTTAATTATTAACATTAGGTTTTTATCTTATTCTAAATTATAGACGACTCGGAAGACATGTCGAGTCCGGAATTAACAGGTCACCGCCTGATAACAGCAAAGGGTTAAATATGACAATAATAACTCTTTACAATATGTTTTTTATTAAAGTATCTTCGTACTTCTTACTTACTTCTTCCTCTCATACTGAGTACATACAGGGGTTTTAGGCATTATAGTGAGATTTAAAGTGGCTTAATCGCTCGCAACCTTAATATTTAATTTTTTTTATTTTACATAAATTGTTACAATTTAAATCGTCACAACCCTCGTTTGTTACATCAAATAATTAAAATGTGCTACACCTTTAAACCTTACTTTCGATGATACTTAAACATTATAGAATTTGTCATGCAACGTCTTGGCCACTAAACAGTCTGTGGTTGTCTTCAGGCGTACGTTAAACTAACACATTAAATACAAACCAAAGTTTTTAAAAATATATAAACACATGGTACATTTCACAGTTTTTATTAAGTCAGACAGCTGTTTCATCTTATTAGGTTATTCTCAAAGAGAATCAAGGAACAACTAAACTAACAAAGAATGTAAGGGTGGTGAACATGTGTTTAGGGTGTGGTTCGGACATGTGTGGGGTATGAAGGGATAGTGGAGGGATGGGGTTAAGTGTTTGTAAAAAGTAAGCATAACGGAAGGGAAAATATAAAAATTAACTAAACTAAATAACAACTTTTAATAAAGGGGATAACATTTTGCCTTCCGATTATACTTAGTTTTTACAGACACTTGACCTTCCCTCTAGCTCCTGTACCCCTACATCATACTCCACACACGTCAGAACCACTCCTTGAACAAATTTTCACCACCCTTACATTCTTTGTTAGTTCAGTTGTTCCTTGATTCTCTTGGAGAATAGCCTAATAAGCTGAAACGGCTGTCAGAGTTAAATCAAAACTGTGAAACGTACCAAGAGTTTGTATATTTTTAAAAACCTTTGTATTAATATGTTTCACCAAGTGCCCAACGAGTCGTCAATAAATTACGTTAAATACAAACTTAAGCCTACTCTGTATTTGTCTACTAACAAACGTGAACCGTAAAAAGAATAAACCTGAACCACCTGCAAAGTTAACAAAACAATAGAAAAACTGTATAAAACGAAATGCTACTCGCTCTGAAAGTAGTAATTCCTGGGATGGACAAAAAACCGGGATGCACAGTCATACCGCCGCACGTACAAATGTGAATTCTAACTATGTTAACAATTTGACCTAATCTTTCTGTTAAAGTGTTACCTGTTCAGGCGTTTGATTGGCAATTATGGTTTTGTTCGTGCTGCATCTTTCCCTACGAATCCCAAGGACTTTTTTCTGATAGTTTTACATTGTAAGAGTCACAAATTGTTGCAAACTGTGGACAACCAATTTGACTTGCAAGTCAGTGCTAGCAAGATCTTCTGTTACGCCATCCAACCATCTCATTCTTGGTCTACGTCTCCGTTTTTTGGCAGGGCCCTTTGCCCTTTCGCCGTTTTTTCATTCTTGGAAAGAGAAAACGATTGCACGGTGAGAACGTATGTGCCGTACAGTTTCAACGGTTTTCGGCTAAAATTCTTCGACAGCCGATGACGTTTGTGCTGGTCTATCATCGAGATGAAATTTCCATAAGTCTGTGTTGGAAGGTCGCTTATAATGAACAATCCGCACCTTCCACCAATGTTTACCGTGGATTCTAATTACACTTAATTCCGCTTACCATGAGAGCAGTCGTCAGGAGAATATTTCTTTACATTAGTTGTAGCAAATATGATTGTGAGCTTCAGTTTTTTATTCTTATTAGAAAACATACTTACAGTTACTAAAAAAAAAATATTTCGTTACATAGTTTTGTGTCCTAAGAAAAAAAACGGTATTTCTACTATTGATTGATTTTTTTTTAGGATTGCGGTAAGTACCTCGAAGTCACGCGTGCAATGCTGCTTTGGTAAGTAATTATAAATTGTCTGAAAAAGCATTTAGTTTTCCTACGATAAACAAATTTAAAATAGAAAAACTACTAATAAAACTACGAGTATAATAAACTACTAACAAATAGTTATTTCTTCTACTACTACCACAAAATGAGTTGTACTTATTGTTTGCACTAAGAAATTAATTGAATACAACTTTATAGGGATCAAAATGTCATTTGAGATGTTTTATGAACTCCAACAAAGACAGTATGAATGTAATAATAGTCTAGTCTTGTTAACAACAGGGCTCAACATCCCTTAGTTGTAACTTGTACACTGTACTGATCTTATACCGTTAAGTATAAGTTCAGTACTTATCGTGAAATTTAATTCATCGCTTTATTGTTACGTCTCTGTACTTTACTTACTACAATGAAAGTTTTAATCTATTACTTTAAAAATAAAATTTTAAGACGTAAATTAGAGGGATGCGAAATACGTTTTCTGAAGAGCATGGCGCTGCGCACATGCAACTTGGAAGTTTTCACATTTAAGTTTTTTATATAATCCAGCGAAAGGTATCCTGCCTAGAATAAACCCTCCCCAACTATGCCGTTCGGACCCGGCGTTAAATTGTAGGTCCCATATACCTGTGAGAGACTCCGTAACACACGCACCACGGGTATATGCGGGGAGGGTACAAACCAGTCGAAAGACTGGAGGATCCAATCATATAATCCAAATGTTAGTGTACTATTCCAAATAAAAAACGATACTAACTGTGCAAGCTGGAAAGAATTATTTTGAAGCTTAGTGAACTCGGACAGTAATTCAAAAGTAACTGCATTTACCAAGGAATTAATTGTGAAAAGCTCACAGCAGCCTTTGTATACTTCGACCAGTTCAAGAGACTTACTTGATTCTGCTTCCAGCTCTTCAAGTGGACGGATCAGCTCTTCTTTGGACCAGCTCTGCTCTACAACCTGGAAGTGCTCTCGTTGCTTGCCAGCTGCTGCCCTGCTGTTCTTCTGACTGAAGAGAACAGCCCACCATCTCTGTCTGTCGTGTGTTCGCCGATACAGGACAGAAGAAAGAAGACTTCGGCTCAGCTGTGCTGGTGAACTAAGCAGCCGGCAAAAAGGCCAGCTGAGCCCCTTCTAAGGTCCATCGGCTACGTGCCTACGAAAGGACCAGGCGCCAACACCTACCGAAGAGGACCTGCCAGGGCTTTACTTGAACAGCGCATCTCTTTTTGCTGCTGCTCAGGCTCGTAGGTAGCACTGGCCCGGACGACCCTTGCGAGCTCCCACCAGCGGTAAGCGAGCTTGTGACATCGCCGAGGTAAAGAGGCCTTGCGACACCCCTCTAGGTAAGAAGGGATATTCAACGAAGCCGATCATTAGCCCAGCTCTCCCTGGATAACCTGAGCAGTCCAGTTCGGCTATACGAAGTCTGGCTCGGGCCGGACCCTAGGTCCCTGGTTGCTGGCAGAGGCGGCCTTGCTGTCTCTGTCCGGCGAACCAACCGCTCGTTGGCTAACATGCCCGGTAAGGCGAGTCAACAGCGACCTCTCTGCTCATGGAGACGGACTCCGGCACTGACTTCCGAACGGTCCCGCTGACGCGTCTGACGCCTTCATCCCAGTTGGGCCACGTGAACCCTCGGCCCTCCTCTTCCTCTCCCTCGGCCTTGGCTATGGAAGTTGCCTCTGCCGATGGTAAAACCGGCCCGGAGACGACTGTGTCTGGCGATACCCAGGCGACACCAGCTACTGGTCGCATTCCGCCCGTCTTCGTGCACAGCATGAGCAACGTCACCGGTTTTTACCGGCCTATTCCGGACCTAGACAACCCTTAGGTTTTGTCCGTCTCCTGACGGAGAAAAGCGAGGCAGGCTAAAGCCTATTCTCTATGACGCGGCTCTTTGTGTACCGCGTCAAGGTGGAATGTGGCTGCGCTTCCAAGTCACTGCCTCAGTGCCACAGATGTCAGCGCTTCGGCCATCACACGGCCACGTGTAATAACACCCCTGTTTCCGTGAGGTGCTCTCTGCTACACCTCACGAAGTACTGCGACACACCCGCATTTAAGAGGTGCATCAATTGTAGCGGAATTCACCCCGCCAAATACCGGTCCTGCCCGATGTACAAGCAGGAGCTTCAGCGGCGAAAACCTGCCACGTCCTAGACATTCGGTCGTGGGTTCTACACTACACCCGCAGCTAGGCCCCTCGCCTCCTGATACAACTGCCGTGACTGTCGCCAAAGTTTAAAAACCGAAGAAACAGAAATCCCAGCGGCCGAAGCAACCACCTGTGACACAGGCAACCCCACTTCAGGCTCCGCCCAAGGCCCCTGTCCTACCTAAGGCGAAAAAACGCCGTAACCCCGCGATATCTGAAGAGATCTCCGCACCAGCCAATACTATTTCGGTTGTGGAGCCTGAGAGACAGAAACCCTACACTTCCGCGGAAGACCCTGCCACTACTTCAGAAGCAGTCTCACCATCCTTGCCTCCACCGCGTTACCCGCAAGTCGCAGGCAAGAAGAAAAGCCAGAAGAAATCCCGTGGCGCTCAATCCGCAACCCAGTCCAGACAGCCTGCGCAACGCGTAAACAAGACCGATGCCTTCTCATCTGTCCAGCCTCCTAGCGGAAAAACATCTGGCTGCAAGGGCAAACAGACGACCGCGTTCTTCCTGGACATAGAAAAAGCCTTCGACCACGTGGGGCACGAAGGTTTCCTCTATAAACTCACGGACGTCCTTCTCCCAGATTGCTACGTTCACTTGATCGGCAGCTTTTTGCGAGACTGTAGCTTCCGAGTGAGAGTAGACCATGCTCTCTCTTTGGACACGCATATTACCACTGGTGTTCCTCAAAGCAGTGTATTTGGGTCTCTCCTGTTATCGGTGTTTGTCAATGACACGTCCCGAGTGGCTGAAGTTAGGTTGTCTCTGTTCGCGGACGACACTGCAGGTTTTGTCTCAGAGCCGAACGCAAGTTATGCGGCAGTCAAGCTCCAGCGCCAACTCGATGCGTATTTCGGGTGGGCCGATGATTGGAGAGTTGCCGTCAACGCTACCAAAAGCTCCGCGGTAATATTCTCGCGACGACGAAAGCGGCCTCGGTCGCTTAAAGTAGTCCCCGTCGAATTGCACTGGACCAACAGCGTCATGTTGATTCCCGACTCACCTGGCGAACCCATGCCCAATACATAAGTCAACGCGCTTCGGCGCAACTCAGCAGACATTGGCCCGTGTTATCTAATCCGGCGATGACCCCCTCACCACCACCCCCCGGCTAGGTAAGCTCATCATCAACTGTTACATTATTTAAGAAATATACTAGTTCATTCATTCATATGATACAAATTCAACATCAACAAAATTAATTCATTAGGCCTAACACTATTCACTAATTTCTTCAACTTAAACGTATAGTACTAAGTGCGCACATACCTATAATTTAGATTTAGCTATAATAGGCCTACTCATGATTTTAGTAATGCTATGAAACTAAATCAAAATATAACATGTTCACTACATCGACTGTATTACTCAATGCTTATAAGCCGCAGACGCAACGTTGCCACGTTTAATATTCCGGCCTTCTACTAGAGCCGGTCATGACTTGGCCCGTTAAATGTACGTACGCTCCTGTTGCAGAATGCGGTAGACCAGGACAGACTGTTGAATTACGAATCACTGGCGGAAGCCCTGCTGTACCAAACTACTATCCGTGGATGGTTTACTTAGGCCTGCTGGAGAGAAATCGTACGGTTAGCTATTGGTGTGGAGGCAGCGTTATCAATAATTACTACGTACTAACTGCGGGGCATTGCGTTTACCGGTGAGTAAACTCTACTACGCGCTACTGTTAAACTTTATTTCTGATTAATAAAATAGTTTTCTATACACGCAGAGCCTCAAGGATTTAACAAGCTGAAAATAAATAACGCTTATGAGATAGAAAATCATACTTAAGAGCATATTTTTACTTCTTCTTCTGATAGTTCCTATCCGTTTCGGATGTTGGATATCATACATCCTATTTTAACTTTCTGCACTGCTGCACGGAATAAGTCAGTTGTATTCATGCCAAACCAGGTCCATAAATTTTTCAGCTATGATATTGTCGGTCGCCCAGCTCCTCTCTTTCCAAGTATTTTTCCCTATAGTATGGACTGCAATAAGTAAAATCACTGTTCATTTCTCATGAGATGTACAGATACTGAACCTGTTTTATCTTCACTGTGTCAATAACTTCCATTCTTTCTTCATCTTTGTAAGAACTTTAACAACATTAGTTACATATGCTGTCCATGAAATGCTCAGTATTTTACGGTAAAGCCACATTTCAAAAGATTCCAAATTTTTAGTTGTGCCTTCAGTCAAAGTCCAAGATTCTACACCGTAGAAGATGACCGAGGATACGTAGCAGCGTAGAAGTATCATCTTTGTGTTCGTTATTAAATCGTGACATTTTTACTAGTAGATTTATATACGCAAGCGCGCGGGCAAACACACACACACACACACACGCACACACACACACGCCTTTCCTGTTCTGTTCTGTTATATACGATCACGACTACTATTACGATACGATACGATTATTTTATAAATTCACACAAATACACACACATCCATGCACTCAACGCAACTATGAAGTGTAATACACCGGCCAGGTCGCAGGATTTTTGTTTCCCGTTGCGTCATGTATATGTAGTTGCACAATAATTAAATAAATTGTTAAGAGGAATGAGGTGTTGTTGACATGAAATAATTGTTTAAAACCATTTAAAAATAATCATCCTGAGGTTTATTCATTAATAGAAAAATATTCCAATTTTAAAAAATTCAAACATTAGATAGATCAAATATCCACTTTTATAAGTTTCACACATATTAGGCTGTTCATAACATCTAAAAACTGAACAATCATATACTCTTGTTAACTAAACAGACATGTTAAATAAGTCATCTAAATTCTTTCATTTTGTTTGTGTCTGATTTTTATTCAATCTTCACATGCTAATAGCAACTCATTTAAAAAGAAACAAAAATTATATTAAACTTAACCATAAAATTACTAGTTGCTATAGAAAAAATAAACTAATTACATCTACTTTCAAACTATTATTTAACTCTATTGACACATCAACATTTTTAACATATAACAAAAGATTTAGTAACTTTCAAATTTTTTATAAAATTAAATTATTGACTTTACCCATAATTTATATTAAAAAATTTTAAGTTTTACTATCCATGTAAAATTGTCTTTCTGAAAGATCTTTTCACAACAAAATTATAAATATTTAGTCATCACCTGCGTACTGCTGCCGTTCCCGTTGTGTGTGTGTGTGTGTGTGTGTGTGTGTGTGTGTGTGTGTGTGTGTGTGCGTCCTGAATCCTGAGAATTTTATGATGATGATGATGATGATGATGCTGTGTTCTATGTCTCTATGGGTTGTTGTTGTTGTTCCTGAGTTCCTCCATACGTCTTGTGTGTGTCGTAAAAGTGTGTTCAGTCGATCGGCAGCCCAGCAACGTGACGTCCTTTGAAAATAGCTTATCATACGGACAGTGTCCTCGTGTAGAGATTCCTTGAGTCTGAGAATACCCCAAAATTGTCGGTCGAATTTATACTGGACTCAATCTGACATGTCCAGGATTGCTCTTGACATGTTAGAAATTGTAACTTACATGCAAAGCGTCCTTTTAATTACGAATCACTTTTTTGTTCATTTTAGCGATTTCGTAAACACACTTGTAGCATGCGCGACATCATTGTTTTCGTAAATTTTTTCTGTTCACGCACATATAACACACATGTTAATTACTCTTTAATTACACCCGTAATTAACATTAATTACTTAGCGTCTTTAATATTGAAAATTTCTGCAATATTTTTATATCACTGCATTAGTTAAAAATCCCTTAATGCAATGGTGTTTTTATAATTGGCGTAAGTCTTTGCTTACAGGTTTAACACAAGTAATTAGTTTATTATAATCTTGTTAAGACATGATTACAGACAAAACAATAAGTCTTTTGCATCACCCCATATTTTCATGTCGTAGCGTGCTCACACACACAAACACACACAGGCTGTAACTTACGCTACCACAGCAGGTGTCTCTCTCGACAGGTTAGATATTGTCAGTTCCTGCACAAAATTGTACAAAACTGTTCCCTATTCTATTTATACTAATTACAATATAAAACATACCGCCCTGGGCAAATATGCAAATATATGTATTGTTGCAATATGTTATTAAAATAACGTTTACTTCTACAATATTTTTTAAATTTTTTATCGTTGTATTATAACTGATAAAAATTAAAATATTATACTAGTAGAAGTAATCCGTCTTGAATAATAATATACAGTAACGGGTACTATTATACTTTGGTTGATTATTAACGATCTTATAACTAGAGTACTAAAAAGGACGACATCAAGGATAGAGAATGAATGTGAAAAATTCAATTGTTGATTTTATCCAAACAAAAAAATTTCAATGGTATGGACACACAAAAAGAAAGTCACAGGAAAGATTGTCAAGGAGGGTTATAGAATAGACCCCACCAGGAAGAAGGAAAAGAGGAAGACCGTTTATAAACATAAGACCATGTTCATTATGGTGCCTTTGTGTGACATGTGTTTTATTAATGTCATGTTGGCTACGTCTGGAACTCATGTCCAGTGTTTATTGCATGTGTAGCCAAATTAGATTTATGTATTTCTGTTTTTTGTATGAGTTTAGATGTTTAAAATAACGTTTTTTCAGTTATTTTTTTGTTTGTCCTATGTAACATTTTTTGAATCTTGGCATTCAGTTACTATTGTTATTTAATTATTTTTTGTTTTGGCATTATGGTTAGAAAATAACAAAAAACAATGCAGTACTTTGGAATTTTTTCAAACTTGATGTGTGTTATAGTGTATTTTAAAAATATATGATCAGGGTTACCAACCTTTGCATTGGTTTAAACTTGATGTGTGTTATAGTGTATATTAAAACTATATGATCAGGGTTACCAACCTTTGCATAGGTTCAAACTTGATGTGTGTTATAGTGTATATTAAAAATATATGATCAGGGTTACCAACCTCTGCCATTATAGTGTATAGAACAGACCTGCCAACATTTTTCTGTGGTATGAAATTCAAACTATATATAAGCAGACGCATTATAGTGTACATTAAAAACCATATGATTGTTGTCGATTGTGATATCATGTTATTAACTCTCTCACACACACACATTTACTAGATTACTGTTGTGTGTGTGTCTCTCTCTCGCTCTCACTCTCTCTCACATTTGAATGTAAGTAACTATCTCGCTCGCTCTCTCTCTCTCTCTCTCTCTCTCTCTCTCTATGCCATCGGTTTTACTGTAATATCATGTTATCAACTCTCTCTTTGAATGTAAGTAACTATCTCGCTCGCTCTCACTCTCTCTCTCTCTCTCTCTCTCTCTCTCTCACATTTGAATGTAAATAACTATCTCTCCCTCCCTCTCGCTCTCTCACACACACACACACACACACACACACACACACACACACACACACACACACACACACACACACACACATAGTAGATTACTGTTGCATCTCTCTCTCTCTCTCTCTCTCTCTCTCTCTCTCTCTCTCTCTCTCTCTCTCTCTCTCTCTGTTTATGTAACATCTCTCTCTCTATCTCTCTCTCTCTCTCTCTCTCTCTCTCTCTCTCACATCTCCACACGTTTTTGACACTCTTTGTCAGGATCTTCGTGAGCCACAAGGAACGAATAACATTTCGCTCTGAGTCCCACGAATTCTCTAACAGGACGACCACACGTTTCATCCTTGAACAGTCGGACAACTTTTTGTTTTTAAGACTATAACAAGAATGAGACCTGGGGGGTAATCCGACGTGTCAAACAAGTGTAGGTCCTCCTTCATGTCTGCATACAAGTCAGATGTTTGGATACTATACATCAGACTGTCCGTATCCGTCATTAACAATCTAACGTTACAGCCGTACTTGGCGACAGCATAACGATAATGGAAGTCATACATTATCGTTTTTGCTAACGTCAAGCACCAATATTTATGTTTGTGAATATATATATATATATATATTTAATCATTTTAAACAAATTATGGTTCAATGACCCCTAATACATCTCAAATGCATTATTTATTGAATTTAATACAGGACTTGTTCAAATAAGTAGAAACATCGTTGCGCGTGTGTTTGTACGGATTTTTTCTCAGTTGTAACGGTACAGTTATTCTTACACAATTAGATCTCGGTACAAATTGGTTGTGAAATGACAAACATGTTGAAAGCTTTTTGTATATATAGCACATAATGTATATGGTACTGAAGCAGGTACTGTGCAGAGAGAAAATTTATTAATTCAGTCACATGTTTCGTCCAGCAACAGCAGATTTTCTCGACGAATATATATGTTTCCTATTAATTGAAACAATTACTACAGAATGTTTATTAGTGTAAGAAAATTAATTATTGTTTGTAGCTGTTGAAATACAAACAACTTTTGTTTTTGTTGTTGTTGACGAGATTTTGTTTACCAAAAGTATAACTTTGTACTGTTTTGAGCTCTGGTAAATTTATGAATTTAAATGGTTAACTGTAGCCAAACTCGCTGCCAGTAAACGTGTGGGACATGAGTAGAAGGTTAACTGCAAAAATTTCAAGAAATTCCGTAAAGTATGTCTTTTCTCTTATTTGTCAATCGTAAGCAATTATACAGTATTTTAAATTAATAAACAGTGATATTTTGGAGAAAATCATTACTGCATTCTTCACGTATATATATATATCGATGTATCATACAACGGTAGGGTAGGGGTAGCTCCCATGCTTGTTTTGGAAGTGAATACTTTCTAATCTGTAAGTAGTGCTACTTAGTGACAACGCTTAATTATTATTTTTGCTATATATAAATTTCTAAAATCGATGTAAGGTTATGTCAATAACCACTAATACGTACATTCACCTGACAGTGAGAGAGAGAGAGAGAGAGAGAGAGAGAGAGAGAGAGACACACACATTATATTTGTACTGTGAATGTATACATATTTTCATTTATAAATATGTTAGCAGTAACCAACGAGAAACGCTTGTTTGTTGTAAGGGGGGTACTACACTTAGGAAGTTATTTACCGTGCTCGACTAAATCATATTTTCAAGATAAAAGGGTTGTGTCAAGACATAAAATCATGCTACGATCATGCGAACAACACGTGTGACATCGTATACGTTACTTACCGTGACGCTTCATTACTATTTTTGTCATATATAAATTTCTATCTCTTCACGTATCAAATTGTTTCTTTACGTTTGTATTTTGTCCAAGCCATGTTAACTTCACACACACACACACACACACACACACACACACACACACACACACACACACACACACACACACACACACACACACACACACACACACACACACACACACACACACACACACACACACACACACACACACACACACACACACACACACACACACACACACACACACACACACACACACACACACACACACACGCACACGCACACGCACACGCACACACACACACACACACACACACACACACACACACACACACACACACACACACACACACACGCACGCACGCACGCACGCACGCACGCACGCACGCACGCACGCACGCACGCACGCACGCACGCACGCACACGCACACACACGTGCGCACTACAATTTCCTCTGCTTAGAGAGGAAATGCTTAGACGGGGTTTCAACGGACAGACCAATCTGCTCGTACGCAAGGGGTATAACCTTACGCGTACGTCGACAGTATTGACCGGTTCAATGAAACAAGTCTGCCCGCTCGCGAACACTTTGATAACCGATTGATTGAATCGTCTATTTCGGGCGCAGATTAACACACACACACACACACACCACACACACACAATAAAAATATGTAAAACAAAATACAGACGTTCTTTTATTCAAACGTAACATGCGAAAGTTTGAAATATATTTATCGCCTACATCGTTGTGCCCTACTTTCTAAATTTGATACATAGCAAAAATAGTAATTAAGCGTTGTCACCACTCATGATTATTACCGTATGCATATGTGTACAGAACAAACATAAATATAGTTTACAGACCAATGTAATGCAATATTTTAAAAATTCATTTTGCATTGATTAAATATATATATATCGCAAACAATGTTACATAAAACAAATACAATATTAATAATAATTTTTGACATTGTAAGATTTTAATAAAAACAGATAACGGTTCGTCAACAACAAAATGGACTGCACTCATACATTATTCTTGTCCAAGGAGCAACTTGGTTGTAGTGATCAGACCTGTAGAAAAAGTACACTTTATCGTAATTACTTTGCAGTAGAAACATTATACTTACATTGTCTCTATATGGCTCCGTTTTCTTCTTTTACAGCCTGTAAATATATAATATACCGCCTTCCTTATTTCTTCCTTATTAATACGAGATATTAGTGCTGTAACTCATTCTCTGACGATCATAGACAAGTTGTAAATTGACTTTATTCCTTTTTTGTAATTTAGATGTAAGTTTTGAATTAAGATGTGGTTAAAAAATAAGTTATGACAAAATACCTATAATTTTATGTTCTATCATGTCCAGTGCAATGTTAGTGCGCGAGTGCGCGGGTACGCGTGTGATTTACATTCTATTGAATAACTTCATTTAATAATTAACATTTCTTCATGAAACTTAGACAGCATATGCACCATATTGAATTCTACGTTTTTCATATATTCAATGCTGCAGAGCTATAATTTTTATGTTTTTTTTTAATGAAATGAATTCTTCTTTTAACTCGTTATCTGCAAGAGAGTAATAAAAACTGTAGATTAAATCTAGACAGACTTTTGCAGACTTTGACATAGTTTTAACTTAAAGTCAGTCTATCACGATAAAAATATATGACGTATCAAAGATTTCAATCAATCAGAAGTTGTAAAAATTATTCGAGTTGGTCCTCTGCCGAGAACACTTCGTGCAGTTTTCTTCGAGGTCTCGTCATAGAAGGTCGTACAGACTGTAGCGAGTTTTTCGTGCCAGGACGTGTCTATTCTGTAAGTGACGTAGAACTTAGGTACACGTTACGAGTTTCTCGCTGCGTTATCTAGAGTTGCAGAACTCAAATTATAACAAGATATAAATAGATCAAAATAGATAAATAGATATTAGTGCTTTTCGCGTAAGTGCAAGATTTTTCCGCTTAGACAGCAATATTCATCGGAGTATTACTGATTGACGCGAGAACACTTGAAGAGACTGGATTGTGTAAGCATAATACACAGATCTATTTAATTACTCATGTATAAAAACCCTAAGATTAATTAGTAAACAATAAGAGATAGATAACCGCGGCGTGTGTGTGAAACGCGCGTGTCAGCTACGCCAAGGTCAACGGGCATATGGTCATCAACAGCTGATCGACGGACATCGACGTTAGTGTGGAATTATACACCTAAGTAAACTCACAATAAAAAAAAAGAATCAGTAAACTCTGATATATATAGTAATTTGCATATAATTATGTGTATTGCATATATTTCATAATTGTATAGTTATTATGTGTAGGGTGTAACGCAACTAATCCTCTTTGCTTTTAGCTATAACTCGTCGAGTTTTGCAGTCACCCTTGGTGTACACGATAGATTCAACATAAACGATGGCTGGACTCAGACCCACTACGTTTCCAAAATTATCCTGCATCCTGAATTCAGCTTCCCGCCTAGCGACCTAAACGATATCGCGGTACTGAAACTTCGCTCGCAGATAGAATTTAACAGTGATGTGCGACCAGTATGTCTTCCTAATAAAGGTAATTCGGTTTTGAATTATAATTTACATTATAGTAGATTATAATATTAGAATAGATACAGGCCATAATTATTGACATGATAATGTCTTTTAGCTGGACATCGTTTGAAACTTTCTGTAACATTTTATTTACCGTCACGCTGTATGACGTCATCATTGCGTGACGTCATCAAATGTTTGTTTCCACACTTTCTATTCCCCACAGTCTAGAAATCTTATTTTTATAGCCTAAAAACATTATCACGCTTCGACGTTTCGGTTTCGTCGAAATTCTTTAAACTTTTGATCGGTAAACTGACAAAAGCCAACGACGATATCGTCGTTGCCTCCAAGGACAGAAGATTAATCTTCAGACTGTATCCGGAACAAAGAATGAAGGTGCGCCTGGACCAACAGCGTGGAGACAGGATAAGGCTTCCGCCTAGGATGCTACGTAGGATAAGGATGTGTTAGTGTACGCAATTCACTGATGTTATGGATGTTTACAATCGTTTATAACAGTATAACTACGACGGTCCCACGGTTCGTCGTATTGTGCAGTGGAACAACATACAGACACCAATCAAGCCACTAATTACCAACTTTAATTAATTACAAATAGCAATAATTCAAGTTAAATTTGTCGACAGAAAATCTTCTTCTTCTGATAGTTCCTATCCGTTCCGGATGTTGGATATCATACATCCTATTTTAACTTTCTGCACTGCTGCACGGAATAAGTCAGTTGTATTCATGCCAAACCAGGTCCATACATTTCTCAGCTATGATATTCTCGGTCGCCCAACTCCTCTCTTTCCAAGTATTTTCCCTACAGTATGGACTGCAATAAGTAAAATCTCTTTTCAATTTTCATGAGATGTCCCAGATACTCGTGAAGCTTTCTTATCTTTACTGCGTTAATAACTTTCCATAGCAGCGTAAAAGTCTCATCTTTGTGTTTATTGATAAATCGTGATTTTTGATACACACAATATAGTTGTCAATTATTATCAATTATTAGACTTACGCTCTAATTATAACACAATAATCACTTTCAACTACTCCGCAACAATCACTTGATCCGGACTATTCAATCTCGCCAAGTTTAACTAA
Organism: Magicicada septendecula; assembly: GCA_034769895.1. NCBI lineage: Eukaryota > Metazoa > Arthropoda > Insecta > Hemiptera > Cicadidae > Magicicada > Magicicada septendecula. The sequence goes on along the minus strand of CM068372.1, from coordinate 71,423,261 downwards.
CTTCTAAGCCGGCCAACTGCCTAGGAACCGTGACCAGACGCCTGTTAAAAGTGGCTACGATGTTCACGCCAGGGAAAGCGTTGTCGGCAATAAGAATCGTTAGCGCGATGCTCGTTTATTCGGTACGGCAAAAAAAAAAAAAAAAAAAAGTTATTCTGGAACTTCTGCGGGTTAAGGATCTTAGGACATAAGGATCTAAGACCGGTTTCGACGTTAGTTACATCTGGCGATAGTATAGAGTGCGGATCAAGTGATTGTTGCGGATTAGTGGAAAATTATTATTGTATTATAGTTAGTGTGGAACAACTGACATTGTTGTTGCGTGTAATCAAATTTAACTTGAATTATTGTATGGTAGTACCTTATTGATTTAAAATTGTTATTTGTGGCTAACTAAAATTGGGAACTAGTGACTTGACTGGTGTCTGTATTTTGTTTCCACATCCGTGAGACTGTCGTAACAACGTGTAGATAACGGTGTCTGACAGTAGACATGTACTGTCTTACCCAATCACGTAATCCTATTTTTTTTCGAGAAACCTCAATTATTATTAAAAAATGTGCATGTAACTGTCTCCACATTTTTTTAAACACATATTTGTAAAAGTACCTGACAAATGGTATTTCTTGAACACAGTCAAATTATCAGACTTTTTGTGGAAACCGGACATATGATGGCCCTAAGAGCAAGATTTTATCTGTATTATACTTTACAGTCAAAGGAATCACCCCTGTAATAAGTAATCTAAAATTGAAATCTGAAAAATTGTTCTAATACAAGGTGGTCCACGGAAATCTGACGATTATAAATATAAAATAAGCAATACAAAACATATGTTATTTGCTTTTATTATTATGTAATTACAGGAAATGTGATGCCATTTACAGGTAAACGTTTAGTTTTTAAATAAAATTTCTCTCAAATGTCCTAATAATTTTTTATGCACTGCTGCAGTCTGTCCTGTAGATTTTACATTGCTGCTTGCACCACTGTGTTTGATATTTCTTCCTATGGCTGTTATTTCTTCCTATATGAACGCCTTAAGTTCATTAGTGTCGTTAGGGTTAATAAGAGATGCTCTAGACTTGAGGTTTCCCTTCTAGGCTGGTTGGCAACAGCTCGCCATTCTTCACGCTTCTCTGCTTTTATTTTCAACTCACAATATGATGTGCAGTTCATATCGATCAATAACTGTTTCATGTAGTCTAAACGGGATCGACCTCTGTGAATCTTCCCTTCAATTGTTCCTTCTATTATTCTCTTAACCAACCCATTGTGTCGTAGTATATGCCCTACATACTTAGCTCTTCTGCCTTTTAAATTTCGCAGAAAGCTCTTCTCCTCCTGAGCTCTTCTAAAGACTTCATCATTCGTTATCTTCTCCCTCCAGTTTATCTTGAATATTCTTCTGTAGCACCAGGTCTCAAATGCTTGGAGTCTCTTCTTGTCACTTTCTCTAATTGTGCAAGATTCACTCCCGTATAGGGCAACACACCACACGTATGTGTTTACTAGATTCTTCCTTATTTTTAGGCTGATAGTGTTTGAAGTGAAGAGGTTTTTTGATTGTTGAAAGCAATTTTAGCCTGTATTAAACTTGCGGTATGCCCAGAGAAAATAGTCATATACTGTGACAGGGGACCATCGTGACGTCTACGCAACTTCTCCTTCTCCGGAAATCACGTGGCCTGGAAACACCTTTCACTCTACCGCCATGGATGCTCTGGGCTGTTGCTCCATCCTGCTAGAACCACACAACGTTCAAGTCAATCCCACGACGATGAAGTTCAGGAGCAAGAAATTTTTGTAACATCGCTACGCATAGAGCAGAAGTGAGTACTAACATTTCTCTTTCTTCTTCAAAGAAATAGGGCCTATGATCCCAAAATTTGCCACAGCACACCGAACAGTGCTTATCGTCGACAAATTTATGGATTGCGACTAGGAACAGCATCGTGACGTAGAACATTAAAGTAGTGGCGGAATAATCTCTGAGTAATCACAATTAAATCACCATTTTTAAAATATTGTTACGACGGTTTACTGATCGTCGTATGGTATAGTGGAAAACAAAATACAAGACACCATTTAAGTCACTAATCACCAGCTTTAATTATCACAATTAAACAGTTTGTAATCAACAAGATTGTCTTTTACAACAAATCAAATAAAAATTGTTCACACGCCATAAAATGTTAACTAATTTAAACACAATTGTATTACAATTGTCCCGTACGATTATAAAACTCATAACAGTTCGCCACAATACATCGACCCGCACTGTGTAAATCGCCACTCAAACACACTGCGTACTCGTCCGACTGAAATACAATACTACGAACCGGATTCCAATAAATCGCAACTCAAACTGACTGAGCGTCGCTGAGTACTTGTATTTATACCCCGCCGAAATACCAGAATATTCCATACTGGGCGTTAAGAATGGTACGCCAAGAAGAGAAAAGTAATAATCATTCACACGCACAAAAGCACGAGAACGTAAAGATTGCGTAAAACTAATACAAACCACATTATGAGAGGCTAACTCACTGGTTGCCGGTACCCATCTGAAAGCTTGACCTTGACGACTGCTGGCAAGGACAACAGCTAATAGTCTACTTAAAAATATCGTGCCGTTACTCTATAGGTGACTATTTGCATTACTTTATACCGGATCATATTTTAGTAGTGTGCGCTCATTTATAACAGATCATTGATATACTTAAATGTATACATTTTCTGAGAAGTAGTTGAATACTTAAGCTGTAAATTATTAATGTAATTATAAATTTCTTCAAACAGGCATTGAATAAGTACGCGAGCGTAAGCACTTTTCATCCAGCGGGGAACATTTTTCCAAAGCGATGACCTATACTTTTTATTTGCTTAGCGGTTTTCTGAAAGTCCAATTAAAATTTTAAGATCACAATCCGAGAAAGTGTTGAGGAAAAGTTTTGAAATATCAAGGATGTAAGCAGAGCGTAGCGGAGCATTAACAGAAAAGACGAGAGCTGTGTTGTGCTTCACACACATTGTTTTCTTATACGCATATTTTGTTGAATCAGTATTGTGTAAAATCGTAAAACAAAATTTATCATTTATAAACAACGTTGACTACACTGAACAACTATAAGTCAACGAAATATGCGTTGAAATAAGAAAATAAAATAAATACAAAGAAATTCGTATAGTTTTTTCGTTGTTTAATATTTCAAAGATGCAAATACTCCGATATGAAACCATGAGACGTCTCTCTCTCTCTCTCTCTCTCTCTCTCCCTCACCACACACACACACACACACACACACACACACACACACACACACACACACACACACACACACACACACACACACACACACACACACACACACACACACACACACACACACACACACACAATTCGAAGAATAGGCCAATATATTGCATACTGAAAATGTAAAACACGTCTTCAAATAAAGTAAACACAAACAAATATCCTAAATATCGTAAATATAACTTACCATAATGTCCAAGACACCCAGTACTTTGTTTTTATGAGCTTCTGTTGTTTCCACAAAGCACTCGATTTCCTTGTACTATTTTTCGTAAAAAATGCATTAAAGTAAACACTGCATACAATTTATTTACATATAACGATGTCTAAATACACGTTTGTCGTAAGAGTTACAGGGTAAATTAATACAGTAAATAAAATTGGAAATATTATAACAGACGCACTACTAAAATGCACTACCTAAATTATTACGACTGATGTCTACTGAACTTTCTTTCAGTCAGGAAACATTTCGATACCGCACATATCTGCGTCGAAATCTGTTTCCGGCTCACAATCACTGGCACTCTCACTATCTAATGAAATCACAAACCTATCGGTTTCTTCGTCAATAATTATGTCTTTTTCACAGTATTCCTTATCTAATCCTTTAACTCTATCACACAGAGGTTTCCAGTCATCTTCGGATAGTTGAGCAAATTTTCGTTCAAACAGGGCAATTACATCACTCATTATAAATGTAGTACAGTATTCTGTTGTGCAACATACCCTTTCACGACAAACCATATCATCTCGATCGGGTTTAAATCGGGATGATATGGCGGAAGTCGCAGTGGCGTATGACCATGAGCTTTCAGTAGCTCGTCAACTACGTACGTTTTCTTGTTACTCTGGTGGTTTTTTATAAGCGTTACAATTTCAGGCTTCAACATATTTGTCGAAAATGGGACACTGTTATCCTCTAACCATTTTATCATATCCTCGTTTTTGGAATTCGAGCTGGGTGGCTTATTTATCTCCACGTTGTGAGAGGCTGCATTATCCATTACAACACATTCAGGAGGTAGGTTGGGAAGAAGTTTCTCTTGCAACCATTTTATGTAATTTTCGGTATGTAACCCATTTAGCCTCTAGCGTTGATAATTATTAGCCTTTCGCCTTTAGATACTGGCCGGTGTATACATTTTGCACTGGTGTCTCTCCACGTTTTAGATAACACATGACTACAGAGAATATATGACTCGTTCACATAAAAAATTGGTCTTTTCTCTCCCTATGCTTAATTATTACACATTTTAAATAGTGAATACGCTTTTGGCGTAAGTCACTCTTTTCGATAAGAATTTTCCTATTACTTGAAGTAGCTTTCCACTTAAAACATAGCGATTTCAAAATAAATCTAAAACTACGGTCGCTACCGTTACAATTAATCTTTTATTCAAGTTTTTTCCTAAATATTTCTGCGGTTGAAGTCTCCATTCAGCTACATACACTTAATGAACTGTTCTACGAACAACGCATTTATCGAAATCGTCGATATCAGTAACGGGTTTGTCCCTTTTATATTTCTTTGGAGTCGAAAATGAACATGTTGGACTGCCATCCTTACACATTTTCTTGGCTTCTTGCAATATTGTCTGAACTACCGTCCTTGAAACTCCACATGCAGCTGCTGTACCCTCTTGGCATTTTTGAATGGGTACAATAAAGTCGTTACGTTTTCCAGTTTTCATTATTGCTTTGTGTTTCTTGTTTCATGAAATCACAAACTTTTATATTATTTCCCTGCTCTAATTATGGAGTTTCTTGCCTTTTAATTTTGATACAAACTCTGACGTATATGCCAAAATTGCGAAGCACAAACACAAAAAATATGAATACACAATTGAAGACTCACTACACTAACAAGACGCACCAACGAGTATAAACAAATGGTACAACACAGATTACGCAATACACTTCGAGGCGTAGCCATATACTGAAGTAAAAAAAAATCCACTCATTTGCAAGCCATTGACAGCGGATGTTTTCAGTTCCAACTGCATACAACATGTTCTTCCATACCCCGCCTGTCGAAACTGTTTCAAGGTCAAGCTTTCAAATTGGTACCGGCTTGTATAACTGTACGAGTACTACGGGGGCTACTCAGATCCTTGCCTCTGTCTGATGCTATTCTACGCTATTGTTGATAACGCGTAGTTACGAAGTTTTTTTGTAAGTAATTAGATAATTGAAAATCCAAATTGTAATTACAAGATTGATTACAGGTTCAGTTACAATAAAAAGCAGAGCCTATAACCAGTCGTTTATTTTTTAATAATTTTTTTAATTTTACTGGGGTGGCTAACCTCCCTTGCCTTCCTTGATGAGCCGCCGCTGGCCAACAGTCATGTTACTTCGCGGTGGCCAATCCAGCGCTGCGCGAAACACTTTTGTAGTATGATGGGGGAGGCGGAGCGGGAACTCAAGGGATGTCCGGTCCGGTTGTATACTGACAAAAGACACGGCACTGCTCAAGGTGCTACGTCGAGGTTGCCAACCTTCGCACTACTCTACACACTACCTGAGTCTCCTACATTAAGAACGGTTTTTATATGTTCAGAAATACATGTTAAACATGTTTTAATAAGTATCCAAGTCACTTATTGGCAAAATATATATAATATTTACCGTAGTTTTCCGTCGTGTGACTTCGTGTTGTGTTCGATTAATTTACGCGTTTCGAAACTTATGTTTTGTCTTCAGAAATAAAAAAATCACTCAAAGTGAGGTCGTTAAATATTAAAATTGCAAATTATGAAAACAATTCTACACATATCCGCGTTACATGAATGCGCACTCGAGGGGACCGAACGGACACTGCTAGTAGCTATTGTGTAAACAGGTTTATTGCAGTATCGTAGAGTGGGTTTGATTTGAAGTTTAAATCATCGTTTAGCACAAAGTCACGAAGTGTACGTCATTGTACGCACTATATATTTTGAATTCTTCCAAGGTGTTCGTGTAAGTGCCTTTATTACAAACACATATGGGTTTCAAGTTGGGATTAAAGCTCGTATATTTAATTCTAACTTGAAACCCATATACGTATGTAATAAAGGCGCATACATGAATCCCTTGGAAGAATTCGAAATATATAGAGCGTACAATGACGTACACAGTTGTGACTTCGTGCTAAACGATCATTTAAACATCAAATCACACCTACTTCACGATACCGCAATAAACCTCTTTACACAATAGCTACTAACAGACAGTGTCCGATCGGTCCCACTCGAGTGAGCACTCACGTAACGTGGATATGTGTGGATTTTTAAAAAAATATTTGCAATTTTAATATTTAACGACCTCATTTTGAGTAACTTTTTATTTCTGAAGACGGAACATATGTTTCAAAACACGTAAATCAATCGAACGCAACACGAAGTCACACGACGGAAAAAATACGGTAAATATTATATATATATATATGTGTGTGTGTGTGTGTGTGTGTTAAATTACGTAGACTGTGCTTTTTACTCAGGTTTTGAGTGTAAAAATGGTTGCAGAATAATTACATTGTTGTCTGTTTACTATAACAGGTGATAACTTTACCGGACGACAAGCCACAGTTATTGGCTGGGGTTATTACGACTATAGAAAGCAGCTTAACAGAAAGCTATGGCAAGTGAATGTCACAGTCCTCGAGGATACCCAATGTAAGAGATCTCCTTCAGATCGGGTGCGAGACGATATTCTGTGCGCATACGGGCAGTACGGCGGTACCTGTCAGGTACTGGAAATATCTTAAGCAATCATTATGAAATGGTAAAAGAGTAAAATTTCACAGAAATTAAGATTTTGTCTGTTTAACAAATGATTTGATTACAAATTTGCTGGTTACTCTCTTTTTTACAAATAACAATAACAGTAGGCAACAAAGAAAATCATTATTTTGTTTCCTGACTGAAATTAGTCGATTTTGATTGTTTATTAGGTAACAGTTTTATTGATATATGCCTATTGTTCTTATTGTATACGAAATTACAATCTGCAGAACAAAAAATAACATTAAACATTTTAGTTAATACAATATGCAAAAATGAATTTACATAGAAATGTTTATAAAATGTTTACATTGTTAAAGAAAGAAAAATTAATTCTTCAAAAGTTAATACTGTTATTAAAATTGTTCATTATTATTGTTTTTCTTTGTTGTTTTTACGTTTTCGAACGCTTCCTTTTAGCATGCCACTTGTGCTCTTGGTTTGGAACATCCCTTGCTAATATCCAGCAGTAATCTGCAAGCATGGACACGTCCCATTTGCCCTGATACCTCTCCTCTATGGCGGCGATTTCTTGGTGAAATCTTTCACTATGTTCTTCACTTACGTCTCCACAATGGTCAGAGAAGAAATCCAAATGCGAGTGGAGGAAATTAATTTTAAAGACACATTGCATCCTAACTTATAGTATTTTTTCCAAAAGCTCATCTATATTTTAAAATAGTTTTCAGCTTTTTTCTTGCCTAAAAACCCCTTAACTTCTTTTTTCAAATGTTTCCCAAGCCGCTTTCTGATTGATGTTAAGTGCATTTTTGAAGTTTTCATCTTTCATCAGCTTTCTGATTTAAAACCCAACAAAGATGCTTTCTTTGACTTGCCTACCTTTACTCCAAAGTAATGAAAGTAGGGTCATTTTACTAGCTGTGTTATAGGCCGTTTGTGAACAAAAAATGTCACGTCACCACATACACAGCAAAAGTTGTTAGCACAATTAACGAAATAGTGTCAGAGTTTCTCGACACAATATAAGGAAAGAAAGAAAATATCACCAACACTCACTAACCTTACAACGCAGTCGGACGAAAACTAACCTCAAATGACAGATTTGCCAACCGCAAAAAATGAAATTTCCTTATTTAAAACAAAAATTCCCATAACTATACATAAACTGATGGATCTTGAAAATATGAGCTAACTAACCATTTTAAAGGTTAAATTAGTTTTTTGTAGCCCAAATGGAATATAAAATTGCTACTTTCAAGCAGGAAACATTTTCGTTGTTGAACAGTGTAATTGACCGCCTTATACGCCCCCTTGGCCGCCTTGGCCGCCTTGTACGCGCGTGTGTGTGGTATTTTATTCGTCGCACACACACGCGCGCGCGCGCGCTTATTAGAATGACTTATATTTTAATAAGAGATTAAAAGTACAGCACAAACGCTTTATTTTTTCCAGTGGTACCTTTAGTATTAAAAATACATAAACGATGTTTCGTTTCCAGGGCGACAGCGGCGGACCGATATTTACTGACATAGGTAGCGCCTTCATGGTGCAAATAGGTAAGTAACATATAGTTTATTGAAGATTGCAAACGTAGTTAGTAACTAGAACACAAAACTAACTGACAAATCACACACCGTGTACGTCTCTACGTGTTTGTATAGGCCTAAACAGTATTCCCAGTTTTGTTAGTTTTATTAGCAGCCATCTTAACACCAATTTTGTCACTACTTATTGCCACACTGCTAGATACTTCGTTCTTGACGAGGCTTTTCGGTGTCTCCACCATCTTCAGGTCTTAAGCGACATTTTGTACCTCTACAAACTCATATATATACCTAGAGAACCCCCCTTAATTGTTTGAATTTCCTCGGAATCAAGAATAAGTAATCGGAATAATCATAATATCGGGAGTCATAAGAATAAACAAATATTAAGAAAATATCGTTGATAAGAGTAATTCTCGATACCGGGAGAGACTTAGGGGGGAAAACGGTCAGTGACGAAGCTCGGTGAAGGGCGGACCAATAGAATAGTAGGTAGTGACGATGCTCGGTGAGGGGCGTGGCCCAGTTGGATCACGCAATATGGGGTTGGTTGATTCCGAGCGAATTAAAACAATTAGGGGGGGGGTCTCTAGGTATATATATGTCGTTTAAGACCTGAAGATGATGGAGACACCGAAAGGCATCGTCAAGAACGAAGTATTTAGGAGTGTGGCAATAAGTAGTAACAAAGTTGGTGTTTGTATATTTATAACGTTTTTTTGTTGTCTGTATCGTTAACGAGCCACACGTTTGGTAGCCATTTATTTTTATAACGATTTTTGTTGTTATCTATATCATTAACTAGCCACACGTTTGGTAGCACAATTTATTTGCAACGATACTTACATTATAAAATTTACAACGGGTGTAATCATAATAATAATAACAACGTGAATTGTTTAGAATCTTTCAAACATTTATTAATTAAAAATCTCAAAAATATTGCGAGTTAAAACTTCATTATTATTTGCATGTGTGTATTTGTAGTACACATAGGCCTACTTGTGGATAAAATACAAGTAATATCTTATATTAAGTATAGAAACATAAAATACACTTATAAGTATAAATAACATTGATTATGATATAATATTGATCTCGACTTGCTCAATTTCTTTAATTCTTATTAAATTCTCTAATCTTTCTTTTTAAATTATTATTGTTGTTGGATATGCATCTCTTATTTATGACATATTAATTACTTCAAAAAATTTACTATTTACTTTCAAAAGTAATTTAAATATATTCGATAAATTATCATTTCAAAAATATACTTTCATAAATTTAAATATTACTGTACAATAAACAGTTACATTTACAAATTATTAATTTCACTTTTTAAAATTATATTGTCTTTCTTTTACACGGTTTTATTGTCTTTAATTGAGTCTTTTATTTTGATGAATACATGGCTTTATTTCACCTTAATCGTGGCGGTAATTCCTCAGCGTATCCTCTTCTGGTCCTGAGTCCTTGATCCAGGTTGATCCTTCGTAGTCGGTGTAGTCCTGGAGTCCGCTCCCCGTCCTCCGGATCCTCTCGGTAGTCCGATGACTCGTACCGTACGGCTGGAATCTATACCATGTAGTGGGATGCTCCCTCGTTTCCAGTAATAGCCTCTGGCTGCAGCGGTGATCTCACGAAAGTGATGAAGTTGTCGGGCATAGCCTCCGGCTGCCGCTGTAGTTGAATGAGAAAGAGAAATTTGTCGGGCATAGCCTACGGCTGCCGCTGTAGTTGAACGAGGAAAAGGCTGGTGTGTCTCGCGTATTTATACTCTAGGGCGCAAAAATCATCTCTCTACAATTCTTTGCATGAATCAGTCTGTCGTAGAGTTCTTTTATAAACACGATTATTTACACAATTATTTCACTGGTCTTCGCAACATGCGAAGTCTTTTGCAAATTACCCGATATTCATCTGGTCGGTAACTTTTATATGTAGGCTACAACTGTGTGTTAACCGCTTTTCTCTGTCTTAATTATTATAGGTTTTATTTACATTTATTTACACTGTATTTACACTTTTTATTGTTTTTGCACAATCTTCTGTATACGCGTGCGTCTTTATATTATCCACACTGTAGCGTATTTTGTTTTGTGATATTTTACACAGATTTATCACAATTTAAATAATTTATTTACTGTTTAACGTTATTTTAGGGGTGGCGCTTTGCAGGAATTAACTGGCTGCACTCACACACGTAAGATACACGTGTATACAGACGCAGCTGTGTGTGGCATGACTTCCCTGTTCGAACAGGCAAATTCGTTGTTCACCTTTACAGCTTTCTATCTGAATTATTATACTACTGACAATATTGATTATTTATTTTAATTTACATAAATTATCTTAACTAATTGTGCAATGCACAGTACCATATACATACGTACTGTTGCAATATATTGTTACGCCCTTGAGATAGGCAACTTGTGTGACGTAGCGACATTTGATCTGCGGGACGGGCATTAACACAGCTTCCAGCGTGCCTGTAACAATGCAATTACTCTCATGTGCGTCACCTATAAGACCGTAGATTCTTCTTTAACCTCGGCGACCAGCGGCCGGGCGAGACCAGTTTGGACCTACGGCATTAGTTTGTTATCGCAGTTAGTTTATTTCTGTGACTTGAGGTTTAGTGTTAAGTGATTATTGTATATTTCATAACGTGACACTGCAATAGGGTGACATTTATTGTTTATGTGTTGGACAATCTTCAGCTTAAAGGATCGTTGTAGACGAGTGATTTTGTTTATTTTTAACAATAATTAAAGTTATAATTAGCGACTTAATCTCGTGTCGGTTATCCTGTTTTTATTGTGCAAAACGACGATCCGTGTCTGTCAAAACTTTGGTGTCAGAAGTGGGATTGAAGCTTCAACTTTTGAAACAGAGAACGCTTTGTAGAAGAATAGTTTCCGTTGTAATTAATTTACAAGAACGGACACCAGTAAGATGAGGAAATTTTCCAATCGCTGATACCCCAAACGGAGGAACGGCGCCGACAGGACGCGGAAGAAGTAGAAAAAAAAACAGAAAGAAGAAAGCAAAGGGAAAGCAGAAGAAGAAAAGGATTGGAGGATGAGAAACGACGACAGGAAGCAGAAGAAGCAGAGAAACAAAAGGAATTAGAAACGCAGGTATGAAAATTAAGAAGGACGGGAAAGACAAAAGCACTCTCGGCAGAAGCACAAAAATATCAGAAATACACTGTTGCTGGAGTTGGAGGAACGACAAGACGAGAAACTTAAACAGAAAGCAGAGGAACGGAAGCGTAAAGCAGAAGACAGAGGAGCAAAAGCTGATACAAGAATACTGCTGCAAAGATGGATATTCTACGTGGTGACTTGAGTTAATAACACGTTAATCTTCACTGGGAAAGCAAAAAGATTATCTGCAGTAAAAAAAATCTGTCTCAAATGTAGAAGAATCAGTATTGATAAAAGTATGCGTTGCTGTTGAAGAGTCAGTTGAAAGTACAAAACAAAAAGTTAAAAGTGAAGTCGGGGAGTTAACGAAAATACTCCCTCGTGTTTCTAATCAAAATGATTAACAGACTGTACCAGTTGTAAAGACAGATAATGACATACAATATAAGATAACAGATGCTTGAGTCTGCAGTTGAGCCCGTTTATACCAAGGTCCGAATAATCACAATGGAAGGAGTCACCGGACGACGTACCTTCGGCAATTTGAAGCCGTTGCATGCGCAAATCATTAGACGGAAGAAAAGAAAGCGTTTCACTCGTTCTCACTGGTACGCCCGATAGCTAACAGAGAAAGTACCACCTGATAGTCAGAACACTTAAAACCTCTCTCTTCTAGTTAGTAGCCCATAGGCTGGTTGGCAGCAGCTCGCCATTCTTCACGCTTCTCTGCTTTTCTTTTCAACTCACAATATGATGTGCAGTTCATATCGACCATAAGCTGTTTCATCTAGTAGTACCGGGGGACCGAGCTTAGCTCGGTTTCAAATAAAAAATAATTTTTTTAATATGATTTTACATTTTTCTTTTTACATAACCAAACAAAAACAGACATGCATTTTACAATATTACTTTAGAAATTGGAAATGAATTTTATGAAATTGGGAAACTAAAATAGTAATCTTATAACTCATTATGTAGGTTAACAAACATAATATATTTAAAAAATATATATATAGCGATATATTTAAAAATTTAATTTTGCACAATATTTTATAAAAAAGTCATGTTGAAATCATCCAAGTTGTCTGGAATGTCCATGAAAAGATGTTCATCATTAGTATCCACTTGTAGATTATTTTGTACATTATTATTAGAATCAATATCATTCAATGTTTCTTTCCACACTATATTACGAGTGTGTCGAGGATTTTCTTGTGGTAGAAGAACTTTTGAACTGGCTTCCCTTTTAACTGGGGAAAAAGCGACGTATAACATTCCATGCATAACAACTGGTGTTCGTAAGTCAACACCAAAACGTACTCAAATGTTTGACCCTGGACCTTGTGAACTGTCAGAAAATGCCGGTCTTACGGGAAATTGATGTCTTTGCATGGTACAGCCAAGTTGACCTTTGTTAGAATCCAATTTAATTCTTGGGATATGTACCTCTCGACCCGATTTTTCTCCAGTAATTATCTTAGCTTTGATAATGTTATTGCACAACTCTGTAATATTTAATCTAGTTCCATTGCAAAGCCCTTCTGTAATGTATAAGTTTCGTAACAGCATTATTATAGTATCCTTTCTCAACTTAAGTTCATGTGGCGGTAAATCGGCTATGTCAACAGAATTAAGGAAATCTGAAGTGAATTGAAGAGCTCCTTCTCGTTGATCTTTTACAGAGTCGTAGCTGTGATAAATTTTGATATCTCCAGGTAGTTTTTCAATGATCTCAGCATTAATTTTTGTTACGTCTCTGTTCAAACGAGCAATTATAGCTCTGTCTTTCATATCTTGAAATCTATTATTAGTAATAGTGTTTCCAAAGACTTCATCAATTAGATTTCCATTAGAAAGAATATCTACTGGTAGCTCAATTTCGTCCATATTATTTACAGGCAACTCTCCGTTCCCGACCATCAACAAATATTCAGCAAAATGTCTTTGCTATGGATCTACACGCATATTTTCAGTCAAAGAAAAGAGATGGAAATGTTACCAAAGGTTACTTCTTTTTATGCATAGATATATCAGTTCACTTTTGTTGGCACGTTGTTGAACAGGCAAGCACTGTCGAAAATCTCCTCCAAAAACAACAATTTTTCCTCCAAATGGTAAATGAGGATTGCCCAGAGCACGAAGCAATTGGTCCATATTATGCATTCCATACTTAGGTAACATGGGTGCTTCATCCATTAAAAAAACTTGAACTTGAGCGAGTTTCCTGCCTTTCGAAGATCCTGGTTTTATATTTGAAACAGATTCAGCAGTTAAAGGAACTTGTTTTGTGGGATGTTCGACCATTAGGAAGTAAGATAGACGCAATTCCAGTGAACGCCATGCACTTTACATTACAATTTCTTCCAGAAAGAATGTGGAATAGTGTCTTATAAATAAAAGTTTTTCCCGCACCACCAGGTCCATCAATAAAAAAGCATCTTTGCTAAGATTGACCTTCAGCAGCACTTAAAATTCGATCCACAATTTCTAATTGTCTTCCTCGAAGACGTTGATACATGCTTTCCCCCAATTCTGCATATTCATCAACGTTTACTATTTCTTCATTCAACTGATTTTCGTAATTGTCTATATCGTCCATATTGTATCTCTGTACCCAGAAGCGGAAATTTTGACCTTCTGTAGCTTCTGTGTTCAATTTGTAAGCAATGATCCGATAAGCTCTTTTTATCGCTTCTTCAATAGAAGTGCCATTACGTCTGGCCTCTCTAATAAAGTCTTCGGCCAATTCTTCTTTGAACATATCCCATAAAGCCTTACGATTTTCAGGAGCGCCAAGAATAAGAATTTGTGTGAATAGTGTTCTCATTACTGAAGGCATTTTTGACATGGCAGATTCTCTCAAACCTTCGACCCATTGTTGAGCATCATATGTTAGTCCTCTAGCTAGGCAGGCTTGTTTATATGTAGCGTATCTTGTTCCTTCTACCAATAAAAGGTCATCGAAGCTTGTAGCATCCTTGACGTGGTAGAGCAATAGCCGTACATGGTACAGTTCTGGTTGCGAAACAAAGTTTATGCTGTGAACTCTACCAATAACTGGAAGGCGCCTGACCCTGGGCTGCCATTCACTGTTACTTCCTATCCACCTAAAGTGCTCTGGCATCTGACAATAATAATAATAATGTATTTCTTGTTGATTTTCATTGTGGACTTGATTTTGTTGTTGCTGCTTCGAATGTGAATTATGTCTAAAGTAAGCTTCTAAAGTTGAACCTCTTTGGCCTACGTCAGCTAAATCTTCCTGCGTCTGTTCAATATTTGCCATTCGACATTGTCCAGGTAGATGAATATCTAAACGTTGAACAGTGTGAATTTTTTTCTGGATTTCATAGCCAAAGAGACTCCAGCTTGCCTCTGGAAGTGTGATGCATCGACCTTGCACATATGTTTCTGCTTCATTGTAATTTAATGTTCGTTGATCTTGAATTACCTTGACAAATGCACAGTCATGTCCCTTGTAAACATATTTATAAAGATATTTAACTGCTTTTATACTACCAACGTATTCTACATTAATATGGCAATTAAATTTGTTTAAAAGGTAAGCGTTATATGAAGCAACATGGCGATTGTCTCTTGTTGTTCGTCTACCTTGACTATCCTTACGATAAACAGCATGATGATGTGAAAAGTCTGGACTCTTTGGATCCATTCTCGAATCATAACGACGTCGATAATTAGTTTTTTCATCTTCAACTAAAGATGTAAAGTCTTTGAATGATTTTGGAAATCCGAAGCGACACTTCATTTTTCCATCTTTATTAATCATACATGGAGCTTCTTGGTTATGCTCTCCACACGGATTATGTATCATCCATTTAATCATCAAATCTCGCAGTATTGGGTCGTCGTCAGGAATTTCAGCAGAAATCAAGTCATCAAGCTCTTCGACGTTATATGTTTTGTCTTGAGAAGACATAATAAATAGCAAGTGCATGTGGGGAAGACCTCGCTTCTGAAATTCTATAGTGTACACATGAGCTGCAACTTTACCAAAAATTTGTTTTTTATCCAAATCATCAATTAGTTCATGAAATTTTCTTTTGCGACCCTTGCAACGAGGTCAGGTCTATCTTGACCTGGTTGATTTAAAAGACTTTGATCATGGAATTGTATTCTTGCTGCTTCCTTAATGTCTGACCAATCAGGATTGCATGTCATCGTAATGAAATAATCCCGCGATCCTAGACAACGAACTAAGGCCATAGCATCTTCAAAATGTTCAGCGTAATATCTTGTAGATCCAGGAAATGAAGAAGGTAATATACGTTTTCCCCAACAGTAGCATTTTCTTGTTCAGCAAGTTGTTTTATGAAATTGGTAACTGAAGCGTAATTATCAGCAAGAATTTTTTTTTGATTAGCTTTAATCCAATCAATTCGATCTTTTATAACTCTTATAGCAGTATCAACGAGGTACTGTTGGAAAAGTTTACCACCATAATGTAGAGCGTTTAAAATTTAGGAGACGCAGATCAGGACTTCTTACAGGATTCTCGAGTGGAAGAAATTGAGCAAATTGTGGCCGAAAAGCAATTCTATATTGAGCCAATTCAAGTCTTGTAAGGTGACGACGACTCGCATACGGAGTTCTTAATGGTAGATCTATGGAATATCCAAAAGTACCTTTGGGATAAAATAGAGGGTAAGTAAATGGCTCAACCCGTTGGTCGATGTTCCTCATTGTAACAATGGATTTACCTCTCTGTCGAATAACTAATTCATTATCTGTAAAACTTTGATCGGCATTCAAAGTGACCACGGCGCAAACATCATTTTGGAATGGAATATACCTTCTGTGGTCTGCACCCTCGGGCAACGCAAAGAGAAGTTTCACGTAAGGTGGTTCAGTTCTTTCCTCAGCAGCATGCTGGTTCACTTCTTCTTCAACCTCTCGCATCATCATACAACCTTGTACAAATGGATTTTGTGAGCGGATAATTCCTTCCAACAGGTTTATTAATGGGACACTAATTCCATTATTCAGTTGTATAATTCCTTGCTGTCTTTGTTGCGGTGGCCTTAAGTTATTAAAAATTCGCCGTTTAGGAGGTCGTCCGCGAGGCATCTAAAAAATAACATTTTCAAATTGATTTTTTCTGCCAAAAATATTTAAAAGCACTCGGATCGTAGATGGTACTCGATTTTATGGTGCGTTGAGGCAGTGCTCGTCGCTCCACAGCATCGTTTGTTGTCTGGCCGGGAGCATTTCTTATACGTAAATATTTTTGAAAAAGAAATAAATAAACAATTACAAGGGTTAGTTGAAAAGTTTGCGGAGCGACAATTGTAGCTAACGGCAAAACTAAAATTTTTCGTGTGCTGCAAGATTTGTAGTTTATGTGAAATCCTGTTAATTTCTAAATCTATCTATCAATTTATTCACTGTTTGAAACCTGTTTAAATTGACATGTCATGGGTGTTTTAAAAAACGGACAAAATCAAACACCTTGTAAAAAATTGTTTAGCACCAACGGAAATTCAAAACGAAATTGTAAAAGTTCAGGAGATGCTGCGACTTCAAAGCCATCGGTTTGTAAGTAGGCACTAGAGTTTAATCGTGGTCGTACGAGCATTGGAAACGTGGTCCCACTGGACGCTCAAAAAATGCAACAACTCCAGATGCTTCAGCCATCTTGCACAACGCTTTTTCACATCAAGGTCTTGAGTTAAAGTATAACGCACACGCTCATATGAGACGCCTGTGATTTCAGCAATGTCATCCACTTCTCAATCTGCGGTCTTCCAACGCCCTATGAAATTTTTTCAATAATGTCATTTTTTGTTGTACGTTTTGAACGTCCACTGCTGGGACCGTCTTCAGTGCTTGTACGACCACGTTTAAACTCGAGTGTGCCCCACTTACCGTTGTTTCTGAAGCTGCAGCATCTCCTAACACATTTACAATTTCGTTTTGATTTTCCATTGGCGCTAAAACGTTTTTAACATCACAACACGATGTTTAACTTTGTGCATTTTAAAAACACTCGTGACAGGAAAATTTTAAACAGCTGGTAAAAAGTGAATAAATTGACATATGTATGTGAAAATTAACAGGAGTTCACGCGAAATATACGTCTCCCAGCAGAGAAAAGATATTAGTTCTACCACTGAGCTATAGATGTCGCTCCGCGAACTTTTCAACTGACCCTCGTAAGTATTTATATAAATTTATTTTGTTTACATTTGGGAATCGGAAAAAACAATCCAGATTCTTAAAATTTTCAACAACGCAGTTCTTATAAGGGAAACAGGCTAACTGTTTTGTTAAGAAAAAATGTAGTAACTCCGACGTTCCACAAGAAAGATATAGTTGGATTCAAAATGGAAAGAGTAAGTTTTTATGTGATATGAATGGTTTTGTTGTAAGTACCGATGTTTAAAACGTTTGAATTACATTATTTAATCACCGGAAACTTTGTAAATTTTTAATATAACATTTTGATTTCTTTAGTACCTGCTGTAAGGAATAGAACATCTGAGTAAACATTTTTACCTCCACATCGTATTCCGTTTGCCAGTAATTAATTTTTTGTTTTAAAGTACAGTGGCCTCTCTCTTAACCGATGATCTCTTAACCGACCATTCCATTAACCGACTGTTTCACTAGGGAGGGTGGAAATAATTAACTATTAACTATACATACATACACTAATAAAACTTTATTAATTATTCATTTTTAATAAAGATTATGTACAATACGTACATTATATTCTATTAACGATGAAATACTGTACTATGCTTAATGATTACCACTGTTAAAATATTTTACAGTGTCACTAATCAGTATGTAATTTGACGAACTGGTATTGTAAACAAAAGCATTTAGGAAACAGCTGGAGTCCTGAAAATGAGTGTTTGAATTAACTATTTATGAATATAAGTTTAATAGAAAATACAAACGTTTTCGTGTTTCAACGTTAATTTTCTGCCTACAAAGATTACTTAAAAGCCAAAATATTCGTTTCTTTATAAATTAGAACCGACATGAGCCAGAAGAAAGCAGACCGTAATTTCTTTCTTGTTTTCATAATTAAGGTAAGTTATTCATATTCACTACCGTATATATTTTTTTACTGTCCTATTTACTGTACTCACAGATACTTAAAGCAATTCCCTTTATACAATTTTATTGTACGCATTTCATTTATAGATACAGTACAAAGTGGGTTGTACATACATGTACTTCGAATATAGGTTATTCAATTCTTTGTTCTTGACGGTTACAGATGCGCTACCCTTCTGTTAACCGACTTTTCCATTATCCGACCGTTACCCGGTCCCATTCAAGTTGGATAAGAGAGAGGCCACTGTACATATAGTATAACATATCCAATTTCAATGTAATGAAATTTGTGGAGCCCCACGCTTTTCGAGCGCCAAATTATATAACTTAACAACACACAAATTGATATATTGAATTCATGGGTGTAATCGTAATAAGAAGATGATGCGTTATTTAAATTTAAAATTGTTCCATTATTTATTTTTTATTAAACAAAATCTTTCATTCGCATATTAAAATAGTACTCATTATTAGATGGTTTGTACGACTCTTTCGCACACGACTTATAGCTACCAAATTACATATAACAGGTTATACATAAATCTTACTATCTAATCTTAATTATTTAAATATTTATTTGCTCTCGGCTTACTTATTGTATGGTCATGTTTTGCAATTGCTTATTAATTTACTTCAATAATGAATTTACTGGTATTCCACTTTCTTTAATATTAATTTACTTTAAAACTTTCTACTGCATATGCATTCTCTATTATCAACAAAGACTTTATTAATTACGTTACCTTAAAAATCAAATGTTTCTTTTATCATTTACGCTACTCTCAATTACTAACTTTTATGCAAGAGATATTATTCTAAATTTTACTCTGCTTTTACATTTATGTACAATTTAGTTATTTTAATAAACTGGTTGAATGTATTTCATTCTAACTTTAATTAGTGTCCTTCAAATGTCTGTAATTACAATGGTTTTTCATCACCCCGGATTCCACTGCATGTGCTGTTTAATAGTGGTCTCGCCTCACATCATATGCTGCAGCGTGTCCATAGACCTCCTCTTATGTACTCTGCTGCTCTGGTTGGACTTCTAGTTTGTCCTGCGACTCTCACTGTAGATTTAAAATAGCGTCGTCGACTGACATAGCCTCCTGCGGCTACGTTTCAATAGAGAAGAAGAAACTTTATTAGCGCGACCTGGTATTTGTAGCCAGGTCCTGAAAAGCTCAGGTCTGAACAATTTGTAACTTGTCAGATTTTGTTGAAGCGTCTTTTCCCCCACTCTGGTTCAATTCAATATTTTCGCCTATCTTCGCGAATTACGAAGTCTGTTTCACACTACACGATGTTCAATCGATTGCTAATTTCTATATGTTTACTATACGTAAATTACACTTGTGTATTGTAATCACAAAAAGAGCTATTCACTTTTTACGTATAATAATTACACTTTCCGTTACTTTGGCACGGTCTTTTAACCCTTTGTTCACTTTTAATTTCTATACACTTTGGTGTCTTTTGTTTTACCATATCGTACATATTTTTCTTATAATTAAAATAAAACATAAAAACTATCCTACTTGAAAAGGGTTGGTTACATTTCAGGAACGGACAGGCTTCACAAACACAAACAAAATACACCTGTACACAACGCTAACGACAGGTGTGCCAGGAATGGGTGTTCATGCATGTGCGTTCCCTATTTAACTACGATACAGCTTGCAATCTGAATCATGTTTATTAATGCATATTTATTTATTTTCATTATTTCTTTAAATTATTTTGGCAATGCACAGTACCGTTAATGGTTGTACTGTTGCAATAGACGGAAAACAGAGCATTTTTCAACATATTTTTATTTCATATTTTTCCTTCAGAATAATGGATAGAATCATTTACCGAGGTTTGGGAACACTCTGTACAATTCTTGTCTATATTAATACATACATTCGTGATGCTGGCTTTACTCACGAAATCGCTTGAACTCTTCAAACTCAGAAGTTTTAAATACTGAAAATTTGAAAATTGCTCGTCTTATAATGCCTGAGAAACATGCTTAACTTAACACAAGGTTCCAATATTAAACAATACGCTAAACAAATTTAAACAAAACAATACATCATGCTGTTATTATAAATATGTAGGCTTCGTAGATTAATATTTGAGAAAATAGAACTAAATAGATATCGTACAAATTTTTTAAAATTATTTCATCAACATTTGGTAATCGGAACAAATAATTCAATTAAAAAAATGTTTAACAACGCAGAAGAATATAAGGAAATTAGCAAAATGTTTTGTTAGAAAATAAACCTAACAACTCTATTATCTTTTTATCCAAATCCATGAACAAGATATCGTTGCATTAAAAATAAAAAAGTAATTTTTGCATAATATAAATTATTTTTTATAAATGTTGATGTTTGAAAAGTAAAATATTCAATCTGCTGGTACTTTGAAAATCTTTAAGTTAAAATTGTTCTCTTTGTTTTTATAAGAAATAGAACACTTACCTGTATATACAATGTTTAAGCTCTACATATCAGTAGAATCAATACATTAGCAGTAATCAAAATTTTTTGACATTTTAATCGTTTTATTAAAAAAAAATACATTTATGGAGGGAAAAGAAAGCATTGTTTGGCATATGTTTATTGGATATTTTTCCTTCAGTTTAAGGAGTAGCACCATTTCCCGAGATTTGGCGTCATCGTTTGGAAACATTTTGTACAACACTTTAATTTATGTACAACACGAACGTAAGCCTTGCTTTCCTCACGATATCGCTTGAATACTTTTTGAAATACAACAAATTTAAACTTGCCAATCTTATGATGTCTGAGAAACATGCTTAACACAACACAAGATTGCAATATTAAACAATACCTTTTTATGTGACAGGAGTGGTTTCGACGGGAACGGGATGTTTGTCGCCCAGCGACCTCAATCCGCGCACCAGGTACGCCAAGGTCTCCCACTTCGTTGACTGGATTCACTCCGTGACTGCGGACGCAGTGTACTGTACGAACCCTTTGTGTCAACAAGCTTTAGCTAACGAAACTTCTAATGCAGTTTAATAAATTTATATGTTAAATTTTAAATGTGTTTGTGTATATAAAACAAAAAATAATACATGATTCACTGATGACGTAATATAATACTTCTTAGTTGAATCCGAAGCGCCGTCACTGGTACACAGTAGGTATACATATCCATTACCAACGTTGATCGGAATATTTAGTGTATGCCTGTAGGAGCGGATCCAGATATCGTTTAGGGGGTGGCAAGAAGCATGATACATAATCAGTTTTAAAAAATTTTTTTAAATTAATATTGTGGGAATATTTCTTATATTCTTTACCTTCTTCGATGGCGTCACAGTTCGAAGTCGAACCTTAGCCTCCATAATCATCCCCCTCCATTTTCCCTGTCCTTGGCGATCGATGTCCATCATTTTATTTTAAGTAAATTATTAGCATCCCTCGCCACTGCGTCAATCCAGCGTGTCCTGGGTCTTCCGACAGGCCTTCTACCCTCGATCTGACTAAACAGTACCTTCCAAGGTATTCAGTTGTCTTCCATCCTAATGATGTGTCCTGCCCATTGCAATCTATGCAGTCGGATGGTGGTGCCATATCATTGCCTTTATACATCTTGTATACCTCCTCATTGTGACGCATTCTCCACATCCCGTTTACTTGGATTGATCCATATGTTCTCCTCAAAATTCTCTTTTCTAAAGTATTGACTATGTTAGCGGGTGTTTTGTTCAGAGTCCAAGTCTCGCTGCCATATGTTATCACCGGTCTAATCATAACTTTATATAATGTGACCTTGGACTAATGGTGAATATTCCTTGTCTTGAATATAGATGTCAACGAAGCATATGTTCTATTTGGGGCCTGTATCCTTTTCCTTGTTTCATTTATTTCTTCATTGTTTTCTGCCATCCAACATCCCAAATATTTAAACTCATTCACTATTTCCAGGTTTAGTGGTTCAATTTCAAACTGTTCAGGTTTCCTGGTTTTCTTCCGAGTGGTGATCATAACCTATATCATAACCTAGATGATCATGTTTCTTATATAGATCATGTATTGACTTGGAGATGGTTTTGATATGTGTGGAAGGAGTAATTTAAAAGAATAGTTGTAACCTGTCTGAGTCTGTTGCCATAACAACCTGATCTTAGTTAAACGTAATGCTGCCACTGTTTTATGTAACCTTAACAACAATAGTAATGATGACGTTGATCTGTAGCCATCTTTTCCACGCCTCAGCGACAGGCCGTTGTATGCACAATCTGTAACGCTGTAGGTTCAGTGGGTGTATTGAGATCAGCAAAAATGATGCTTAATTACCATACATGTAACAAGTGTTTCTTTAAAGTCATCAGTGTTTAGCTTTGAATGCACCAAGATATTAGAAATCCAGCTTATTAGTTGACAAAGAGATATTAGAGGATCGTACTTCATGCGTAAGAGAGAGAGAGAGAGAGTGAGAGAGAGAGAGAGAGAGAGAGAGAGAGAGAGAGAGAGAGAGAGAGAGAGAGAGAGAGAGATGGAGGAGGGAATGAAAATGAGGGGAAAGGGAGATTGTATATTTGTGTGAGACGAAGACACATGTTTGTAGTGAAGGGCTAGTGAGCGATATAATAACACTCCCATCGCAGACTTGTCAGAACCATTTTCTAAAGAATTCTATTGTAGTAAGGTTACCACTGTTGTCTGCATTGCAGTATTACCATCATCATCATCATCATCATCATCATTTTCTTCTTGACCGATTCAACCAAGGATGGTTTGTTCCGGTCTCAAATAGGCAAAGATTAGAGCTGGTCACTCCAGCGCTTCCTCGGACGTCCCACACCTTTCCGTCCCCTCGGCTTATAGTTCCATAGTTGTTTGCGGATGCGGCAGTCATCCATTCCGCAAAGATGTTCCCACCATACTGAGCGATCCTGTCGAGTATACTCATAATATTCAGTTCCTGCCGTATATCTATGTTTCTTCTATGATCATGGAGAGTATACCCTGCCACGTGCCTGAGAAATCTCATTTCAGCCGCTTGGAGGCGACTGGCCTAGCCTTTCGTTAAAGTCCAATTCTCAAACCCATAAAGAAGTGTGGAAAGGGCCATCACCTTCTAGAATTTTGGGCGTGTTCCTTTAATTCCTGATTTAAATGTTCGCCTGATGGTCCCGCTAAATAAGCAGTAATCACAACGTCGTTGCATGTATTATCAGACACACTTTAGCCCAGGTATTCAAAACTGCTGACTTGTTCCAGGACAGTACCATCTATAACAATTTTTGCCCGTATGGGATCAGTTCCACGAAAAGCCATCACCTTGGTCTTACGTGTAAATGTCTACAATCCAGAGTCTTTGCAGATTCGATTTAACAAATGTATCCCCATCTGCAATCTGTTTTCCGAGTCCGATAAAATAGCCTGATCGTCCGTTGCAGTATTATAGCAGAGTAAATCGAGACTTGACTGATGTCTTTAGTAGCCCAAAGATACTGGTAGGTACTGCACCCTGTCACCATGAACGTCATTTACCTTCCGGGCTAGATGTGCGCTGTTGTTCGCCAGCAGCGTCAACTCTCGTAGCGAATCATTCTTCAACAAAGCCTTCAAAAGAGTGAAGATCCCGTTGACAAATGGCTCCGCCTCATCCAACTTTGGGAAGTTGTCGGCACTAGGGTCCGGTCAACCCGAAACAAAGATGTTGCCTCTCAAATTTCCCTGACTCCCAGCTACTTATCTGTCTTAAATGATGGTAAGAAGGTGATGTTGGACTCAAGAAACCTTCCTGACATCTTCACTGGAGACGATACTCATTATCCAAACGTGAACAGACAAATAAATTTCGCCGAAAAATCATGCAGTTAATACACACTGGAGGCTTCTGTGTACGACAGATGTTACAACTAGTGGTGTGTAACTTCGAGGGCAGGATCACCCGCCTTAGAGATAGTGAAAATGAAAGCAAAATTTCTTAATCACTTTACGTAAACCTGTTTTTAAACCAGTTGCGTGTGTCAGAAGAAGATTTATGCGTGTGTATAAATATTTTTGGAATAAAAGAAATTACAGTTTTTGTAAATTGGTATAATCAAGGGGTAAAAGTGACACGCGTGGGGGCCAGAAAGAACATCTGCAGTGAGTAATTAGGATGCAATAAAAATAAACTCCTCTATAACTGACACATCTGCTCGGAGTCATTGATGTAAGAAACAGTTCTAGTACTGAGCCGTTACAGAGTAACTGTTCACAATTCACCCTCAGTAATACGTGCGGGATTCACACACGCACAAACGAACATCTAACAAAAGAATAGCAGTACAAATATTGTTTTATTGGCCTACACAATATACGTACACATGTGCAGCATATACACGCGCGCGTTTCATTTTATATCTATATAAATGTACAGTATAGAAGAAAGGGAAACTCCCTTCTACACGAAACATACCGGACGCGCGTGTACATACACACATGTATTCTCGTTCTATCAAAAATAAATGGTAACAGTACAAATACTGTTCTGTTGTTGTATGCAATTAACGTGAAATAAATGTTTTCCTTTACTTGTATATTTGGGTGTTAGTGACAGGGTAGGTGAAGGTAGACGTGAGAGAAGGAAGTAGTGGGTTAGTGGGCACATTACAGAGAGAGAGAGAGAGAGAGAGAGAGAGAGAGAGAGAGAGAGAGAGAGAGAGAGAGAGAGAGAGAGTTTCTGCAGTGTAAACGGGAAAGTGTGTGCGCGTGTACGTGATTTGAACAATGATCTATATTCAGACGTATCGGTTCAGTTATAAAAAACTAGTTCTTTCGTTTCCAAAATGACGAGCGTAAGGCAATACTTGCAGGTAAGAGAAATGGCTGTAAAACTGTTCCTCAAGACTTCTCGAGGGTCACGTTTATTGCAGGCCTATTGTTCGCGCAAGGAACACTTTGGAGCCCCACACGTATCACCTTTTTGCCTAATAAAGTTAGAGTTTTCTTAATAATGGCACTCACTCACATGCTATTGTTAAACAACTCATGCCATGCGTAGGTTGGTAAAGAATCTACGTATTTGTAGCATTATACAGACAATTACGGACGCGCCAGAAAACGAAGACAAAGCCTGTTAATCTACTTTTATCTTTTAAATCTAGACACGCTTCCCATTACACGGTTGTCTGTGTCGTGATTCCTCTAGTCTAGTATCTGTATTATTTGAACCGTCGCCTTTGGACAGGTAACAAATCAGTTTCTTGATTTTAATTCAGAAAAATAAAAAGATTTTATGGCTGGCTTTTACATAAAATGACGTATTGTAACAAGAATTATAAATTGCTTAAAACATCATCCTTAAAACCAGCTAGGACAGCATTCTTAAATTGAAATGCAAAAGGGAAATAGGCCTATATTTTTTGTGTTCTAGATAACTTTAGTAAGAGTAATTTTTACAAGATTGATTTAGAACAAAATTGTGGAAATAAAGTGATTTCTATTATTGTTCAAAGGCTTTCACTGCCGGTGTCAGTTGTATTTAAATTATATATTATTTATTATCTACCGGGTTGTTTGGGTGTGGTCCAAGGTTTACTGTGAGTCTGACGTACGACATCCGCGTTAGGTTTTACTCGAATACATCCACTGAAGATGGCAGCCAGTGGTGCTGCTGAAATGTTTGGTTTTAATGTAAGCCTTGGACCACGGCCAAACAGACTTGTAGATAATTTAAATAAAGTGATTTATAATTTGCTGGCGGCTCAGTAGACCAGTGGGTATGGCACCTGGCTACTAATCTAGAGATTCGATTCCCGGGCCCGCACCATAAAATCAGGGTGCGTTTTCGAGCCCCCAAGTCGACTTAGCCTGTTAAAAATGAGTACCTGGGATAACATCCTGGGGATAATAATGGGCGGCTGAAGCGTAGTGCTGGCCACATCCCCTTTCTTGTATACCGTACGGCTCGCATAAGGCAACCTACACTGCCTGACTCCTAAGCTGCTTCGGTGGTGGACATGGGAGCCATTATTATTAATTATACTTTGCTACCTTTGATTTGAACAACAGTTAATCAAGATAGAATATTTCTATGAACAAACACTCCATATTTTCCACTTTTTCGAACACTGCCTACCCTTTACGTTCTGAAAAACTTTGAAACGCAAATAATTCATAAAATGTATTTATAAAATTATATTGGAAGAAACATAAATTTCTCGTTTGTTCTGACAAAAATGGGGAGACCAGACTACAAGCTAGTATTGTCTCGCCCCCCCCCCGCATAAGATCAGCTCCTTGTTAAGGCACTGGTTACATAGCGTATAACTGAAACGATAGAAATATATGTAAAATAAGTATGTCTACTAAGAAGTATGGCTGAAGCTACACAATTATTTCGATGGCGCTCACTTAGCCTGCGTGCAATTAAGTAATTATTAGGCGAAATATACAAGAGTCACTGAAATCTGCAACTCACAGTTTGATATGTGTATATTAACGAAAACTGTAATTGACGATCCAGTAAAAAAGATTACACTTCAGTTGCTTGTAGTGCGATATCACATGAAATAAACATCTTGATATTTGTTCTTAGTGGTTAGAAGAGTTAAAAGAATATTAATTTAGACATAGCCTATATTTTTCCTACGGGTAGAACCTACGGATGGCAGTCTGTTTGGACCGCTGCCATCGTAATATTATTGTTGCTTGACGTTTCTGTCCCTGGAATCTTACTTACTTACTTATCCAACGCCCGTCTTTGGTGCTTCCACCATTCGACGTCGAGCCTCCCAGTAGCGATTGATTGTGTCATCATTCGGGTAAGTCAGCGATTGGCACGTCTGCAGGTGGTCGCCGTCCATCCTGCCAAGACCACAGAGAGGGCATGTTTCATCAGCAGCAAGACCGATACGGTAGAGATGCGCTTGGAGGTAGTCATGTCCAGTAGCAAGACGAAATCGTGCTACTGCCTCAGCTCTCTCAAGATGCTTTGGAATCGCTCCCGCTGTGGCAAGGCTTTCCCACTTTTTGCCAATGCTAAGGTCCTTCAGAGTTTTGAGCGTGGCGTTGTTGATGGTGTGGGTTATGAAGTTGTTTGCTCTATTGAGTGTGAAAGATATCTCAGGCTGGTCAGTCTCTGCGCCGCGTTTTGCCAGGATGTCCGCCCTTTCATTGCCTGGTATTCCAACATGGCTTGGAACCCACTGAAGAGCTACAACCCCAGCCATTCTTGATGAGTTCGGCCAGTTTCTCGCGGCACTGGATGGTACGGAGGCAGTCAGTTGAAGCGTTGCTACTCAGAGCTGATATTGCGGCCTGTGAGTCAATGAGGAAGACTGCTTTGGAAGGAGTTTCCCCTACAGCCATTGAGTCTTCAAACATGCTGCAGAACCATCCTGCGCCGGCCCCTTTTATGTCAGAAAGATATGAGCCATCGGTATAGATGTGAATCCACTCGGTCGACGGATATCTTAAGTTAATGGTTTTGAGAGCGCAAGCTTTGAGTTTGAGTTTGAGTTTGTAAGTAAGTCCCTGGAATCTGGAATCGTCTTCAGTAGATTTGAGTGAGGGTTGAAAGACCTTGTTGTTGTTAGGTCTTTTAACGAGGTCTTTCAACCGCCAGTCACAGCTTCTAAGGGCGATCTTAGATTCATGGGACCAAACGTCAAGCGAGAAAACATATTATGTTGGAAGCAGTTCTAATAGAGGGTTTACCCACATAAATTCATCAATCACTTAGAGTGTTTAAAGAATATGTTTTCCCTGCTCGCCTGTTCTGAAAATGTGTGATCGGCAAATCATCGGTTGTTTCTGAAATGATATACGCTTGCACTTGTATCATTTCATGTGTCATTGGCATGGTAGCGAAATTTGGGCCGACGCACTTCATCAAGAGAAGTACACAAAAAGAATGGTCCAGGACCAGCGCAATATCAGGCCCAGTTATTCCGTTTAACGCCGACAGTGACGTCATTGAACGTGGTGAGATTTTGTTGGTTTTTGTTGTGCATATTTGTTGACATTATGCATTGAAAGTTTTTTCTTATTTATTGTGGTGTGAAAGAAAGAGTGTCAGTTTCGTGTAATTAGCAGTTAATGTATCGTTAACTTATATTAAGTTTTCCTTATCTCTTTAGTTATCTTAAAACATTTCTTAAATTAAGCCTCTTTGTTGTTCTTGTTGGTTAATTGTAAAAGAAACTTTAGGACTAGGCTTAAAGTGACAGTCTTTAGTTTTTTAAAGTTTTCAAAACTTGTGGAAATTTTTAAGGACAATCAAACGTGGCTTTGTGCTTAAATTACATAGCCGAGTTTGTATTTGATGTGGATTAATAATTTACTGTAAGTTTAATTGAAATTAAGAACACGGGCAAGGGATACCTGTTTCTTTTATTATTCCATTTTGATATTTGTAATTAAAATTAAATATATTTTTAAAACATAAAAGAAAGTTGCCGGTCAGTTAAAATGCGGTTACGGTGCAAAGTAATACGAAAATAAGGAGTTCCTGAGCCTTTCACGGCCAGCGGCAACGTTGTTAGAATTGTTATCTGCCGGGCTGTTAGTGCGACTGGTTCTATTCAAAACAGACGTTTCGGCACCACCATCGGAGGCCATCGCTAGTCTACAAAACGATTAACAAATGGGCACGGTGTTCGCCAGGTCTCCCCAGTAGTTTGGTACAGACTATGTATTGGTTCGACTGACTCTGAGTTGTGGGGTTGATGCGTCACAGAGACGTACCACAATGGAATCCGAGTTCCGAGGTTCCTGTGGCCCTGCCAAAGTAGGGCGACTTGCAATGTAGCAGGCCGTTTCTCGGCTGTTGTGCTAGCCTACACTAGCGCAGTATACACAGTGAGCGTTTAATTACCTAAACATATACGATTCCTGCCCAGCCCAGCCACTAGAGGATTGTCTGGGAACCTCGCCGCACGTGTATAAGATTTGCGTGCAAGTCGCCCGAAGGTGTCGTCTAAGGAGCGGCGCCGAGTCTTCTCCTTGAAGGCGAGATGAGAATCGGCGGGGAACTTTGGCCGTTCGTCAAAGCCCCCTGTCGAGGACGCCTTGCAATTTTATTTTATGTATGTTGGCGAGGTAACCCCAAGGGTAAGCGTGTCACCGGCAGCAGATACAGCCCGACGATCGTCTTGCTCAGATTCCTGGTCATGGCTGAGCTGGTCAGGAGTGGAAACAGTAAGCTCAGACAAGCGGATGTTTGAGCGTGTCTGAAGAACTGTCTGAGCGCGGGTACGCCAGGTGAGCCGACGGTCAATGTGTACTCCGAGGTAGTTCACCTCGTTGGACCAACTCAAGTACGTCCTGCCGATGCGCAGTTGCCTAAGCAGGTTCTTCCGTCGCTTAGAGAATAGGATGGCTACACTCTTGCTCGCGTTGAAACACACCCTCCAGTTATCAGTCCAGTCCCCGAGCGAGTCGAGCTGGCGCTGCAGTCGTAAGACAGCCCGTTCTGCGTTGCGATCGGCTGTAAATATAGCCGTGTCGTGCGCAAAGAGGGACACCTGGACCCCAGGCTGTCTCGGCCCGTCGTTGACGTAGACTGAGAACATAATGTGGCCAAGAACACTACCTTGAGGGACGCCGGCAATGATTCGTCTCTCGCAAGAGACAGAATCACCTACTCTCACGCAAAAGGTTCTCTCCGTCAGAAAGCTAGCAATCAGAAGACTAAGTATTGATCCTGAGGACGCACACTTAGTAAACTTTCCAAACCAGCGCGATCTAAGCTGGCAAGCAGCACCAGCCAATCAGCATCAACTACTACCTTGGTGTTGTGCTCCCGAGTCGATCTGGAGCTAGACTTGTTTTCATTTTATTAATAATACCAACAACTCTAATACCAGTACTTCAAGTTCTGCAAACATGGTATCCATTCAGTGTTATTTCTGAAGCGGTATTTTAAACGCAACATATGTACAATAAAGGTACAATTGTTTGTTCTTGTTACGAACCATTGTATTTATTTAGTTTCTGATTTTATTGTTGTTTACGTTTAGGGCGTACTGTACATCTGTATAAGTACACGTGTGGTGTTTTAATTAGATTTCGATTTTGACATTGCGGAGGATGCAAAGTAACCGACTAGTGGTAACCAATGAGAACGT
Source organism: Magicicada septendecula (assembly GCA_034769895.1). Taxonomy (NCBI): domain Eukaryota; kingdom Metazoa; phylum Arthropoda; class Insecta; order Hemiptera; family Cicadidae; genus Magicicada; species Magicicada septendecula. The sequence continues at coordinate 71,392,349 of CM068372.1, read as the reverse complement.
TGTTGTCATAGTAACGGGATGTCGGTTGTATGCAATACTGCTACTGTTGCTGTATGGTCATATATTGCCACTGCGCCCATACAACAACAGTGGCGATGACTTTGATAATGAAGAATTTCAGCCACTCCCAGCGATAAACCGATTATATATAGTGTGTAAGAAGTGAGTGTTATGCTTTTTTTACAGCCTTGAGTTCGTAATAATGATCGATTGCAGTTTGTTATTAACAGTATATGTTTATAAGAATTCTGTTTTGTATTGAATGGGTCACGCCATTCTTTTAGGTTTGAGTTTGGAAAATGGTCAACTGCAGTTTGTTATCAACACTATGTGTTTATAAATATTCTGTTTCGTAGCGACGAGCGAATTCAGCTTATCAGACGATAAAGAGTGTTTGCGGCGCCATGACTTCATGAGAGAGAAAGAGAGAGAGAGAGAGAGAGAGAGAGAGAGAGAGAGAGAGAGAGAGAGAGAGAGAGAGAGAGTGAGAAAGAGAGACTCAATACATGTTAATGACTCGTGTTTGAACGTGTACGTTTGGCAACAGAGCGACTTGGAACCACTCCCATCGCAGAGTTGTCAAAACCGTTGTTTAAATAATACTATTATAGAGGTAACGTTGCACAAATGTTTTATATAAGTCAGTGATTTCTAATTGGCGGCCCTCTGCTTACGTTGGAAAGCCAATTTAATTACTCTCTTTACTTTAATAAATAAAGAAAAATAAAATATTATTTTAACTATGAATGGTCTTACGTGAGAAACTTATGAAAATGTTTCACGGTTTCACTAATGGAAGTATAATAAATTTTATCTTCTGAGATTAGTGAAATGTGTATTTGCTCCAGTCCTACTTTATGTTTAACATCATAAAGAACCAGCCCATTTTTTCCGTTCTTTGGCAAAACGAAACAGACGCTGAGGACATCATTTCGTCCTTGATTCGTAATCTGTTGCATTTGTTATTCAAGATACGTTTAATCATTTTCAAAATACAACCCGCTCACTGAGCTTTTATATTTCATTGACACGCACTTGAGATGAGGGAAGTGAACAATCTACCACACTATAATTAGACCTACACTGATAACTTTAACGAACAGTGATACAGTATCCACACAGTGCAACGTCTGGAACGAGATATTATTAGAAATTTACGCGCTAAGGTTTATTATTCGATAATCTGAACAACAATTTTCATAAAAGTAACTTTTTAATATTAACTAAATATATTTGGAAAGCTTGATATGGCTATTCCTGTTTTGAGATATTTATAATAGGCATTAACAATTATCTCAACATACTCAGTCTCGACCTCCAACAGAGGAGGCAGTGATTGTCTGATTTAATAGGAAATGTAATTGCAATAAATTAAAAATCTTCAAATGTTATTTTGAATACAATTAAATCACTAGCGACTCAGAACACAAAGTTTTTTTTATGGGTAAAAACATAAAAGTTTCACCCTATAGCCTGAACTAGTTTCCGCTTATTATAGCTTCGTCAGAGGCTGCCACTGGGAGCGCTGTCCGTCTTGTCTCTTGGCGACGGTGTCGACTTTTGTAGGATCAATGTTGTGTGTGTGAGGTGTGATATGTTCGAATAATACACGTGATTTGAATTGTGTCTGTTCGTTTAGGATGTCGTTTTTATGTGTTTTTGTGTGTTTGTGTATTTCCGATTGTTCAAGAGTGTCTAGATTTCGGCCTTTTGTGTGTACGTGTAGAATATCCTTGTTGTTGTCGATGTTTGTGTATGTGTGGTTTGCTTCAATAAGGTGGTTTGCAAAGACGGATTCAGTAGTGGAGTGTAGTGCCTTTGTGTGTTCAATGTATCTTTGTTAGAAGCAACGTTCTGTCTGGCCTATGTAGAATTTGGTGCAATCTGAGCTATTTAGTTTATAAACACCAGGTGAATCAAATTTGTTTTGTGCTTTGTGTGTGTGTTTTGCTAGTTTGTGTTCTGTTTTGTTTGTAGTTTTGTATGAGATTTTGTATCCTGCTTTTTTCTTTTTGGCTAATTTTTCAGTGTGGTTATTGATGTATGTCAGTGTTATGAATTTGTTGTTTTTTGTCTTTGTCTGTTGTTTGTTTTGTGTGTGTTTTGTGTAGGAGTTTATTGACTATTGTTCTGTTCTATCCGTTGGATTCTGCTAGATATTTTATCGTGTTTAGTTTGTCTTTGTAGTCTTTTTCATCTAGTGGGATGTTGTTAAGTCTATGTATCATAGTTCTGAAGGCAGCTAGTTTGTGTTGTATTGGGTGTTTGGAGGAGTTGTGTATTAGTGTGTCAGTGTAGTGGGTTTTCTGTATATACTGAATTCGTGTCTGTGTTCAAATTTTTGATGGGGAGGTCTACAAAGTTTATGCCACTATTGTGCTTGTATTCAGCAGGTTTACGAAGCTATTATAAGCTATGACGTAGCTTATAATCAGCCAAAATTGGTTCAGGCTATAAGGAAAAACTTTTACGTTTTTACCCATAAAAATTTGTGATCCCATTTGGTAGTGATTTAATTATATTTAGTTTATCAACGGACACGTCATGGACAATGAAATCCAAGTTATTTTGGAAAAAATGAATTGTATCCTTTTTTCAAACTGTCAACAAATAACAGAAGAGTTACAAAATCATGAAGTATTTGTACCGGTGTATCGTCCAAAATATGTAGTGGAATATGTTAAATGTCTCACTATTATTCTGTTACCTTTTTAACGGGTATTTCCTCCAGAAGAAGTTACATTGTTTTAGTAACAAACTTTAAAATTGTACTCGTTGTGTGTTGTATCAAATCTACAAACGAATTTCGATAATTAGTTTTTATTTCTTTTAACAATAAACAAATGGGTTGGCTAGAAAAATAACTGGTCTTTGTATAAATACCTTGTGCGATGTGGATACTTTACAGAAATACGTAAACAATTTACAATTTCTGGTCTCAGCTTCATTCCTTGTGACTAAGATTTTGATATTATTGAACGCCAGAAAAAGAAAGATAAACCAACGGTACCATCAGATTGAAAATAAATAATATATGTTTTAAATTAAATAAATATTTCAGTTTAACAGAAATGCATCATCTAAACTTCAAAGATCTGGACTTAAATTCGAGTTAATTGTCGCATACGTCACAATAATAAGTAAATTTCTCGTTAATTTGATGTTTCCATTAAAAATTTTAATAGAAATATTTGTTTAATTTATTTCTTTTTAATTTGCTTAAATATAATAGTAACTTCCTCTATAGGAGGTGCTACTGCGTATTAATAGTGTGATGGCTCACTGAATTTCGCGATTCAACTTCGGGTAGTGTTCGTCGTCTCCAATAGACCTCAAGTTTTCTTACTCTAACTTGACCAGCATTAGGGGGGTTTTTTAAGGAAAAAAAAACGGACTCACACGTTCAAACTCTGGAAACAGTAATTCGTGCATTATTTTATTTTCTATGAGTAAGCTTTTGACAATGAAACATCTCCAGTTACTTGTCGGAAGTAGAGTTGGAATAACTTCAGTTAACATTAGGTCGAAGGTGTTTTACAGTACGCTGAATCCGCAGTCACAGAGTAAATCCAGTCGAGGAAATAGCTTACTTTTGAGTAAATTGTGAATGGATAGGGCGGTCCAATCGGTGATTTTGTCGCTTCACAGTCTACTCCAGTCGAAACAACACCTGTTAAGTAGAATATAATATTAAACAATATCTGTTACACAAGATATTAATTGCTTTCTGAACAATTAAACGAAGGTTGTAAGATATCTAGATTAAAGTTTATCGCTATAATCATAACTGGCCACCCGCCTTGGCTTTGAAACGGATTGAACTGAGTTTGCCTTTGGAATTCCTTCACTAATGTCGCTACTGATCGACTTTCTTTTGTTTGATACACATAAACCTACGTTGATAGATATTCTCTAGAATGGTGGAAACCGCATAAAAGTCTAGTCAATAGTTTTTGAAATTATTCTGTGCAGAAAGACGCGTACTGGGGAATTTATAGAAGGCTACTACAAAATTAACCTCCAATCAACGAAAATTGAAAGATGCATTTTAGGGTACGGTTAAACGAGAGTTTTTTTCCCGGCCGTTCGCGTGCAGCTGGGAAACGCATTGAATTTAACACACAGGTAGCAAGTAGTCATACTTGAAAGTAGCCACACGGACGTGAAAAATCGCACGGGTCGTCAATTCTGCTCCGTTTTTAAAAGTCTTCCGCATCGAAACCCAACATGCTGCGTTTTTAGTGCGTTTTAACACGCATCAGGGTGGTCACACAGACTGTTCAAAGATGCCGCTAAAATAGCATTTCTTTATTTACTTGTTACTATGGTAATTAATTATAGTCTGCATGGTGTTGTTGACATCTTTATAAAAAATATGTAATGTAAAAATTTCCTTAATAAAGATTTATTTACTACTGATAACCAATGTTTTCTTTTAACTTAAAAACAGGGACGTTTCTGTGCAATTGCGCTTCAGCCTTTATATACACATTTAACCTTTATAACCAGAGCTGTAGGGATGGACGTCCGAGACGTCCCAACGCTGCCGTCCGATTATAAACCGCCTGTGTGACTACACTTCCGTCCGTGCACGTACGAGAAAAAACGCACGTGTGACCAATGTGCGTTTTTCAAAAATCCACGCGCGTGCACGGCTGGAAAAAATTCGTGTAACCGTACGCTTATTATATATTAAAGTTACACACATATCTATATAACGTCCCTAAATAATCGTCACCTGCATACATGCATTTCGTATAATATAGTTATGCCAGCTTTTGCAGCCTCCATTTGAAAAACGTCAAAACCGCGGCCAAAATTCGGTGCCGCCGAGGTACTCGGCCAAAGTTCGGGGAGATTAACAAACTCGTTAACGGATTGAAAGGCTGATATCTAGCCTGATAGATAGACACGATGGCACCTGCTGGTCTCGATTCACCGTACACGGGCGCTATTCTCGTCCGATTGTCTCGTCTGTGAACTTGCCTGAAGTGCGCGCCACTCGAGATTGTGGAGTATGCCCACACGAGGCACGCAGATTCGTGACGTCGTGTTTGAGAGAAGAGGTCGATCGTTAATCGTCACAACGACCACTCAGCGCCCTGGACGACCGCCGCCGACGCTGGGGCATTTGGGACACGGTCTCGGACATTACCGGTATTAACCGGACTGTTTCGCTGTTGCCTTTCCATTGGCAAGAGTCTCGTCGTTTGACGCAACGAAATAGCTACGAATAGCACTGTGGACCTTACAAGTGGCGGGATTGACAAGACAGATGTAAACAGTCTGTTTTCAGATGTAGGCAAAATAGAACGCCGACTTGCGTGTAACAACGGTTGCTCCTGGGTATGGCCGGTGTTGCTATGGAAACCGATTATACCGTTTACCGTATTGTTATGACAACCGCTCTACGTTTATCAGACAGTCGGAGGTTGACTTTTGAATAGCCCATTTCCCAGTTTTTGATCACCTTGGACAGAACGCCGGTCGGGCTAAGTTCAAAACCTTCTGGTACCACTTTTGGATTTGCTGCTGGTTATAATATTATCCTCAAAGTAGAAAATGTTTGCGGACCCACCAGTATCGCTGAACAGAGGCGCTCGACCCAAAGAGAGGCCTAACGTTTTTCTACAAATTTCTGACACGAGCACGGGTACCTACCCCCCGCTAAATTAGTATAAAGCCTACAGCTATTCTTGCTTCTTTGCAACTCCACGCTAACTGTGCCGATTCGCACGGATGTCATCTGTCGACAGGAAAAGAGCACGTTGTTGACTGTACTGTTAGAGGGGTCACGATCGTCATAAAATAAACTACCAAACTACACACATTGGCGCTAACATGTAGTTTGGAATCTTCTGGTCTGTGAGCGTTGTATAAATACTAGGCGGCAGCGGCCTTAGTTTTCAGTTATAGTGGCGATATATTTACAGTGCGGTTCAAGTTATTATCGGGCGATATTACTGTGTGCGTTCAAGTGGTTATTAGTGATGAGTGTGTTTTATAATCGGGCGGCATATTGTAATACAATTGTGTTTTAATTTTAGTTGACATTTTATTGCGTGCGAATAATTTTTATTTGATTTGTTGTAGGAGACTGTGTTGTTAATTGCGAACTGTTTAACTGTGAAAATTAAAGCTGGTAATTAGTGACTTAATTGGTATCTTGTATTTTGTTTTCCACTGTACCTACGACGATCAAGTAGACCGTCGTAACAGTGGTGTCAGAAGTGGGGTAGAAGGTTAACAGTGGAAACAGTGGACACTTTGTACAAGACAGGGTAATTCGTAACTAATCGGTAAACAATGGATGCCAGTCAGATGATGGAAGCTTTCCAAGCGCTGCTGCGGCAGACACGGGAAGAGCCGAAAGAAGAACGAAGACAAGAACGAGAGGAAGCAGAGAAAAGACACCGGCAAGAGGCGGAAGAAGCAGAAAAACGGCAAGACGAGAAAGTGGAAGCGAGACAGATAACCCTCCTGCTAGAGACAGAGGAACGACGACGACAGGAGGCAGAGGAACGGAAGCGTGAAACAGAAGACGTCAAAGCATTAATACAGGATCAGAAACAGATTCAAGAACATAGTACCACAGAATTAGGTCTCCTACGAGGTGAGCTTAATAAACAAGTTACTAAAATATCGGAGGTACAAGAATCAATGACATTAAAAATAGCTGAAGTAGAAAAATCTGTTTCGATTTTTGAAGAATCGATGTCTAAAAAAATACCTGTCATAGTAGAATCCATGTCAAATAAAATAGCTGAAGTAGAAAAATCTGTCTTGACTGTGGAAGAAGCTATGTCAACAAAAATATCTGCAGTAGAAAACTCAATGGCAAACATAAGAGAACAAATTAAAAGTGAAGTTGAGCAGTGCCTGAAAATGCAGCCAAAACAACTTTGTGAACAGACTGTACCAATGATAAAAACAGAAAAAGACGCAGAAAATAAGTGAATAGAGAAAGTAACTTTGCCTGCAGTCAAAGCTCCAACCTTTGACGGAAGCAGTCACTGGGCAACGTACCTCCGCCAATTTGAAGCTGCTGCATGCTCAAATAATTGGACAGAGAGAGACAAGGCTGTTTCAATCGTTCTTGCATTAAAAGGACCTGTGGCAGAATTACTACAGAAAGTGCCACCTGACAGCCAGAACACCTATGCCGAGTTGATAAAGCTCTAGAATTAAGGTATAACCATTGCGATAAACATTAAGGTGATAAACATTTGCGAGATGTGTACTACGCTCAGTTGAGAACAAGACGACAACGTTCCGGGAAGAGTCTTCAAGAGTTTGAAGCAAATATCGACAGACTGATTAGATTGGCCTATCCTGAAGCACCAAAAGATTTTCGAATAAGGTTTACTATGCAGACATTTATTGATGGCATCGGAGATTGTGAACATCAGCAAGTGTTAGGAATGGCAAGACACCGAAATAGCTCAGAATCTCTTGTTAATTTTGATAATTAAAGCGGTTTTTAGCGAATTCATTGGTGTTTTGTATTTTGTTTTCCACTGTACCACACGACGATCAGCGAGACCGTCGTCACAACATTAGACAATGACTTCCGTTGGTTCACTCAGTGTTGCCGACTCAATTTTTGAAACACAAAATTTCTTTAGCAATAATAGAATATTTCATTTCATTGTAATGAAAATTCCTGGTTTTCAAGAAAGTGAGAGATAAATATGAGATTTAAAGGTTACAATCGTTTTTATATAAAAGTAATACAAATTGGCTATTTTAAAGTTAGAAAGATTTTTAATGTTGACCAGTGTAATTAATGCCAAATATCTTCTTGAATATGAGCTTACCTATTACTGCCATGACTGTGTCACCAATGCGAGTAAATAGCGGACCACCGCTGTCACCCTGGAAGCATAATGTTACTTACATCATTTTCTGTTTTGATACTAACCTAAATGTTTGAACAATTCTTAATAATTTTACTTCAGTACATATAATTTTTATTTCGACAGTAGTCTGCAAGGAACAGGTTTTAAAATCTACGGGACGTTGTTGGAAAGAGAATAGAATTATTTCACACGCTGCTTCAGGCCCGCCGCTAGGGTGCTTGCCGCCCGTGTGCAGTTTTCCCTTTGCCGGCCTCCTGAATATACTTTCCATATCCCTACTTTGCCGAACTAGTTAATATCATTTTATATAAAAATTGCTACAGATATAAATAGTAAAATTGAAAAAATTATATATTTTTCAAAAACTTATTTGGCTGTGTATTTACGTGATATAAGTGGAAGATGTGCTCGTAGAAGTGTTAAATACATTTTCAAAAATGTAGTAGTTTATATTCAGAGTTTTTATAACACTATAGTTTATCAAAAGAGGGCTTTTTGCTTTTTGTTTTAGAAAATTTTTAATAACATTGCTTAAATTTATTGTCTTACACATTTCATGTTGTATGGATAGAGTATCATTAGTATAAGCTAAAAATTTCTAACCCACCACTTAACTTTTGTTGTTGTTCACTTTTTGGCATTCTGTTTTGTTTGTATTGAAAGTCCGACAACCGTTTCGTTTTTCTGTCAGACATTTAGATGATATTACAAATACAACCCGTGTACAAATAGACACGTCTCAGAATTACACCGCCAGACCGTACTTGGAAACGTCTTAAACATAACTAACAAATTTCTGTTACTGCTTACAAACTGCTGTTGTTTTGAATACAAGTTGACAGTCCTAAGGCACTCGTTCGTCAAAACAAAACATAAATTAATCATTTATACCTTATCGGGTAGGTACTTTATAGTTTGCCAGAGTCGACATGCACGCGCCTGTCTACAAAACCACAAAGAGACCGCGGCTATAACTCAGATATAAATGTCACGCAACAATACCTATACGCTTTATTGGAAGTCAAAACAAAGGCTGATGACAGTACACTGCGGCAATGCTAACAACACAAATATCATGAACAACTCAATAAACATTAATATCATATATCTATATGATATATCTATAATTTATTCTGCAATATCTGGTGATGAATTTGGCAGTCTACGACCCGCCCTTTTAGTATGGCCGCCCGTGTGCGGTGCACATTTCGCAAATATGGTAGCGGCGGCCCTACGCTGCTTGACACAGCGAATGATACTGATTATATTAGCAACTCTGTAGTATAGACACTAACCGTCTGAACTTAATTGCTTAGACACTATTCTAATTTCAGCCCTGTGAATGCTATGAAGAACTCGGGAAATATTAAAATTCAAAAGAAACTTTATAAACCAAAGGTTATATTTGGTTTATGTGGCTTTCCCCATAAAAGCCATTAATTTTCTTTTGTGTTGAGATGTTATCGATCCAACATGCTGCAATATGTTGGCAATATTTTGCAATAAGAATATTCCCCAATTAGATAATTTGCTGTCGGTTGTAAAACGATAATATCGTTTACATATAGAATGCTACCGTATTGAACGAGCGAAGCAAGTGCTCAGCTTTGACTCGACCGTTTGGCATGTTTCTATCTGTCTATCTGTCTCACAATAACTTTGGACGCATCAACCGATTTCGTAAAACTTGACATGGGTGTCAATACTTGTACCCTATCGATTTCAGATTGATCACTAGAAAATAATGGGTAGAGAGCAAAAATATAGGAGGCCAAAACTGTAAAAATAAAATTGCAAAAGCTCACGTGGGGTATCAAAATGAAGCTAGTTTAAACCAACAATTGAATATAGTGTTCGTTTTTGAAAATTCCAAAAGTTTTTGGAAGTTACGGCCTAAGAAGCGGGCGAACAGTTTGATAAAATCGAAAAAAATCATGTAAGTTATCAAATTAAAGAAAATCTTATTATAGCTGTAATATTAAATCTTAAAAATTTTAAATGTTGGGGATTTCAGGATCCAAAATTGGGTAAAAAAATCGAATAATTTGTGAAAATCCAGCAGGATATCAGACTAAAAGGAATTGTAACCCAAATCTGAAAGTTTTTGAATTTTTAGTGTTTACTATACGATTGTGTGCTTAACAATTATTGTTATATTACTAAAGACACAGATAAATAGAGTTTTGTAATTTTTTCCATAACTGAAAAATTGTCTAGTATCGAAATTTATGTAATAATAAATGTAAGCCTACTTCGTTGAAAACAGTGAGCGAGTTCTGTAGCTCAGGGACCATACTGGTTTATATTGTAGTGAAATAAGTACAGTAAACTCCCGCTTATCTGCGAACGGTTTATCCGGGGATTCTTTAATAAGCAGAACTAAATATGAGCTGGACAATGAAGATTTTTATCGAAACAAAAAATTACATTAGTATGGACACCCGAAACAATGGCACAGGAAAGATTGCCAAGGAGGGTTATGGAATGGACCTCACCAGGAAGAAGGAAAAGAGGAAGACCACCTATCACCTGGACAGACTATAGGGAACAGTCACCTATACAATTCACCTATACAATTCCGACTATATTGATGAAACGAGAAATTAAGAAGATCTTTGGATGGACAAATAGCAGTTGAAGATGAGAATTCAATTATTTCTGTAATCTTTCGGTCCGAAAGATGTGCAAACATTGTCAACCGGAATAATAATAATAAACAATAAAGATTCTGTTCCAAAACCTATTATTTTTTTGAAATTTATGTAGAATAGACGACAATAGATTAACAAAGCAGATTTTCAATTATCTGTGGGAAAAGAAGTCAACATAAAGTTGGATTAAAGGAGTCCAAAAGGATTTTTAAAAAATAATATAAACGCAGAAGAAGCAATTGAAAGAGAAGTTTTTCGGGAAAAGCGTTAAAAATGGAAGGAGTCCAGGGTAGGAGAGAGAAAAACGCAGACTCAAAGTGCACTGAAGACAGGAAGAAGAGACACAGTGAAAAGATGAAAGAATATTGGAGAAAAAGGAAAGAACAAAGAATAAAGAATTGAAATTGGCATGTAGTCCTTAGATGGCCGATCCAAAAAAAAAAAGATTCTGTTCCACTAATCTTAAAACATTAATTTATTAACTACGGTTAACAATACTGTATGAAAATTATGTAACTTTTGTAAAGGTATGTCCCAGTGACGGAGTGTGTCACCGCTCACCAATAGACACAGTATTGCTTGTCGCTCGGCAGCTGGCTACTTTATTGCGTCTGCGGGAATATTTACTGGGAACATTTAATTTTCTCGGTATGTTCGTCTGTCTTTGTGCTTACGCGGTATAATTGAAAGCCGTTGTACTCTACTAGCTTAATTAACGGATGTACAAAATGTGATATTGGCTTCGAATGCCACAAGTGATATTTGCCGACAGGTCAGCAGTGACTTCACTGACATGTATTTTTCTAACATTTTTAACTCATACGTTTTGCGATAATTTATTCCTGAATCTAATGCCTCCTGCGTATGAAAACATGGAAGACGTTCACTTGGATTTTTTATAGGCCTATATAACTTTCGTACTTTTGCAAAAATAACAAAATAGGCCTATATAACTGACTTTTGAAAGTATATACAACAGATCCTGCCAATACATAGCATACGCAGACGACGTGGTAATTATGGCAAGAACAAGACAAGCGCTAGTGGCAGCATACCAGGTATTGAAAAGAGAGGGGATAAAGGAAGGATTAAAAATAAATGAGGAGAAAACAAAGTATATTTTGATGACAAGCAATGAGAGAAGAGAGAAAGGAAGAATAGAATAGGGAACCACAGTTTTGAGGAAGTCCAAGAATTCAAATATCTCAAAAGTACAATTACAGAGAATATGAATCAAGCGAAGAATAGCAGCAGGAAACAGAAAACACTATGCATTAAAAAATATTCCAATCCAGGAATGTATCAAAAAATGTCAAAAAAAAAAACATACACCACAGTTATCAGACCTATAGTAACGTATGCAAGCGAGACATGGGTACTAAAGTTAGAAAATATGAAAAACCTTGGTGTTTTCGAGAGAAATATTCTAAGAAGAATTTATTGGCCATTGTGGGACGGAGAGGTGTGAAGGATAAGAAAGAATCGTGAGCTAAGAGACCTGTATGTGGAAACGGACATAGTTGCGGCATTGAAGGCGCAAAGGTTGAGATGGTTGGGGCACGTGGTGAGAATGACAAGCGATCGAGGCCCAAAAGTGGTATTGGAAAGGAAGCCGGAGGGAGTAAGGAGGAGAGGATGTCCGAGGAGAAAATGGTATGAAGATGTGGAAGAGGATTTAAGGGAGATGCAAGTGGGAGGTTGGAGGAGTAAGGCTCTGGACAGAGAAGAATGGAGGAGAATCGTTGAATAGGCACAGGTTGTACAGGGATAGTAGTGTCAGAAAAAGAAGAAGAAGAAGAACTTTGTACGTGTAGACTATAGGTAGTAACTTCAGAAATTATCACTGTAAATGATACACATATGACAACTTTTCACTGAAAGGTCTTTTGACGAACTGTCAGTTCGTGTGAATTAATATAGTGCAGAGAATACATGATTATTAGTTACTCAGTTTCAGTATGTATATGTTCCTACTTGGTAATATCCCGCTTAATCACGGTTTTTACGAGGCCCTTAAGGAGTTTCTTAACAGGGTTTTGTGTATTGTTTTACTTCAAATAAACAACTAAGCTTGTTAAACAATTTTAGTCACTTTCTGCCTTTTTTTGTACACATTGTGGATTATCGGAGGAATTCGGTTATCCGCGGCACCCAATTCTGCGAACTATCGAGAGTTTAATTTTACTGTACTACTTTCAAAAATTTTCTCCGCCTTTTAAAGACATTTTAAGTACATAATAAACCTGTTGGAGAAATACAGCAGCATTCTCTAAGTGTCCTGATTCTCTTAACTGGTGCTGTCAATCTCTGAAATATCTGTATCGATGAAACTACAAGGGTCAGTTGAAAAGTTCGCGGAGCGACATCTATAGTTTGTGACGGCAGCGGTATGCGAACATCTGCTCTCCGGTACCAGCGGATACGAGGCGAGCCAATCAAGGATCAGCAGTCGAGACGTGACCAACTATCGTGCTCGGAGCGAGCCAATCAGCGATCCCGGTTAGTGCATAAAACCAGGGCTGCTAGAAATTTTCGAGGCACCATCAGTGTACATATATCCACCCAGCACTCTACCGTCCGCGACGAGCGGCGGGTAATCGAGTGGAAACGCTTTGGCCCGGCGTTCAGTCGCCGCCTACCTGAGCAAATCCCGCTCGACACTACCCAGCATGTCGACGAGGCAGTTTGCCTTATTCGACACAGTCGTAGTCTCGGCGGTAGACGTGTCCTCCCGGATGAAGACGGGGCTCACGCCCGACTATCAGCCTTTCCCCAAAGAGGTGTCTCAGCTCGCTTGCGAGAGGAATCGCCTCCGGAGACGCTGGCAGAGGACTCGTGACCCGGCTGACAAGGCTGCGTTCAATAGAGCGTCCGGCAAGTTGCGTCGCGACATGCTGGCGTTCCGTAGACGCAACTGGGAGCTAGCTGTAACACAGATGGATGGTCCTGCCGAGAACCGTAATGTCTGGCGGATTCCCAGTGACCTAACGGGAAAGCGTGAACACGTCCTCTCCCCGCACTGGTCGGACCCGGTGGTCAACCCCTTGGCCGCCCCCTCGAAAAGGCAGAGTTCTTGGCTGACAGTTTAGAGCGACAGTTCGCTCCCAACCCATCCAAGAACCCGGCTTTCACTGAGCAAATCTGCCGCGAGGTAGAGCGCTTTCTATCGGCCGGTATCACAGTCCAGCCGGAGCCCATCTCCCCGGAGGAGGTCTCTGAGAGGATTGTTCAGCTCAAATCCCGGAAGGCGCCTGGCCTGGACGGAGTCATGAATTCCGCCCTCCATCGCCTTCCGGAGCGAGGAACACATTTCCTCTCTGACCTATTCAATTCATGCCTCAGACTGACCTACTTTCCGGTGAAATGGAAAACGGATACAGTAATAGTGATACCCAAGCCGGGAAAGAATTCTTCTCGCGTGGAAAACCTCAGACCCATCAGCCTCTTGTCCGCGACGTCCAAGGTTTTCGAGCGATTGATCCAGCGTAGGATCCGCGACCATCTAGAATGACTAGACGTGCTGATCCCCCAACAGTTCGGCTTTCGTGAGCTGCACTCATCGACTCATCAGCTGATGAGACTCGTGGAATGCATTACCGAGGCTGGCTACCAGGGCAAACAGACGACTGCGATCTTCCTAGACGTAGAGAAAGCCTTTGACCGCGTGTGGCACGAGGGTGTCCTTTACAAGCTCACGGAAGTCCTTCTTCCAGATTCCTACGTTCACTTGATCGGCAGCTTTCTGCGAGACCGTAGCTTCCGAGTGAGAATAGACCACGCTCTCTCTTCGGAGAGGCGTATTACCGCTGGTGTCCTTCAGGGAAGTGTCCTTGGGCCTCTCCTGTTCTCGCTGTTTTCAACGACACGCCCCGAGTTCCTAGAGTTAAATTGTCGCTGTTCGCGGACGACACTGCGGCTTTTGCCTCAGAGCCGAACGCAAGTTATGCGACAATTAAGCTCCAGCGTCAACTCGACGCGTATGTCGGGTGAACCGATGACTGGAGAGTTGCCGTTAACGCTTCCAAGAGTGCCACGGTAATATTCTCGCGCAAACGCAAGCGGTCGAGCCTCCAGGTGGTCTAGTGGCTAACGCGGGCGATTGATGCGCTCGTGGTCCCGGGTTGAATTCCCGGCGGAGGCTCCATAGGGCGTGCACTCAGAGTCGTGAGGCAAACTGAGTAGGCGCTGAGATAACAGCGCCGCCTCCTGGCCATGAATACCGCAACTAGCGGCTGGTGGCGCGTAGTACTAGCCATACACCGTCACACGAACACAAAAAGCTGCGCGGTACGCCTTGGTCCTTAACGGACTGTGGAGCGGAGGTTTATTTATTTAAACGCAAGCGGTCTCGGCCGCTTAAAGTAGGCCCCGTCGAGGTACCCTGGACCAACAGCGTCAAGTACCTCGGGCTCCACGTGGACTACCGACTCACCTGACGAACCCACTCTCAATATATCCGACAACGCGCTTCGGCGCAACTCAGTAGACTCTGGCCCGTGCTATCTAATCCGGCAATGACCCCCGGCTAGGTAAGCTCAACTCGTACGTGTTGCCCGTGATTACCTACACCTGTCCTGTTTGGGGATACCTGGCTCGTGGTCATAGAACAACGCTCCAGCGCGTACTCGACCGGGGACTGAAGCTTGCGTGTAAAGTCCCAAGGAGGTACTCTTCTCGTCTTTTGAGGAGAGGACTCTGTGTCCGCGCTCTTGATGACACCGTGAGACGCCTGGCGCGTAGATTCCGACAGAGTGACCCTCATTGCCGGACTTGGTAAATACACCCCGCGACCAGGTGAGTCCTGGAAGCGACCTCGTTTGTTAGTCCCGGTGGTGTAATCCACCAATCGCAGGTCGCTTCAGAGTAAGTAGATAAAAAAGTATAAAATGAACTCAAATAGACCCAGTGGCAGGAGTCCTTTCTGAGACTCGGGACACTGCACTACACGCGACCCCCCAGTCGTGTCGTGTATTTTCGAGGCACTCTTCATCGCCACGCCATCGGACACACTTCATCTCCTCTCCTCTCTCGGACGACTTCGGCGCGGAGTCAGACGGAAGGAACGGCCGAAGAATAGAACCGGCGTTCTTGCGTCTTCGCCCTTCAGTACCGCGCCAGCGATGGATTTCACTGGGCCGGCTGCCGACTCTACAACCGATGCCGAAAGAAGAGGAGGACTGCAGTACGCCACGAACAGCGGGCGCAGCCGCCGAACATCTCAGCGCGGCACAACCAACATCAGCCTTCTCGGCACACGGTCCTTTTTACGGTCACCAAAATCACTAGAGTGGCGCCATTTGTTTTGTGGCAAGCCTTTTGTCCGCTGACAAGTTCAATGGTAGAACTAAAATCTTTCGTGTGCTGCAAGACGTATATTTCGCGTGAAGACCTGTTAATTTCCAGACATATCTGTCAATTTATTTACCAGCTGTTTGGAATTTTCCTGTCACGCGTGTTTTTAAAATGCACAAAATCAAACATCGTGTTGTGATGAATTCTCTGTTAAAAACGTTTTAGCGCCAATGAGAATTCAAAACAAAATTGTAAATGTGTTAGAAGATGTTGCGCCTTCAGAAACAACGGTAAGTGGGGTACATTCGAGTTTAAGCGTGGGCGTACAAGCACTGAAGACTATTCCAGCAGTGGACGTCCAAATAGTGTAACAAAAAATGGCATTATCGAAAAAATTCATAGGGTGTCGGAAGACCGCAGATTGAGAAGTGGATGACGTTGCTAAAATCATAGGCATCTCATATGAGCGTGTGTATCATACTTCAACTCAATGACTTGGTGAGAAAAAGCGTTGTGCAAGATGGCTGCCGCATCTGGAGTTGTTGCATTTTTTGAGCGTCCAGTGTGACCACGTTCTCAGTGCTCGTACGACCACGTTTAAGCTCAAGTGCCTAATTACGAGCCATTGGTTTTGAAGTCGCAGCATCTCCTGACATATTTAAAACTTTGTTTTGAATTTCCGTTGGCGCTAAACAATATTTAACAAAGAATCACACCACGATGTTTGAATTTGTCTGTTTTTCAAAACTCGCATGACAAGTTAATTTTCAACAGTTTTCAAGCAATGAATAAATTGATAGATGGATTTGGAAATAAACAGGAGTTCACATAAAATATAAATCTTGCAGCACACGAAACATTTTTGTTTTACCGCTGAGCTACATTTGTCGCCCGGCGAACGTTTCAAGTAACCCACGTAATTGTTTATTTATTTATTTTTTGAAAAATATTGACGTACAAGAGGTGCTCTTGGCCAGACAACAAACGATGCTGTGTAACGAAGAGCACTGCCTCAACATCGCACCGGGCAGGAAACCGACTCTGGTGAGTATCTTGTGGTGCTCTTGACCAGACAACAAACGATGCTGTGGAACGAAGAGCACCGCCTCAACATCGCACCGGGCAGGAAACCGACTCTGATGAGTATCTTGTGGTGCTCTTGGCCAGACAACAAACGATGCTGTGGAACGAAGAGCACCGCCTCAACATCGCACCGGGCAGGAAACCGACTCTGATGAGTATCTTGTACGACCGCTTCTCCGAACAGCTCTCGTTTGCCTTGATTTACTAAAAAGTCGCTCGCTTGTTTATACAAGACCTCAACGTGATTTTTAACACGATGTCACCGCCTCTGGCTGGCACCGTCAATAAATGTCTGCACAGCAAACTGCATTCGAATATCGTCCAGTAGTTCAGACCAGGCCTGTCTAATCAGTCTGTCGAAACTATTGAAGACTATCCAAAACGCTGTCCCCTCTTTCACTCTCTCTCTCTCTCTCTCTCTCTCTCTCTCTCTCT
Source organism: Magicicada septendecula (assembly GCA_034769895.1). NCBI lineage: Eukaryota > Metazoa > Arthropoda > Insecta > Hemiptera > Cicadidae > Magicicada > Magicicada septendecula. Next base: position 71,375,029 of record CM068372.1, on the reverse strand, counting down.
CTCTCTCTCTCTCTCTGTTGAGTGCAGTACACATCAAGCAGATGTTGATCACTATACGGTAATTCTAGAGTTTTTATTAATTTTATAGGTATAGGTTTTAGGTATTCTGACTATCAGTTGGTACATTCTCTGTTAGCTATCGGGCGGGTCCTTTCATAGTGGCAACGAGTGAAACCGCTTCTCACACAAATATACAATCTCCATTTCCCCTCATTTTCATTTATCCCCCCTCTCTCTCGCCCTCTCGCTCTCTCTCTCTCTCACACGCATGAACTTTTCAACTGACCCTCGTAAACATGTTTTAATAATGTAGCTTGCTGTAACGTTTGAAAAATAAAAACTGCTTGTCAGTTCAGTACCAAACAAGTGGTGCCATGATTGCCTGACGCACATAGCAGCTGATCACTCGGTTTGTAGCATTCAGCGATGTCTCGTACTTTGACGTCAGCTGCAAAGAGGAACCTTTGAGACGAATCGGATTCGGTCCCTCCCCACCCGGCAACTATTGCTTCCCGTCCCGTAAAGTCGGCTTCTGGATTCAAAGAGAACAATACAATTAGTTCTTGGGCAACAGCTACCAATGATTTGTTTACAATCAACGAATCACACACACACACACACACACACACACACACACACACACACACACACACACACACACACACACACACACACACACACACACACACACACACACACACACACACACACACTGACAGTTACAGGCTCACTCAAAGTTCTATGTTACTAGGACGATACTTTTTCAGACTTTTTCTATTTACTTAACAACACTAGCCTTCAAAAGCAGGAGTATAAAAACAGTAACATCAAAAAACTAGTTAAAATCAGTAAGCTACTAAAATTTTTGATAAAAATTAATTGTATCAGATCATTAAGAAGTTCAAAAATATATCTGAATATTATAAAATATATACTAAAAGAAAAATAAAACCTAGATACTCATGTTTAACTATGTTAAGACGAACTATTTTTAGAATACATATAAAAATTAAAAATTTTCGTAATAAATAAATAAAACTATTTTCTAGAATATGTTAGGAGAAATATATTAGAATTAATCATTTAATAATAATCTATTTTCATTAACAGTATTAAGGAGATATCTTAATATTCTTTAGCTTGTAAATAGTCATAATTGATTTTATTTTAAATCTCCTATGATGTGCACTGTCAAAAAATGAATATCTTAAGGGACAAAAAAAATAGTCACACAAAGCAAGTTTTGTACAAGGAAGTAAAGGTTAAAATTGTATATTTTTTAATCCTGCAAACTAAAACATCACGTAATCCATATATTTTGCTTTTTGTAAAACTAGAAACAATTGTTTTAGAAACGCACGCGCGCGCGCACACACACATACACAAATCCGGCCTTGTCACTATGCCAGGTAATCAGCCAAATTTTGACAAAAAGAAAAAAGAAATATTATATTTTTACAATATCTTTGTTACCTTTTTGGCAAAAAGTATTGTTCTTCAAAGAACAGACAACAGTATAAAGTTTCCTAAAATTCGTAGTGACCGTTAAGCAATGAATTTTTCAGTGAAGGGTTCGTGAGGATCGGAAAAATATAACACAAATTTTAACTTATTTGTGTCGACGTTTCGACAATGTTTATTGTCATCATCAAGACCTGTGTATGAATACAAAAGAAATCTCAAACACTACAGAACAATTATTTGTGTGAACGTGTTTGTGTATGCAAGTGTGTGTGCGGGTGTGTGCGTACACGCGTGTGTTTACGTATGTATATATTATTGTATATGTGAACAAATTGAGATAGTTTGTTTACATCTTCAAATTAATTAATTAATTACAAATATCGTTACATATAGTAATTTAAATTGTAATAGTGTATAAATTAAATTCTGTGATATAATAATTTTCTCGGTGTCTTAAAGAAAACATTTGAAGATATAAACAAACTATCTCAACTCCTTCACATATACAATGATACACACACACTCACATACACAAACACGTTCACCCAAATAATTGTTGTGTAGTGTTTGATATTTCTTTTGTATTCATACACAGGTCCTGATGATGACAATAAACATTGTCGAAACGTCGAAACAAATAAGTTAAAATTTGTGTTATATTTTTTACCGATCCTCACGAACCGTTCACTGAAAAATTCAGTATAAAGTAACTTATATATAAATTACCTCAGTAGGGGTTAGCTAATATTAGGGGTTCAGGTAAGCAAAGCAAATTGATTTAATTAGCAAGGAAAAATTGTAGGTTTAGTATTTAGAGGACGTTAAGTAAGCGGAATGAAAGACGGTTAGTACTTTCCAATGTATCGGTGCTTCAATATCCGTCCGATTTATTGGTCCACCGTTAATCTCAATGCTGTTCATTTTGTGATATTGGAATAATAGGCACATATGAATTTTATTCGCTTATCGTAGTTTTACATTTGACTAGAAAGTAATTTATTTCTTTTCGGCTATATGTAATAACTTAGTTAGTCTAGTAATTAAAAATTAACAAAGTTGTTAAAAGTTAAGGAAATGGAATTCATTTATGGTATAGTGGATGCCTTAACAAGTTATGAGTTTTATAAAGTTAAGTGATATCAATTTGTCTTCAGTCCAGTGGTATAATATTTTTTTGCCACTCTTTTAGTTAAAGCAAGGGAAGGCTGCACATGTGTTCTGTTTACGATAGCAACGCGGCGCAAAAGCTGTAGGTACCAGTATCCTTTTACCAGTGGCGTGGCGTGGGTATCATAAAACCTGTTGTGATAGACCTAAAACAACCTAAAAATTAATTCGAATTTTTTCTTGTGCCAAGTGTTCTTTTTAGAGCATTTTTATCATACGCTGGGTGAGAAGAGGGACCCGGTTCAACGGGATCTGACTCTCATTATACTTACACAGAATAAATCAGAAACAAATAATGAGTTAACAATAATAAAGACAAACAGAGAAACACATGACTAAACGAACAACACACAAATAGGTACATAGTATCTGCTGCACGTCAGTTCCGAAAACGAGCATAACTGAGCGTTTTGCGGGTTTCTACAGCGGCAACACATTGGGTGGACGAGTGTGTGTCCCTCCACGGTTTATACAGTGACAGCTACAAGGTCAATGACCGTACACAGTAAGGCCCCATTCACACTATGGAGATCAGTATGAGATACACATATGTGATACCAGTATGAGATACAAAAAGTATCCGAGAGTCTCTCCGATACAGCCGCTTGGTGGCCTTCTCTCCTCTACCCCTCCCCCAAACCTTCCGAGCAGACGAAGCTCCTTGGTTCACAGTCAGTGTGTTTTTTGTTAGAAGTAAACGTGCTTTTCACAAAAATGGTTGAGATTGAAGTTTTAGCTGTATGGTATCTAAGTAGAAAGTCTGAAAATCGTATCAGGGAAATGTGGGTTCATCCTATCAATAAAAGCCGCGGAGTGAAAGATACGTACGCGTTGATATACAAAGAGCTACGCGACGATTCTTCTAAGTTTTCAATTATTTTCGGATGTCACCACACTCGTTTGAAGAGCTGCTTGTGAAAATACAGAGTTCCATCCAGAAGAAGGAACGAAATAAGTTTATCGTTATCGACATCACCACTTTCCACTTTCAAACGAAACGTAAAACTCGAGACGTATGAAGGCGACGGAATAAAGAGTGTGAATGACTGCGTGCTGCTCAACGTTGCATCAGCCGCCTTCATACAGGAAAAGTATCAAGCAGCTGAACTTCCCGAGCGGCTCAAATCGGTATCTCATACACGTCACCAGTCTGCTTCACAGTGTGAACGGCTCCATTCGTTCCCACATTAGTTCTGCATCCTTCATACGTGTATCTCATACCGATCTCCATAGTGTGAATGGCGCCTAAAACATTGCCGATGTGTGAGCCGGCAACACAAGACGGTGCAAGAAGTGCCCAGCAGTTCGAAAGCAATGCTACGCTTTTCTTCAAGTTTCCCTACTAATATTGTTCAGATTTCAAGTCATTAAATAACTAAAGTACTTATTCTGTGATATAATTAATATTATTTTCTCCTATTTCCAGTACTCTTGTCGCCGGCAACAGCGATTACATGGACGCCATACTACTGCCTTTTACATTGTTACACACAAATGCGAGGCGCATTCTGTTCCGATCTAGAATTGACCGACGAAACATGCTGCCTGTCACAGCTTCTCACATGTAAAGTGCTTAATGGTCAAATCGTTCCATTGTCTGCTGCGTACGTTTGTCGACTGTGTCCCGAATTGCTGGACAGCCTCTCAGTAGATGAAGAGGGAAGTCGCCGGCGGTCGTATGGTGCCGTGTTCTGAGTGGGCCGTTGTCGACAACGAGGTCTTCCCAATGTCGTGTCTTATAATTTATTATTATTATTATCGGGGGTCCTACAGTCTATGCCGCATCCCACATTTCGATCGCCATTTCTCCCTATCTTTCCAGCTCAATCTCTCATGCTTTTCCCAATTCCTGTTCTCCATTGTGTTGTCAGTCTTCCTTTTCTTCTCCTATTTTGTGGTGTGTAAGTCAGTGCTTTCTTTGGCCATCGCTTCTCCTCGATCCTCATTACGTGACCATACCATATCAACTGTCTGGATTCTATTCTTCCTGGTGTTGTAAATATGCGCCCTATTTTCCTTCTTATATCTTCGTTTCTAACATGTTGCATTCTAGAAATATTACACGCTCTTTTTGAAAAGTCCATTTCCACAGTTTCTATAATCTTTTTCTCTTTATCTGAAAGTTGCCAACATTCGCAGCCATAAGTTAAAATGGGCTCCAAAATAGTTGTGTAGATTGTCAGTTTAGTTTGACGTTTCATTTTGTTCGACCAAAGTAACGAGTTTAGCAAACAAATAGCCTTTTTTCCCTGTTGTATCCCATTATTGACCTCATTCTTTGTTGTTCCATCTTCTGAAATAATGCTTACAAAATATTTGAATTCTCTACACCTTCCGATTCTATGGATTTTAAGATCTGGGTCTTCTTGTTGCATGTCTCCTATTTTCAGATATTCTGTATTGTCAGGTATTCTGTCTTATAATACTTAACTTTGTATAAATATTATTTTATAGACTGATATTGTATTTACCTTTAAAAGGAAGACAAACCGGTCGGACGTGGTCGTTAAATTCTATCTCAGGTTCCAGTTTGACCACAGCGATGTCGTAGCGAGTCTTATGTGCTACCGGATCCTCGTAGAACATTGGATGCGGGACGGCTTTTGAAACGTTATAAATCAGCGCCCAGCCACCGTCGTCCGTGAGTCTGTCGTGTAGTCCCAGAGTGACGTCCATCTTTTCCGCACTGAAATAACGAGAAAAATCTGTAAATTCCGTGAGTTCAATAAAGAAACGCATGTAATAGCTTTCGTTGAGTTTGCAAAGGTCTTTGATGAAGTAAACAGAAATTTTCTCTACAAAATATTAGAAAAACGGCGATGCCAGAACAACTTATTAGAAATATGCAAGGCCCATATAGTGGAACAAGAATAGCTGTTCAAAATAATTGTAAGATATCTCAACAAACAATAGGATATCTGTCCTAGAAAAACGTATTGCATCCTCGTGCTAGCACAAGGATTACATTTTATAAGACAATTGCATTACACACGTTGATTTATGCAAGTGAGACATGGTTCATGACAAAAAGAAAGTGGCAAGATTCAGAGTGCTAAAATGCAGTTTCTTCGAATACTTTAAATTATACATTGCAAGATTGAATAAGGAATGAAGATATCAGAGCAGAACTGAAAGTAAAGGACGTAATTAAATTATTGCAAAATTTACAGAAGACAATGGTGGGATAATCTGCAAAGGATGACAGAGGATCCATTGCAGAAAGCGGCACTGAGCCGCGGATAGAAGAGACGTGGGTCGTTCAATGATGAGATGGGTGCCGGAATAGGCTTATATAACCCAATCCTTGAAGAGGAGAAGAAGAAGACAAAGGTTAGACAAGGGTCTCTCAACGTGTTAGACAAGGGTCCAGAATACCACCTACTATCTTTGACATTTATATTGACGATCTGTTAAGGAAATGGAAACATCTAGTCAATCCTGGTATTAAGATATCACGATACAGATATTTGAATGTGCTGTTGTTTGCTAACGACTTGCTTATACTTTAAAATACAGAATCTGCTTTGCAAAAATCTGTTTGTAAGCTTTATCAGATTTGAAAACAATACAATATGAAAATCTCCGCTATAAGAACAAAGGTAATGGCATTTTGCGCAAGGAGCCAATAAGAAAAAATAATTAACGATGAAATTCTAGAACATGTGAGACATTTTAATTATTTGGGAAATTATATTAGCTATCATAAGAATTATTATATTGATTTTAAGTTAGGTTAGTTCCAGGCGATCTGTGGAACAATCAATTGTGTTTGTAGAAACAAAGTGAGTCGAGGTACAAAATTAAAGTTCTACAAAATTATGCCAGTCTCTATACTGTCTGTGAGTACAAATTATGGACACCAACCAATAAACAAGACAGTATAATACAGGTCTTGGAAATGGCGTTCTTAAGAGGAGTTAAAAGGTGTTCGAAACTTGTCCGTATAAAGAATGAGGCCATAACAGAAGAGTTACGAGTTTTTAATATGAATGAAAAGTTACAAGAGTCAAACAACGGTCGAAAAACACGCAGAAAGAATGTCCGATTTAAGACTGGTCAAACAATCCTGGAAGTACAAGCCTATAGGACACAGGTGTATGGGTAGACCCAGGAAGGGATGGATGGAGGATCTTTGAAGGCGGAACAGGCAGCACCTTGCCTATTCCGTGTTGTGAAGATGACGATCATGATGAAACAGTAAAATTATATGCTGAACATTGCATACAACATATAAACACTAGTAGTCTGCTCTTAATTATTTGTGAATTTTGCAGTCCTCTGTTGGTTGTCAAGCAGTTGAATTTTCTTAGAACTGTTAATATTTGCATGAAAAAAGAAATTACTAACTAAGGCTCGAAACAGAAATCAAGTTACATAAGATAATAGTAGAAACTATTGTAACATATGGGGCTGAATTGTAGGAAACTACAGAACATATGAAGAAGAGGTTTCGAATCGTGGAAATGGGTTACTGGAGAAGGTACTGTAGACTTAAAAAATAGGCGAAAAGACGTAAAAAGTCGGTAAATAACAAAGAAATAGTTTCAATAATGGATGTATGTACCGATAAAAATTACCGATGCTAAAAGATTAAGATGGTAAGGATATGTGTGCCGTATGGGTAATGATAGATGGCCAAAGAAATTAAAGAATTGACTTCTCCTGAAAGAAGAAAAGAGGGGGGCCGCGACAGACTTGGACAGAAGATATAAGGAATGCAATGGCTCATCTGAAGACAATGATGCACATCATCAAGTCTGATGGACGATGATTGGAAAGACCGAAGAGTTTGTATTAACTTGAAATTTGTTGTATTCTCCTGAAATCTAAAAAGACAGTCCGACGACGGACAATCTACTACTAATTGGGGATGAGATTGAATACAAATAATTGCGATGTATATATAAGTATATATAAGGATCTACGGCGCCTTATGAGTTAGTTACACCTGGCGAGATTGTAGAGTGCGGATCATCAACTGATTATTGCGGATTAGAGGAAAGTGATTATTGGGTTAGTGAAGTGAAGCCCACTGACACGCTTACATTCTTCAAGTCGATTGAAAAACTAACCATGACTCTCTGCAGCATATCTTGCGGAATCGTCTGAATTTCTTCGATTATTCCCTGCGTCACTTGATTTAAATCATGTGGTCGCATGTGGTCGTGACTAGAAAACCTTAAACTTCAGGTAGCCCCACAAAAAGAAATTACACGCGGACAAGTCTGGAGATCACGTTGGCCAGGGTATTGCACCCAATCTTGAGATCAACCGATCTTCGAACACAAGCCTCAGCACCTACCTTTCCACATTTTCTGTCGCACGCACAGGTTTTACACTTCCTCTAATTATTTTCGGTGTCGAGGCAGTGGTTTCAAATATTTTTTATTTCCCATTTCGATATTGTTGAGCGATATGTAATTCTTCCACGTCTCCCAACGTTGAAGTGATTTCTGAACAGTCTTTGTTTTGTTATATAGGCATCATTACTTTTAGGAAAACGTTTCTACAGCAAACACACGATGTTCAATTCGCCATTGCGCTATGTTTATTGAAATGGCATGGTTTAACTAAGGTTATAAGACCATCTGTTTATTTATTGTTGCCATATTAACCGAACACGAGCTAACAGATATTGTTGTGTTCTCACTGTCCTACCCAATATAATGGGATGTGTTAAGTAGCGAGTCAAACTGAAATGAGATGTATCTGTTTGTAAAGACAATAAGTGGCCTACAAGGAACGGGAGGAGGATTAAGAGTGCTAGTATTGTGTCAGATGGAGATAACTAAACCAGACGGTACCGGCGCGCGGCGTCAGATTTATTGGGAAAGAAGAGGGGTTGTAGTTAGTAGGCTTCCTCTTGCGACGACGGTAGAATCCAACACACTGACGCGCACCCGCTTATCAGTATATTATGAAGGTTTCTCCTGTAATAAAAATATCGGTATGGAGAACCATACATGACTTCCATGTTCTAAGATTTATATATAAAATCATTTTTCGACATGAAATATTTCCATAGAAACTACTTCTTTCTTCAGCCTTAACCACAGTACTGTGGTGACTAACGTATACCACCTCACGTTAGCGCACTCGATTTTCGTTTAGGATGGCAGTAGATGGTACTGCCGAAGCGTCTGGTTTTGCAGAAAATATTGGACCACGGCCAAACAACCCGGGAAGGAATTTTAATAACAAACTACTTCGTTGTTCCCGATAACGTAGTACAACATAAAAATTATCCCCTCCCCTTCAACTATCATTTTCATTTATAGAAAATTACCCCCACCCTTTTCATTTATAGATATATCATCTACCTTTATACAGTGGATTATTGTGACCTTCTTTTCAGGATACTTTATTTGTCAAAATTAAATACTTTACTATTGTTAACACAAAAAACGTTGATGGTTAACTACCCCTTCCTGTTAACCGATCTTCACTAAAATCAACAGGCCTTGCGCCCTCTACAACTAAGGTATATATGCAAAATATTATTTGATTCTGTTTGAATTTTCGACAGTTGTCGTTCGCCATAAAATAAAATCACACACACACACACACACACACACACACACACACACACACACACACACACACACACACACACACACACACACACACACACACACACACACACACACACACACACACACACACACACACACACACACACACACACACACACACACACACACACACACACACACACACACACACACACACACATTTCAGAAAATGATTTTTCTTTATGTTTTGAGGATAGTACAATCAGAATCAGCTCTTACCTCTAACACGATTTTTTCGAGATCTCCATATTTCCATTTCCTTATTGGAAGTAAAAAGAAAAAGTCAAGTGAGCCGATAGGTCTCACCCCATCATAATTTTAGGGTCACTCTTTATGAGGTGAGAAACCGGGAGAATTTCTTTCTACAGCCTGTCCGACTTCGACTTACCCAATGTCAGAAATTCTACGTGAAACAGGAATCGCGATTCAGGCCAAGCGTGAGCCCCAACTGTGTGTTTACTCACCCGTGGACGCAGTGGGCTGCAGTCAGCACGTAGTAGTTGTTAATAACGGCGCCTCCACACATAAAGTACTCTGTCTTGTTATACCGGGACCTTATATACGCCACCCATGGATACTTGTGCGGCTCAATTTCTATTCCGCCAGCGATTCGTACCTGTAGCTCATCGACAACCTCAGTATTATATCTGCCGCATTCTGTAACATCAGTACATCGTTAAGTATTCTGACTACCAGACGGGTAAGCTCCTCCATTTGAGCGTAATACACATGTCGCATTTGGTGAGGAGAGGATTGTGGTATTTAATTATGTTGGGCGAATTTGGTCAAAGTGTTTTCAACAATACCGTATTCATCCGTGTTGTACGATGGGGGAAATTTTTGTACAGAATCAAAACGTAACTTAAAACTGCTTACGCTAAACGGAAATTTACAACTGAGATATTTAACCGCGTGAAACGAAATCTAAAGTATTAAGCAAACAAGAATATGCGTTGCTATTTGTCTGTTTAGCTGTCTATTTTTAAAAGGTATATCTTTAGGTACATTTGAACGCATCAACTAAAGGTGTGCTAAACTAGTATTTGAAAGTCACAGGTACAAATAAAACCATTCCAAAAAAATAACAGATACAAATATCTGTAACTATATACCTATTATACATATACCTATTGCAACAGTACAAATGTGTAGGGTACTCTGCATTGCACAAATTAATTAAAATAATTAATTTAATTAAATAAATAATTCATATTGTTAGTAATAATAATTCAGCTTTCAATCTGAACTGTAAATGGAACGACCAAAATTCATGTTGGGACAGGTTAATCACGCCACGCCTCTATGTCTGTGTGTACACATGTATATTACACGCGCGTGTGTGTGTGAGGAACCTGTCAATTCCTGCAAAATGTCACCCCTTAATGAACGCTATTAATTATATGAGTTATTCAAATTGTAAAGAATGTGTGCATAATATCACAAAACCAAATACGCCAGAGTGTGTATAAAAATAAGACGCATATGTGTATAAAAAAATAGTGCGAACAGAATAAAAAGTGCGATTATAGTGAAAATAATATAAATAAAACTTACGTTAATTAAGATAGGGAAAAACGGTTTATACACAGTGAACACATAAAAGTTACCGACAAGATGAATATCGGGTAATGTGCAAAAGACTTCGCATATCGCGAAGACAAGCGAATTAAGTGTGAAAAGAATCGTGATTAAAAAGGGACTTCAACGACAGACTCAGACCTGCAGAATATTGTCGAAACATGATTTTTGCGCCTAGGGTATAAATACTCGAGACGCGCTAACTTAATTCTCTTTCTCGTTCAACCATAGTGGCAGCCGGACAACCATAGCTCTGCCCCACGATAACAACTTTTGTCTATCAACCACAGCAGCAGCCGGAGGTTCTTCACGACTACTCATCACTTTCGTGAGAGCACCTGCAACCTGAGGCCATGACGGGATGCGAGGGAGCAACCAAGTACATGAGATAAACGCTAGCGTACGGGACGAGGCGACGGACGGCGGAGAAGATCTGAAGGACGAGGATCATGGACTCCAGGACTACACAACTACAGAGGAGCATCCAGGATCGAGGACCTAGGACCGAAGAAGATACGCTGCCTATTTACCACAACAATAAGTTGAAAAACAACCATGTATTTGTAAAACAAAGACTCACATAAAGACAATATAATTAACAATGTAAAAATAAAGACAATCTAATTCAAAGATGAATTAATAAATTTTTAAATGTAAATATTTATTTGTATAGTAGTTAGAGTAATGTTTAAGAGTATGAAACTATAATTTGAATAAATAACTTAGTTATTGATATTTAAATTAATTAAAAAGTAATTAGTAAATTTTTATTAGAAAACAAAGCAATGCATATGCAGTATAATCAAAAGAAATTAGATTATTAAAAAAAGCTTAGATAATCTAAAATTATCACACTAATGAGCAAGCCGGGAGCAATATTATATAATTAAAAATGTTTATTATAGTATAAGAGTGTATATCATGTCTATGTGTAATACGAGATTGTCACTTATATGTTAATAACTGGATGTGTGCTACAGCTACACACATGCGAATAATAATGATATTTTTAAATCTCAACCAAATAAGAAATTTTTGATTAATACATTTTAAAATGATTCTAAACCATATTACGTTGTGTTATTATTATTACGATTACACCTGTCATACTTTTACAGCGTAAGTAACGTTGTACTATATTATATAATTTGTTATAAGTAGTAAATTGAAACTAAAAGTATTAATAGTGTTGCTTTACACTGTAACTTTATTAAACTGTTCAGTTTTAAATAAAATAAGAAACAAGAGAATTTATAGGCCTATCTTCCGTTGGGAATATTAATTTAAGTTTTTACTAGAAGTAAACAAACTAACATAGATTAGATATTACATTTTTTATTCCATTTTGGTTAGTCAAATCAGTTGCAAAACTCAGGTAATGAAATTTAGAATGCACGTAATAGCACAGCAAATGATGTCAAAAAACATCAGAAACCTATTATAAAAACACAACAGTAAGCCAAAAAAGTGAATGTGAATAAAGACAACTTTAAAACTAAAAATAATAAAAACAACTGTAATAAAATAGATATAAATAAATAAATAAGAACTTATAAATAATAAGCAACAACAAAAGTAAATTAAATGCATTACATACTTGGATAATCTTCAGATTCATTCCCCATTGTACACAGAATATACAAGTCATGAACTAATCTATGTCATACCTAATCACATTACAATTTGTTTCTCTCAAATAACACATTATAACTCGTAGGTATATAGGTATAATAGGTATAGGATATAACACAATATAATTCGCTTTTTCAAAATTTACCTAGTTGGTGACTAGTATAATATATAATTTGTTATTATAGTCTGTATTATATATCTGCATACCACACGAGAATAAATGTAACATCAGTACGAATTTTTTTTCATTTACTAAAAAACAGTTTCGTCTAATTGGCACAAAGATATTCTGAACATCGCTGTTATGCTTCGTTTTGAACTTCGGCAATCGGCACATGCGTAGAAGCAAGTATTCAGCACTGTCACTTTGTACTCGTTTATTCGCTTGTAGGGTAGAGGGGTCCCGCGAGTAATCGGAACAGGTATTTCTACTTTTCAGTCACTGTTATATACGTTCTACAAAAATACTCGTTCCAAAATACCTGTTACAGGTAAATCGGCCCGCCTCTAGAATTAACCGATTTTTGTAATACGTGGCCATACCTTTACCTCAGGACGGCCTATATATTTTTTAAATCTGTTCTTCCGGAAACAAAGGGGCAGGATTTTTGAGGGGCAGGGGGAAGATATGAGGGATTAAAATTTTGAAAAAAAGGAGTTAAGTTAAAACTCGAAGAACTAAATCGAAGAGAATTTCAACCAAATAAAAATATAGTGTTCAGATTGAAGAATTTTTAAAATTAGAGACACCAGGACCAACAGTTTTGTCAATTTTGAAAAAATCTTAAAAGTACATGCCGGGTCTTAACTGATGCCGGGAATCTATCTTTGGCGGATAGAATTTTAACCTAAATCTGAATATAGTATTCAGTTTTAAAACTTTATAACTTCTGTGATCTTCTATCTGTGTTTCTTCTATGATCATGGAGACCAGTGGTTGATTTCTAAAATTATAGGTGCCGGAGCGCATCAATTCAAAAGTTGTACAGACACAAATACACTTATATGTTATATTAGCGTATACGTTTACATCAGGTTACTACAAAGGAGGTCTACATTTTTAAAGCCTTATAAAATATGTAACATACGTATAAACTTGTTTCTAAAAAGTAATAAAGTTTACTGACATTTTAAACGGCTTTGCCGTCAGGTTAGCCGCACGACAATCGAAAAAATGCCACTCACGATGGCGTCATCCCGGAGCCTCAATCAAACTCTAAGTGATGGTTTCGGTGGTTCGGACATTTTTAAAATGTTTCTATAGTTTCATCATTGTGTCGTCATATTGTTTGCCTCTTGACCTTTTCTTACCCTTTGTGTCCAGTGCTATATGGTGGCCAGAAATCAGCCCTCTCACATTCATTTAAAATTATTGCTATTGTTAAATAGCATATTTCAAGGTATAAAGACTCTCCGGAAAAATTCTGAAACGCACATATTCTCGGAAGCTCCCAGACATTTGCCTTTCACGTAATTTTAATTTTGAAGCAAATTGCAAATTTTGAAGGCTAATAGTAGTTAAGATAAGGAACAGTGCTGGTGTTTGATTTCGACAAATATTTAGGTTTGTAGTGGGGCTGATGAGGTCCACAATTTAAAAAGTAGTATTAAACTTTTGTAATGATTAGGTTTATCTTTCATATATTTTTTCGGTAATTTATTTTTGGATCCAAGAGGTTCCGGAACGCCGTTCCGGCGCGTTCTCTCTGAAATCAAGCCCTGATGGAGAGTATACCCAGTCACGTGCCTGAGAAATTTCATTTCAGCCGCTTGGGTATGATTGGCCTGGCCTTCCGTTAAAGTCCAGTTTTCAGACTTATAAAGCAGTGTGAGAAGAGCCATCACTTTGTAAAATTTTGTGTCATAATATTTTATAAAATGCAATCGTAGATACCTGTATCTCTGTGCACAGATCGTAGATTCCTAAAGGTCTCTGCTACAGTAACAGACTAAAACAATGTTCGTAGTAAATACAGTACAGAGACGTAACAATAAATTGACTAATAAAATCTGTAAGATAAGTATAATACGTTATATAGGCCTATGCTTATCAATAAACGTTAAGTGTAGTGTACAAGTTACAACAAAAGAATGTTGAAGCCCGTTGATAACAAACTAGACTCATAAAAATGGAGTTCATAAAACATCTCAAATAACATTCTGGACTTTATAAAGTTGTATTTAAGCAATTTCTTAGTGTAAATTCGAGCAGTAAGTACAACTCATTTTATGGTAGTATTAGAAGAAATAATTATTTATTAGTAGTATTAGAACTCATTTAAAATTAGTTCTACAAACATATACATTTAATAACTGTAGAAAAAACTAAATTGTTTTTCAGATAATTTATTATCACTTACCAAAGCAGTACTGCACGCGTGGATTCGAGGTACTTACCACAATCCTAAAAAAAAGAATCAATTAATAGCATAAATACCGTTTGTCTTAGGACATTAAACTATACAACAAAATATATTTGTTGTAGTATGCTATTGTATTTTTGCGTATGCTTTCTGATAAGAAATGAAAGACTGAAGCTTATTATCATATAAGGTACAAATAATGTCAAGAAATATGTTCTTGATGACTTTTCTCATTGTAAGCGGAATGAAGTGGTAAGTAATAGAAACGTGTAATTATAGGCCATAGTAAACATTGGTGGAAGCATTGGTACAGATTCTTTATTATACGTGAGCGTCCACTACAGATAATTCATACAGGTTTAGATGGATATGGGACGCTATGAACATGAGTGAAACGAAGATAGAATGAATCATGATAAGAAATATTTGTAGGAGAAAATGGAGACAGAGTGAGTCATGGCAAGAAACATTTCTGGGAGAAAATGAGCACAGAGTGATCGTGATAAGAAACAAAATTTGTGGGAGAAAATGAGCACAGCGTGAGTCATTATAAGAAACATTTTTGAAATAAAATGAGGACTGAGTAAGTCATGGTAAGAAACGCTTTTGGAAGAAAAAGAGGACTGAGTCATAGTAAGAAACATTTTTGGGAGAAAATGAGTACAGAATAAGGATACAGATAAGGAACAATTGTGATAAGGATACAGAATACATGATAAGGAACAATTGTGGGCGAAAATGAGGTCAGCGAGTGTCATGATAAGAAACATTTGTGGACTAAATTGGTTAAAAAAATATTACTAATTTAGCAAGTTAACAATTTTGAATACCTGGGCTACAGTTTGTCTTATAATGCAAGCAACGATGTGGTGAATACGTTCCATAAGTTCAACCTTGTATGGGGGACCACTAGGCGAACCCTTAAGTCAGCAAGTAAAGGAAAACGCCTAAAATTCTACAAGATGATGGCTCTTCCCACATTTCTTTATGGGTCTAAAAGAATTGGACTTTAACGAAAGGGCAGGCCAGTCGCATCCAAGCGGTTGAAATGAGATTTCTCAGGCACGTGGCAGTATACTCTCCATGATCATAGAAGAAACACAGACATACGGCAGGAACTGAATATTATAAGTACACTCGACAGGATCACCCGGTATCGGCTGAATTGGTGGGACCTTCTTTGCCGAATTGATGACTTCCGCATCCCCAAACAAGTCTGGAACTACAAGCCGAGGGGACGTCTGAAGAAGCGCTGTAGTGACCAGCTCTAATTATTGTCTATTTGAGACCGGAACAAACCGTCCTTGGTTTAATCCTTGAAGATGATGATGATGAAATGTTACTAAAGTACGTTTACTAATATATATGTCATAACTGTCAGTGCAAGAGTACCGAGCTAGTTAGACAACAATAAACTCTTACAACACGGGAAACAAAATTTAATTTGAATGTTCGGAAACATGACATTGAAATGGTAGTTGCAGAAGGTTATCGCAAGAAGAATCTAGTTTACGGTAAGTTAATGACGATGATAGTGGTGGTGATGGTGGTGGTTGTGGTGGAAATGATACTGATGACGATAATGACGACGACGATGACGATGACAATGATACACTCACACTGTTACGAGAGAACGTCTTAACTGCAAAAACGTGTCGGTAGGTATTTATGAACGGAAGGGCCAGTCAGTGCTAGTTTGATACTGTTGGGTCTACTGATACTGCTGTGCTGGTGTTGTTCAGATAAAATGATTATTCATCACCAAATCAGCGTATTATGAAGTACTCACCGCAGTAATAAAAAATGTTGTGCATCATTTGCATTTTTTGTCAGGTTTATCTTCGTTCTAGTATTTGGTTAAGTATTTGTGTGTTTGTTGTAATTGAGCCGCGAAATAATTACTAGTTTGCCTTTTACGGAAGTGCAGAACGGAATCATATAATTATGTATGTTAAATATCATATAATTGTTGTTTTCCACGATAATTATTTTAAATATAAGCAGAATGAAAAATTACTAGGAAATCATGTTTAAGGAAAGTAGACATACAGAGGGAAGAAACCAATGAAAGTAGACTAATAAAACGTATGGGACAAAGAAAGGGAAATACAGTACACGAACAAGAGGAACATGGGATTCGAATAATGAGACGTGAGATAAAACGAGAGAGAGTTAAGCTGAGGAAACACAATGTCTATAGAAACACAATGGGAACTAGACTAATTGAGGTCATTCCTTTTCTTTTCATTACTACGGCATTGCATAAATGTCAATACAGTGCAAATACATGCAAAACATGAGTAAGAATGCTGTAATGCAGGCGATCTTGTCACTGAGCAGTCACGGAAGTATTAAAAAGCTTGAGAACATAAATCGGCGGCAACTCGCCAAATTTTCTTCGCATTTCGGCCACTAGATATGTCTGTCCGATTCGAAAATATTTTTTTAAGATGTTGGTGCAACTGTGTGTAATAGTTGTCTTATCTTTGTTTTAGCTATATCGGACGCATAGTTTAGACTTTGCAACTAAACTAAAGTAAGTTGTGCTTTAGTGTATTATCCAGTTTTTGCAGCATTATCCAATGCCAGATGAAAGAACGTGGTTACATTCTTTACAATGGTTTAATCCTATACTTTTAAAGTGAGGTAAACCACTCTAATGTATTAAACGTTTTGCCTACAGAAGGCATTTGGCGAGTCTGATATGCATGAACGAGCAGTTTACAAACGGTCAAAAGATTCAAAGGAAGTCAAAAATAAGCTGAAGACTGTGAGTGTACGGTGGTGATTGTGGGATTGAGTTCCATGGATATTTATCACTAGATGCTAAGGTAAATAAAGAGTAACGTTTAAGCGTTTCTCTAAATCTGTCCGTCTAGAACGATAAGATTTATGGAAGTTTCACCTAGATGATGCACCAGAACACAAGTCATTGCGTGTCCAAGAATTTTAGGCTAAAACCGTTGAAAGGGTACGCCACATACGTTCTCAACGTGCAATCGTTTTCTCTTCTCACGAATGAATAATATCGGTATGGAGAACCATACATGACTTCCATGTTCTAAGATTTATATTTAAAATCATTTTCGAAATGAAATATTTCCATAGAAACTACTTATTTCTACTTCTTTCTTCAGCCTTAACCACAGCACTGTGTTCACTAACGTATACAACCTCGCGTTAGCGCACTCGATTTTCACTGATGATGGTAGTCGATGGCACTGCCGAAACGTCTGGTTTTGCAAAAAATATTGGACCACGGCCAAACAGCCCGGGAAGGAATTTTAACAACAAACTACTTCTTTGTTGCCGATAACGTAGTACACATATACAAATTATCCCCACCCCCTTCAACTATCATTTTCATTTGTAGAAAATTACCCTCTCCCCCTTTTCATTTATAGATACTTCATCTACCTTTCTATAGTGGATTATTATGACCTTGTATTCAGTATACTTTATTTATCAAAATTAAGTACTTTACTCTTGTTAAAAAATAAAATGTTGCCGGTAAACTACCTCTTTCCCTTAACCGATCTTCACCAAAATCAATAGGCCTTGAGTCCTCCACACGTCAGGCACATATACACAAATTTACTTGATTCTGTTTGAATTTGTGGTAGTTATCGTTCCCCATAGAAAAAATTCTACACAGACAGACACACAGACAGGCAGACACGCACGCGCGCGCGCGCGCACACACACACACACACACACATTTCGGAAAACAATTTTCTACATGTTTTGAGGGTAGTAGAATCAGAATCAGCCCTTATCTCGAACACGATTTCTTTCGTCATCACCATACTTCCATTTCCTTATGGAATACGGAAGTAAAAATCGGCGAAAGGGAAAGTTTTGATTCTGTTGAAGGCATAAATCAAAAATCCTAAGAGCGCTAAAGGCTCTGCTAAAAAATGTGTTCCAAAAAAACGTTAATATAATTGTATTAGATCCAATAGATATTATTTTGTACATATTTTTATACATGAATAGGCACATTATATTTCAAGTAAAAAATTTATCTAACATTATTATTTATTTTAACAATATTATTTAGCAAACAAAATTAATGACAGCAGAGATGGACTTTTGGAGACGATCGGCAAGAGTATCCAGACGTGAGAAAATTAGAAAAGAAGTCATTAAGGACAGAATGATTGTAAAACATTCAATTGCTGATTTTATTCAAACAAAAAAATGACAATGGTATGGACACACAAAAAGAATGACACAGGGAAGAAAATAAAGTTATGGAATTGTTGTCAATTAGAGTTATGGAATAGACCCCACCAGGAAGAAGGAAAAGAGGAAGACCTCCTAACACCTGGATAGAAGAAATTCAGACTAAATTTAGTGAACGAGAAATTGAAGAAGATCTTTGGATGGACAAGCAGCAGTGGAAGATGAGAATTCAATCACTTCTGTAATCTTTGGTTCCAGAAAATGTGTAAACATTGTACAGCCAGATTAATAATAATAATAATAATAATAATAATAATAATAATAATAATAATAATAATAATAATAATAATAATAATAATAATAATAACAATAAAATTTATTATGTGTACCAATGACGTTGCAAAAGAATGGAAAAATGTTGCACTACCAGGTATACAACTGCTCAGCACGAAGTTTTAAGTAACTGTGCTCTTCGCTGATGATTAGGTTACAATCCAGAACAGCCAAGACAAATTGGCTGTCCACAGTGTATGCATCAATTGTGTGACTCTTACAATGTAAAACTATCAGTCCCGAAATCGAAGGCTACGACATTCATAGAAAATAATTCCAGTATGAACAAGTAGCGTAATTGCCAATCAAACGATTGAACAGGTAACAAATTATCAGAAAGATTATGTCGGACTGTTATCATCGTTAGAATTCACATTTGTACTTGCGGCGGTACGATTGTGCATATCGGTTGTTTGCCCATCCCGGGAATTGCTACTTTCAGAGTGAGTAGCAGTTTTGTTTTATGTAGTTGTTATATTGTTGTGTTTAACTTTGTAGGTGGTTCTGGTTTATTCTTCTGACGGTTCACGTTTGTTAGTAAACAAATCTAGAGTAGGCTTAAGTTTGTATTTAATGTATTAATTTAACTAAAAATTTAAAGACTACCACAGACTCTTTAATGGTCAAAATGTTGTGTGACAAATACTATAATGTTCAAGTACCATCAAAAATAAGGTTTAAAGATGTAACACATTTTAACTATTTGAGGCACGATGTAACATACGAGGATGACAAAGATATTTTAAATAAAACTACAAAATTACCGAAAGTTACGTGGCATTGTACGACAAACTGTGGGTGGAAAAAGGAAGAGATTACTTAAAGTTTATAAAGTTACAGCAGTCGAAGTCATGGCATGGCAATCATGAGCTCTTAGGAAATAAGATTTTAGATTGATATAAAGCTCAGAAATAAAATTTCTTCGACCAGTCAAAGGATGTACAGTATTTACGAATAAAGAAGTAATGATGATATAAGGCAGAATACGCAATAACGGCGAACTACAGGCTCTCATGCATGGAAAAGGCGTAGTGAAATTCATCAAATCACAGAGGTTGCGTTGGCTGGGACATGTGGAAAAAATGTCTGAGGAAAGAATGCCTAAAAGAATGCTGAAAAGAAGATTATATACTAGTAAGCGTTGAAGCTGACCAAGGATGAGATAGTTGGATAGCGTATCAGAAGATCTTGCTAGCATAGAAATCAGAGGGTGGAGAGGAAGGGCGGAGAACAGGGAGGCATGCAGGAGTATTGTCGAGGAGGCTATTGCCAGCCAAAGGCTGTGACGCTAGATAAGAAGACGAATGATGAAATAAGGGATTAATTAGGTGTAAAACTGATAACAGAAATAGCATCATGGTATAAATAAAGATGGAGGGAATATCTGTAGTAAAAAGAAGTCAACATCAACTTGGATTAAAGAAGTCAAAAAGGATTTAGAACAAAATAATTTAAACGCAGAAGAACCAATTGAAAGAAACGTTTTTAGGTTAAAAATGGAAGGAGTCCAAGGTAGGAGAGAGAAAAACGCAGGTTCAAAGTGTATTGAAGACAGGAAGAAGTGTCATAGTGAAAAGATGAAAGAATATTGGAGGAAAAGGAAAGAACGAAAAGAACTAGGAATAAAGAATTGAAATTTGCGTGTGGTCTTCAGATGGCCGATACAAATAAAAAAAAAAAAAATGGATGGGACTATGCTATGCGCGTGTCACTGGGTAGAATACCAAGGCAGGCTACGAGTTATAAGCTTGCAATAATGGCGAAGTCTTGGAAGATCGAGGATACGACGGTGGAACCAGAACAGGCGGAAGTGCCTAATCCCGGAAAACCAAGAAGAAGAAAAACAAAAAATTGTGACAGGGTTTTGAGTAAACCCCGTATTTTATGTGTAAAACATACAATAAAACTATAAAGTTTCTGCTCTGAAATATATTTTGTGTCTTTAATTACCCTGCAGTTGGAAGCTAATATTTCTGATCAATAATATACTTACGTCGGTTTCAGTGTTCTTTGGTTCTGGACGACACGTGGCACACGAACAGATAGTTACCGCAGCCCAGATGACAGCCACCGTCAAACACAGAGCTTGTGCAGCTGTCATTGTGGCTCCACAGTAGATTACTGTAGACTTACACCAGCACAAGAAAACTGCATACCGTTGTATCTGCCAAATCGGTAATTAATTAGTTCTGTAGTCGAATAATTAAATGTATTGTAAGAATTGTGTAAATATTAAACCTTAAAGGAACGTATACCAAACAAAGAAGCGTTACAAAAATTAATTTTATATTTTCAAGGTTGATTTATTGTCCCATTGTTTGTAAAATTCGAGTCTTTAGTTACACGTTCTAGTTGAGAGTCAGCTTGGAGCCTACATATTACGCTGTAACACACGTACAATAAACAAAACTACGCTGCAGCGATCAGTTGCACTGTATGCATTACGTTACAATGCCACGCTTGTTGTAGCGGTATGAAACACGTGGTTCGGCGGTAGTCACGTGATCCTTTGTTCATGACAACGTCACACCGAGCCTTTGGGTATCAGTATCAGAGTAAACGCAGTACACAAAGTTTGTACAGGAAACTAAAAGCGCGGGTCAGGCACGCTGTTCACTGTCCAAAGGTGTAACAATAGTTCTAGCAATACGTTGAATTTATAACAACAGAGACAAAATTATGTCAATTATAATAACACTTCTAGAGTTCTCGTACGGTAGTTCAGAAACTAAATGCTACTAGGAATAAAGCTCCTTGTGCTGCGGAACTCGCTCACTGTTTTGAAAACATGTATTGTTAGATAAATTTGAATAATATATTATACGATTATCATTATTATTCCGGCTGTACAAGCTTTACAGATTTTCCGGAACCAAAGATTACAGAAGTGATTGAATTCTCAGCTTACACTGCTGCTTGCCAATCCAAAAGATCTTCTTAAAATTCTCGTTCCCTCAATATAGTCTGAATTTCTTCTATCCAGGTGATCGGTGGTCTTCCTCTTTTCCTTTTTCGTAGTGGGGTCCATTCCATAACTCCCCTTGGCAAACTTTCCTTTGTAATTTTTGTGTGTGTCCATACCATTGTATTTTTGTGTGTGTGTTTGTTTGGTTTGAATAATATATAATTTTTCAATTATCAGGAAGACATAAGAACCGGCATTTTTTTTCTAGTAAAATAGCACTTCTAAAAGTAGTCAGTCATGCAATATACACTAAATATTCCAAAGTACTGCATTGATTCCTGTTAGTTTATAACCATAATGCCAAAATAACAAATAATTAGTAACAGCTTTTAAGTTTATGTACGTTTCCATAGATAACAGTGTATCTACAGTAGACAACAGTAGATAGGTCCATATCTAATACTTTTACAAATATGCATAACTGATAGCAATATAGAAATTATTTTGAATACATGGCTTACAAACTTTTTCAAGGTCTTACAGACTTTATAAGGAGTGTTCAAATGTATTAATTGTAATCACTAAAAGTACCGAGTTTTTAATTTCACTAATATTTCTCATAATTTAACGCCCAGAAAGACTTTTACAATTATCTTAAAATTCTGAGTTCAGTGTTTGATTCTTAATGCTCCATAGTAAAAAGATAATTGTAGTAATCGCTATATTCGGCTTCGGGTTGAAATTCCCTTAAGTCTCACATACGGCTGGACATTAAGATTTTTCTAGATTTACCCAATTTAAATATTAGCCGAAGGACATAATATGAAAATAAATAGGACTAAGACCAAAGTTATGATTTGTGGAATAAAAAGAAAATTTGAAGCTAAACATTGCACTGAGAGCAGAAACCGTTCAAGATGTGAGCGAATTTACATACTTGGGCAGTAAAATTACAAAGGACGGGCGAAGTGAAAGAGATATTATTAACACGAAAAACCAGGCTAAGATTGCTTTTAACAAGAAATGGAGCATAGTAACAACAAGTAGTGTCTTCCTTATAAAATGGAAATGTTCCTTAACGAGTTTTATATGGAGCATTGTCATGTATGGTTGCAAATTGTGGACAATAGGTTTGAAGGAAAACTTGACAGCTTTGAGATATGGTGTTATCGCAGAATGCTAAAAATAAAACGGTGTGACAAAATTACGAATGAAGAAGTGCTGAACAGAATAGGCAATGAGAGGTGTTTGTTGAAAAGCATAGTTAGAAGAAGGGTCCTTCATGCTTATTGGGCATACATTGCGGCATGAAGGACTACTAAAATTGGTAATAAAGGATATAAGGAGAAATACTAAAATAGAAGATAAAGGATGTAAGAGAAGACCAAGGCTACAGTATATAAAGTAAATTGTGGATTATGTAAATCGTGAAGCTAATGAGGAAATGAGAGAAAAGGACAAGATCGATCACAATGGAAGACTGCTGCAAACCAATCTTAGGATTGAAGACATAAAAAGAAGCTTCCAATTCTAATGTCCTAAAATGTTTTTAATTTCCAAAACTGTACACTATATTCAGAGTTCGATTAAAATTCTCTTTAATTGAATACTCCGCAATTATTTTTGAAATTTTATAAAACTTTTTTAATTCACTATTTGGGCTTCGGGGTTCCAAAATTTTGAAATTTCTAAAACTGACTACTGTATTCATATTTTTGTTAATACTCTTTCCGTTTGATAACAAATACGAATTTTTACGTTTTGTTTATGAAAATGTTGACTCAGTTTTTGGGCTCAGGCGTCCCAAGACATTGAGATTTTATGAAAAAAAGCCATACAATAATCAGATCTTGGTTACATTTCCGTTTAACGTGAACTCCACGTGGTTTTCTTCTATTTTTTCACAATTTTAACCCATTCGCATTATTGTTTCTTGTGCCTCTATTTTTGGGAAACTAATCTCAAACACTGTAGGATAAAAGTGTAAAGGCGTTTACATAAAAACAAACAATTGATTCGTTCAAAAAAGTGTGGTGAAACATACATATCCAAACGGTCGAGTTTAAACTGAGAACTCGCTTTGCTCGTTCGACGAGGACAACATGGAAGTTACAGTCAGACTATTGTGAAAGAGTATACTACGTATGTGCGCGCGGGCGCGTGCGTGTGTAATAGAAAGAGAGAGAGAGGGATAAAGAGAGAGAGAGAGAGAGAGAGAGAGAGAGAGAGAGAGAGAGAGAGAGAGAGAGAGAGAGAGAGAGAGAGAGAGAGAGAGTGAGAGAGAGAAAGCGTGTGGTTGGTAACTGAGGAGTGAACCTTCTATCCACTTATTAAAGAAGCTTTCTAACAATTGTAAGAATAATAATACTAAACGGCAAGTTATGTTTTTTGCAAGACTGTGGCATATCTGTTACAAAGCTGCTTTTATAATTGGGTAAAACCATGTTTGTTTGATAATTTGTTACATTTTTACTTATTATTTTTTTACGGCCATTTAAATTTCTAACGTTGTAATATGCCTAGACGTCTACTCTGACGTTATGTTTGTGAATAAGTAAGCCGTTACACATCGTATCCTAAAACTAAAGCTGTAGACGATCTGAAAATTAAAAGAGCATTAAAAGGCCAGTAAAAGGCAATAAAATGTAATAAATTATAAAAAACACAATTTTTTATGTCTCTATTTATAGAAGCGGTATTGAAATGTAAATTTCACACAATATGGTAAAACTCTTACCTTGACGTCATTTACTAGTCTTCTCACCGTTGTTAGAAAACTTGTCCCCTTAGGCCGGCCGCACACTGGAGCGACATTTTGTTTCGCGACAGAACCGTTTAGCAAAGCGGCGCTTCGGTGGAGAGAGGCTTGATAGATTGGTTTACGACAAAACGACAAAACAATTTATTGTCAACTGTTTTTGAGCTGTAAAAGTGTGTGGTTTGTGGATTCGTGACAAGCATTATTCTCCAGCTATTTTAGTTTCAACTGCACCTACACTTGTTCACATTTTATACTCAAATACGTTATACTTAATTAATAATAATAATAAATACACAACAGTATGCGAGAATCAGAACGAAAAGATAATAAACGCACTTTCCAGGTAGGACTAAGTAAGTGTAATGTAAACTCCCAGCCTTTTGTGGTTAGAATCAAGCGCATGCGTAGTTCAAAATGACGAAAACTGTTTTGTTCCGAGACATAAATTGAATGACCATCGTCTATGGTCACGAGGGGTCTTGCGACACCTCTAGACAATGTCGCAACCAGTGTGTGTGTGGCGCTTTACAGATCCTAATGGCGGTAGAGTCATCCGCGACCCTTTGCGATTCAATGCGCCGAAACGTTCTATCGCGAAACAAAATGTCGCTCTAGTGTGCGTGCTTCCGGGCTTAGTCTGATAGAAGTTTCGCAGTCAGTTTCCACTCTCTCCCACTCACCGTCTCTCTCGCTCGATGTCATAGATCAGCGCTCCAGCGCTATCTCGACCGGGGACTTAAGCTCGCGTGTCAAGTCCCCCGGAGGTACTCTTCTCGTCTTTTGAGGAGAGGACTCGGTGTCCGCTCTTTTGATGACACCGTGAGACTCCTGGCGCGTAGATTCTATGTTCGATCAGCACGTGTGACCCACAATTCCCTCATTGCCGGACTTGGTAAATACAATCCGAGACCAGGTGAGTCTTGGAAGCGACCCCGTATACTAGCCCCGGTGGTATAATCCACCATCGAGGATCGCTTCAGGCCCTCCATTAAATAGGAAAATAATAAATAAATAGAACTCTAACTGACCCAGTGGCAGGAGTCCTAATTGAGACTCGGGACACTGCACAACTCCCAGTCGTGTCCAGGTATGTCCCATTAGACTTCTTGCGGACAGCAATTTTTGCTTTAGCAGCGTTCGGTTGCAGTCCGGTTAGCCGGTAAAACGTTTGCCCCTGTTGAGGGGGATGTTATGCGCATCAGGCACCACACTAAAATGACAAGAGAGAGAGAGAGAGAGAGAGAGAGTGAGAGGGGGGAGAGAATGTGCCAAATAAATTACTCCGAGGCAAGCCAAAACACCATTCCCTATTCAGGGAGTTACGGTCAAAGACCAAAACAGTATAGTTAAAAAACTTGATTTCGTTTGGCTCCGGAGAAGCACGGTAGTACCCAGTATAGAACCTCCCCTGTAGTTACACGTGACAACCTGTAAACGGCAAAATAGAACTTCACCGTTCTCAGCGAGGAAGAGAGCGGAACAAACATAGAAGATGGGAGGACTGTGAATGAGACCCAAGGCATGTCTGGAGGTTCTAATCTAGTAGCCTCACCGTTGCACTTATCCTACATTTTTGTGACTCGTCCTTATTCCGCTTAGTGATCACTTCGACATGAGCACAAACAGCCTATTAATTTAACGCCCTGATAATATTTGCATCTACATTTCTTAGTATAAATATTTATTTTTCGTTTATCTCTCTCGTCTTGCGTACATGGTATTTTGATGTTTGCGGTACATAACAGCCACCAATGTGTATTAACAGCATGATAATTGGCAAATTTTATTTTGCGGTTCATCTTTGGATAGTAATAGTCGACTCCACTGATGATAACAGAAAAGTTTCCTGAGTTCTACTTTACTTGATTACAAGCATTTGAAACAAGTATACAGCTCTAAGGCAGTGAAATTTGAGAGGGTTTATACCTTCGTTCCGGGTCGACTGGGCTTGGTCGCTCCAAGGCTACATGGACCGGAGTCATTTACAAGCGGTCTAAGCCTTTCAGCAGCCTTAGATTAAGAATCTTACTCTACGAGAGGTGATGATGTCAACGAAGAACATCGCAGATCTAGATCGGAAGATCGATAACGTTTCCGGTGGAAGGCTGCAGTATCTACAAATATCGAGTTATAGTATACAGAGAGAAAGACCTTGGCTCAGCTTAACTTTGAGAAATTGCAAACGGCAGTCAAATCTCGATTTTCCTTGCTGTAGTACCACAATGTAGAAAAGAGTGCGAACCTTAACACTATACTCAAAGTCACATATGATGGGGAAAGTGAAAGCGTATTGCGCAGAGAGAGACAGTGTGGTCCACTGTACTCAGCGAATTGCGTCACAAGCACTCATGTAAACGAAACGATTGACTAGCCCTTATTAGCTGACACATCGCGTGATACTGTCTCCTCCCTCTTCGCAGCTGACACGTCTCGCCTTTGTATGTGCTCCCGAGTATAATATTCTTTAAAGAATAGTTCTGACAAGTCTGCGATGGGCGTGATTTCTACATGGCTCTGTAGGCATACACTACAACACTTACGAGTTGTCGTTTCACATAAATGTTGTAACGAATTATTACTGATCAATAATTATAAATTTGTTAATTTTGTTTGTGTAAACAAACATTTTTGTTGTTTATAATTTTTTTTTATTATAATTAATTAAAATAAATTAATTAATTATGTTCTGACGTGTTCCGAATTTTTTGTTAATTGTTTTAATGACTTCTCTGTATTTTTAAATTCTCTCGCCACTTGATAGAATTGTCTCCAATAACAATCGATTTGTGTATTTTTCTTATTTGGAGGTTATCTTTTTCGGGTGGTGAGATTCTGGTAGTTAACTCAATTAAATTTACTTATCAAGTTCATTATATTTTAGGAATGAAAAAATTGTTCAATTATGAAATATATAAGAAATTTTATTAACAATTATTTATTATTTCAACTCTTTATCGATATATAAATCGATTCTCAGGGTATCGTTAATTCGTACAATTATTTATATAAGGATTCTTTTAGCAGTTATTTTAGGTAAAGTCAGAGAAATAAGGGCAAAGTTTATAAAGTATAACATTACAAATATATCACCTTAAAGATTAAAGTACAGAGATAATAGTTAATATATAATGGTAAGTGAGCAGATTTCAAACCATTCAGTTGTAAAGGCAGTGTTGCGTTGTATTGTGGGTAATCAATGATGGCTGCTCCTCGTGTATAGTTGCAAGACGGTCTCACCTCGCTGTTTCGAAGTTCAATAAAAAATGCTTTCCCTCTGAATTTTCGTCCTTGTGGCTGCAATTCTTCCTTCTTGTGTTGGTGGAGTGTCTCTGGTTCAGTTTTGGTGTTGTACTTTGAAAAATAGTGTAGTAATAAG
The DNA here is from genome assembly GCA_034769895.1 of Magicicada septendecula. NCBI lineage: Eukaryota > Metazoa > Arthropoda > Insecta > Hemiptera > Cicadidae > Magicicada > Magicicada septendecula. The sequence goes on along the minus strand of CM068372.1, from coordinate 71,346,693 downwards.
TCAATTTCACTTTTGTCTGTTAGGCCGATATTTGCACTATTGTGTGGTGAAGTGTTTTTACTGTTTTAAATGTTTAAATGTTATATTCACTGGTGTTCTGTTCTGTGTAGTATTAATTGAATGTCTGTAGGTATCTGTTTCACTGGGTTTCCGTTTAAAAATATGTTTTTACCGAAACTCTCGTTTTTCACTTTAGGCTTATAAAACGTTCGCCATTACCGTATTAGCAGTTAGGTTAAGGTTTACAAAGTACTCGCATCGAGTGTATCATTCAACGTTCAATAATCAACTAATTTACTTCCTTCGTCTTCGGTTAAAGTCTTAGCCAAACCAATATTATTCAATACATTGTTCCAAATTTATTTGCATCCTGTGCATGTGAGAAAGTTACATTATATAACTGATTATATTTTTGCTACTCTTAAAATTTATTAACTAGTAAATACATAATCTTCTTCTTCAGTTCATTCTGCTTAATTTGATACCAAGTAATGTAGTTTTAATCAGTTTTTGATCTAAAATGGTATTTTTTACTTCATTTTGTAATTGTAAGCTTTAAAATCACTTCCTGTCCTTGTCTTTCAAATGATGCCATTTTACAAGTTATATTAATGATTATATTATATCTCAGATTGTAATAAAAGGTTTATCTTCCCTTAATTTCGTGCAATTAGATTAATTGGTTATGTTTTAAAATATTATACAGTAATATATGACTCCCCTCTCTAATTTTGAGTTTTACATTTCCATTTTTAAGAATAATTCTGGCTATAATTTTACAAAATCTTCCTTACTTATTTTTCCAATTACATGACTTTATTACTGATTTACCTTATACAAATTCTTTCAGTTTAATTGTTTTTCTGTACTTATTTCATCAAATTTGATGCTGTTTAGTTTTTAACATTTGGCCTAGATTTCTAACAGTTTTTACAAACAAAGTTTTTTAAATAATACATATTGATTTATACCCTCTCTGACTTTCATTGCTATTGTGACATAAATTAACATTTTCTTATTTTAACAAGTTAACAATTAGTATACTGTATGGTTCATACTATTAATACATAACACCTAATTCAAATTAACATTTGTCTTTCCAAATCAGACATTTAATACTCAATGATTAACATAATAAATATATTATAAATAACTGATGTTGTTTTGACATTTTTAAACTTGCTTAATTCTAATACCTTATTCTATATAAACAAAACATAATTATTATAATCTTATTCTCTATTTCTTACTCTAGGTTCAAATATCAGTTTTTATCTGTTTCTTTTTGTTATTGGGGTAATGATATTTTGTCATTTCACTTTTATTATGGCCTGCTCTTGTTTTATTTCAGTCATTCTAATGAATGTTATATAAAAAATTGGCAGTTATCTAAAAAACACATGTATTATCGGTCATGATAATACTTTATTTACATTATTCATGAACACAAATTAAAGCACTTTAAAGTTGTAATATTTCACTATCTACTTAGTTCGTGAACTTCAATATTGAAACATAAGGTTTATTTTTTATAACACTAAAACTTGCACTGATTCTCTTTTTATTCCTTGATTTTATTTCTAAATAGTTATATAGTTCTACTAAAATCAAGAAGTCTATTTATAGAATATAATGAAGGTTTGTTTTTTGGTATTATATTATTATCTCACATTGGTTCCCTTTCAATTCTTACTTTATACACTTTTTGGCTTACATCTATTTTACATGTGGTTTCTCCATTTGATATTGTGTTATACTTTTCTTTATTATTATTATATTTATTTTGGGGTTTGGGTTTTTTTTTTATAAGAGCACCCCTTCTTCTTGTGGATGCTGTCTTGTTCTTGTTTCTTCATTGATCCCTTCTGTTCTTCTTGTTTCTTATAAAATTATTTCCTTCATCTTCTTGTGGATGTCATCAGTTTTTGTGTTTCTTCCTCACCTACTCTTCTTTTTTCTTACAACATATTTTCTTTTCTTATTGTGGGTTTAGTCATTTTCTGGGTTTCTTCCTTACCTACTCCTATCCTACCTGGGTATTACCTTTTTTTCATATTTAGTTTTTAAATTTATGTTGATGATTCATCACTCGTTGTAACCTTAGTTTTACATGAACTTTTATTTTAATCTATGATTGTACTCCACGGTGATTCTTAATTAATTTATTTATTTTGCTTTCTCATTTAACAATGTTATTATTTTATTTTTATGATCATTTTACCATTCATGTTTATTGGCTTATCTGTCATGCTACAGATTGCTCTCCTCCAGAAGTGATTATTTCAGACTTGATTATGGATGAAATAATTGCTTATGACAATTTTATTAATTTTTATTCTTCATTTTCCTCTCCATTCCTCTATCGACTTTTTCATATTTGAGCTTAATAAACGTTACAGTCACTTATTTGACTTTGATTCTTCTTGGATAGTTAGTGTGTTCTGAGATATATTATTATTATTATTATATATTTTATTTTCTTATAAACTTCGTGTTTTATCCCTGGGATATTAATTCACTAGCGTTCCCTAACGTGTGAGCTGGGGCAGTTCAGAGTGGCACTATGGGCAACATACTCTGCTGGCCATACATCACTTCAAATTGAGTCCAGAGGCAAATTCATCTCTGCTCAAAAACATAATGCTGCTGCAATTATCTACAGACAGTCATCGAATAAAATTATTTAAAAATAGTCCACCTTATGACTTTTTTTTTTAAATATCTTTGGATTCTTCACTTCGTTGTTTCTCAGATTATCTCACATTTTCTATCTCAATTATTCTTCTTGATATTTATTATTCTCATTATATATATTCTTCTAACTTTAGCTCGTCTGATATATTCATTTTAATTATAGTTGGAAACTTTTGTTAATATTTTCGTTACTAGTTATAGTGTGACTTTTTCCTTCGTCATCTGAGTTCTCATTACATTTTCTTCTGGTTATTTACATTGATAGCATTCTTTTTTATATGTATTTTCTCTTTGGTTCTTATTCATTATTTGAATGGTCTTATTTTATGGTAATTAATTTTTTCAATTTGTTTCTTTATAATTGATATTCAGGTTGTTATTGTGATCATATTATTTAATTATATTTTTCTTTTTTTTCTCTCAGAAAGTTATTAATCCGCTTTTGCATTCATTAAAATTAATTTATTAATATTATATTTCTCAAGTGGTACTTGTTTCTCTTTGTTTCATATATGTTTTATTATTATTTTTTTTGTTCAAAATCATCTTCTCCATATGATTGGTATTAGTTGTTCTTCTTTGTTTCTTCAGAACTGAGTAATATCATAATCATCTTTCTTGATTATCTGTTTCCATAATTGTTTCATAAGTAGTTAGTCATAGGTCGTTCTTATTATATTATTGTTTTTCTTTTTTAGATTTTTATAATTTTATTATAATAACAGATTCTTCTCTTTGTTTCCAAATTATTGCCTTCTCTTGTATATCACACTCTTTTTTGTTTTTCTTCTCTACTCCTTCAAATGTTAGATATTCACATTTATTCTGGATTATTTTTAATTCTTTTTCTTAATTAATCATATTATTTTCTTCTAAATTTATTTATAAGTGGATCTTATTTGTCTTTAAAACTTTGTTAGCTTTATACAAAATTCATATTCTTCTTTTTATTTATTCCCATAACATTTTTCACAAATCATTTATAATAAGTTGACCTTATTATGTTTTTAAATTTTGATGTTTTATATTCAAAATTCAAATTCTATTTAATTCATCTATTTCCGAAGTTTTTCTTTCAAAAATTAGTGGTAAGTTGTTCTTACTATATTTTAGAATTTATTTGTTTATGTTCTAAATTCAAATTCTTCTTTTTATTTTCCATAAAGTTTTTTCATTAATATTTGGTAGTAATTTGTCCTTACTTCATTTTTGAATTTGTTTGTTTATTATAAATTCATTCTTCGTAATACTTTTTTATGGAGGCTTGGTTGTACACTCCTTTAACTCTTCCGGAAACTATTTCTTTCAGTTCGTATGTATTGTTATTTTCTTTTATACCCAGGATTGATTTTTATTTGTAAGGTTTAGTTTCTCAAATTATCTTCTTTCATAAAACCCAGTTCTGTTTCTTTGTTCTTTATTCATATCATTTCTTTTCAATGGTATTTATTTCTCGTCTCCTTCAAAACGGTTTTTCGCCGTAGTCGGTTATCATGACATCCGTCCCTTTTCTTGATGGTATGTGGTATTTGATTTAACCGTGGTCCATCATCTCAGTTGCCCTTATTGTCCGGACGACCATTGTCTTCATAATTATTCCAGTACTGTTGACATCTCTTGTTTCTACCTGGTACTTCGTTTTCACTGCTGTTATTCCTTCATTTGCTGCAAGGCTTACTCGATTCACCCTATCATATCGTTTCTTACACCCATAGGTCACTGGTCCATCAATGACTAATAATATCATTGATAATCCACAGTATATTCCCACCTTTGTTGTATGCCATTTACATCTGGTCCTATCCCATTGGTAAATTATTGTTTGTTGGTAAATCATTTCTGAGATTACCTTTAATCTCCATAATTTAATCTACTTCCATAATTTCTGGCATTCATGATTTCCTTTTTGTTGGTAATTGGGATATTATTGATATCAATTAAACCATGGTTCATCATCTGCATTTCTTCCTGTGTTTTTATTGATTTCCTTGGATGGATTCTTCTCATTTTCCTTGATTTCCCTCCATATGTTTAATATCCTCTTCGTTCTTATTAGGTTTAATTTCAGCTAATAATGCTACTTGTTCCTTTGTTTTTTCGTTTGGTATTTCTTCTGTTTCTGGTTTGATATTATTTTTTATTTCTTTGGTCCTATCCTTTCTTAATTCTTTTCTTAATAATCTGTCCTCTCTCATTTTCTTAACGTCCTCGTCCATTTTCTTATTCTGATCATCTAGTATTTTCATCATCGACTTTTGATTCTCTCTTATTTGTAAAAATATTTCCCTTATCTTATCCATCTCTTCTCGTGTAAGTTCTGCCATTTTTGTTTGTCGGTGTCGCCTTTTTATTACCTTTCTCTGACTTGATAGCTGCTGCCAAGCTCCAATTAGGTATTGGGCAAATTGTAGTGGCCTGTCAATCACTAATTAAAGCCCCTCAATTGGTCGCCAATTTGTAACGAATTATTACGGATCAATAATTATAAATTTGTTAATTTTGTTTGTGTAAACAAAATTTTGGTTGTTTACAATTTTTTAAATTAATAATTAATTAAAATCAATTAATTAATTATGTTCTAACGTGTTCCGAATTTGTTGTTAATTGTTTTAATGACTTCTCTGTATTTTTAAATTCTCTCGCCACTTGATAGAATTGTCTCCAATAACAATCGATTTGTGTATTTTTCTTATTTGGAGGTTATCTTCCTTCGGGTGGTGAGATTCTGGTAGTTAACTCTATTAAATTTACTTATCAAGTTAATTATATTTTAGGAATGAAAAAATGCTCAATTATGTAATATATAAAAATTTTTTATTAACAATTATTTATTATTTCGACTCTTTATCGATATATAAATCGATTCTCAGGGTATCGTTAATTCGTACAATTATTTATATAAGGATTCTTTTAGCAGTTATTTTAGGTAAAGTCAGAGAAATAAGGGCAAAGTTTATAAAGTATATCATTACAAATATATCACCTTAAAGATTAAAATACAGAGATTTTAATCCGTTATATACCGTTCATATACAGAATTTATATACCGTTAATATATGGTATAGGTAAGTGAGCAGATTTCAAACCATTCAGTTGTAAAGGCAGTGTTGCGTTGTATTGTGGGTAATCAATGATGCCTGCTCCTCGTGTATAGTTGCAAGACGGTCTCACCTCGCTGCTTCGAAGTTCAATAAAAAATGCTTTCCCTCTGTATTTTCGTCCTTGTGGCTGCAATTCTTCCTTCTTGTGTTGGTGGAGTGTCTCTGGTTCAGTTTTGGTGTTGTACTTTGAAAAATAGTGTAGTAATAAGTCAATTTCACTTTTGTCTGTTAGGCCGATATTTGCACTTTTGTGTGGTAAAGTGTTTTTACTGTTTTAAATGTTATATTCACTGGCGTTCTGTTCTGTGTAGTATTAATTGAATGTCTGTAGTTATTTATTTCACTGGGTTTCCGTTTAAAAATATGTTTTTACCGAAACTCTCGTTTTTCACTTTAGGCTTATAAAACGTTCGCCATTACCGTATTAGCAGTTAGGTTAAGGTTTACAAAGTACTCGCATCGAGTGTATCATTCAACGTTCAATAATCAACTAATTTACTTCCTTCGTCTTCGGTTAAAGTCTTAGCCAAACCAATATTATTCAATACATTGTTCCAAATTTATTTGCATCCTGTGCATGTGAGAAAGTTACATTATATAACTGATTATATTTTTGCTACTCTTAAAATTTATTAACTAGTAAATACATAATCTTCTTCTTCAGTTCATTCTGCTTAATTTGATACCAAGTAATGTAGTTTTAATCAGTTTTTGATCTAAAATGGTATTTTTTACTTCATTTTGTAATTGTAAGCTTCAAAATCACTTCCTGTCCTTGTCTTTCAAATGATGCCATTTTACAAGTTATATTAATGATTATATTATATCTCAGATTGTAATAAAAGGTTTATCTTCCCTTAATTTCGTGCAATTAGATTAATTGGTTATGTTTTAAAATATTATACAGTAATATATGACTCCCCTCTCTAATTTTGAGTTTTACATTTCCATTTTTAACAATAATTCTGGCTATAATTTTACAAAATCTTCCTTACTTATTTTTCCAATTACATGACTTTATTACTGATTTACCTTATACAAATTCTTTCAGTTTAATTGTTTTTCTGTACTTATTTCATCAAATTTGATGCTGTTTAGTTTTTAACATTTGGCCTAGATTTCTAACAGTTTTTACACACAAAGTTTTTTAAATAATACATATTGATATATACCCTCTCTGACTTTCATTGCTATTGTGACATAAATTAACATTTTCTTATTTTAACAAGTTAACAATTAGTATACTGTATGGTTCATACTATTAATACATAACACCTAATTCAAATTAACATTTGTCTTTCCAAATCAGACATTTAATATTCAATGATTAACATAATAAATATATTATAAATAACTGATGTTGTTTTGACATTTTTAAACTTGCTTAATTCTAATACCTTATTCTATATAAACAAAACATAATTATTATAATCTTATTCTCTATTTCTTACTCTAGGTTCAAATATCAGTTTTTATCTGTTTCTTTTTGTTATTGGGGTTACTTCACTATATTGGGGTTGTGTTTGTATATTTTGTCACTTCACTTTTATTATGGCAAAATTTATTTATTTTGCTTTCTCGGATTTAACAATGTTATTATTTTATTTTTATGATCATTTTACCATTCATGTTTATGGGCTTATCTGCCATGTTACAATGTACACTTTCCTTTCTCCCTCGCCCCTTTTCTTTCTCTCTCTCACGCATGAACTTATGCACTCTAAAGTCTCTTTACTAACTCAAAACTGTAATTCTCATTCGTTAGCGTATTCAGTGTTTCTATTTTTATTTGGTGTTCTGTCCTAAAGTAGGTCTTTAAATGGTAAGAGCTCTCCAAGTTGTCCTATTGCATGCCAGTCTTTTCGTTTCTTCGTAATACCCTCTGATTTTAATGCTACCTATTAACTTCATTCTTCTACGCCCTCTTCTTTTTTCTGCTTCTATGACACCCTCCATGGCAGTTGAAAGAAAGCAGTCTCTTCTTAAACAACGACCAAACCAAATCCTTTTCCTATTTTATATTACCTTCAGGATTCCTCTCTCTTCCCCTATTCTTTTTAAAACTTCATCATTCCTCACTTTATCGACCCACCTCACTTTTTTGATTGCTCGCCAAAGTCGCATCTCAAATGCTTATAATCTTTTCTCATCCTCTTTCCTCAGTGTCCATGTCTCTGTACCATATAAAGCACGCTACACACATAACATTTGGCCAACCTCTTTCTTAAATTCTTAATAATTTTCCCACACAGCAGTCTTTTCTTCCCATTAAATGCCTCTCTCGCTATAGTAATTTTCGATCTAATTTCACGAGTGCAGGACATATCTTCACTTATCAATCTTCCAAGATATTTGATTTTTCTTGCCTTACCTTTATGTTTGCCTTTTTCCTCGCCTGCTCATCACAATACACTTAGATTTTTCCTTATTAATCTTCATTCCATATTCCTCGCATACTAAATCCAGTGTTAAAGACTGATTTTTTATAAACATATATTGTTAATAATTTACGGTAAATAAGCACAGTGACAAAAATTCCTACAGGCCAACGTCATCATTACTACTGCTGTTAAGGTTACATTCGGCAGTGGCAGCATTGCGTTTAACTATTATCAGTCTGCTGTGACAACAACCTTGTGACCGGTTACAACTATTGTAATTAGACGGAGTCCTATTGTTTATAAGCCACACGTTGTTGGCGTCATTTTGTAAGTGGACGAGATGTTCTCTCGTAGAAATTTTTATAAGTATTATTATTATTATTATTAGTTTATGATTTATTGATTTATTAAATCCAATTCAATTGTTTAATTGAATCCAATATAAATAAATCCGGTGAATTGCTCTTCAGGTTGGTTAACAATTGTATTTAGACTTTTGATAATTTAGTTCAATGTTGTGAGTTCGTAGTCGAATAGTTTACGTTGACTCTTCTTCTATTCGATGAGGTGATTCGAACGGTGTGTTCCTGTTGCTGAAATTGACATAAGCATGACATTTATACAATACTTACTATTGATTGTTGTATGATAATAATGTGCGAGAATATTGCTGGAGAAAATCATTAGATTCAAATTCTCGCTGCTGTCTCTGGTAACAACCGTCTCTGTCGCTCACCTAAGCTGTAAGTCTATTCTTTTACAATAATAGTCAACACTTTGTCTTTTCGTGAAATAATACTTATTTATTTAACTCAATTTGAATAATTGTTGTTATACAATTATTTTATTCATTTTCGTTTTTAAAAACAATTAATTTCGAGTATGGACTCTTAAAATAATTAAAATCTCAGGGTGGTCAGACTAAGCCTAATAATCGACTATGTCTGGATGTCAACAATTTCGTTATTTTGCTTTATAAAATTGGCAGGTTCTTTGAATCTGCAAGATACACTTTAACAAAAGAAGTGCACTACTGTAATAATGAGTAGGCGGAGAATAAAAAATATTATTTGTTTCTTTAACATAACACAATATATGAACGATTGTTCCTTGCTTGAAATTGAGGTTAACTAGGGTTCATCGTAACCTTACGTATTTGATATTAATTGATTAATGCTTCATTAAATGCATTACTTATTTTATGTAACATTGTTATTAATTAAATACAGTGAGATTTCCATGAATTATCTCCCAAAAGTGGACATAAACAAAAAACAGGTAATTCAAATTAATTTACTACTAGGGATAACTCGTATGTCACATTGAGTTAAGGTTCTACAATTAAACACAATAATAGTCTAAAAATATTAAATGTTAGGGTTCGTTGGTTCCCTCATTGATTATTCAATGTCTCTTTATAAAATATTACAATTAATTTTAAACTAGAAAGTCAAAATTGTTATTATCCCAAGCTTTCGTTGGTTATTGTTTATGTAATTATCAAAGTACCTTTCCTTATAGGAATAGGGTTATTTTTGATTTAATTTAGATAAATCAAATTCGCTAGTAGCGTTCTTTATTTGATTAATTATTTTTTATATACAATATAATGACCATTTGCACTGATACTTGCGTGTACCGTTGATTCGAAGTATCACTAACACAAAACTTTTTAATTTTCAAAAATTATTTAACACTTGAATTAATACTCACTAATTCTCTTCACACACTGCCTATACGCATGAACTCCGTTAAAGAAGACTGTACAAATAAACTTCACTGTCCCTTTTGGTCCGACCTAACCTCAACTCGGAGTTTCGAGGTTAGTATACATTATCAGCTGTCGGCTATCAATTCAATGTTTTGATGGTCACTCTGCCCACGTGGAGTCGGCCTCGATTGCTGGTGATGAACTGTTGTTGTTATGTGTGTCGGGATTTGGCACTTCGTACTTTTTAATGAGCTCTGATTGGCTAATTGTCTTTATTTCGTGTACTCTCGGCGAGGTTCGTCAAAATAGACGCGCAAACAAGCGTCAGTAGGCTGGGGTGGAGACTATATATAATTTTCTGGTCACAAAGTTACGCGCACGGGCTTGCAATTTATTAGTTTTTCTTATAAATCAAATAGTTTATTTATAATTACTCTGACAACATTTTTAGAACTCCCATTGTTTCTATCTTTTGATTACGAGTAATTTGCATACCCTTATCATATAGTTCTGATATGGGGTTGACAAGAACACACTTCGTACAAATTAATAATATTTCTTATGTTACATAATACATTAAATACATTGTTTTTATTCACTGTGTTTATGGTGATAACGTATTAGTACTGTATTATGAACTTTTCACATATGGTTATTTACTTATAGTTAAGAATTATTCATTTTCCTAGGGTCAAACTCTAGGCCTATTATCACATAAATAGTTTATTAATTATATCATAATATTAGTGGTTGATAATACCATTTTGTTATAACCTATGCATGATGCACTGGTCATTACCATTTCTGATAGTGTCAGTCTTATTTATTACTGGTTTTTTATTTCTTTAAAATAGTCTTTTTGGTGAGTTTTTAGTTATCTTAAATGTTACATTTTTCATTAGTTGTAATTCTTTCACATTTATTTCATTATTGTATTTTGATCTCTTGTCAGTGTTCTGATAACACTGTTAGTACTGGGCAGTGGTTAATTCTGCCTTTATATTGACAATTACATTGGTTTGAAATTACTCAGACTTCTTGCAACTAGTGGTAACTAGTGTTTACTCATTATTTGTGTTATTATTATTAACTATGTGGAAATGATCCTTGAATTGTCTCATCCGAACGTTATTCTGCATTATTCAATGTTATAGGTTGAGTTCCTATTCTTTTATTACAAGTTTAAGTGATATTTTTGCTGTTTCAGGCAACCATTCTATGTGATGCATATGGTTATATTAAATTATATTTACTCAGCATTTATTTTTCCTTAACATATTATCTGTTTTACATTAAATGTTCCTTATAGTATCTAGCTATGTTATACTACAACACATTTTGGTTTAACATTACTTTGGTCTTAGTTTTCTATGGTTTTACTGAAAACTAGTTGGCCAGATTAGGTTATGTTCTAACTTGGTTTCTCAACAATGGTTGAATGTCAGTTTCAATTTTCTACATAATGCATGATTTATTTACACTTATCTAACACTGGTATATTATTGTTTATCACTAGATTTCAATTTCGTTATGTTCACAATCTTTATTATTGATAATTATTGGTCATTGACAATTTTAATTCCACTTTACAACTTTTTATTAGTATTTTGGACATAGTCCCTCTTTAATGTTTATACATCATTTAGTCATGCAATTACCATACTGGTATTCATCTCCTTATTAAAATCTGTTTTCAATAGTTAATTTTATTGAGTTCTGTTTGTATTGTACTGTTATGGAAGGTATTTGATTAATAAGTTTGTCAGTGTCAAGTCACAGCTTAGGGATTTAAATAATGTTGTTTGTCTCACTTTTACTTTCTTTTCCAATAATAATACTTTTATTTTCATATGTTAATTTATTCTGATTTATATTAGTTCCCTTTGGTGTTTGACCTGATTATGTTTTCTCCTTATATGCACTGATTCCTTCCTCACTCTTAGTAAGTTTCTTCTTGGTGTTGTTGTCATTGGTTTCTTTCTCACTGTTTGATCTATTGGGTAATTAGGTACGTCGTCTTGTCGTTAGTCTTGTCTTCTTTTCTTCAGTTGTACATTTACTTGTAAATCATAGTTTATTTTATTCCCCTATTTTGGTTTATAATACTTCCTCTGTTCATGATCGTAGGTTCAACTTAGTAGATAAATTTATTTATAGTGGCTTTTAATTTATTTGTGATACGTTGGTGTTGGGTGTGTTATGTGTACCATTACACTATTCTGTTAGATTAATCCTTCCACATGTGCCAAAATCCATTTCCAAGTCAATACCTAATCTATGTAAAACATAAACATTGTTAAAACAATGTTTATGTTTTACATTGTAAAAATTGTTTTAAAAATACAGTTTAAACTGCTTCTGGATTACGCTTCTTGCCTCCCCCCCCCACCGGAAAAAATATCTGAATCCGATCCTGCAGCCACACACTAAATTGTGGAATCAATGTTGGCGATGGACAAGTACACCTCCTTTGTACCAATCACGGGGTTTCGGGTGCAACTAAGAAGAAGAATTATGTTACGTCATCAGTAAATCATATATTACTTTTAGTTTAGTATAACATTTTAAATTTCACGTAAAAATGAATTAAAGAAAATTAGAATAGCTATCGTCAGCTCAAGTTCTTCGATACGAAGCGTTCGTACAGTACGCTGCATCCGCAGTCACGGCATGAATCCAGTCGACGAAGTGGGAGACCTTTGCGTAATTGCCGGGCTGAATGATCGCCCAGGGCCACCGACATCCGAGCCCCGTTGAAGTAATTCCTGTGACAGTAAAAAGGTATTGTTAAATACTGCAATGTCGTGATATGTTAAGTATGTTTCACACATATCATGAGACAAGCAACTTTAAAGTATCCAGTATTTAAAATTCCCGAGTTTCGTGAGGGAAGCAAGTTTCACGTATATGTTTATTAATATTGCAACGTTACAAGTATTATACACAATTACACAAATACATTACCATGTACTCAACGCAACTATAAAGTGTATTACACCGGCCAGGTCGCAGGATTTTTTTTTCTTGTTGCGTCAAGTATATGTAGTTGCACAAAAATTAAATAATTTTCAAAGAAGAGTGAGATATTGTTAACATGAAATAATTATTTAAAACCGTTTCAAAATAATCGTTCTATGATTTATTAATTAATAGAAAAATATTCCAATATTAAAAATTTAAATATTAGATAAATCAAATAGTCTCTTTTATAAGCTTCACAAATACAATGTGACCTGCTATGCTATTCAGAACATAAAAAAAAAACATATAATCTTACTAGCTAAACAGACATGTTATACAAGTTATCTAAATAATTTTATTTTCAGTGTGTCTGACTTTGACTCAAATTTTAAATAATAATAGCAACTCATTTACAAACAAAATAATATTAACACTCAAGAATAAAATTAATTGTTGCTATAAACAAAATAAAAATAATATAATATTTACTTCCAATCTATTATTTATTTCTACTGACACCCAAATTTTAACATACAACAAAAGATTAGTATTTCTTTTCTAAATTTTCTTGTTAAATTAAATTCTTTTATTTAACTACCATTTAAATTTACAACTTTAATTCTTTACTGTTCATAGGTAAGTTCTTTTGAGAGCTCTTTTCACAACAAAAAAATATAATTGTTTGTTATCACCTGCGTACATCTGTCGGTACCGTTGTATGTGTGTGTGTGTGTGTGTGTGTGTGTGTGTGTGTGTGTCCAGAATCCTGAGAATTTGATGATGATGATGATGATTATGCTGATGCATAATCTCTTTGTTTTTCGTCTGTTTTTTTTTAATAACAATTGATTACTGCCAAACGGAATAATATATAAATTATAAACATAGTATACACAGGTAATTGTTCTGTTTCTTATAGTTGAAGAAGAAAAACTTACTATTTAAAAATTTTTCAAAGTGACCGAAGAATAAATATTTTAATTGTAACTTATCTAACGTTGGTACTTACAACAAAAATATTCATATCATAATATAAAAATTGCCTTTTACACTCTTAATCTGGCGATATCTTGTTTATAAAATTTGGGTTAAAAATGTCGTAGTTATTACATTTTCTTTTAACAAAACATTTATCCTATTTTCTTTATAAGCAGCATGTATTCTTTCTGCGTTGTTAAAAATGTAAAGAAACTTTGATTTTTCCCGTTCTTAAATCTTAAAATATAAGACGTTTCCATACTTATTTGATTATTTATTTACTTTTCTTTCCTTAAAATATTCACCGTAATATCCGCCTACATATTTATGTTCACAACTAAACATGAGTGGGTATGTGTTTGAGTCATGAGTTGTCAAATAGCTATATACAGTGTTGAAATATAAGTAGTGATGAAAAAGTAGAATTGAATATTTTTATACAATGGTAAAGAGCCTAAAGTAGCTTCAAACAACTACTCATGCAGCCAATCTTGGCAAATAATAAATGTAAATCCAAATATGTGGTTCCTAAGAATCAACTGTTTCCCGGGTGATGTGTAGAGAAAAATTGTGTAGTTACAGGTACCCGAAAACATACTGAAAGCTATGTCAATGTGCGTGATTGCACACCGAATTCTCTCACGTTACGCTGGTTGCCTACCTTATGGCATAAGGTTGCCGTCTCCTTAGGCTTGTTCATCCCGAACTGACGAACCGTAGCTGCAGTAATATTTGCCAGGCGTTCTAGGTGGACGCCTTGCACAAATCCCGCATAATACCGCCATGTCACGCTCGGTTGCCTACCTAGTTAACGTAAGACGGCCCCCTCCTTAAGGCTGTTCGTCCCGAACCGACATTCCGTCACTGCAGCTTAATGACCAAATTACCAGAATATCTGACGTAGGAGAATCGATGTCTACAAAAATGTCGGTCGTATAAGAATCCATGAAAAATAAAATATATAATGTAGGGGAGAACGTAACAACTATAAAAGACTCAATTACAAATATAAGAGAATAAATTAAAATTGAAGTCGAGCAGTTCATGAAACCACAACCATGCATTTAAAAAAATAAATTACTGAAGAGGCTATACCCAGTAAAAAGACAATAAAGACAGAAAGAGGGCCAGAAAATAAGTAAATAGGGAAAGTCTAATTGCCTGTTGTTGGGACAGTTCATGTCAAGGCCCCATCATGTGATGGAAACACTCACTACACGGCGTACCTTCGCCAATTTGAAGCCGCTGCTTGCGCAAATAATTGGGCGGTTAAAGAGAAAGCGATTTCACTCGTTCTCGCTTTAAAAGAGCTACTACAAAAAGTGGCACCTGACGGCCAAAACACCTATGCCGAATTGATAAAAGCTTTAGAATTACGGTATTATGATAAACATTTGCGAGATGTGTAATGCACTCAGTTGAGAGCAAGGCGAAAACATTCCGGGAAGTCTTTAAGAGTTTGAAACAAGTATCGACAGACTAATTAGACTGGCTTATCCTAAAGCATCAGCGGATTTTCAAAAGAGGTGTGCGGTGCAGACATTTATTAATGGGATCGGATATTGAGAACCTTAGCAAGTGTTACGAATGACAAGGAACCGAAATAGCTCAGAAGCTCTTGTCCACGCCCTAGTGTTTGAAGCTGCCAAGTCAGCGTCGCACTACATTATGGGTTTATGCCATCACATTGTAATCAGAAGATAACTGCATCACATTGGCGTTACGATGGGTGGAGAAAACCAATGTTGCAGGACAAACAATTTAAAAGTTCGAGAGGGCCACAGGGAACGATAGGAAAGGTACAGAAGACCAAAGTGTTACAACTGTGGGAAACGTGGTCTTCTCCATGCAGACTGTTGGGAGAACAAAATACAGGGGAAAGGATGTGACTGCACATGTTAGAGAAACAAAGCTCCAGAACTGCACACAGTTTTCACGCTCATTGAATTTAGTGGAAACTTGATCGTTAATGGATTTTGTAGAAGATACCCCAACATCATTTACAATTGACACGGGCGAAACAGTGTCCATTGTGCGCCCTGATTTAGTCAGCAACCGCCAGCCTCTATTTTACGCTTGTACAATACAGACTGTGACTGGAAGGCGTGTACGCTTGGGTGTTCTCGAGTTTAGCCACCAACTTCTCGATGCAGACATTGTCAGTGAAGCGATACTTGGCACGGCGGACATTATGGATGTCTACACATTCGTTGTTGACCGATGAACGAGTATCCTATGGATTGGCCAAGAGAAGAGGATATTTTCCATGCCTAAAATGACAGTTTGTGCTAATCATTCGATGAAGCAAGTGACCTCAGCCGAAGGAAAAGTCAGCAACTGTGGAGACTAGGAACCTTTGCTATTGCATGCGGAAATGGAAGAAGAACTATCAGAGAAAGTACCAATTTGTATAACGACAAAAGAAGTGATTGGAATAGTCGTCGAGGAAAGGCTCTTGCTTGTTCGTGGGTTAATCGAAGAGTCCGGGAGAGAAGTTGCTGAAAGTAACGTTACGCCAGAGGTTGTTGACGATAACCAATGACTTGGACCAGCTAATGGTTTATAGGTCATTAGTACACGACACAACAGGCATGATTCCAGCAAAACTAGTGGTTGAGCGAGAGATTCGTATTCCTGGGAATTTGATGTTCGGATCACCCGAGACTGAATTCAAAGAGCCGCAGAATTATTCTTTACAAGTATACCAACTGCCTAGATCACCTAGATTGCCTGGCCAAGTATTACTTCAGAGACGGTTTGCCAGTTCGAGACAAACATGTTTAAGGAAGGGGGCAGTGGTACGACAATTATGCAACGCTCCGAAATTTAGAGAGTGTCGGTCTACCCGTTTCTCGGCTAGCCGAGGAGGCGCAAGTAGCTTCCAGACTTTTCGAGCTCAAGTAACTATGCAAATCATGTTGACATGCGGCCAGGACTATGAAAAATATTCTGCAACATCTGCGGAATCTGTATAAGTGTCTACGGCCGGCTTAATTAGTCAGTTACACCCGGTGATATTATATAGTGCAAATAAAGTGATTGTTGCAGATTAGTGGAAAGTGATTATTGGGTTAAAAATAGTGCAAAACTCTAATAGCTGACATTATTATTATGAGCTGACAAAATTAATTTGAATTATTATATAAATTGTAGATTATAAATTTGTTATTTGTGACTAATTAAACCTGGTAATTAGTGACTTCATTGGTGTCCCTATTTAGTTTCCACTGTACAATACGACGATCCGTGAGATCGTCGTAACAACAAAAACAATAAGTGTCAAGTTACTACGGTGTCGTAGTGTGAAATACACTATAACGTGAAAATTGCACTCTCAACAATTTCACGGGGACAAAGTCATGGTGCACCCAGGGAAAAATATAAATTCGTAGAAAGCGGGGAGAAAATAAAACTAAAACTACCGATTAGAGCAGTGGTACTTCAAAGTAAGAAATATTAAAATGTTGTAGTAGGGCGCGGTAGTTGTTCATAAAGACGACCTTGCGTTGACGCCCGTGAGTCAGCTAAAAAACTATGAAAAGTAACATAGCGGACGAACCGTCATAAAACTGTATTATTTTCAAGGGTGTCAGAAAACTTCCCTAAGATTGTAAAAAGTTAAGTGCATCTAACAAAAGGAACCGTTAGATTAGACAGAGAGCGAGAAGAGCGAGATAGAGAGAGACGCTATGTTTGCTACCACATTTTCACGCGCAAATAGTTGACGAATAACGGAAAGCGTCAATTTTTTACGCGGGACGTGTTCATTATACAGATTGGATAAATTTTAAATTAGCGGTATGTCAGACCAATCGGCGTATATTTTGTAGATAGTTGGTGAGGGTAGTTTGTAGCAATGTATAAAAAAACGAAGCATAAGAAGTTAAGTTAGTCTACGGAGAGATTACAATACAAAGATTCGTATTTAGTGTGTTAAGAAATTAGTCAGTAAATTAAATAAGTATATTTCAATCGCAACGGAAAAATCAGTTACGGTAACGCGATATTGAGCCTTGTGGAAGTTACGTATCCTAAACACTTAATAAGCGTTGATAAGAATAATTTTCAGAGTAACTAGAGAAGATAAATTAAAATCGAATAATGTATCCAAGTTTTACTTAATACAACATCAATCGTGGAATGTCGAAATACATAGCGAAATTTAATGTGTCAAACATCATTATACGGGACAGTCGGTCGAGAGTAGTTATCAATCCGGTGTTGGACGCACTTAGCTTTAATAAAGATATACTGAGTATTCAACAAGTGTATTAGTATACGGCACATGTGTAATTATCACCAAGTTAATTAAGTAAATTATGTAATACCTGTGAAACCAGTGTAAAATAGTGCAAACTAACAAGGATAACAGTTCAACGGTCAACGTCGGAGCACAAGCCTGGAAACCGCAGAATTGATGACATCGCATCGCAGAGTGAATTCAACATACACGTAAATAATTAAATGAACACTCAATTTTAATATTGCTTATTAAATTTAAATGTATGTCAATCATATTTGGTGACTCAATAAGTCTAAGAATCCATTGCCAAGAAATAAGCACGAACAAATTTTATAGTAAATTTATTGAAGTACTGACTTATAAATTTTGTAATATGTGAATGCAAATCGTTATTAAAAAACTGAATTTATAACAATCAAATTGTGTTTATTTATTACTGGCGCCCTGGGATAATTCTTAAGAGTCGGTACACAAAAGTAAGTGTGATATTTTGTTGCTGAGAATTAGTATGTGATAAATATCAATATTGTCATTCAGTAATTTAATTAGATAAACTCTTACTTTATACATGCTCGTAGGCCAAGTAGTATGCAAAGTGGTAACGTGAAATAGTAGTAACGCCTATTAAAAGTGTATTACAACACTATGAACACGAAACCGGAAGTCACATTAACAGCTACTCCGAATTCACACTCCAATATCGCAGGTGCAAACTGAACTAGGCTGGCCGCTGGTTCGAGAAGTATCTACCGTTTTCCCGGTGACGGGTACAGAATAATTGCATAGTTTTAGGATCGCTGGAACATACTGGTCAACGCCCGTCTCGCAGACCGAATGCCGCCACGTCACACAAGTTGCCTATCTAACGGGCGTAACAATATATACACACACGTAGAGCCGTACACGGTGTGTGATGTGTCAGTTACTTTTGTGTTCCACTTAACAACTACGTTTGTAATTTATAATATATTCAGTAACCTATATGTCACTTACCTATTTGCACCATGACGCCGTTACCTACGTCTGTAAATAGCGGTCCGCCGCTGTCGCCCTGAAAAAGAAATATTTTTTACATATCTTTAATATTGCAGACACCATTTGGAAAAAAAATGGAATAGATTAGCACCTTCTGGTCTAAGCCCGAGTATATGCAGGGCAGTATTATTTTTGCCTAGTGGACGCAGCAGCACGAGTATCCGTTTGATTTACTGTCACATTACGGGTACATCTAGGGTTTAATGCTTTCGTATCGATATACGATTGTGTACAGTGCACTCTGGTTTCAATTTTCATAAATGTAATCACATTTTAAACAGCTGATACAATTTGTTTTTAGCGCGGTTTCTAATATCTTTCATTGTGCGTTTATCACTAGCGCGTGTTCATTGTTGTTTTTATAAATAAAGTGAGCGAAGTATTAAACAAAACTAACGAAAAGCCTTTATGTATGCTAGAATTTTGCTAAATGTACCACAGAGTTGCCAATTACCTCTAGAACCGGGCCGTTCCAAGTCTTTTATTTTATTAAAAATTTACATTTCGAAAAAAGTATTATATTATTTGTAACTTTGTGTCTATAATAATGTAATATTTTAATAAAGTAATATTTTAATATTTATTTGATATGTAATACAAGTATACATATAAAAAGTCTTAAGAAATACAGATTCAGGAAAGTTGGTAAAATTTTCCAGACTGGAAGGACAATACAGGAAACTGTACCCTCAGACTGGAAAGTGTTAATCCGTGAGGGGGGGACAGACTAATCCGTTTAATTAAGGGCACTCGTAGCCGGTAAATCGACTAAAAACTTTAATTATTTTTTCGTCTTCAAAAATTTCCAATATTTCCTGGTTAGTTTGATACTAAATTTTAAGTGAATACGGCTAATAATAAATTTTTTATTATTAAATAAACTGAGATCGTAGGAAAAGTTCTGTCACTAGCGGTGATAATATTACAATTTTTTACAAATCTGTAACTCCCTTATAACAAATCGTAAAGACATGCGGTTTTTACCATTGCTGCTCTGATTCATCTTAATTTGTTAAAAAAATGTCTTCATGGAAGCACTCAAAATGCAAACGAGTCGCTGAACCATTTGATTTAGAACAGAGTGCCAAAAATAAATTTGTTGGACTGTATACTTTGGTTATGGGTGTACGGTACTGTGTTGAAGTTCAATAATGGTAATATAAGTGCCAAGTCTTACAAAAATTAGGGCCCAAACTAGGATCGTATGTGGTTAACGTAATGAAAAAAATGTACTAGCAACGAATCCATTAGATAAAGTCAGCAGTAAAGGGCTAGATAGCCAACTAGAAGTCTGAAGAATAAAATTAGAGGAGTAATTGGACATAACTGAAGACCCCACGTATGGTGGTGGACTATTTTAAATCAGGTAAAACAAACAAAAATCAGTTTAAAAATTTTAAATTCCTTTTTTTGAAAATATATTTTTTTTTAAGTAAATGACCAAGTATTTCAGAAACCAAGTAAACTATCAATCTACATTTTTATGCATATTGTGTTAATAGAGTTATAACTACGCTATTAGAACTGTATAGTTTCTCTGGAAAATAATAACAGGAAAAAATATTAAGTATAGTTTTGTATGCAAAGTTTTAGAGCAAAACAAAAAAAAAACGATTTAAAAACAGAATATTGTGATATCTTAGCGTTTGTAGTGTATAATGTGCTTACCTGGGTGCTAAAATTTTAAATTTTTATCTTATACAGGTTTTGAGATAATGGGTCTCAAAATTTATGAATTTAACATGGTAAGCATAGACGGTTATGAGTACCCTTAAATGACTTTTCGGTTTAGGCTTCGACAACTGGTCTAAGCTTTTTAAATTTACATCTGGAGTTCACTGAGGGATAATTCAACAGCGAAAGTCGTCAGGATGAAAAGGGAACTGTAAAACAAGCTCACAGTACAGAATAGAAAACTAACACTAGACTGAAGCTTCCGCTTATGGGTCATAGCCAAGTAGCCCCATACAGGAATCGCGTAGGTAACCATCGGCACCACATAAGGATTTTACCTTGCATTCATTATATAAATGGTGGGTATAATTTTTGTTGTTAGTTTAACATTTTGAACGTCAGGAAATTAGTGTTTATTATTTAGTCAGTGTGAGGCTAAATTAGTCTTGTAAGACGTGTGGTGTAAATTCCAGTACTGTGTTGAAGCATTCTATCTTGTAGATTTTTCTTCGTCTAGAATTCATTTAATTTATTACAATCGCGACATTCGACTTGTACATTCCACTTTTAAAGTTTGACCTTGTCAAAAATAATGCTATTTTATAACGTTATTCCTTGTTGAAAAGCAACTGTTGAAAAGCAACTTTCTTTTCCAAGCTCCTGATTTGTAATAAAACATTTTGTTAGACAGAGAAACTCTTGAGATCTGTGTAATTGTACTCGTTTACACCATCGTAATGATCACGTAAGATTTTCCAATACCTGGCAGATACCACCGTAACGGCCATATGCGCACAGAGTATCGTCTCCAATTGGCCCAAAAGGAAATAGCTTACATTGAGCCTTCTCTAGGACTGTTGCATCTGCTTTCCAGAGGTATCTGTGAAGCTTCTTTCTAAGGTCGTAATAACCCCAGCCAATAACTGTGGCTTGCCGTCCGGTGAAGTCATCACCTGTAACATAATAATTAATAACATAATAATTTTCAACCATTTTTACACACAAAAATAGCAGTAAAAAGCACGGTGCAGGTAATTTAACATACGTCTGAGTCAGTGGCGGCCGGTGTGTCCTGAGGAAGGGGAGGCTGCGAGAGAGTCAGTCAGTCAGTCAAAGCACCCTCCCCCCCGGACAAACGTTATTTCACTCTTAAGCATGGTAGAGCTATCTGATTTTAACAGCGTTTGAAAGCTGTGATGAATTTACTCGTAAGCCTTCAGCAGACCATATAGACTTGGTTGTGTTTAACAGTGAGCAGAGCCAGCAGAATAATTTGAATTTACCCCACTTCAGCATAGCCATTTATGTTGGTTGTTCAACGACGACTGGAAAGTTCTAGATTTGTTTTTGTGCCTTTTAAGAAATACAAAATTTGAGGTAGGTCGACCAGTTTTCATTTCATTTCTCTCAAAGTCACTCAGCCGGGAAAATTGTTTATTCAGTAGTAATGCATTTTTTCGATACTGCAATATCACTTTCATTTTCTTCTGATAAATCCATTTTATCCTCGTAGTAGAGATCACAAGCACACGCCAAGAAGAGATAAATAATAAACATACACATGCATGCAGCACGAGAACGAAAAGACTGCGTAAAACTAACACAAACCACATTAATCCGTGCCGAGAGGCTAATTCACTGGTTGCCTCCCAAGTACGGTTACAGATGCACCTGTCAGGCACGTAGCCATACGAGAACTACCGAGGCTACTCAGATCCTTGCCTCTGCTGCTATTCTGCGCTATTGATAACGCGCGATTAAAAAGTTTTTTGTAATGAATCAAATAATTTAAAGCCAAATTGTGATTACAAATTGATTACAGGTTCTGTTGCAATACAAAATAGAGCCTATTACTATTTGTTCGTTTTTAATAAATTTATAAATTTCACTGGGGAGGTTTAGCCGCTGGTCTGAGTATGTAAAAAGTTTTTTTTTATATATAGGCACGTGGTATTTAGAGATTCGTGTATTATATAACAATTTTTAACGTTTCACTTTTAGATCATTTATTGTCTGGGCGATCCTCCCTGACTGTTAGATAAAATATAGCTACCAGTTGTCCCTAATTCGTGCTTGCTTTTGGTACCACTGTTAGACCGGTTTTTCTCGAACACTCCGATATTTTGATTTGGGTCGGACATTGACAAAATATGCGGTATTAATATTTGTCGGGAACTTTTTAAAATAGCTACAAGCATATTGTTTGTTCCTGATTCAATAATAATTGAAGCTTCTCAAATAAGTGTACTCTTTGATACCTAAAAGACGAAGAGAGTACACGCCTACTGCCATAGATCTTTGTACACTTACCTAATTTAATTGTGGTCGAAAGTGTGTTAACTTTTTTCAAATGTCTTTAATTTTGTAATTTTCACTGTCGACGATTATTAAACATACATGAAAAGTTACATTAATTAAAAAGAATGCTTTTACATGTATTTATTAGCTGTTCAATAAAAAACAGTTGTGCATTTTTGTGAATTGACAATGACGATAAATAAAGTTTACTTTTCGGAAAACCAATAAGTACCAAAAATTAGTATGTTCTTTTTGGTGAGGTAGTGTCCCAGTGTCATCTGTTTTCAAAGCAAAACGTTTTCAGTTTGGCTGTAATAAAATGTCAGGCCTATTACTCCGTGACGCCGGCTCTGTACGTGCTTTATAACAATATAGCCTACATTTAAGGAGAACTGTGACTCCAACCACAATTGTTCTTCAGCTACAATAGCTGTCTTAGCCTTTGTAATGGTGAATTAGGAATAACACAGGGAGAAGGCACAGGGGATTCAGAGCAGGCAGTATGCCTAAGATCTGCTACATGATTTCGAGAGGATTTTCAGCAATCGAGATCCACGGAGCTGTTGGTAGCGTTCTCGTGGTAGCAACTAATAACTGTTGTAGGCAGAACTTCTTGTCAGTGACATTAGGGTCGTTTTCGTTTATAAAAACGACTTGATTTATAAAAACGACTTGCCAGTGCACTGAACTTCAAGCATCGCTATTGAAACAGTCGTCTGACTATTCCTAAAACATTTTGAGTCTTCCTTAGAATTTTGACGTCTGCTTTCCAGAGATATCTGCGAATCCTCACAGCCAAGACCTATGGCTTGTGGTCCAATAGAATTGTCACCATATTACTTACATTGTAAGTAAACGACTATATAATGGAGTTATAAACGATTGTAATCATTCGTTGGCTATATTTCCTACATACCATCCTAGGCGCACGATTCATCCTGTCTCCACGCTTTTGGTCCTGGAACATCTTTACTTTTTGTTCCGGATACAGTCTGAAGATTAATCTTCTGCCCTTGCAGGCAACAACGATATTGTCATTGGCTTTTGTCAGTTTACCGGTTAAAAATTGTTGCCATTAACTATACCGATATTGTAAGTTACTATAATATAAATTATAATTGAAACTCGAATTACCTTTACTTGGAAGACATACTGGCCGAACATAACTGTTAAATTCTATCTGCGTGTGAAGCTTCAGTACAGCGATGTCGTTTAGATAATAAGGTGCTGAGGTATATTCAGGATGCTGGATAATTTTGGAAACGTAGTGGGTCTGAGTCCGGCCATCATTTAGGTTGTATATATCGTGTGCACCAAGGACGATTACAACATCCCACGAGAACAGACTACAAACAAAGATGATTAGTTACATTGTTAGACCACTACATATAATAACGACACACACACACACACACACACACACATATTTTAAAATATTATCTATATGTAATTTATGTATTATGTAATTTTACTCTAATATATTTGTATTTGTTTTTAAATAAAATAAAATAAAACAGTTCGATTCTTTTGTTTGCTTTTTTTGAAAATATTATTTTTAATACAGTTTAGTAATCTTTACAAATAATATTTACAATTGAGGTCTCGGTGTATCGGGTTCTTTGATACAACTAGAGTTGAACTATGTCAGAAACAATAACAAATAACAAATAATAATACTTAACTATTAACATAAAACAATTTACAAATATGAATTTTGAAAACAAATTATTTCAATCTGTATTGCTCTAGTTAGTTCGCTTAATCACCACTAGGAGGAGCAGTGTTCACTATGGTTTGTTTACAATCCCACAATAAAATTATGTCCGTTTAAAATTTCAGTTATTTTCTATGTACATTGAAAATAACGTGTCTCAAAATAATATTTAATGTTTACTATTTTATTGAGTATAACACTATTAATCACTTGTAATTTTTTTGTGCTGTGTCATTCAGCGTTTTCCCATATTAAGGTTATTTAAAAAATTTAATTTTTTAATTGTAGTAAGTAGTTAATTACTATATAATATGATAGTATATAAGTGTTGTTTCGACGAAATAATATGGTTAGGTCTCACCTATACGTTTACTGTGATGTCGAAAGTCTTCGGAACCTTTTTAAAGTATATTTGGTAATTTTAGTATAAAATTGCTACTTGGTATTATTATTTCGTTTAGTATACCGGTATAATTCCTCTTCATAAATTAGTTTGATATTATAAATCAATTTAGTGCATGGTGTTTGATATACACCTTGTCCCTCTAAGTGTATGCAAAAACTGCGACCGAACTTATATCGGCCACTCCGGGAGAAATATTCGTCAACGTGTCCGCGAACACGAATTGGCAGTAGCAAAACAAGAAGACAACACATCCCTAATGAAACACGCCAAAGAAACAGGACACTCTTTTGATTTCAAAAACACAAAAATGTTGGCAAGAAGTAACTATAAGAAAATCAGAGAGTACAGAGAAGACATAGAAATCCACCGGGTGAGGGAGGGAGCTTTCAACGACAGAAATGAATGTACAAAACTAGCGACCACGTGGTAATTAACAAGCAACATATGGCCAGAACACACTCACCCCCACACGCTAACCATCCCACGGCAAGGGAATCAACATATAAAAGATTCATTTTTCCCAAGTATCCAAGTCACTTGAAATTATATTCAAAAACTTACGTTAATAGTTCCGTCAGTGACTTACATTTTTGTCGTTACGACGCGTTTCAAGACGTATGTCTCATCATCAGGTGTTTCACTCGATAGGTGAGGTCCTCAATACATGAAAATAAAATAAATAAACGAACACATAAAAACACAAACGTGAACGGAACATATACGGCCGGTGCGCACCGCGTTGAAGTCGAGCCCGCGCTGAAGTCGGTGCGGACCGGCCGTATATGTTCCGTTCACGCTTGTGTTTTTATGTGTTCGTTTATTTATTTTATTTTAATGTATTGACGACCTCTCCTATCGAGTGAAACACCTGATAATGAGACGTACGTCTTTAAACGCGCCGTAACGACAAAAAAGTAAGTCACTGACGGAACTATTAACGTAAGTTTTGAATAACATATAAAACTCGCGCCGCAGTGAAATCAACATCAGTACTCCTTGAAAAGGTTCCGGGATTACAGAACGAAACGTCGATATTATAAACATCACACACACGCATGTACCCAAAAATCTGCTACAACAGATATTCACCGTGAAAGCCTTCGCACGAACATAAATATATATATATATATATATATATATATATATATATATAGCAGCGTTACAAGTATTATATAAAATTAATACATTTCTGACCATGCACCCAAAGCAATTATAAAGTGTTAAACACCGGCTAGGTCGTAGGATTTTGTGTTCGTTGCGTTAAGTAGGCCTATATGTGGTTGCGCAATAAACGTATTTTTTATAAAGAGGAGTGAGATGTTGATGACATGAAATAATTAATTAAAACATATTAAAATAATCAATCAACTATTTATTAAATATTGGAAAGAAATTACTTGATTATTAAAACTTCATATTATATAATTCAAAATATTCTCTTTTATAAGTTTACACTCTGTAAAACATAACATACCATTGCTATTCAGCACACATTAATAACATATAATCTTCGATATTTAAACATATATTATGAACAAATTATACAATTACCTTACATTGCATGGATGTCTGACTTTGAGTTATTTTTAAAATAGGAACTCATTTATAAAATAATATTAACTTTACTTTTAAATCTCTGCAGTATCCCCGTGCCACAATTGTTAAACTATTTCTTGAGCTGTTTAACTCTTGTCTCCGACTGCACTATTTTTCCTGCCTGTGGAAAACTGCCAATATCAGTATGATTCCAAAACCCCACAAACCACGAATTGCGAATATTGGAGTCTCCATGGTTTGTTAGAAATGATGTTGTTCGCAGAGACCTTCGAGTTCGTACTCTTGCTGATTTTGTCCGGTCGCTCGCTGAAACTCCCTTTGCTTCAGCAGCGACGCCTTCCTTCCCCTACCTCATAACCATAAGTACATCTGCACCACCACCACCACCACCACTAATCAAGTTTAAACGCCCTCGGACGATTCTTGACGAACCCACGTAAAGTTAAAATCTGCAAGCTATTTCTGAATATAACCTTTTAATCCTCCCTGTTTCAACCTACGCTCCTCAGGGAAATTCTTCCGCAAGCATGTCTTTAGCCCACTGCTTGACCCTGTTGCCACCGGCACTGAGGTTCTCTGACTAGCGGAGAACGACCGACGCGTCAAGGGGTCTCCATAAAATAAATCAAAATTCCGGAGGCGCCATTTAACGAATGACTGTACTAGCGTGTCCCCCTCCCGTTTTCAGGTATCCCGTCAGAAGGTACAGCACTGTTTTCATCTGGCAGACATCGGACACGTCCCGGAAGCTGCAGTCCAGCCACGGGTGCAAAGACGCTCCACTAATCAAAGCAAAGCGATTGGCGCCATTTGTTTTGTTACAAGGGGGAGCTCATGTGGGACCGAGATACCACACTAGCCGGTCGACAACACTATTTGGCGCCCAGCAACAACATCAAGCACAAGCATTGTGGCGGAGATAGGTTTGACGCGATTCAGTGCAGCAGCCCTGCGTTACACGCTGCAACCGGTGATCACCGCCACATACAACGTCCTCAAATACGAAGACTCGGAGCGCTATCTTCATCAATTGGCGCAATAGCTACGGGACTACAGAGTTCTGCAAGAACAGTGGGCGGATGGGCGTACTACGGAGTGCGACAGATCCGATGGAAAGCAGCGATGTGGGCAGAGAGGTACAGCGGTTTGTAAAGCAACTGGCACCATTGCTACGGGACTACAGAGTTCTGCAAGAACAGTGGGCGGATGGGCGTACTACGGAGTGCGACAGATCCGATGGAAAGCAGCGATGTGGGCAGAGAGGTACAGCGGTTTGTAAAGCAACTGGCACCATTGCTACGGGACTACAGAGTTCAGCAAGAACAGTGGGCGGATGGGCGTACTACGGAGTGCGACAGATCCGAGGGAAAGCAGCAACGTGGCCGGAGAGGTACAGCGGTTTGTAAAGCAACTGGCACCATTGCTACGGGACTACAGAGTTCTGCAAGAACAGTGGGCGGATGGGCGTACTACGGAGTGCGACAGATCCGAGGGAAAGCAGCATCGTGGCCGGAGAGGTACAGCGGTTTGTAAAGCAACTGGCACCATTGCTACGGGACTACAGAGTTCTGCAAGAACAGTGGGCGGATGGGCGTACTACGGAGTGCGACAGATCCGAGGGAAAGCAGCAACGTGGCCGGAGAGGTACAGCGGTTTGTAAAGCAACTGGCACCATTGCTACGGGACTACAGAGTTCTGCAAGAACAGTGGGCGGATGGGCGTACTACGGAGTGCGACAGATCCGAGGGAAAGCAGCAACGTGGCCGGAGAGGTACAGCGGTTTGTAAAGCAACTGGCACCATTGCTACGGGACTACAGAGTTCTGCAAGAACAGTGGGCGGATGGGCGTACTACGGAGTGCGACAGATCCGAGGGAAAGCAGCAACGTGGCCGGAGAGGTACAGCGGTTTGTAAAGCAACTGGCACCATTGCTACGGGACTACAGAGTTCTGCAAGAACAGTGGGCGGATGGGCGTACTACGGAGTGCGACAGATCCGAGGGAAAGCAGCAACGTGGCCAGAGAGGTACAGCGGTTCGTAAAGCAACTGGCACCATTGCTACGGGAAAGAACGCGACGCAGAGCTGCTGGCAGAGCTACATGGACAGACACAGCAGCAGGAATCGCTGGAACTGTCCTTCCTACGGAAGATTAAGCTGCTTTGCCGACTGTGCCTACGGAGCGACAAACATATGAGCATCCTAATGCTCATACAACAACTACAGCCACAACAACAGTGGAGGGATTTCTGGAAAGCGCGATTTGCATAGCGGAAGACTTGGACCAAGACGATCGTCTGTCCACTCTGCTCAATGAAGGCTACCTGATCCTCTACAGCCATAGAGACTGGAGATATGTCGAATAATACTAGCCTGATCGAAGTGTCGGGGATTTGAGAGACGTTTTGCTGGTCCATGGATCACTAAGTCATCGCCAACTAGGGGCAGTCACGGATTACCGACGGGGATGCATCCACATTAGCAGTGAAATTTATTCACACAGCGTCTTTATATGTTTTTATTGTCTGCTACACTCCAAATGCAATTGGAATGTCTATTGTTATATAACATATAAACCCTGCAAGAAACATTGTTAATTAACTACGGAGTATATATAGCAACAGAACAGGATGTAAGTTCATTTGAGTGGAATACTAATGCCATAACATATGGCTTTCGAATTTACGCTCCCAATTTGCCTTCGGAATTTGTACTCCCAATTTGTCTTCGAAATTTGCGCTCTCAATTGGACTTCGGAATTTGCGCTCCCAATTTGACTTCGGAATTTGTGCTCCCAATTTGTTTTCGAAATTTGCGCTCCCAATTTGCCTTCGGAATTTGCGCTCCCAATTTGCCTTAGAAATTTGCGCTCCCGATTTGCTTTCGGAATTTGCGCTCCCATTTTGCCTTCAGAATTTGTGCTCCCAATTTGTTTTCGGAATTTGTGGCTCCCAATTTGTTTGAAATTTGTGCTCCTAATTTGTTTTCGAAATTTGTG
This sequence comes from Magicicada septendecula, assembly GCA_034769895.1. Lineage (NCBI taxonomy): Eukaryota > Metazoa > Arthropoda > Insecta > Hemiptera > Cicadidae > Magicicada > Magicicada septendecula. The sequence continues at coordinate 71,316,944 of CM068372.1, read as the reverse complement.
CTCCCAATTTGTCTTCAGAATTTGTGGCTCCCAATTCGTCTTCGGAATATATTTTGAGGAATTTGACTTCGGAGTATATTTTGGGGAATTTGACTTAGGAATATATTTTCGGAATTTGGGATCCCAATATCTTCAGAATATAGCTTTGGGAATTTGTCTTCGGAATAAATTTGGGGGAATTTGTGTTCGTATTATCATCTCCGGAATAATGCGGAAAATAATTATATTAAATTTTGTCATACATTAAATTTTTATTCTTAAATTTTTCCTATATAAATAGGATCGAAAAATTGCTATCTCAATTGATGTATTTAATCAAATTGGAGACTGTGCTTTTTAAAGAATTTAAGAACATTAAAGAACTAGATCAAAATAAAGATTATAAGATTGAAACGATCGAGAAAGTGAAAACTAAATTCGGACCTTCAATTCTAGTGCATATAGTAGAATATAAAGTTTTCTTAGCTAGGGGATTTGCCTCAAAGTTGGATGTGAGAATTATTAGAGATCTAAATAAGAATAAGGTTTTGAGTCTGATTTAAGGTCTGAAAGATGAAAAATATCCACTTGTAGAAACTAAAGCTTGCTAAAATTATTTTCTCTTATATTACCCTCTCGGATTATTTATTGGATTATTCTCTTGGATTACTTTCTTGGATTATTCTTGGGATTATTCTATTGGATTATTTTGTAAAAAATGCTAGGTAGAAGAGAGTTCTGAAAATTAGTATTTTTACAAATGTTATGTAAAAAGACCTTGAAAGTGAATGTTTTATGGTGTGTTGTAAGTAGATGTTTTATGGTGTGTTGTAAGTAGATGTTTTATGGTGTTTTAGTCCATACTTTTATGCAAATTCTTTTGATCTCGTTTATTTGTGGTTTGTTGTATGTAGACGCTTTTATGGCGCCTTGATCCATACTTTTATGAAAATTCTTGTTGATCACAAAAGTAGAGCATGAACGCTATATTTACATTTACTTATACAGGGTAATTCACGAAGATATGCAGAGGCTTTAGGAGCTCATTCTACATGTAAAAACTAAGATAAAAGTTCATATAAATATAGGTCCGAAAACGCTTCGTTAGCGAGTTATGGCTAGCCAAATATTTTACCCTGATTTCAGCTCCTCTGGTCATATTAGGCCGTACTGAAGTTCTAGGAACCCAAATTAAGGAACAAACTTAATGGTTTCGTATAGTTTTTGACCTGAAAAATTGAATAAAGTAAGTCCCAGAACTGTAACTTTAATAGTTTTTGGGAAAACGGGTGAAAACCCCCAAAAAAAGTAGTCGAAAAACACACTTTTTTACGTTTGACGTACAATAACATTGTTAAATTGCCAATAAACAAATAACACTTTTTAATAAAACTTGTAGGAAATTTAATTCTGAGAAAACTGGTGTAAATAAAGTAAACAGAAAGTGAATAAATAAAAAATATTATTGAATAATAATTTATTAAATAAATAAAAATTTATTTGAATAAATAAATTGACTTTTATTTAGAACGATACAAATCAAAATGTAACTGAAAAAAATTTTAAACGGAAACCAAGTTAATAAAATTTGCAATAAATTTTCGAAAATGTGTCCATCGACTTCAGTGCATCTTACTGCACGATTGTGGATTGCTCGTGTTGCTCTTCGTAGTCCAGCAGGGCTGTACTTTATTTGCGCAAAAGCATCAACAATGCGGGCAAGTAACGCTTCACGGGTATTTACTTTCACCTTGTAAACATTATCCTTCATCCATCCCCATACACAAAAATCCAACGGCGTAAGATCTGGTAATCTGGGTGGCCAGGATTGTGGACCGCCACGACCAATCCATTTATCGGGGAATTGCTGATTTAAATAGGTGGAAACAGCACGAGAGAAATGTGGAGGCGGGCCGTCGTGCTGGAAATACATCCGGCGTCGTGTTGCAAGAGGAACGTCATCAAGCAGTTTCGGCAATTCTTCTTGAAGAAACTGTAAGTACGACTCACCTGTTAAGCGCTCTTGGAAAATAAACGGTCCAATCAACTGATTATGAATAATCCCACACCACACATTAAAGCAAAATCGCTGTTGAAAGTTACGTTCCACCGTTGTATGAGGGTTCACTTCTGCCCATGAGTGTTCGTTTCGTAAGTTGTTTATGCCATCACGACTGAACTGTGACTCATCGGTAAATAAAATGTATTTGTATAGTTGCCGATGAGTATTTAACCAATTGCAGAACTCCAAGCGAAGGGCAGGGTCTCCTGGATGTAGATTTTGTACTTTTTGTTTATGATAGGGATAAAGGTTGTTATGATTAAGTGTCCTCCATACTTTAGATTGTGAAACTCTGAATCGCTTAGAAAGACGTCTTGTACTGACACCCGGACTACGTTGAACATGAACAGCAACAATAATGTTTTCATCAACATTAGTATCATGTTGGAGAGGGCGGTCATACGGGATATGAATGCTAGGAAGTGAACCTGTTTCCCGTAACATACGAAATGCCCCACTAATAGTTCTTTGTTTTGGAATCCTGCGGTAAAGGTAACGTTGTCAATATTGTAACGATAAGACTCTGATCGTCTTTGTAGATATGTGTTTCGTGTATTCGCCTCACACGTTGTAGTCGTTACTTTAGGTTTATGCTGACGATGTCCGTCGCGATCTCACGAATTACAAGTACTCGCGAGTGAGAACCTTACCTGTTCTTTAATATGTGGTTGTATTTCCCGGGTGGCGCCAAATTGTTTAATCTGAAAACAATTAAAAAATAGGACTATCGAGCGTTTGTTCTATGACGGTATGGTGAATTCAAATTACTCACGCCACGTGCGGGTTGATTAATATAGCTGGTAGTTCGCAGAGTTTCCGATGTCTAGCGCTTACCGTCACTGTCGCTTATCGCTAATGTACGCAAATCATATAATACAATTTACTATGAAATAAAGAACAGAGGTTACAACTCTGTACTAGTTTATTAACTTGTAATTAGTTGTTATTTAATATTATACAAAATTACATCTGGATTTTAAACAAATTTGCTCCGGCAGTATTAAGACAATTATTTCCCAAGGTAGGCGAAAGTCGATTCAGAACGATTCAGTTAGATAAGGCGTCTATAAATGTTTATTTTAATTTCGTTCAATTAATCTGGATTCTTGTGGTTACGAAAAAATATTGATATGATTACAATAAAGTACACTACCTTACTATACTGGTACTTATATACTATAAGGTGTAATTATAATTTGTTCCTGAAGTGTTAAAAAGTGTGTGTCAGAAGTTCGTAATTTTTATACAGGTTATTTTCTAGTTTCATATAAATTTAGTGTTTTATTTTTAATTAATCCTTGAAAGAAATTAGATTATCAGTTCGTAGTGAGAGTTAAAAGTGTTGTGAGAAAAAGTTAAAACTAATTTATTCCATAAATTCGGGTAACTCAGCAATACTTATCAATTCTGTTGAATTAAGGTGTAGAGTCACTCATTTCGAAATAGGTTGGGTCTTTTTTTGTCATCAAACTTCCATCATTTTTGAAGTTAATTACGCCTGGCGTCTTTTTCGGATAAGTTGATCGAAATTTATTAATTTGGAATTTAATAATCTGGTCCTTGGCCTTGTTTGGATGGACTAGTTCCTCATCAGACTGCTTGGTTCTTCAAGTTAATAATTTTGGTTACTTTTTTAGTGTTTTAAATTAAAATTTGAGTCATTTACGGCTTGGCGTCTATTCGTCTTGAACTTCAATAATGAACTAACAGTTTCTAACGGAATAATAATAAATAACGTTCGGTTGTTATGGCAACTGACTGCCTCTCATTGGCTATCCATAACGTAAGCCCATTGTTATAATATTTGAATTTTTATTCAAAATGACTAAATATCTTCTGATTGCTATTATTCTTCTGTCTCCTTATCTATGTATGAGATATTATCACAACTGTTTATATTTTCTTTCAAAGATCATTTTGACATCCCTCAAAGCTGGGTTTGCTTATGTATTAATGTTTTGACAATTATGTTAATATTATGTAATTACATTTCTTTCTTATTTTATGAACTTTTACATCTTAATATGATTCACTAATTATCATTAACTAGTTACTTGCCTTGGATTTTCTAATACTATAGTTAATTTCTTTTACTTTGTTGATTTTGGATTTATACAGTTAGGCATTTCATAGGCCTAAGTAGTAATTGGCTATATTTTCTTATTTTACACAAATTAAATATTATTTTACCTTTATACATGTTTTGTTTTGTGTCACAAATGATTTTTTTACTTTTTGAATTGATTTGGATTGTTTTATGATAATTGTATGTTCTCATTATTTTACAAAATCATGGCCTGTCTATGATTTTCTAACTGGCTTGTCCAGTATTATTAAGTTCGTAAGAATTTATCTCTTTACTTTATAACTTGTCTATTATTTACTATTATTTATAAAACATAACACAACATTTAGGTTTATGGTCTGTATACCTCTTTCAGCCATATTACTTCTCATAAACTTAATTGAACAAATCTTTTAACAGTTACTATGCTAATCTTGTTTATATTTTGTTTATTCTTATTTATTTTTTGGTGACTAACATTATCACACCATTTACTTTATCTAACTAATTATCCGTTTGAACATAGGATTTTTACTTATTTTGCTTTTCTATTCTTTAGTATATTTTTCTTTTCTAATCTTTACTATCTAACCATGGTACCACTAATATTTTGACCCTTCATGGGATTTTTTCCCTGAATACCATTGTATTCCTAATCTGCAATCATTCTTAATCCTAATAACAACAACATTCTTATTTTCTAGCACTTTTCACCATTAAACGGTAGTGTTTGTCACTGGTTTTTAGGTGTCTATACCTATCAGTAGGGTTTCCTATTTATTTTGGAGGTTTACACTGGCACTTTGCATTTTTTTATGGTATTTAAGTGTTACTAGTGGGTATTCCCTAACATTAAATTCTCTTTTCTCACTTAATCATGTTCACTATCTATCTATCTCTCACTTCATAATGGTTAGTTATACTGTTAACAAGTTTCATATCATTATATAGTTATTTATAACATTTAATCTCTATTTCTTTGGTTAATGTACTTTGGTTGTCTTTACTTTATTTGATTTTAATAATTATCATTTACATTTATTATTTATTTTGTTCTAATAAATATCATTTGATTTTACTATTTCTCATTTCCTTTCCATTATGATTTGTTTGTGTCTTTCTATTTCTTCTAATTTTATTTCATTTATATTTTGTTTGATTTATTTTCATTTACCTTCTCATTTGATTTCATTTTATTTCATTTTATTGAGTCAATCACTTGGGTTGGGTCATAGTCGTTTGTCGCGTCATAGTCATTTTATTTTCATTAGTTTAAACATTTAATATAGTTGATTCATAGTTTTTTCCCTGGTATTGGGGTGGCTTTTTTGTGTTGTAACAATATTCTTCAACAGCAGCCGTAGCATTGCCATCACACACCGTAAATAAACACCATATCGGCGTATTCCTCCGTCGTAAATAAGTATGGCATTACTACTTTAATAATACCAATAATATCACTTCAATAATATCAATGCAGTACAACTGTCTACTTGCAATACTGACAGGACAATACACACATAAACTGAAACTCAATTGTAAGCTTACAAAATGACTCAAATATTGTACAATTCAAAAAACTTAATTGTTGACAGCTGTTATTATTGTATTGCCAACTTATGAAATAAAAATTTCTCAAAATAAATTTTTCCGTAATTTTTGCGTTTTTCACCAGTTTTCCCAAAAACTATTAAAGTTACAGTTCTGGGTCTTACTTTATTCAATTTTTCAGGTCAAAAACTATATGAAACCATCAAGTTTGTCCCTTAATTTGGGTTCTTAGAACTTCAGTACTGCCTAATATGACCAGAGGAGCTGAAATCAGGGTTAAAATATTTGCCTCGCCATAACTCGCTAATGAAGCGTTTGCGGACCTATATTTATATGAACGTTTTCCTTTATTTTTACACGTAGAATGAGCTCCTAAAGTCTCTTCGTGAATTACCCTGTATATGTATGTTCATAAATGCTCAATGTTTCTTGTTTTATATTTTATTATTAATAATAATACAACTTTTTACAAGAATATTTTTTTATTTTGTAAATTACATGTATGTCTTGATAATGATCTAACTATAATCATCAGATATAATTTAAATTATATAAAATGTAATTTTCAAAATTAAAAATATATACTTTTAAAAAGCTTTATTATTATTAACAATAATAAAAATGTATATATATATATATATATATATATATATATATATGTATATCTATATAAATCAACAAGTAAAAATTTGCTTTCAAGTATAATTTTCTCAGTCATATATCCATTATAAAGTTCCAAATTGTTAAATCCGGTAGGTTTTGTAAATAGAGAAACTTATTTTATCTTGTAGAAAGAAAGTTAAACAGCAGAGTTTACTTACGCAGCGTCATAAACGCAGTGTGCTGCAGTTAGTACGTAGTAATTATTGATAACGCTGCCTCCACAAATATAGTGAATCGTGTGATCTGGATACACCAGGCTTAAATGAACCATCCACGGATAGTAGTTCGGTGTAGCAGGGCTTCCGCCAGCGATTCGTAATGAGGTGGGAAAGCTGTCAATGTATCCTGGTCTACCGCATTCTGTAACATGAGTATAAACTTAACGGGCCAAGTGCCGCGGACGCCGGACTGCGCAAGGCGCCGCATTGGCAGACGTTGCTACCAATGTCAATGTAGCTTTATAACACAAAAGCTGTTCTTCATTATACCAAATGAAGTAGTCGGTTATAATTTCACGTACGAATTCTACAGCTCAAATGAACTACAGGTTCCTACTGTACCTTAACATTATACAGTGGGGTGTAATTTAAGATAAGAGATTAGTTGATATAAATATCATATTGATTCTAACATAATAAAATAACTAGAAATTGTTGGTATGTGTACTTAGTTTATGGTGAGAAATAATAATAAGAATATTAATAATAATAATAAAGTTATAACTTATAAAATAAAAAGTGCGAAAATTAGGCATTACAGTACAGTAGTGAGGCCAGAATGCCTATATGCAAGTGTATGTCTAGCATTGAATTATAATTTATGCAAATTATAGATTTTTGGAAAGACGAATTATTAGGAAAATATTAGGCCCACAAAAAACTTCAGAAGATTGGAAATTAAGAAGTAATGATGAAATATAATAAAGTATAGAAGATACAACAGAAACAATGAGAAAAAGAAGACTATTATTTTTCGGACGTTTATATAAAATGGACGACAATAGGTTAACAAAGGAGATCTTCAAATATCTGTGGGGGAAGAAGTCAACATCAAGTTGGATTAAAGATGTCCAAAAGGATTTAGAAAAAAATAATATACATGCAGGAGAAGCAATTGAAAAGACGTTTTTCGGCCAAAGTGTTAAAAATGGAAGGAGTCCAGGGTAGGAGAGAGAAGAACGCAGGCTCAAAGTGGACTGAAGAGAGGAAGAAGAGACACAGTGAAAAGATGAAAGAATATTAGAGAAAAAGAAAAGAACAAGGAATAAACTATTGACATTGGCATGTGGTCGTTAGATGGCCGATACAAAAACAAAAAATAGTACTAACAACAACAACTATAATAATAATAATAATAATTATCATCATAATAATATACTCATATTCAAACGTTTTAGAAATTTGTTGGGGGCCACTAAACTTGCCGGTTATTATTAAAATCCACCGGTTGAAGGCTGCAGTGGACTTGCAAGTAATATTGTCGAACAGCCATGTTTAAACCAGAGGCGAATTCCCAGAGCAAGGAACGCAAGCAGTGCTTGCTCAATGAAAATCAGGCAAAAGTAAATAAATGTTTACGTAACCAACATTGTTGTTACCATCAAAAGCTGTTTCACATGCCTTCTTGTCTCTCGTGTTTTGAAACGGCCGCGCATTTGTCACGTATCTTTCAGTAAAAATGAGATCGATGACTCGATTTGATCAAAGTCGAAAATATCACTTCGCCTCCAGTTCTGACTGACAGCTCTGTCTCCAAGGCCATCACTTCAAAAAATGCTTTGGCGCGCTAACTATGAGTTGGCCATAACTTCAGAAATTTGATCATTTATTTAGGATTTCATAACTACGTTTTCATTACCTAGCCTTCTTTTTTATATTAGGCGAAAGTTGGAAATACTCAAACTTATACACAACTTACGAGTACGATGGTTTCTGGTATCTACGTAGAATACTAAACCGCACAGCACCTAGCTCTCAGAGATGCAAAAGGAAAGGACTCTTTAAGAGTGCTCTAAGCCGCTAGTAGTGCCCCAGTCCGGTGAAAATGAGGGCATGTTTCATTTGGTTGTCGCTGTTTAGATGTGAAAATTATTTTGTTTTACAGTGACACCAGTGGTGTAATCAAGAGTTTACAACCCCGTGGCGTGACCGAGAAGCAGTCAGGATTCAAGATTTTTGTGAGCGTGAGATACAGGCGGCAATAAAAAGTCACAGTATGCTGCTATCCTATAGTTTTGTTGAACAAGCTGTTACTTACAAAGTACATAGAAGCCTCAGAGAAACCCTTCTTAACCAAACACCATTGTTTGCCCCATGATTGATTATAATCACCACACCAACACACGTGACATCCAAACACTTATTATGTAACCAATGAAGGTTTGCACAATGTGAATACGAATACTTAGAAGACTTTTTGAAACTCTAGAAGAATTTTCGGTAAAAGTTTCTGTAAAAACTCCAGGCTGAAGTTTGCAGACTGAAGTCTGCAGGACAAGCTAAATTTTTACACGGGTTCTCTACCCTCTGATTCCTTCCTGATATAAAGTGTCATAGTTCATGTGTTTCTAATTTCTCTCTAGTTTGCAGCTGTTCATCTGTGGCTATCCAATCATGAGACGGAGAGATCCACATGTCACTATGTGGTGTAGACATCAGATGTTCAGAGAGAAGGAAAGTTTTAAGGAAAATTCAAAACAAGACTTTTGGCCAAAAGAAGGATGGGTAGTTAGTTTGGGTTTTTCGACAAGGAAACTCAACTGACCGCCTGAAGACAGAAATAGATAGGAATTATCACCCTGTATTATCCTGGTGTGGCAAGACACCCGCATTGAGCAAGCAGGACTTAGCGTGAAATCTGCAAACAGGTACGACGGCGGTTACCACATTGGGCCATAACTGGTGAATTTCCCGTTACTGCCAATAAATTATTATCTCAATAACTCTCCTCCATGGGAAATCCAGGATACGCCACTGACTGTCAAAGATTAAAGTCTACATTTACTACTGCGAAATATACACAGCATAATTACTTGTGGACACAGCATATCTAGTTAGCGGGATCTTAATATACAGGAATACAGCTATATTAAAGAAAGACTATTCCTCAATATAAACCTTCTGGTGAAAAGATTATAGTGACGGGATTGAGGATATTATGTTCTTCGCTTCTTAATATGTGGAGACTTAACTTTCAGAACGACTGGAACGACTGAGAATTTTGTAAAATAACAGAACGTTTGGAGAATTAACAGAAAATAAAAATGGAAATGCTTTAAGGGAGACCTAAGGAAATAATGTTAAATCCATATTCCTATTATTTTTAAGAAACTTCATTGTTACTCACCAAAGCAGCATTGTTCGGTTGATTCCGAGGTACTTACCGCAATTCTGGAAAAGAATGAATTGTAAAAATTTGGCATATCTTTTACTTGGAAACTAAAGTAAATTATTTGGCGCCGAAGGCAAATCTGCATTATTTATTTACATGTACCGGTACAGTATGTTTATTTTTTGGCGAAAATATGAAAATAAAAGCATATAATCATGTTTGTAAAATCGAAGTAATCATGTATAGCTTACCGTTCCCAACCATATACAAGCAGTCTAATCATACATAATCATTGCTCCGTGACGATCATTCTAAGCTTAAAGAAAACGATGTAAGATGGCCTGGTAGAGGCTTAAAAAGTTAATAGTAAAATTAAAGTACACTATAATGAAAAATTCAGATGAAATAATTTGTCACACTAGGGAAAGATTAATTTGATTTCCGGAAACTTTAAAATGTCAGTACCTTTGAAGACCTTTGAATGCCGTACGAAGGCTGCCACGGCCTGTGTCATTTTGGTTAAAATTAACTCCCAGGCTGTTCGGCTGTGGTCCAAAGTTTCTCACAAAACCAGACGTTTCGGCAGTACCACTGACTGCATCTTTAATGAAAACGAGTCAACGCTAACGTGGGATGTAGTACGTTAGGACCACAGTACTGTGGTTAAGGCTCCGTAACATTGCTTATACTCTGCGCGCCGCTAAGCGTTGCGGTGTAAAGCTGTTTTTCTTGAGTTTTAGAAACCGGGGGGGATTACACCAGTATCCCGGCATCTCTGCAGAAAAGCCACTGAGCAGAGCAGGTGAGACTTCTTCTTCCTGAGCCCCTTGACTCATCTTATGTTTTTTAGAACTTCGTCCCCGTAGAGGTGACGTAAAGTTGTACGAAGCTTTACACCTCAGTTTTCAGGTTTTTTTAAACCTGTGTTTTTTTCAGTTTTGTCACGATGTTGTACATGTATGGGAATTTAATTTTGTTATTGTGTTATTACCAGTTTTAACATAAATATCATATTATTAACAGTAAAAGAACTTTAACAAGAATATATTTTATCTTGTAAATTACATACGTTTCGTAGTAATCCAACTATAATTATCAGATATAATTTTATATAATAAAAAAATTATATCTGATGATGATGTTAGTTGGATTACTATCCAACGTAATAGGAAACGTACCTATGCAGTTTAAGAAATAAAATATATTCATGTTGAAAGTTTTTTATTATTATTAATAATAATACAAAATGACAAAAAATTGAGCAATTATGAATATAAATATTATTTTATATATTGTAATATTAATATATATTAACATTAATAATTTATATTAACCCACTTTACTGTTATTATTATTTTTGTTATTATTAATAATCTATCAAATTGACGAAGAAAATTGTTGTAGTAAAGTCGGCGCAAAACATAGGAAATAAAATACAACACATAATAAAGAAAGCACATATAAGAACTACTAAGAAAGAATCACACACACACAAAATAGACATTAATTTCTTTAAAAAATTCTGTCTGCATTGGAATTTAGCTTTTCAAATTTTTCAGTCATCTGTCAAACTCCCTTCATGAAAGTTAAACTCAAACCTTTATAATACTTTATAAATCAAACTCACATTGTTTACTCTGATCGTAGCATTGTTGGGTGCGTAATACGCGTCGCCAGGACAGACAGTTACCGCAGCCCAGATAACTGTCACCGTCAGACACAGAACTCGTACAGCTGTCATATTGACTCGTCCGTGTCGGATGCTGTCAGTATACTATGGCCGTACAGCACAAGAGGACTGTACACTGATCTCGTGCGTATATATACGTTCCCTCAGTAATTAATTATTTCGGTAGTAAATATACAAATTAAATGAAGTGTAAAGTCCATGAGATTTTATATTTAGTAGGGAGCGCACAATAGATTGTAATAAGATTAGGTTTACATTTTTTTTTAATGTAAAGTTATTGGACTATTACTTGTCGTAAGTTACGGTGCATTGTTTCTGCTAACAAACGGGCTAGTTAATACCGCGATAGTAGGATATTTTAGTCGAAAGTCAATATGTGCCGGTTAGATACTATAGCTTACATCAGAATGTCCAATGCAAATAAGGAAAACCTGGGACACTGAGTAAATTGTTCCGCAAAAACGAAATTCACCGACGCGTTATGTCCCACAGTCATGGTTGTTGTAATATAAACTACGCGTCACGTTACCCGTCACCTGGTTATCAATCAACGTGATAGTCCATTGCTAGCGTGCTTGTCGTCATGCTGAATACATTTCTCATATCCTTGCTTTCCCACAATGTTTAACAATATTTTGTTTTAAAATTAATACGTTGTAGAATTACAAAAAAATTGATTTTTCAAAATACTAAGGTGCTTGGATGATATAAATAGATGTACTTAATACACTTAAAAAAAAATTAAAGAAATTTCGACAAAACCGAAACATCGAAGCATGATAATGTTTTTAGGCTTTTGAAACGTATAATGTGCATATAACAAATATTTACTATATAACATATATATTTACTATATAACAAACACTATCATGTTAAAACGACAGAGACCGAAGATTTCTAGACTGTGGGGAATCGAAAGTGTGGAAGCGTTAGGGTACATTTTTCGATGATGTTACATTTTTGTGGAATGACCCCCAGTCTAAAAACATTACCATGATAAAATTATAGGAATGTTTCTTTTCAGTCCTATCTAGGCTTCTTTGATGTAAGCTGTATTACGCTTTCTGATTAATATTCCTGTTTGTTTTGAAGTTTATTGGACGCCCAGGTTTTTTCTTCTAATTGTGTCGGCCATCTGAGGACCATATGCCAATTTCAATTCTTTATTCCTTGTTCAATTCTTTTTCTCCAATATTTTTTCAACTCTTCACTATGTCTCTTCTTCCTATCTTCAGTCCACTTTGATCCTGCCTCTTTCTCTCTCCTAACCTGGACCCCTTCCATTTTTAACACTTTTGCCCAAAAAACTTCTCTTCAATTGCTTCTTCTGCGTTTATCTTATTTCTTTAATACTTTTTGACTTCTTTAATCCAACGTGATGTTGACTTCTTTCTCCACAGATATTTGAAGATCTGTTTTGTTAACCTATTGTCCTCCATTCTACGTAAATGCCCCCAAAATACTAGTCTTCTTTTTCTCACTGTTTCTGTTATATCTTATATACTTTGACATTTTTCATAATTAATTTTTAATTTCCAACTTTCTGAAATTTTTCGTAAGCCAAATATTTTCATAATAGTTCGTCTTTCCAATATTTCTAGTTTGTCTAAATTATAACACAATGCTAGATATTCATTTGCATATATGCACTCTGGCCTCACTGGTGTACTGTAATGCCTTATTTTTGCATTTTTTGACATCTACTTTTATTATAAATATCTTTAATTTATTGTTATTTTGGAGTGTTAGTGGTCTCAAATATTTCTACTAGTAATTTTATACAAACCACTAAGTTGTATTTGGTACTGACGAGCGCTTTCGGCAGTCAAGCCATCTTCAGGTCATTTACCAATTGTTGGTAAATCACCTGAAGATGGCTTGACTGCCGAAAGCGCTCGTCAGTACCAAATACAACATAGTGGTTTGTATAAAATTACTAGTATTAATATCTTTAGTTATACCGCATGCTCTTTCCATTTTATGAATTCTTTCTTCTATAGCAAATTTTTTCTAAACCATTCTTTTGAATTATTTCCCCTGGATACATAATATTCTACTCTCTCTATTCGACCAATATTTATTAGAAGGAATTTTGAAGCATTTTTAATTTTCGTGAGAAATTTGTTTTTTCTTCAGAAATTCTTAAGCCTGATCTATTGGCTGTGTCATCTAAAATATTAACTTGTGTTACTCCAAGTCTTCTTTATTATATAAAACTTTTTGCGCTTTATTTATTTTGTCAGGCTTTCCTTTCTTACATTCTGTTTTAATCTGATTTATTTTCAAAATAGGAAGCGCACTATACATATTGTATTTTCTTACCTCCATTTAGATGAGCGGGTACAGGACAATACACCTTCTTTCCTTTACAATGGTAAACTGTGTTTAAAGGTTGGTGGTCCTTAAGTGATCAACGGCGTGAAGACCGAGAATGGAATTTAAACGCTTCATTAAAATCTCAAGGAAGAATAGCGCGATAGAATTTTTTGAAGGTAAAATCTCGGATGAAGAAAACATGAAAGGACACCCATAGATGGTAGTAACGAATTACTATCTTATTAATATAACACTGACAAAAAGTTTATGCAAGAAATTTTTGTTTATTTGTTTATGCCTCTATCAGACACTATAAATTATGCCAATGATGTTTCAGCTTATAAAACTACTTCTGGATTACAATTTATGGCATAGCCTCGACCTCGCTCATCGATTTTTGTTTGATATCTTCAATTGTCACAAAATTTATTTTATTTTTTTTTACTTCTTAAATGGAAATGTCTGACCAATACTACAATTGTTGTGCCGATGCTGTACCCATAAATTGTCCTGTAATAAATCTGCCGTTTTCTGATAATACTTTCATGAAAATGACGTAAAATCCTCAAATAATACTCTTGATTGACCTTATCAACTAGCGATGAAATTTCCTTAATAGCACAATTTTGAGCTTCGTATCACAACCTTCCACTTATTTGCAACTATCTCTGAAGTCTTATAGCGCTTGTAAATCGTTGGATTATGCATACTGGTCTCGTCAAAAGCTTTCGTTAACACTTTTTCTATGTAAGGACATTATATTTAAGTTTTACACAACATTCAGTGCAAGTTCGTTAATCTTGTGTTGTTAAACGTAAAAAAAAAAATTACCAGGTACTCCAACACAACACACTGTCATATCAAAGGTATGCTTCCATTGTGGCTATAACGTTTAATAATTTTTATAAACGGGCGCACCAACATCAAAGAAAACAGTGTTTTACGTAAAAAATTCTAATATAGCACAAATCTTTTGATCACACATAGTGAATGAAAAACGCTTGTGTGTTTCAAATTGAAAGGAACAAAGGAATTGTATTATTTCTGATGATAATCTTTAAGATTTTGTTTTGGATAAATTATAGGATTCAGAGACATTTTGTTGAGTCATAAAAACGATTTTGACAACGTAATTTAAATAATATATTTTAAGTTATCAGGACGTTTAAAGTAGATTACATACTATAACATTAATATCGTTGATGAGCCACACGTTGGGTAGCACATTTTATTTATAACGTTATAAATTTTCAACGGGTGTAATCGTAATAATAACAACTACGTAAAATTGTTTAAAATAATTAAAACATTTATTAATTAAAATTTCAAAATAAATTGCGAATTAAAACTTCATTATTATTGCATGTGTATGGGTAGTCGTAGTACCCATACTTGTTGATTACATACACGTAATATCGTATATTCCATACAAACATAAAATACTCTTATAATTATACTTTAATATTTATAACTAAATTTACCTCAAGATATACTTTTTTCCCTATTAGGAACATGTTTCGAGAGTTCCTGTTCTCTCATCTTCAGCCTTCGCCATCTTGTTTCTGGTGAAGTATTTGTGTGTTGGCTTCTGGATGTTATTAAGGTAGTTTGTTGGTCTTTGGTCTTTTAAAGTTGCATTATTGTGTGTGGTTGTGGTATCTGTTTTTGTATTTTGTGTATTTTCGATGTTGAGTGCTTTGAATATTGTGTCATGTTTTGTATTGATTTGTATTTGTTCTGGTATTAGTTTGTTTTGTGTTTTATGTTTGTAAATCTGTAAATTTTCCCAAATGTTCATTATGGTGCCTTTGTGTGGTATATGTTTTATTAGTGTTACATTGGTTATGTCTGGGAATTCATGTCCTGTGTTTATTGCATGTGTGGCTAAATTGGATTTATATATATTTGGTTTTTTGTATGCATTTAGGTGTTCAAAATAACGTTTTTTCAGTTTTTTTTTTGTTTGTCCTATATAACATTTATTGCAAACTTGGCATTAGATTTTGTATATACCGTTGGTTGTTGTATTATCTTTGTTGTGTGAGCTATTTAGATTTTGTAATTTATTTTTATTAGTTTTGTATGCTATTTTTATATCTGTGTTTTTAAATAGTTTTGTTAGTTTTGCCATTTTATTATTTATATATGTGAATGTGGCCCATTTTTTGTTGTTGTTATTATTTATGTGTTGTTCAGTTTGATTAATTCTTAATTGTTCAGTTTTTATTTTGTATTTGATTTTATTTTCTATTTTGATCATAGTATTTTTATTGTATCCATTTGTATAACCAATTTGGTATATTATATTTCTTTCTTTGTCAGTTTCTTGTTTGTTTAGGGGTATTTTGTACATTCTGTTAAATAACGAATAAAATGCTGCCATTTTATGTTGTGGTGGGTGGTCAGAATGGTTAGGTATAATGATGTTAGTGGAAGTTGGTTTTCTATATATTGCATATTGTATGTGTTTGTTGTATCTTGTGATGGTTATGTCTAAATAGTTGATTTTGTTATGTTTTTCTTTTTCTTCTGTGAATTGTATTTTGGGATGTATGTTATTGATTTGTTTCAGTATGTTCTCTGCATTTGTGTTTTTGTTATTTGATACATATAGTCCATCGTCTACATATCTTATCGATATGCCATCTGGGTCATGTGTTTTTATGATATTTTGTATTTTGGTGTCTATGTGTTGTAGGAATATTTCTGCTATTATGCTTGATAATGGTGATCCCATTGCTAAACCTTCTTTCTGTTGATAAATTTTGCTATTAAATTCAAAGTAATTTTGTTTTAGTATTAGTTGGAGACTATTTTTTATTTCGGTTATATATTGTTTGTTTTCATTTTGTTCTATAAGTTTGTTTATTATTATGTCAATTGTTTCTTCTACTGGGATATTAGTGTACATGTTTGTTATGTCATATGATGTGAAAAATGTATTTTCATTTATATTTATTATTTTTAGTTTGTCTATTAATTCGTATGTATTTTTTATGTTATGATGGTTATTTGTTAGATGGTTACTTTTTAGTTTTTGTGCTATTATTTTTGCTATTTTGTATGTAGGAGCTTTTTTGAAATTGATTAATGGACGTATTGGGTTGTTTAATTTGTGTATTTTTATTAGGCTGTTCATTTTAGGTGGTTCTGGATTATTGTTTATATATATGTCTATGTTTCTATTGTTGAAAATGTTTTTATTTGTTTTTATTAGTTTTATTGTTTGTTTAAGATAGTTTTCTGTTGGGTTTTTATCTAGTTGTACGCACTTATTATTGTTGATGAAGTCTTCGGTTTTTTTGATGTAGTCTGCTTTATCAATGATTACTGTTGCTTGACTTTTGTCTGCTTTAGTTATTATTAAATTATTGTTCTTTACTTTATTTTTAATTTCTTTTATTGTTTTTCTTTTGTTTATCTTTGTTTTTCATTTCGCTAGTGATTATTTTTTTAATTATATGTGTTGCTTCTGTTCTTTTTTCTTCTTGTATATTGTCTTTTACTAGGTTAATGGCAAATTCTGTTTCTACTATTAAATTTTCTAGATTTTTGTTTGCATTTTGGGTTATGTTAGTTTTTGACATATTGTTTAAATATTCTGTTTCTTTTTTGTTAAATTCTGTATTGCTAAGGTTAATGGTTCGAGGGTAAAATGTGTGTTTATTTTTGTTTTTTTGTTCTTGATTTTTGTTTTGTTGTTTTAATGTGTTAAGTTTTTTGTTGATTGTATAAGTCTTTTTGTTTTTTCAAATCTTATTTTATTTTCTATGTTATTGTATTTATTATTCCAAGTGATTCGATGTAATAAACTTGTTAGCTCTAAGTGTAGTTTGTATATGTCTAGTGTTATGCTATTTTTCTTACTGTATAATTGATTAATTTCGTTTTGTATCCATAGCCTTTGTGCTTGTTTTATAGTTTTTTGTGCAGTCATATTTTTGTTGTTTGTGTTTATGTTGATGTATTTAGGTGTTAATTTATGTTTTTGGCATTGTCTATTGAAGTATATATTCATCTTTGTGTTCATTAGTTGTTTTTTTTTCGTGTTTGAAATTTGTTTAACAATTTGGTAATGTGGTTATATGGAATTGTGGTTATGTTGTTTGTGTACATGTTAATGTATATTTATGTGAGAGATGATTCGTTATCCGTTATTTGGTAGTTGATTTCACTTAATTTGATATTCACTTCACTATTTTTTTCACTATACACTTTTGTTTTTGCATTTGTTTTATAACCTCACTTTTCGTTTTTTCACTGTAGGCTTATTTACCTTGTATGGTTATATTATTTCAATCACTTTCTGCTACAGTCCGTAATTATAAATTATAAATACATTTGATTAGTATATAATAGACCTATGGCTCTCGACTTGCTCAGTATATTATAAGTAATTTATTATATTCTGAAATCTTTCTTTTTAAAAATAATTCTTATTGTTGTTGCATATGCGTTTGTCATTTATATTAATTACTTTAGCAACTTTCCATTCTTTCAAAATTACATTTAAATATTTTCAATAAATTATCAATTCAAGAATTATGCTTTCATAATTCAACAATTTAAATATAAATATTTTCAATAAATTATCAATTGAAAAATTATGCTATAATTCCTGTACAAGAACATGTACATTTGCAAGTTATAAATTACACTTTTAGAAATTATTGTCTTTTTTTACAGTGTTTATCCGTATTTGATTAAGTCTTTTGTTATGAGGAATACATGGCTTTCTTACACCTTAATTGTAGCGGTTCTTCAGCGTACCCTCTTCTGGTCCTGAGTCCTTTGTTGGTGAATCCTGCGTAGTCGTGAAGTCCTGGATCCTTTCCTCGTCCTCCGGATCCTCTCGGAAGTCCGATGACTCGCCCTCTACGTCTGAAATTTATGCCATGTAGTCTGCTGCTCCCTCGTCCTCCGTAATAGCCTCTGGCTGCAGCGGTGGTGTCACGAAAGTGATGATGTTGTCAACCATCGCCTCCCGCTGCCGCTGTAGTCAATTGAGAAAGAGTTGTTGTTGTTGGGCAGAGCCTCCGTCTGCCACTGTGGTTGAATGAGAAGGAGTTGAAGCCGCCGGGCATAGCCTCCGGCTGCCTCTGTAGTTGAACGAGAAAGAGAACAAGGCTGATGTGCCTCGCGTATTTATATTCTAGGGCGCAAAATTCATGTTTCGACAATTCTCTGCAGGAATAGATTTGTCTTGGCGTCCTTTTACAAACACGATTATCCACACACATTTTTCACTTGTCTTCGCAACATGCGAAGTCTTTTGCAAATTACCCGATATTCACCTGGTCGGTAATTTTTATGTGTACAACTGTGTTCAAACCGTTTCTCGTTATCTTCACTTCGTTATTTATTTTCACTGTATTCGCACTTTTATTATTTTCGCACCATCTTTCATATACACGTGCGTCTTTATATTATACACACTGTGGCGTATTTGGTTTTGTGATATTTCATATACACTTATCACCATTTAAATATTTCATATATTTATTAAGGTTTATTTAGGGGTGACGCTTTAGAGGAATCAACAGGTCACACACACACGCGCGCGTAAGATACACGTGTACACACAGACACAGCTGTGTGGCGTGACCCACCTGTTCAAGCATGCAATTTTTTGTCCCCTTTTACAGCTTTCAATCTGAATTATTATTATTACTAACAATATGGATTATTTATTTAAATTATATTAATTATCTTAACTAATTGTGCAATGCACAGTACCCTATACATTTGTACTGTTGCAGTACATACATATCCGGAACTTCACACCTTGGGCTCCCTAATTATCCCCCTCTAGATAATCCGATCATGTGCCCTTGGTTTTCCACGAGACGACACCCACCGTAGTCAGGTCTTCTTCATGTCGTCTTGCCATCGTTTTCTTCGCCTGCCTCGTCTTCTGCTCTTATTTGTGTGCACACTCATTATTTTTTGGGGGAGTCTTTGGTTGTCCACTCTTTCTACGTGCCCCACCCAGCTGATTTTTATGGACTTTATAAATCGGACGATATCTTCCTGTTTAAAATAAGGTCTATTTTTTATTAGATCTGATCCTCTATTCTCCATTACAACTTACTGGTCCGAAGATTCTTCTAATAATTTTGCTTTCAAAATTCCTCAGAGCCTTCTCATCAACTGCTCTTAATGTCCAAGTTTCTGAACCGTATCTCATTACAGGCCTGATCATTGCTCTGAACATTTACAGTTTAGTCTCTTAGGTGAGAAGACTAGATCTTAATAATTTTAATAGGCCAAAGTAAAGTCTATTCTCCGTCAAAATTATTTTTTTATTCATTGGATACCTTGGTTTTACTAAGAACACGAGCTTCAAGGTACGTAAACTCATTTACTCCTTCAAAGTGTAATCGTTAATGGTCGGGTTTACTGGGGTTCTCCTTGCCTGCGACGTGGATACTTTCATATATTTTGTTTTGCTCGCATTTACTTTACAATTTTTCTTCCTTCCCTCTCTAGTTCTCCAGCTTCTTCCAGTATACGGACATTCCTCCCAATAAATTATTGAAGTGTCATCCTCATATGCCAGGATTTGCCTGTTTAAAGTAGATTAGAGGAACAAAAAAGATGCCTACAATATTTATAATAGAAAACCGCTATTATTGAAAGGTGAGAAAGAGTCAGGAAAAGCAAACGTAGAAAGCAATTATGTAGTTCGTTACCACTATTGTCTAAACCGCGTGCACGCGCGTGTGTGTAAAACAGTTCTCAAGAGAAATAAAAGAGTTCTTAGGGGTTGTGGGCATTTGATACAAATGAAAAATTTTGTAACACGTATAATCATATTTGAATGCGTAATCTATTTGGTAGCAGAGATTGAAAAAGATTTCAAGCCAGCTTTCATTATAACGCGTGAGAAAGTCGTTTAAAGTTAAAAGACGCATAAAGGTAAATAAATCGAAAACAAATGTGTGGAAATGTTCTTGGGACGGTCGTCTAGAAATTTTAGTCAGGTTAGATTGAAAAATATTACGTCAAAATAAATGAATTAAAGTAGCTTATATTGGCAGTTTTTTTCTTGTAATATAAAGATGCTGTCGAGAAATTATTTCTAGAATTATTCAAGTTAACGAAACGTCTAACAGGAAGTACAATTTGCTTTAATCTAAGTCGGCGCCGAATAAAGTCAGAAAGCAGTTTTCACAAAGGATGACAACGTGCCTTAGAAACGTAATTCTGCAGAAAGCAGAATTGTCAATATTTAATGTCTTTGGAATAGTGCTAACGTCAGACCCTGTGAATGTCATAAATAAGTTCAGCGAGGTATGGAAGAGAAGCTTCATCAAAATATTAGTGTAATATGGAAAATTTTACTGGCCATCTGCGCATTCGATAGTCATTTAGTTATTAACAGCAAGGTGGAAGAGAAATCACACCAAGAGGATGAAGGCGTTGATGCTATTAAAGGAGAGCGTCCCTAACACAGAACTGAAGAGCATTGTAGAGGAAATCCGTAGGAGAGCAATGAAAGCTTAACAACTTTGTCGTATTTTGTTGCTTCTCTGCTATGTACAATTTTCCCTCGAACGAGGCCTTTCGGTTTTGCAACCATTATCAAGTTCTTACTACAAACACTTGTTTCAAGTTATAGTAGAAACTTGATAATGGTTGCGAACCCGAAAAGCCTCGTTCGAGGGAAAATTGTACATAGCAGAGAAGTAACAAAATACGACAAAGTTGTTATGAAGAGTGCTAACACAGATAAAATAGCTGATAATGAAAGCTTATCATGACACCGACAAAACGTAGAGTTGGGGAGAAAAACAGAGATGTTCATTAATGATTTATCTTCTGTGTCGCTTTCAAAGTCGTCACACTGGCCCTTTTTAGTCTTTTTTAAAACTGAAAAAAATTGAAGTAATCTTAACAGCATAGGTGTTACTTTTGTGTTTCCAAACTCCATACTTCAGGTCGTTCTATATTGCTCAACGAATAGAATGGGTGTGGATGACAATTCCAAAGCAGCAGGGCGCTTCATTCGCAGCTTCGTGTTCCGCAACTAAAAGTATGTTTTTACCTTTTTTGTGCACAGTTTTTGAATACGCAATTTTTTAATCTCTATTAACTTTTTGTACTTTTGATTTTGTACGGTTAGTATTGGCATCGCACTTATATAAATTCCTAAAGTTGGAGTAGGTATTAATATTTCTAAGGATATATTATGTAGTTTAAAATATTGGTCGTAAAATAGTAACACTGTTAAGAAATTATTTTTGTAATCTATTCATATAATATTGTTAAAATCTAGTTGTGTTAAAATCGGATCGAGTTTCAGTTTTTCGACTAATATGCCTGGAATTTTAAAAAATTGTTTTTATTAGTAATTGTTCTTTTGATTTCTTAACATCAAAGTCTTCCTAGGCAAGTCAACATTCAAAAAAAATCTAATTGAGTGCGTATTGTTAATTAATGCAATCTTATACCGTACATGCACAAAGAAGAATTTCGACGAAACCGAAACATCGAAGCATGATAATGTTTTTAGGCTTTTGAAACGTATAATGCGCATACGTAAGATTTCTAGACTGTGGGGAATCGAAAGTGTGGAAAAATATAGTGTTAACATCACCTGGAGCGTTACATTTTTCGATGACGTTACATATTTTGCATCACGCATTTTGTGGAATGACCCCCTGCCTAAAAATATTATCACGTTAAAAAACCTTACTAAAAGTAAATATTAAATATTACTTTATTATTATTACTAGCATCCCACTCCAAGGACTAGGCCTTAGACCTGTTCCGGAACCCATCTCCTCCTCAGTCTACCGACATCTCTCTTCCCAGTAAGGTGATAACCTAAGGCAGCCACAGATAGGCGATTCAAGTGTTTGCATCACCTACTTCTGTGGTCTTCAATCTTCTGGTGCAATGATACAATGTTTAAATTGCGTCTAATATCCTCGTTCCTTCTCCGATCCAAGAGAGAACAACCTTGTCCCTCTTAGAAATTTCATTTTTGCTGCCTGAATCCTCTGCACGTCCCTTTTACCAAGAGTACATCTCTGTGTCGGCATACAATACAATACCAATACACATCACGTGTTTTACATATCACATGCCAATACACAATCTCCCCTCTCCATGACTTTATTTCTTTTTCTCTGTCCCGAAAGAGGGTTATGCAAGACGAAGAGCACGCCCGTCGCCCGCTCGTTTGCTGCGTTCCGAGCTTCAAAACAGCTCCTGCGGCAGGGTCCATTGATACTATGGATGTTAGGCGTATGGCCTGCTACCGGCCGTGGCAGTTAATTAGGTAATTAGTAATTAAAGGTGAACGTACACCGAGGCCAGGTCCAAGATTCACCTGGCACAGATGGGTCGCGACCGGGGGGGGGCTAATAATTTACTCTCTCTCACGCATGAAAGTGTGACGCTGTAAAAACTCTTTTTTCAACCGATAAGCTGGAATTATCATAAGTTAGAGCGTTCAACGCTCAACACTGATTGTCTGTAAACATACACGGTTGATAATTTACGGCAATTTTAAGCACAATTTTCTCTGAACCCAGTACATCCACTCAACATACAATGTTCCATATTTTGCATACAACGGTCTGTCGCTGAGGCGTGACAAAAATTCCTACAAATCGACGTCATCATTACTATTGTTGTTAAGATTACACACAACAATGACAGCATTGCATACAACTAACATCACGTTGCTATGGCAACAACCTTAGATCGGTTACAACTATATGTTGGATTAGTCTTTCCACATTTGCCAAAACCATATCCATGTCAATACTTAACCTATATACGAAACATTTCCATAAGATTTATTTTAAAAGTACAGTTAAAACTGCTTCTGGATCAAGCCTTTCGGCACGAATGGATACTACAATGAAGTCCAAGATATCAGAATATGCCACTTTCCGAAACAATATCTGTATCCGGCCCTACAGGCATACACTAAATCGTCCAGTCAACGTTGATAATGAACAAGTGCACCTACTGTGTACCAACCACGGCGCTTCGGCTGTAGACATCTGGCGATAGAATGAACACTGGCTTAGAGATGCGCAGTGTGCAAACACCCTTGTTACGAGGCTAACAAAATTTTCATTCATTTCCCACATACGCCCAACTGTCTCGTACAGTGTTCCATACTGTGTACATCGGCTGCAACAAGACTGGCGAGAACAATGGAAGTATGTGTGTGACAGAGAGGGAGATAACATGAAAGTGAGATAGTGAACTGTTATTGCGTCGGTTCCCTTTCCTTCTCTCTAGGTAAGTTAGCTAGATAGAGGGGGTAATTCATGCATTAGGTCGGCGCAGATAACTGTTCAGGAATGACTGTCGGACCTATAACTAAGAAGTAGAATTCAATTACGTCATCAGTGAAGGATATATTACTTTTCTTTTGTGTATCACACATTACAATTTTAACATACAAATTTATTACACAGAATTAGAATAACTTTCGTCAGGCAAAGTTCGTCGATACGAAGGGTTCGCACAGTACTCTGCGTCCGCAGTCATGGCGTGAATCCAGTCGACGAAGTAGGAGACCTTGGCGTATTTGGTGGTCTTAATAGTCGCGCCAGCATCGTGACATCCCATCCCCGCTGAAACAACTCCTGTCACATGAAAAAGAACTGTTAAATACTACAGTCTTAAGCGTGTTTCTCAGACATCATAAGACAAGAGAATATACAATTTTTGCAATTTAAAACTTTTGAGATTAAAAAATTCAAGCGAAATGTTGAGGAAACCGAGACTTACGTATTCCATTCGACTAAACTCTGTGTCTCTGATGGAGGGGATAAAGTATGTGTGTGCTTGTGTCGTTAGTTTGTCAAGGCCAGTTATTCATAACATCAGCATGCCCCTGTTCACAGTCGGTCTGGCATTCACTCACAGTCAGTAATTACACTTTGAAATTTTACTGCAATCTGGTTTTCACCGTTGCTGTATTAAGTGTGTTCAAAGATTAAGTATTATTGGCATTGTGTTTACAAATTAGTACTTTTTAAGTAGTTCTGTTATAGTAACATAAAAATACGAATTTGTGAACTATCGTTTAGGATTAGTGTACTTTTAGTTACTTTCAGTTAGTGAGTGAATTATCCTGTTATTTGGTTATTTGTAGCTGTCTGTTCACAACGTCTCTTTAAGGATCATCAAATGATAGAAAAAGAAGTTTCGTGTTCACAGTGAAGGTAGAAAAATAATTAGTAATATAATTGGAAAATGATTACGCTGGGCTCGTTACATCCGGATCTCTTTGGAATAACTCCTGTCTCATAAAAAGTGGTATTAGAGTCTCATGTTATGTTAAACGTGTCTCTCAGACATAAGACAAGAAAGTTTAAAATTTTCAATATTTAAAACTTCTGAGTTTACAGAATTCAAGCGATAGATATAATGAGGAAAGCGAGACTTTCCTGTATGTGTATTAATATAGACAAGAGTTATAAACAATTTTTCCAAAAGGTGACGCCAAACGTCGAGAAATGGTGCACTCCTTAAACTGAAGTGAAAATATCCAATAAATATCTAGTGAGAAATGCTTTGTTTTCCGTCTGTGTTAATTTTTTTAAAAATATAATTATTGAAATGTCAAAAAATTGATTCATGCCGAATGGCATGAAATGTAGAGTTGAAACTTCGTATACATAAGTAAGTATTGTATTTCATATAATTACCTTAAAAAAATAAAACTTACCTTAAAAAGAAAACAAAATTTGCCTTAAAAATTTTCAAAATGACGTTCCAATAAATATGTTAATTTTAACTTTTCAAACATCGTAACTTAAAACCAAATCATTCATATTATGTAAAAAATTGCCCTTTTCACACTTAATGCAGTGATATCGAGTCTGTGGAATTAGAATTTAAAATGCCGTAGTTATTAGACTTTATTTCTTAACATTCTCTTTTAGAAGAACTGAAAGCCAATTTGGAATTTTACCTACTTTCTTTATAAGAACCATGTATTATTTCTGCATTGTTAAACGGTTCAAGAAGCTGGATTATTTCTTTTTGATTTTTAATGTTAATGAAGTATACTTTAAATTTCTCTTTTCTAAAATATTGTTACGACATTATGAAACGCTCTTAAAAAGGCGACTGTGTCGTTCTACACTCTTCCAGCGTGCTCCGCCTGTGTCAAGGCCGTCCACGCACGTAGCACACAAGAACCTACCAGACTGTTTGACAGCACTTTGAAAGACGCAAGTTAATCTGGTACGCCGCAAAGTGCTGGAAAGTTATTCTGGAACACTTGCGCTGCCTATATGAGCAAAAGTGGCTGGCTTTGTCAGTCAGTTACAGCGAGTGAGTTCTTTAGTGCGGATCGAGCCGTTGTTGTGGCTTAGAGGAAAGTCATTATTGTCTTGTAATTAGTACGGAGCTCTATTACTTGAAATTATTATATCGTGTAGACAAATTTAACTTGCATTGTTGTACGAGAGTACTGGATGATTACAATCTGTTATTTGTAACTAATTAAAGTTGGTAATTAGTGAATTCATTGGTGTGTGTATTTTGTTTCCACTGTACCATACGACGATCAGTAACAATGTTCAACACTTTATAGGCCTACATATATAGAGTGAGTTGTCAAGTGGGTTAAACACAGTATTGTTCAGTAGAATTGAACATTCTTAAAAAATGGTAGACAACCTAAAAAAGCTTCAAACAACTACTGATGCAGCCAATAATGGCAAACTAATTGTAAATGCAAATACTGTACGTGGTTCGAGAAGAATCTACTTTTTGAAGGTGGCGCGCCGAGAGTAATTGCATAGTTACATTCATACTGAATGACACTGGATGCTGTGTTAACGCCCGTCCCGCAGACTGAGTGCCGCTACGTCACACGGGCTGCCTACCTAACGGGCGTAACAATATATACAAACACGGAGTGTGATTTGTCAGTTACTTCTTGTATACCACTTAATAAACATGTTTGTAAATTATAATATTTTTAACAATCTACACGTTACTTACCTATTTGCGTCATGATGCCGTTACCTACATCAGTAAATATCGGTCCGCCGCTGTCGCCCTGGAAACGAAACATGTATCTTTTTTTTATATATATATATATTTATATTTATATTTAAATTTATATTTATATTTAAATTTATATTTATATTCATATTTATATTTATGTATCTTTAATATTGGAGACACCATTTTGAAAATATGATAAGCTGGTACAGTAATTTTTAATATGTTTGTAAATGGTAATTTCTTCTAAATAATATAAAACTACATCTTACAAGAAAGGTGATCTTATAACATATGTTACCTTATAACGAAGGTAGCATAGTTTTGAACAACGTCAAACGTTAAAATAAAAGAGACATTTGTAGCAAACATGGACGTACAAATAGAATGAAGTGTTTGTAATAAATTTTATGTATGCCAGACAAATAAACAGTTACTAGATAGATTCTTTCATGACAGCAATGTATTTTATGAAATACAACTTTAAGATCCTAAACAGTAAGAAAAAAACAATGGCTTTCTTAGAAAAGAACCCTGTTAGAACAAAAATTGTTACGTAAAATTGATAATAATGTTTTGAAGCAGGTACTTTAATAATTTGAGTTGTGATATCACTTATATGGAAGACAACGCTATTGAGAGAAATTTAAATAAGTTTAGTTATTCCTGTGGAAAAATAAGACGACTATTGATGAACAAAACGCAGAGGGAGACACAGATAAAGTTCTATAAGGTCGTGGCTATGCCGACTTTAAAACATGGACTGCCCTGCAAAAAAATATTTCAAAAATACAGGTCTCAGAAATGAAAATTTTAAGAGCAGTTAAGGGATGCAGTTTGAGAGATCATCTGAGAAACATCAACATAAGGGGAGACCTAAAGTTACAGCCGGTTCTGGATAGAATACAGGAATACAGGCAGAATTGGAAGTCCCATGTGGAACGCATGGTAGACACGCGTATTCCTAAAAAAGCGTTTGAATATAGACCAGTGGGAACGAGAGATCGTGGGAGATCCTGGAAAAAAGTGGTCAGAGACTCCGTGAAGTCGGAACGAACTGTAGTCCAAGTCTTGTAGTGAAGAAGAAGAAGAAGAAGAAGAAGAAGAAGAAGAAGAAGAAGAAGAAGAAGAAGAAGAAGAAGAAGAAGAAGGAGAAGGAGAAGAAGGAGGAGGAGGAGGAGGAGGAGGAGGAGGAGGAGGAGGAGGAGGAGGAGGAGGAGGAGGAGGAGGAGGAGGAGGAGGAGAAGAAGAAGAAGAAGAAGAAGAAGAAGAAGAAGAAGAAGAAGAAGAAGAAGAAGAAGAAGAAGAAGAAGAAGAAGAAGAAGAAGAAGAAGAAGAAGAAGTTAATTTCTATGTTAGTTTCACGTATCCGGGATCCGGGATTTTCTTTACTACAATTGACGTAAATTTGCAATCAGATCATTTGCTAAAAAAAAAAAAAAACTTAAGCTCTGTGTAATTTTACTTTTACATCACATAAGTTGTTTTCATTACCTTACAGGTACCACCGTACTGGCCATATGCGCACAGAATATCCTCTCCAACCGTGTCGATAGGTGATAGCTTACACTGAGTCTTCTCTATGACTGTGATATCTGCTTTCCAGAGGTATCTGCGAAACTGCCATGTAGAGTCATAAGCACCCCAGCCAATAACTGTGGCTTGCCGTCCCATAAAGTCATCACCTATTATTGTAAATGAATATTGGAAAAAAGCAGTACAAAGCAAGGTCTAGGTAATTTAACATGTCTGAGTATGTAAAAAATATTTTTTAAATAGGCACGTGGTATTTAGAGTTTCATGAGTTATATGACAACAATTTTTAATATTACACTTTTATTTAACGTATTACCTGGGTAATCCTCCCCGACTGTAACACAAAGTCTAGCAACCAGTTGTAGCTTGTCCATAATTCATGATTCATTTTGTTTTAATTGTCTCCAAGTCACGTTACTAAATATTTAGGATTACTATTAGGCAATTACCTGTATTAACTTCCGTCTTGTGACTATTTGGTTTTTTCTTAAAACGACGCGTTTCGAGAATAAATTCTCATCATCAGGTTCCAACACTATAATACCGACTGTGTCGGTGTTAAATTATGTGTGGTGTTTTTGTGTTTGTGTATTTTAACTAGTTGACGACTCCTTTTGGGTGAATTTGATGTTTTTATAGTATTGGAACCTGATGATGAGAATTTATTCTCGAAACGCGTCGTTTTAAGAAAAAACCAAATAAGTCACAAGACGGAAGTTAATACAGGTAATTGCCTAATACTAATCCTAAACATAATTCATGCTTGTTTTAGGATCACTGTTAGTCCGGTTTTCAGGTATTTTGACTAGTCTGCAGCAAAATATCCGGTATTAAAATTCGTCGGCCACTTTGTAAAATAGTTGCAAGCATATTGTTTGTTCCTGATTTAATAGTAATCAAGGCCTCTCAAAAAAATGTACTCTTGGTACCTCATATACGAAGACAGTACACGTCTACTGCCAGAGACTTTGGTACACTTATTAAATTTAATTGTGGTCAAAAGTATGTTCACATGTTAACGTTTTTCAACTGTTTTTAATTTTGCAATTTTACTGTCGACGGTTATTAAACATACTTGACAAGTTACATTAATTAAAAGGAGTGCTTTTACATTTTCCATGTATTTATTAGCTTTTCCATAAAAAACAGTTGTTTTGCATTTTCATGCGTTGACACTGACGATAAATAAAGTTTACTTTTTGGAAAATTAATAAGTACCTAAAACTAGTATGGTCTCTTTGGTGAGGTGGTGTCCTAGTGTCATCTGTTTTCAAAACAGACGTTTTAAGTTTGGCTGTAATAAAATGTCAGGCCTTTTACTCTGTGACGCCGGCTCTGTACGTGCTTTATAACAATACAGCCTACATTTAAGGAGAACTGTGACTCCAACCACAATTGTTCTTCAGCTACAATAGCTGTCTTAGCCTTTGTAATGGTGAATTAGGAATAACACAGGGAGAAGGCACAGGGGATTCAGAGCAGACAGTATGCCTAAGATCTGCTACAGGATCTCGAGGATTTTCTGCAATCGAGATCCACGGAGCTGTTGGTAGCGTTCTCGTGGTAGCAACTAATAACTATCGTAGGCGGATCATTTTGTCGTTGACTTTAGCGTCGTATTCTACGTCGAGTGTAAGTGTCTAGTGAATTAAACTGAGAGCATGGCGAATGGTACAACTCCTATACCATTTTGAGAGTCTCCTTTAGAACTTTGACGTCTGCTTTCCAGAGGTATCTGCGAAATTCCGTACTAGATTCCTATGCAGTACAGTCAAGAACTGTATCTTGCCGTGTTCTGTAAAGTTGTCACCAAGTACGTTGTAAATAAATAACCAAATAATACTGTTATAAACGATCTAATGATCCTTAACATCAGTAAACTGCATACAACAACATACCCACATCCTACGTAGCTTCCTAGGCGCACGCCTTGTCCTGTCACCACGATGTTGGTACAGCCGCACCTTAATTTTTGTCCCGGATGCAGACTGAAAATTAACCTTGTTGCAATTATTCGGCTTCGGCCGAATGTAACGATCGGCGAATCGTACTGTGCCCGACGTCCTGACGTCACGCCGTTCTCTTTACTAACGGAGCCGTTGTTCGGTTAAATCTCGCCAGTCGAACACCAGACCGCCCTTGTGAGCAGAACCGTCCTTTCAGCACATTAAATAAGAAGCCTCGATTACCAAGGTAACTATGATTTTTGGTTATCATAAATCAATGCTGGGGACAAGTAATTTGCGTCTATTACGTTTGTAAAATAAAATAAAACTTGTAATTTCTGTAAAAAGATTGTTATTCATAACCAACCAAGACGTGTCTTGTTTGTAACAACCACCCTCGACTAAAACCAATTTTCAGTCAGTCAGTAAAAAAAAAAAAAAAATATTAAATCATTGTCAGTATTTGTTGTATATATAATTTGAAGTTGTAATTTTATAATGTGATTTTGTAAATTTGTGACTACGCACTATATGAATGAATGTGGGCGTATTAATTAAGCTGTGCGGCTGTGCGGGTGCATAAAGTATAGTAAAAGATGTGAAATTTTCAGTTCAAAACTTGGTTCGACGTACAGGAGTGAGAATACGAGAATATGGACTCGATGCACTTTTTTCTTCACACGTTCTTCCAGCATGGACACAGCAGCGGTCCATGGCATGAGCTGAGAAACACGCACCCGTTGCGACCGGCTACAGCAGGTTGCGAGAGAACCTATCCGGATTGTCAAGTAAAACTTAACCGTTAACAACTTTCAGTGGAAGTTACAGCACGATTACCAATGAAAAGGGGATAAACCAGTTTTCTCACCTTATGTGATCGGAACTAAAACTTTTTACGAATATTTTGTGATGCAGAACAGAGTTAGGATTTTGTCGATTTGTTGTCCTTATAATGTGTAATTATGTCAGTTTTCCTATTTTTTGTTGGTGACTTACGTTCAGACTATGTGGGATTTTTTTTTTGTCGCGTCTTGCCCTGTCCTGTCCAGGACGTGTCAGAGATTGGTCGTATGTAATTTCGTATGGGGTATTTTGCGAGAAAGTTTTAAAGGTTATGTAGGGTTAAAAAAATTTCGGTCATGGTTAGCAATCTTATTTTAACATAATTTTGGTTGGTTTTGTTCAAATTATTCTCTCGAAAAGAAATATCAGCTAGTTGGACTTTGTCTGGCAGATAACGTCGTGTATTACGGTACCCAGCTAGCCAGTTTGTCATATCTACATTCCCATCGAACAGCTGCTTCCTTATCGTTAAATACTAGTCATTAACCCCGTGCTCTATACGCAATTTTCTCCACCGCAAATAAAACCGTTCGTTAAATGATATCAACCTATTATTCAGATACCGTCCTCATTTTAAATCAAACGTGCCGGCCTAGTGCGTAGCGTCGGGTAATGTTCCATCATCGGGGTTGACAAGGTTGTGATGAATCTAGGAGTTTTGACAGGTTACTGTACGGGTTTTCGCTCCGTGAGGGAGAGTTAAGAGGAAAGCTCGTAGTGAGTGTCCCCCTTTTTGGTCAGAGTATGTGGCCTGGCGTTCCCCGTTCCCAAATTAGTCTGGTGATTCCCTTTGTTGCCAGTGTGTAGGCTGGAGTACCCCACCCCTTTGCTTGCTCTCGCTCAGTTACGTGATGAATCTGTCTGTAGTCTCGAAGTCTGGTCAGTCGAAACCCGACGAAGGAAATTTCGTCGATGTACTTCCTCGGCTCGAGTGTGTCGTTAGTCAGCCCCGTTATCGATCTCCGTTGTGGTGTATTTTATTCATTGGATTCCTGGATAGCTTCGAGCTGGTACCCGATCATCGTCTTGCGTGCATCAATAGTGCCGCATCCCCGTCTGGTTGTTTCACCCCTCCGTTGTCATTGTGCACCCCTTACTGAGAAATCGTTTTCTGCATTGGCGTAACGCCGTTTTGATGTTCGAGCTTATCTCGTAATCGTTTCGGTGATGAGCGGTCATGTGAGGTTTCTGCGTCGTGGAGGAACGATCGACATAGGAAAGCGCTGGTAAGGAGCGAACCCCTGTCTTTCCAGTCTTATTTGGTCTTACCCCTCTTGTGTTGGTTTACCCATGTACCTAGCTGATGGTAATGGTGTAGTTACCCTCCCCCTCTTTCTCACCTCGCATAATCGGGCAATGTGAAGAGATATTCTTTGCCTTGTCGTTCGAGTTCCGTTAGTAAGGGTCGCTGTCATCCAACAGCGTCTTTAAGGTGAGTGGCCCCTTGTATTTGATTTTCCTCTCTCTGCGGCGTGGATGTTCGCGTGCTCTTTTCGTCAGTTCACCTTTGACAGCCCTTGTTGTGGTTGCGTTTCCTGGGTGGAGGTCCTCCCGCCCATATCCCGCATCTTTAACTCTGCCGTTATGGAGGGTAAGGTTATACCCTAAGCTGCCAATAATTCTGTTGCTTCTCTGTAGTCTTTGACGTTCGGAAAATAATATCTTCCGTGCTCTCTGGGCGTGGCAACAACCTTCTGTCCTTACAGGTAACGGCGATATTGTCACTGGCTTTTATCACTTTACCCGGTGAACAAAAACTGTTGCCATTATCTATTTTAAACTGTTATATACTACTGTACTGTTTATAATGTAAATTATAATTGAAAGTACCTTTATTTGGAAGACAGACTGGCCGTACATAGCTGTTAAATTCTATTGGCGTTTGAAGCTTTAGTACTGCGATGTCATTAAGTACGTTGTATTCAGGATGCGGGATAATTTCGGAAACGTAGTGGGTCTGAGCCCGGCCATCGTTTAGATTGTATATATCGTGTGCACCAAGGACGACTACCAGACTCCACCAGTTCCGACTAAAAACAAAGATGTTTAGTTACATTATTAGACCCCTACACATAATAAATTTTGGTTGGTTTTGTAAGAGGAGAAAATTATTTTATTGTAGAAAGAAAGTTAATCAGCCGAGTTTACTTACAGAGCCTACTTATAGAGTTTACTTACCCATTAACGCAGTGCGCTGCAGTTAGTACGTAGAAATTATTGATGACGCTGCCTCCACACAGATATTGTTTGTAAGTGCGACCCGTGTGATCTGTTTGCACCTCGCCTAAGTAAACCATCCACGGATAGTAGTTCGGTGTAGCAGGGCTTCCGCCAGCAATTCGTAATGAGGTGGGAAAGCTGTGAATAGTTCCTGGTCTACCACATTCTGTAACATGAGTATACATTTAACGTGTCAAGTGCCGCGGACGCCGGACTGCGCAGGCGCCGCATTGGCAGACGTTGTTTGTTTGAATGGCAAATGAAAATCGTCGGTTATAATTAGGCGTACGAATTCTACATGGGTTTCTAATGTACCTTAATAATGTACAGCGGGATGTAATTTAAGAAAAAATTGTTAGTAGATAAAAAGATCATGTTAATTCTAATATAGCAAAATAGCTTGAAATTGTTGATATATTTACGTGAGGATACGGTCAGCAAAAATAAATAATAATAAAAATATACCAATTTTAAAAACGTTTCAAAAATTTGTTGGGGACCACTAAAGTTCCCGGCGGCCGGGGTGGTTAAATAACGTTCCTGTTGAAGACTCTAGTGGACTTGTCGGACAACAAGTAATATTTCAAGAAGGCTGGAAGTAATATTAACCGCCATATTTAAACCAACGCGTTATCAAAACACATTCACATAGATATTAAACTATTGAAACAAAGAAAATCACAGTTTAATAAAACTGGAATCTACAAAATTTAATTATTAATTTTTAATCAAAAATTATTAGCTAATAACTGTGAGTACAAGAATTGTAGACTAATAACGCTCCGCTCGGAAAATCGTGGCTGGATTGCGGTTAGTATCTTCTCCACTTTGTATTAGGTGGAAACTTGACTTAGAGAACTGGAAAGTCTAAGAATTATGTAGAGACGTTTTATGAACAAACAGAAAGTAAAAATACAAAGGTTTTTAAAAATATGGAAACACTTTGTACGTTTTACAGTTTTTATTTAACTCTGACAGCTGTTTCGACTTCTTAAGCCATTATCAAAGAGATGAGTGAACACTAAACAGAGAATGTAAGGGTGGTGGACATCTGTTTAGGGCGTGTATCGTAACATGTGTGAAGATGGAGAGGGGGTTGAAGGAGCTAAGGGAAGGTTAAGTGTCTGTATAAACTAAACATAATCTTAATTGAAAATATGAAATTAACTAAAATAATAACAGCTTTTAATAAATATGATACAGAGAATTCACTTTGATCATTAGTTAAATTTTTGTTACTTTTTATTGCTTTTTTAATTTTTAGAATTTCTAACAAATCCATTTTTTTCACCTTTTTGTTGTGGAGTAGTGTTATGTTATGTTAGCTCCTAGAACTTCTTCCTCTCTATCTTCAGACCTCACACATGTTCCGAAACACGTCCTGAACAGATATCCACTACCTTTACAACCTCTGTTTATTGTTCACTCTTCTCTTTGACAATGGCTTAAGAAGTCGAAACAGCTGTCAGAGTTAAATAAAAACTGTGAAACGAACCAAGTGTTTATATATATTTAAAAATCTTTGTATTAATATGTTTCACCAAGTGCCCAAAGAGTCATCAATCAATATTGTGAGAAAGTGAAAATGTAATTGCGTGAAGGGAGCTCTTGGTACACTAAAGAATTAAGCAATTCAGTAGCTGTTGTTGTTAAGAAAACTTATTGTTACTCACCAGAGCAGCATTATTAAGTTAACTCAGAGGTACTTACCGCAATTCTGAAAAAGAATGAATTATATAAATTTTAAATTGTTAAAAATCTTATAATGGAAGCGTATAAATTTCTGAACATCTGACACCTGCAGTAACACAAGTTAATTTTTTATAGGATATAGCCAGTAGAACAAGCTTAAGAATTTTTGCTGAAAAAAGAAATTTCTCACGAACATTAAAAATGGGCTAAAATTCCTATTAACAGTGTTGGTCAAATAGAGAGGGTTAGGAAATTCAAGGGATAGAAAGGCAAAATGATTCAAGAGAATGGTTTAAAAAAATCTGCTATAGAAGGAAGGATTCATAAAATGGAAAGGGTATAAGGTATAACTAAAGATATTGCGACAGTACGAATGTGTAAGGTACTGTGCATTGCACAAAGTAATTTAAATAATTAATTAGAATAAATAAATAATGCATTTTGTTAATAATAATAGTTCAGCTTGCAATCTGAATTGTAAAAGGACATGTGGATAACGCCAGCTG
Source organism: Magicicada septendecula (assembly GCA_034769895.1). NCBI lineage: Eukaryota > Metazoa > Arthropoda > Insecta > Hemiptera > Cicadidae > Magicicada > Magicicada septendecula. The sequence continues at coordinate 71,281,555 of CM068372.1, read as the reverse complement.
CTCTCTGTATGTGTGTACACACGTAAAACATGTGTGTGCGACCTGTCCGTTCCTGAAAAGTGACACCCTTGTGGAACGCTATAAATTATTTGCATTTATTTAATTTATAATACTTGTGTGCATAATAGCAAAAAACTGAATACACCATAATGTGTATTTAAATAACACGAATAAGTGTGTAAAAGATAGTGCAAAACGAATAAAAAGTGTAATTATAGGAAGTTAAAAATCAATAGTGATTATGTTAATTAAGATAAAGAGAAACGGTTTGCGCGTGATGAACGCCTATAAATTACCGATCGAATGAATATCGGATAATGTGCCAATGACTTCGCAATTCGCGAAGACGAGCAAATTAAGTGTGACAAGAAAGCGTGGGGTAGAGTGACGCTCTCGACAATCTCAAACCTGCAGAATATTGTCGAGACATGATTTTGGCGCCCTGGGTATAAATATACAGGGGGCGCGCTAACATAATTCTCTTCCTTGTTCAACCACCATAACGGCCGGAGGCTCTGCCAGACGACAGCTCTTCCTTGTTCAACAACCGATGCGGCCGGAGGCTCTGCTTCACGAATAGAACTCTTACTCAATTAACCATTGTAGCAGCCAGAGGCTCTACTCGACAACTAGAACTTCGTTAGCTTGATCGACTACTATGGCAGCCAGAGACTCAGCATAGCAACAACAACAGTACATCAACCTGAGGCCATGACGAGGGACGAGGGGCAGCCGAGTACGTGCAGTAATCCAGAGTACGAGAATCCAGTAATCCAGAGTACGAGAATCCAGTAATCCTGAGTACGAGAATCCGACGGACGAAGGACCAGGACTACAAGACTCGAGGACTACAAGACTCCAGGACTACAAGACTATAAGGCTCCAAGACTCCAGGAATCTAGGACGACAAAGGAGCATCCCGTATCAAGGACCGAAGAGGACACGCTGCAGATGTACCACAAATAATAAGGTGACAAATAACCATGCACTTAAAAACCGAGAAGTAATAAAAAGACAATAAGTAACAAAGAAAAAAAATAGACAATTCAATTCAAATATGAATTAAGAAATTGAATAACAATAATAATATGTTTTTGTGTAATATTTAACGTAATATTTAAGACTGTTTAACGATAATTTTTATCAGTAACTAACATTTGAAATCTATAATTTTTAGTATTTAAATTGACCAAGTCATTACAGAATTTTATTAGAAAGCAATGCATATGCAGTAATTTAAAAAAGAGCTTAGATAATTAAAAAGAATTAGATAATGGAATCAATACAATATAAATGAGCTAGCTGAGAGCAATATAAAACTTTATAACGATGTATTAGAACATAAGAATATATAATATATTTGTGTGTAATATAAGGCTAATAATTATACGTAATAATTACGTGAAAATAATAATGATTTTGAATCGCAAAACAAATAAGAAATTTTATTAAAAAATACTAAAATGATTTTTAACCACATTAATTAGCGTTATTATTCTTACGATTACAACCTTCGTCAAATACACACACGAATTTAATTTGTTGTAGGTTGCATAACGATTGTAGCACATTAATAAATAAACTCAGTGAATTCGTAGTGTTGTAATATTTATAATAAACAGTGCATATCTAACAATGCAAAAATAAGACATTACAGTACAGTAATGAGGCCAGAATGCCTATATGCAAACGAATGTCTAACATTGATTTATAATTTAAACAAACTAGAGATATTGGAAAGACGAATTATTTAGAAAATATTAGTCTCACGGAAAACTTCAGAAGGTTGGAAATTAAGAAGTTATAATGAAATATGTCAAAGCATAGAAAATATTACAGAAGCAGTGAGAAAAAGAAGACTAGTATTTTTTGGACATTTATATAGAATGGGCGACAACAGGTTAACAAAACAGTTAGTTGAATATCTGGAGGAAAAGAAATCAACCTTAAGTTGGATTAAAAATGTCAAAAAGGATTTAGAAGAAACAATACAAACGCAAAACAAGCAATTGAAAGAGAAGGTTTTTGGGAAAAGTGTTGAAATGGAAGGAGTCCAGGGTAGGAGAGAGAAAAAATCAGGATCAAAGTAGACTGAAGACCCGAAGAAGATACACAGTGAAAAGATGAAAAAATATTGAAGAAAAAAAAGGAACAAGGAATAAAGAACTGAAATTGGCATGTGGTCCTTAGATGGAATTTACAAATAGAAAATATAGAACTATATAAGAACTAATCAGAAAGAATCGCACACAAATAATGCAAACTAATTTCTTTATGTCTGCCTTGCAATATTAGTTTTATAAATTTTTCAATCAACTGTCAAACTTCATGTAAGTTAAACTGAAATCTATGTAACTCATACTTACATTGTTTACTCTGATCGTAGCATTGTTGGGTGCGTAATACGCGTTGCCTGGACACACAGTTACCCCAGCCCAGATGACAGTCACCGTCAGACACAGAACTCCTATAGCTGCCATGTCGACTCGTCCGAGTTGGATGCTGTCAGTATAGTATGGCCGTACAGAACAAGAGGACTGAACACTGTTCTTGTGCGTATATATACGTTACTTCAGTAATTAATTATTTCTGTAGTAAATATACAAATTAAATGAAGTGTAAAGTCCATGAGATTTTATATTTAGTAGGGAGCGCACAATAGATCGTAATAAGATTAAGTTTACATTTTTCTAAATGTAAAGTTAATGGTCTGTTACTTGTAAGTTACTGCGCATTGTTTCTGACAACAATCGGGCTAGTTAATACCTCGAAAGCATATTTTAGTCGAAAATCAACTAGACTGTACATCGGTTAGATAATAGAGTGAACATAACATTGTCCAGTGTAAATAAGGAAAACCTGAGACACTAAGTAAATTGTTTCGCATTAACGAAATTCACCTACGCGTTACGTCCCACGGTCGTGGTTGTGTAGTGTAAACTACGCGTCACGTTACCAGTCACGTGGTACCTTGTTACCAGACAACGTGACAGCCCAGCGCTAGGGTGGGTGCTTGTCGTCATTATGTGTATATATATATATATATATATATATATATTGCAACGATACAGCCATATGCTGTATTGAGCATTGATTTAAATAAATGTAAAATTTGTAAAATTATTATACGTTTGGGGTAAATGGACATGTCTGGGGTTGTAAAAATGTTTCATTGTTATACTGGGGGAGAAATTAACCTGTTCCAACAGGCAAGGAACACCTACTCGATTGTACTGTATGTGTGTTACGCGTGTATCTTGTGTGTATTAGTGAGTGCTTAATCAAATTATCTATGATTTGTGCTTTCTCAATTCCGTACAAAAAATTGCCATTTGCAAAAAATTGCAAATATATGAAAAGGTTTGGGAGTGGGGTCTATCATGAGATCTGCATGTCTCGACAGGATAATTTCGGAACCAACAGGTGCGGACTCTCGAGAGGGTATAAATTAAGGTTTCAACTGGAAGCCTTCTCTTCATTTCAAGACACAGTTGCAGTCGGACACACTGTCCGTCGGCAGAACAGTTGTATTTTCTTATAAGTCACATCTACGAACGAATAAAGACGTTTTCAGTAATTATGTTTACACTATTACGGGAAACGTAGATTACCGGGACCGTTTAAGTCAGTAAGAGTATCTACAGAGAAGCTACAAAGAGATGCTGGACGTTGTGAGATGCTTTTTAGACGCCCAGCAGCCGAATGAGGTCCACCTCGCAGCCGATATTAATTCTCTGGGACGGACGACACACTGCTGGAGAACGACGCTGGAGTCTGGACATATCCAGAACCACGCCAAGCCAGGAGTAACGGTAACCCAACTCTGGACAACGCTGGACCCCGTCAATAAGTCGTAAGATCATCAAAACTCGAGGTGACATGCATAATGCATTTATAAATGATTTTTTTAAAGAACCCATAAAGACTATATAAAGAGACAATGAATTAAAACAAAAAAGTTTATAATTAGGTAAATAATGTAATAGCGTCTTATGTAAATGTTTTAGTCGTAAGAATGAACGATCGCATATACATAAATATATTTAAAAAAAGAGTTTAATTTTGAGATAATATTTTTTTTATCAAAGAATTCAATTAAAATAAAACTTAATTACATTTAAATTTTATTTCTTTTATTAAATCAATTTGAATAAATATCTATATTAAGATTATTAACATGTCTAGATGTAAGAGTGTTTTAAATGTGTGTAACACCGTATAGCTTAAGAGATAAACACTTAATAATGAGTGATATCTTGATCGGAGATTAGTAACAATGTTTTATAATTTATAATGCTTTTTGAACAATAAACATGAATTTTTAACTACTCATAAATTTACTACTCTTATTACAGTTACACCTGGTATCGTTATACATCCTGCATACATAAAAGGTATCGTTGTATAATTTTGTCGCCCGTTAACGTGGGACTCGACACGCCTACATTTAATAATTAATGTATGCTCTATCATTGATAATTTATATGTTATAATTAATATTATATTTTAATTATTTTTGTATGTTAGTTATTTTTAAATTGTTGTGTGTATTGTATTGTAATAACGCAACTGGCGCCCACCCCAACAAACAGGTGTAATTGTAACATGAGTAGATAAAAATAAATAAATAATAGTAATTAAACAGTAAATAAATAAAAGTTCGCATACGGTTTACCAATAATATTTTACAAATAAATATTTTAATAATAATTCACTATGGCATCACCAGAAGGCTTGAATATGGAAGCACTTCAAACCATGATGCGTGCCTGGGTGGACGAATTAAATACAAACCAAAAAGTAGAAAATAGAAAGCAAATAGAAGAGTTAAAAGTATTTAATACAAAGCAAATGCAAAAGGGTAGGAAAGAATCTAAAGCCGAATTCAAAGAATTAAAGAGGTCTAATAAAGAATTTAAAGCTGAATTAGCGAAAACTAATGAACAAATACAAAAGAATAGCGAAGAGAGTAGGGCCGAATTTAAAGAGTTTAAAGAGCAACTGACTACAAAACTCGAAGAAACTAATACGAGAATAGAAATATTAGAAACTAGAGTAGAACAGTCGCTGAATGAACAAGCTATAAAGATAGAGAATCGGTTTAAAGATCAGAAAACAGAATGGTCGAAAGAATTAAAACAAAGTGTTAAACAATTATGTGAACACTGGAATGACAAGTTTAGAGTTTTAAAGCAGGAACAAGATGTGAGGATTAAAACAGTTAGTGAACAAATCCGGGAAAACATTAATAAAACGCAGGAAATAGAAGCCGAACGACGACGTTGGAAACTGCTGTAGTAGAGTCTGCAAAATCCACCAAGGACTACTCAGGTGAAATGAACACACTTAAGAAAGATCTACGTGGAGAAGTAGAACGTCTGAGAACAGAGATCAAGAAACGACCGGCGCAGACAATGATGTTCACTGCACCCATAGAAGAAGGAAGGAAGATAACCTTTGCAGGTAACAAAGGGGAAAATAACATGGAATTTTTGGCGAATATCGAGAGAGAAATTGAAAAAATTGGAAGTATGAGTGACGACGAGGAGAAAGTGAGTTTTGTCACCCGTCATTTAAGAGATTCTGCAAGTCAATGGTACTCTATAATTCGAGACATTATAACCACGTATCACCAATTCAGAGAAGAATTCGAAAATAGGTACTGGAATATCCACACTCAAAGGCAAGTACATGACCAATTGGAATATGGTAAATATAATCCGCATGGACGCCAGAATATTGAGCAGTACACTATAGCGCAGATTGAACGCGTAAAACATTTAAAACCAAAATTTTCCAAGTATGAGATAGTTTCTAAGTTGTCTTACCATTTCCATAGAGATATTCAGTTAGCTGTATATACGCAGGGTGTCAAAACGATCGAACAATTCTTAATACTTGTCACTCAATCACAAAATATTAACAAGAGTAACACTTCACCACACAATCAACAAACACGCATTAATTATCACGCTAGTTACGACCGTAGTGATAAAGTACGAGAACGTGACGATACGAAATACCGTGATAATAATAGTCGAAATTATACGCCGCCAACGCACAGTGTAAAACAACACACAGCTGTGAATAACGCACGCGACGCACAGAAGGAACAATACTCCCAGAGAAACGTGCGCGATACAAATTTGAAGAAAAAGTTTAGTAAACCATATGATCGCACCGTATCCACAATGCAGAGAAGAGAGAAGAGAGCGGGGAGCTGTAATGTGGGAAGCAAGAGAGAGAGCGCAGACGAGGAAATAAAACAGAGACGGCGACAAGGGCATGTTCAGCCATCCTGTTCCTGCGACACAACACAATGACGGAGAAACAGGCCGTGCTGTTACAGAATAAACAATATATATCCGTGCGACGTTAGAAATGAGTTATTAGACACTGACATGAATGTGAAACCAAATCAACAAGAAGTAAATTGTCCTATAATTAATGTACGAATTAATGGATGTAGAATTAAAATGTTAATCGATACAGGTAGCCAATTAACTGTACTAAACAATAAGTGGGTACAACAAAATAAAAAATATTTTAAACAAATGGCTATTTTACCTGTCAATAATATAAATGTTATTACAGCCATGAATAAGAGAGACAAGGTTAGACAGCAAGCTTACGTAACTTTAAATTGTACGGACTTAGAAATAACATATATCCTATGATCATAATGAATAAACTTATTTATGATGGAATTATTGGAATAGATTTATTAAATACTTTAAATGCAAGAATTGATATTAATAGCAATAAGATTTTATGTAATTATAGGGATGTTCTATATGAATTAGTTATGAATGAAAATGAAGAAAATTGTGAGGTAAGTGGAAAACCTATTGTCGTATCGAAGCCTCGTATACGATATGCACCTACTCAGCATGCTAATACAGCCGAAGAAGGAATGTCATCTCAGGAAGAAGCGAAGTTACTTAAATTAATAGAAGAGTATAATGAAGTATTCAGCGATGTACCGACGCAGACCACAGTCTGCGAACACGCTATTATGGTATCAGACCCTACAAAATTTGTCAGACGAACGTATCCAATACCCATGAAGTACGAGGGAGAAGTTGAACTGGAAATATGACGGATGATAGAAAATAACATCATTGAGCGGTCGAACAGCAACTTTCTTAATCCTCTAGTTGTAGTAAAGAAGAAGAGTGGAGAAATACGTTTATGCTTGGACATGAGGAGTTTGAATAGCGTCCTTCTACGTGAATTCGATTGTGCACCACCTGTGTTCGTGGATGATATCTTGGTAGTATCAAAAACACTTGACGAACACATTGAACATCCTGTGTAACACCGTATAGCTTAAGAGATAAACACTTAATAATGAGTGATATCTTGATCGGAGATTAGTAACAATGTTTTATAATTTATAATGCTTTTGGAACAATAAACATGAATTTTTAACTACTCATTACTCATAAATTTACTACTCTTATTACAGTTACACCTGGTATCGTTATACAACCTGCACACATAAAAGGTATCGTTGTAATACATATATATATTCAAACACTTTTTGCTACACTCTATTTCTGGATGTATATAATATATATTTTATGATGACTTTACCTCAAGATGTTTTCTCCTTATTTGGAACATGTTTCGGGAAGCTTTGTGATCCCATCTTCAGCCGTCCTGATTCTATTTGAAATGAAATATATGTCATCATAAAATATATAACATATATATATATATATTGTAACGATACTATTAACAACTCACTTTTGCACATATGCTATTACTCATTTGTGCGCACTTACCCACGTCTCGAAGGTATACTCTTCTTCTGCCGTATTTACCTTGATGTTTCCCAGCTAGGTCGCAGGCTTTGGTAGTTAATTGAGGGTGGATAAGCACGTGAATATCGTTACAAGTAAAGAGTACAGAGGATTTAGTACTGGTTGTGAAATTAGTACGACTTTGTTAATAAAATTATATTTATTTTGTTTATTAATTAAAAACTGCAAATTGTCATGTTATTAATTAGTGTGTGGGTTAACTAATATTGAAACCCTTATATTCACTTATACGAATATCGTATAATTATAACGTGACAAACTCTTAGCTCTTATAGTCTAAGACACATTATACACAAACATAAGACATATATGACCTGGAATATTTACACAGACATATAATACATAACACATATATTATTACAATGCGTGATGAACACGTACGAAATTGAATATTAATATTGACTTAGCGAGTGTGGTTTCTTTATGTACCACTTAATTAAAAAATAATAATAATTAAACATTTATAAAAATTCTAATAGAGACCATTCTATTACTTTATTTAACTATACTCCTAATGTCTCAGTTAATTAAAATCTACAATTTAACTAAACTTTCGTACTTGCTTTTACGTTACAGTTACTTCATTTTAATTATTTAATTATAATATAAAAATATAATAAAATGTGGTTTCTCTAATTACCATTTATTTATGAGATTAATAAGTTTTATGTTCTTTGTTATAATTATTATTCTCTGAACTTTTATTAATTATTCATTATGCAAATAAAAATAATAATGTTTATGTAAACTTGGATATGGAATCTAGAGCCTTCTTTTAATAGACCTCAGGGTCATTTATAAGATTGAATAAATATCTGATTTCACCTGCATATTTCTGCAACCATTTAACTGTGTTGTTACCGTCACCTGGACTCTCGAGTTTTGGGATTCCCTTCCGGTATCACCTTCTCTGTCTCTGCGTCGTTTGGAATTACTCTGTCCGTCTAATGGATGCTGAGTTCTGACATGGACCTCTGGTCGTGATGATTTACGGCTGGCTGTAGCTGCGTGTGGCTGTCCCTGCGTCCTCTAGTATATTGCTCTGTTTCCTCTCCTCTCCTCGTCTTTTCCCTCGTGGATGTCTCGAAGTTCTACGTAGACTTCTTGAAGTTCATCGACGACGTTTTGAATCCTCGTAGTTTACGGTATTATTGTCTTTTACATCACTCGTGTATATAACTAATTACTTTAACCGACGTACTGCCGGTTCCATCGCACTTTGGTTTATGTAATACGATTTAAAACATTACTTAAACTTTGTAAAATTTGCGGTGGCGAGATGCGTGGACTTCACGTGCTGTCTGTTGATGATCTGAGAAAGCGTGTGTCGCTCGCTAGGGTTTTATACACCTGCCGGCGTTCAAGTCCTGTTGAAAACTGTTCGGACAGAGTTGAACAAGTCAGCGCGTCGGTTTATTAACTAATAACAACCTACGCGTCTTTCTATGAAGCGCACACTTTTTTATAAATATTATTTGACAAATCGTTAGGTACATTAATAAACCTAACCTATGAAAATTATGAACATTAACGTGTGTAAACTATGGAAGTTACGGGAAAATTTCAGACGGTAGCTGAACGGTTTCCACGATCATAGACCTCTTAGTATCGAATTGTAGCGCCGGGCGCCAGCTGTGTTTCTACATATGTCTCTGATTCGTGTGACTTCTGGTTTTCGTTCAGCACTTAAAAAACTTTGTAAAATTTTCCATAATCGTATACATAATTCAACTTGTTCTTCATTTACACACTAACACTAACACACACACACACACAAACTGATACCAAACGGTTGCCTGTAGCAATGACGTCACAGCTGCCGGTCGAGGCGTGTTTCGTCTTCCTTCGCTGCGTTTAAAACAAACAAGGCTTGGCAATTTCATATGCATGTTCACTTACAATTATTTCCTTATTTAAAATTAATTAATACGTTTGTTTCTTTTATTTATGTCTTATACCGAACGCTTAATTATTACATTATTTTCATTATTTACATCTTTCACACGACTCATACGTGCGTTCGTATGTTATCATACCGCAGTCAGGGGGTGATACGGAGACTTAGGCTAAACGTATCGTTGCAATATATATATATATATATATATATATATATATTACATTTAATATTTATAATTAAATTTACCTCAAGATGTTATTTTTCTATTTGGAACTTGTTTCGAGAGTTCCTGTTCTCTCATCTTCAGCCTTCGCGATCTTGTTTCTGGTGAAGTATTTGTCTGTTGGTTGCTGGTTGCTGTTAAGGTTGTTTATTGGACTTTGGTATTTTAAAGTTGTATTATTGTGTGTGATTGTGGTATATGTTTTTATATTTTGTGTATTTTCGATGTTGAGTGCTTTGAATACTGTGTCATGTTTTGTATTGATTTGTATTTGTTCTGGTATTAGTTTGTTTTGTGTTTATGTTTGTATATTTGTAAATTTTCCCAAATGTTCATTATGGTGCCTTTGTGTGGTATATGTTTTATTAGTGATACATTGGTTATGTCTGGGAATTCATGTTCTGTGTTTATTGCATGTGTGGCTAAATTGGATTTATATATTTCTGGTTTTTTGGTTGCGTTTAGGTGTTCAAAATAACGTTTTTTCAGCTGTTTTTTGTTTGCCCTATGTAATATTTATTGCAATCTTGGCATTCAATTTTGTATATACCGTTAGTTGTTGTATAATAAATACCGTATAACCAACACACTTCTGGAACGCTTAACAACGTGTAATCATATTTGAATGCGTAATCTATTTGGTAGCAGAGATTGAAAAAGATTTCAAGCCAGCTTTCATTATAACGAGTGAGAAAGTCGTTTAAAGTTAAAAGACGCATAAAGGTAAATAAATCGAAAACAAATGTGTAGAAGTGTTCTTGGGATTGTCATCTAGAAATTTTAGTCAGGTTAGATTGAAAAATATTACGCCAAAATAAATGAGTTAAAGTAGCTTACATTGGCAGTTTCTTTTCCTGTAATATAAAAGTGCTGTCGAGAAATTATTTCTAGAATTATTCAAGTTAACGAAACGTCCAATAGGAAGTACAATTTGCTTTTATCTAAGTCGGCGTCGAATAAAGTCAGAAAGCAGTTTTCACAAAGGATGACAACATGCCTTAGAAACGTATTTCTGCAGAAAGCAGAATTGTCAATACCGGTATTTAATGTCTTTAAAATGTAGTGCTAACGTCAGACCATGTGAATGTCATAAATAAGTTCAGCGAGGTATGGAAGAGAAGCTTCATCAAAATATTAGTGTAATATGGAAAATTTTACTGGCCATCTGCGCATTCGATAGTCATTTAGTTATTAACAGCAAGGTGGAAGAGAAATCACACCAAGAGGATGAGGGCATTGACGCTAATAAAGTAGGGCGTCCCTAACACAGAACTAAAGAGCTGGCATTGTAGAGGAAATCCATAGGAGAGCAATGAAAGCTTATCATGACACCGACCAAACGTAGGGTTGAGGAGAAAAACAGAGACGTTCATTAATAATAATTTATCTTCTGTGTCGCTTTCAAATCCGCCACACTGGCCCTTTTTAGTCGTTTTTAAAGCTTGAAAAACTTGAAGTAATCTTAACAGCATAGGCGTTACTTTTGTGTTTCCATTCTCCATACTCCAGATCGTTCTATCTTGCTCAACGAATAGAATGGGTGTGGATGACAATCCCAAAGCAGCAGGGCGCTTCATTCGCAGCTTCGTGTTCCGCAACTAAAAGTATGTTTTTACCTTTTTTGTGCACAGTTTTTGAATACGCAATTTTTTAATCTCTATTAATTTTTTGTATTTTTGATTTTGTACGGTTAGAATTGGCATCGCATTAGTTATAAATTCCTAAAGTTGGAGTAGGTATTAATATTTTTTAAGGATATATTATGTAGTTTATAATATTGCTCGTAAAATAGTAACACTGTTAAGAAATTATTTTTGTAATATATTCATATAATATTGTTAAACACTAGTGGTGTTAAAATCGGATCGAGTTTCAGTTTTTCGACTAATATGCCTGGAATTTTTAAAAATTGTTTCTATTAGTAATTGTTCTTTTGATTTCTTAACATCAAAGCCTTACAAGGAAGTCAACGTTAAAAAAAACCTTACTAAAAGTAAATATTAAATAATACTTTATTATTATTACTAGCATCACCACTCCAAGGACTAGGCCTTAGACCAGTTCCGGAACCCATCTCGTCCTCAGTCTACCGACATGTAGGGTGTTTATCTACCCTCTTCCCAGTAGTGTGATAACCTAAGGCAGCCACAGGTAGACGATTCTGTGGTCTTCAATTTCTGGTGCAATGATACAATGTTTAAATCCTCGTTTAAATGTGGTGCGTCTAATATCCTCGTTCCTTCTCCGAGCCAAGAGAGAACAACCTTGTGTCCCTCTTAGTAATTTCATTTTGGCTGCTTGAATCCTCTGCACGTCCCTTTTACCAAGAGTACATCTCTATGTACGCATACAATACAATACCAATACACATCACGTGTCTTCGTCTCATGCCAGTACACAGTCTCCCCTCTCTCTGATATTATTTTTTTTTCTCTGTCCCGAAAGACGGTTATGCAAGACGAAGAGGACGCCCGTCGTCTGCTCGTTTGCTGGGTTCCAAGCTTCAAAACAGCTCCTGCGGCAGGATCCATTGATACTATGGATATTACGCGTGTGACCTGCTATCAGTCGTGGGAGTCAATTAGTTAATTACTAATTGAGGGTGAACGTACACCGAGGCCGGTTCCAAAATTCACCTGGCATAGATGGGTTGCGACCGAGGGGGCTAATAATTTACTCTCTCACACGCATGAAAGTATGACGCTGTAAAAACTCTTATGGAATTCTCATATCTTACCGCGTTAATGCTAAACACTGATTACTTGTAAACATACACTGTTGATAATCTACGGTAATTAAGCATCATTTTATCTAAACCCAGTGCATCCACTCAACATACAATGTTACATACAACGGTCTGTCGCTGGTGTGTGCCAAAAATTTCCTGCAAATCAACGTTGTCATTACTATTGTAGTTAAGGTTACATACAGCAGTGACAGTATTGCGTACAACCGACATCACGTTGCTATGGTAACAACCTTAGGTCTGTTACAACTATCTGTTGGATTACTCTTTCCACATTTGCCAATACCATATCCATGTCAATACCTAACCTATATACGTTACATTTCCATAAGATTTATTTTAAAAATACAATTAAAACTGGTTCTGGATCAAACCTTTTGGCACGAATGGATACTACAATGAAATTCAAGATATCAGAATATGCCACTTTTCGAAACAATGTCTGGATCCGGCCCTACAGGCATACACTAAATCGTCCACTCAACGTTGGTAATGAACAAGTACACATACTGTATACCAACCACGGCAATTCGGCTGTAGAAATTTGGCGATAGAAATTGAACACTGGCTTAGAGATGCGCAGTGTGCAAACACCTCGTTGCGAGGCTAACAAAATTTTCATTCATTTCGCACATGCGCACAGCAGTCTTGTACAGTGTTTCATAGTGTGAACATCGGCTGGAATAAGCCTGGAAATAACAATGGAACTATGTGTGTGAAAGAGAAGGAAATAAGATGAAAGTGGGATAGTGAACTGTTATCGCGTCGTATCCCCTGTCTTCTCTCTAAATAACTTAGCTAGAGGGGGTAATTCATGCATTGGGTCGGCGCAGATAACTGTTCAGGAATGACTGTCGTGTCTGTAACTAAGAAGTAGAATTCTATTACGTCATCAGTGAATTATATATTATTTTTGTTTCACACACACACACACACACACACACACACACACACACACACACACACACACACACACACACACACACACACACACACACACACACACACACACACACACACACACACACACACACACACACACACACACACACACACTATAATTGTAACATATACATTTATTAAACAGAATTAGAATAACTTTCGTCAGCCAAAGTTGGTCAATACGAAGGGCTCGTACAGTACGCTGGGTCTGCAGTCATGGCGTGAATCCAGTCGACGAAGTAGGAGACCTTTGCGTACTTGGTGCGCGGAATGAGCTCTCTGGGCGACAAACATCCCGTTCCCATCGAAACCACTCGTGTCACATAAAAACGTGTTGTTTAATATTGGAAATTTGTGTTACGTTAAGCATGTTTCTCAGACATCGTAAGACAAGCGAGTTTAAAATTTTCATCATTTAAAACTTCTAAGATTAGAGAATTCAAGAGATTTGGTGAGGAAAACGAGACTTACGAGAGACCTATCTCAAATATTAATATATTTGAGTGTTGTACAGAATGTTACACAAAGATGACGCCACGCTTCGGGAAATGGTTCTATTCCTTAAACTGAAGGGAAATTACCCAATAATCGTGCACCGGAAAGCTTTGTTTTCCGTCTGTGTGAGTTTTTTTCAAAATCAGATGATTAAAATGTCAAACAACTGATTACTGCCAAACGGCATGAAATGTATAGTTAAAACTTTGAATACATAGATAAGTGTTCTAGTTCTTATAATTACAAAAAAAAGGAAATTGTATCTTAAAAATTTTCAAAAAGCTTTCTGTTAAATATTTTAATTCTAACTTTTCAAACGTCGTAACAACAAAATCATTCATATTATGTAAAAAATTGTCCTTCTCACATTTAATGCAATAGTATCTAATTTGAGGAATTCGTATTAAAAATATCGTAGTTCTTACAGTTTGTTTCTAAAATTCTCTTTCAGAAGAATTGAAAGCTAATTTGGCATTTGGCCTATTCTTTTTTATAAGAACCATTTATTCTTTCTGAATTATGAAACACTTAAAGGAGATGGATTATTTACTTTTGATTTCCAATGTAAAAGGATATATTTTTTTAATTTCTCTTTTCTAACATATTATTACGACATTACAGAACGCTCTCGAAAAGGCGAGAGGGCATTCTTCCAGGGTATACCCTTCCTGTGTCAAGGCCGTCTACTCACGTAGCACAGAGTGCCTTCCAGACTGTTCGAGAGCACATGTCATTGCAAATTAATCTAAGACGCCGTCAAAAGGATGGAAAGGTATTCTGGAACATCCTCCGCTAACTATATAACCAACAGCGGCCTGCTTTGTCATCAGTTACAATGACCGATTTCTTTAGTGCGGATCGATCGGTTGTTGAGGATTAGTGAAAAATGATTATTATGTTATAATTATTGCAGAACATTATTACTTGATATTATTATTGAGTGTGGGCAAATTTAACTTGAATTATTGTACGAGAGTAGCTGGTTGATTACAAATTGTTATTTGTGATTAATTAAAACTAGTAATTAGTGACTTCATTGGTCTCCGTATTTTGTTTCCACTGTACCATACAAAGATCAGTGAGACCGTTGTAACAATATTAACCATTGTATAGTCCTACATATTGTATTGATTTTTTTACAGATATGGGTTCTTTAATTTTATTTGAATTTTTGTCTTATAGCATGAATTAACAACTCTTAAATCTCGGGGCTGTAGTACATAAAAAATATAAGCACCTTTTAGTACCAAGTTATGTATTACTCAATATATTGTTTTTTTATATACACACTTATATAAAGACAAAAATTCTTTATCTATATTTAGTTACAGGTTCAAATTTTCCCCACTGGAGGGCAGCAATGACTGTTCTTCAATCATCGAGAAATCTAGCTCTTCAGTCTCTTCCCAGTGGCGCTATTTGGCTTATTCAGTAAAATTATTAAAAAACTAGTTTTTATTTGTTTCTAGTAAATTTTTACAAATAAATAATATATTGTAAGTTACAAGTCTGTATTCGTGTTTCTTGTTTCTTAAAATAGTTTATGCTTGTAATACACAAAATGTGGATTAACATGTGTGTGTGTGTGTGTGTGTGTGTTTGTGTGTGTGCACTTAATTTCATCTACTGTTTTAATTGTGAAGCTGATCCAGATGATGTTTTTCTCTATTATTGAATTAGTTACTAATAACAATATTACCTGATGGGTGAGTATAATACTTTCATTCACTGTTATTGTAATTTCTCATTTATTTCTTTTTTTCTCGTTATTGTATTTTGTTTCGTATGTTAGTTACTTAATACTTGATTAATTATCGCACTCTCTATTTGTGGTTAGGTTACACAATTTTTCTTAATTTCAGTTCACGAGTGAAGTTTGGTGATAGTCAAATTAAAAGTAACGCTTTCTTTTAAAAGAGCGTCGTTTTTTGGCTTTCCAGAAACATAAATATTTACTTTTTTATTTACAAAACAATACATTAACACTTTTTATAATTTCGCACATTTAGATATTATTATGGCTCTTGATTTACCAAATATGCTTAGTCTACCTAAATTTTACATAATTATGGTCTTTTTATGTTTAATTTTTACAGATTAAGTAATTTACCAATTTGTTATAATACAAAATTTGTTCACTAACTCCATGTAAACTTGATTAGTTATCCACAAATAGTTTCTATTTGTTCTATGACTTTCTATCAAAGTACAATTTTTAACTAAACTAATGCTAAATTATTTAAAACATTTTTATACTAATTTCAACTTAATAATTCATTTTATAAATAATTACAAATATTTTAGGGTTTTAAGTTGTATTTTACACATCGAATGTTTATAACCAGCTAAAGATTGGCCCTAGACCTTTCACATACATTCAAGATGGCTGACAATATTATTCTACAAATTATAATTTTTTTAAATTGTACTAAGATTTAGGGCTTAGCATGTACTGGCGCATTTTACAGCAGTACAATATTTATTCTCTACTTCTAAATAAGAGTGGCTGTGGGTTTGAGACATGAGCTGTCCAGTAGGCTAAATACAGTATTGTTCAGTAGAATTGTACATTCTTAAAAAATGGTGTGCAACCTAGAAAAAACTTAAAACAACTACTGATGCAGCAAATAATGTCAAATTAATAAATTCAAATACTGTACGTGGTTCGGGAAAAATCTACCGTTTTTCGGGTGGCGTGCCGAGAGTAATTGCGTAGTTACAGGCACGCTGGAAGCTGTGTCAATGCCCGTCCCGCAGACCAAATGCCGCCACGTCACACAGGTTGCCTATATTAAGGGCGTAACCACGTCACACAGGTAGCCTATCTCAAGGGCGTAACTACACACACACACACACACACACACACACACACATATATAGAGAGTGTGTTACAGTGTATGTGCCACGCACATACACTTACAGTGTAAGTGCCACGCACAAACTGAGAGTGTGTTACAGTGTATGTGTGTAAGTGTAAGCCAGTTGAATCCGGCATAGAGTCACCCCTGAATAAATGTGAATTAAATAAGTAATTTATTTAAATTATGGTAAGTGCGAGTAAGATATGACAAAACAAATTACGCCACGTTATTAATAATATAAAGACGCGCACATGTGCACAATCTAGTGCAAAACAAATAATACATATTAATGCAGTGTAAATAAAAGTGAATAGAACCAAGAACAATTAAAGTATAGAAAAACTGTTAACATACAATTATACATTAAAAAATTACCAATCATATAAACTTCGAGTAATAAATAAAAGACTTCGCATGTTGCGAATAAAATTAAAATAAGAACGAAAAATAATATAATTGTAAAAGGACGCTCGACAAACTATAACAATATAAATCGTGCACAGAACGGTTGAAACAAGATTTTTGGACCCGACAATATAAATAAGAGAGCATCACCAGGCGCGACCTCTTTCGTTGGAACACAGCTGCAGCCGAAAGCTATGCCCGACGGTAGAGCATCCAAGGTCGATATCCCAGCAGTACCGTACGAGTCATCTGAATGCTGAGTGGGCCAGGAGGACCGGACGACGGACTCCAAGAGGATCAGGCGACAACGGAGGATCGACACAGGACACAGGACTCAGGATCATGACGAGGAATCACTGAGCATCACCGCACAGAAATAAGGTGACATAAAACCATTTTTACTCGTCAGCCAACGAGTCATAGAAGACGTTAAAAAGAAAAGAATAAAGAGACAATGATAACTTCAATAATGTAAATAATAATTGTAAAATTTAATTGGTTAATTTGTAGTAATTTTTAATGATATTTAAAATTTACGAAATTATTTTTTTGAAATTATAACGTAGCATAAATGTTTAAGTAATTCTAAAATTGATTGATCTTTCATGAATACGATATTCATATGTAATAATATAAAAAAATATGGAATTTTAAAAAGAAATACAATCTGAGCAAGTCAAGAGCACATTATATATTATAAACATTTCAATTTATACGTCAAAATTTATATCTTGTGTATTATATTTATGAATATGTGTGTAATGTTATTTGTATAGAGACAATAATTGTGTGGATGATGAGCACACACAAAAGAAAAATATATGCGAATAATAATAACGAAATTTTAATTAGTAATTTTTTAAAATTTTATTAAATAAAATTTTTTAATGATTTTTACAAAGTCGATACGTTATAAGAAGTGTTATTATTATTTTAAAAACACAAACCCTTTACACCTTTTCTCGTTATAATATACATATATATAAAGTAATTTTAAAATTTATGTTTATATTACCTCAAGATGTTATATTTTTCCTATTCGGAACATGTTTCGAGAGCTCCAGTGGAGTGTTGTCTCGAAACATGTTCCGAATAGGAAAATATAACATCTTGAGGTAATATAAACATAAATTTTAAAATTACTTTATATATATCAAGAAACGAACTGTAGCAGAAAGTGATTGAATATAGATATTACAACGGTACACTTTGCTGTATTTAATGTATTTTGAATTAGTGATGTGTTTATACTCATATAACATTTATATATATATATATATATATATATATATATAATATTACTAACAACATGTGTGTATAATTGGGGTTCAGGTGTAATTATAATAAGAGTAACTCTTTTTAGGAATCGTAATATGTTTCATTTATTACTTTAAACAAACATAAAAAATAATAACATAAAAATAATGATCAATTCGCCATATGATATCCATTATCTATGGTTTCAAAGTTTCTTTTACTTGCCGTGTTATCATCACAAACATATAACTTAAATTCTAGATATTATATTATAAATTGTATTAAAAAACTTTTCTTCATTATATTAAGATTTCTTGCCTACTCAGTCTAAATGTGCTTTTGTTAACAATTGTTAATACATTCTTATTCTATATTTTCTTTATACCTTTCTACGGCTTTATAATCATTTTAGCACACTTAATTGATCATTTTCAGTGATTCTACGTTACGTGCTTTTACTAAAAAAAAAGTTAAATAAATTAATTACTTTTTCATTTTCTCAGCAATGATTTAACTTATCGTTTCATTGACTGTTCTTTCATTAAAGAAAAATAATTGAATAATTTTCTGATTACACATGAATTACATTGATTTTATCTCTATCTACATACTTATTATTTACTGTTACCAAAAAGTTTTGTTTTTGTTTTTCTTTTTTTTTTTTATTAAAGTTTTTTAATGTCTTTCTCTTTGATAATTATATATTGGTTTTTCGTCACCTTAAATTCCGCAGAGTTGTCCCATGTCCTCCAGTGATTCCTTCGGTTCGATCCTCCTGGATGTCCTCTTGTCCTCACTGCTCGTCCTCTCGTCTCTCGTCCTTCATGGTACATTGGCTGCTGTAGACTATGATGACATGTTGCTCTGGATCTGTAGCTGTTATGATAGAAACGTCTCTAGTCCTCTGCATCTCGTTCCTGCTAGTCGTGCTCTCGACCTCTGTCAGGAGTTGATGTTCTTAGCTGTCGACTGCTTGTAGACGTCCGACGATTTCTTCGTTACGGTACTTTTTTAATTATTGTTTTCATTAATACTTTAAATTAAAACATTGCCGTAATACTTTATAAGTTAAGCTACAAAAATCATACTGATATTAGATTTAGCGTCTAGCTTTGTCCAAAGTAGTTTTTAAAAAATTCGCGTCTCGGACGGCCATAGCGTACCGCCGCGACTGTGAATGTTAGAAGAGAGAGATTAGCTCTCCTGGGCTTCTATTTATATCCACTCAGAAAACTGCACCTGTCGATTCAAGAATCAGCCTGTCGACAGTTGAAACATGGCCTAATAGCCCCCACTCTCGTCCCAATTCACATAATTGCACTTTTTCGCCAATCGCACTGCTTAACGTAGATTTCACGGCGATAAAATATTGTCTAATTTAATGACCTATGTGATGTGCAATTTTCATGATGCTTGCACTACTAGTGTAAGTATAATGCTTTAAAAATTGCACTGGATTCGCACTGCTTGTCCGAATTACGTAAAATTCGCACTGCACTCGTGTCTGATTTTTACACATTTTTAGAAGTTTTTACCTTCTCGCTAACATTTATGGTTTGCTTAATATTAAATATACTCTAAATTTAGCATTGACTTGGGATGAGGTCGCAAACTTTCAGGATCAGACAGGCTTCACGCACACACATTATTTACTTGTATACACACATGCAGTGGTAATCGCGTGATGTTTACCTGTTGGTTCCTGCTTGAAAGCCAGCTTCCAATCTCACACCTGCTCGTCTATTATATATTATTGAAATTAACTTAAATATTTATAATATATTATGTATGCGCATTACAGCCTTTGCTTGTATTGTCGCATTATTCCTCTACTTGGAAAAAAATTTTAATAAATTTATTTATTAAAATATTTTTTCTATCATTAGACATCTTATATTTTTATGTTTCATATTAATTATATATACAATTTTTTTATTTGTATTTATACATTGCTATCCATGATAATGAATATTAATTGTTCAAGTTCCCTTAGTTGGAGGGTAACAAGTCTAGTTTCTATCTCCCCTCCCTACGAGTTACTAACAATGCATAAGCGTAGCTACTTCTTCTCATTGTTCTCCTTCCATCTGGTTCTACTGACCTAGTTATTTTTATGTGTAAAACTTTCTGAGTGAACTGGCATGGTATTTGCCAATTTCTTTCTTCTTCACACCGTCATATAGTCATATACTATAAATGTATGTCTCGCGATTCGTTGTTTCAACGTATATGGTCCGTTATACAGTTTAAAGAATTTTTTCGCTGTATTATCACTTCGCTTTCCCACTGAATTAGCTTTTACTAAAACTTTTTCTCCCACGTCGAATTGTTGTAGCTTGTGTGTCCTGTAAAATCTTTCTACTCTCTTGTTATCTCTTTCTATTATCCGTTACTTTGCGTATTCAATTTTCACACTTATTGGTACAGGTACATTCTGGTTATTAGGTTTGTTTACATACTTGGTCTAAAATCTGTTGGACCAGCTTCCGGACTGGCTACGGAAATGGCGGGTGACGATCAATACGGAGAAATCCGAGGCGATCTGTTTCACTCGTAAGTACATCTCTTGATGCCAGCTCCTCTCCCTGGAAAGGAGGCCTATCGCCTACAAAGAGTCGGTGAAGTATCTAGGCGTTCGGCTCGACCGGCGTCTTTGCTTCAACGCCCACGTGACAGAAACCCTCTCCAAGGCTCGCGGCGTCCGAGCCAAAATTTACCCATACCTCGCGTGCCGCAGCCCCATGGCGCTGCGCACGAAAGTTACCCTCTATCTGTTGTTTCTCCGGTCTATATTGACTTATGCGGCAACTGTTTGGTGGCCACTTGTCTCCGCCACCAACAGGCGTAGGCTGGAAAGTTTCCAATCCAGAACCCTCCGTTCCTTGTCGGGATCTCCTTGGTTTGTTAGAAACAGTGTAATTCGAGGAGGTCTACGAGTTCCTACTCTCTCTGCCTTTGTCTGGTCATTAGCTGCGACTCTCTTTGCCGCAGCTGAGACCTCTTCCTTCCCTTACCTCAGGACCATCAGCACCACGCAACCACCTCCACCTGTCCGGGTCAAACGCCCTCGGGCGATTCTCGATGACCCGCCATAATTTTAAGTAAACTACTTAAATCCAAATTTGCATATTCACTATCTGACCATGCCCCAGAACTTACCTGCAAAGCTGTTTCCTTCCTCCCTTCCTAGTATGCCGACCGCGCTGAATGCCGCTGCTACGCGCTATCACTAGCACGGAGGCTCTCCGTCTCGCGGGGAGCGACCGACGCCTCACGGCGTCTGCACGCAGGACTGGGAACGGGTGACATCTGTCACCTGAACCCGTTCATGCGGCAGTGCCCACTGATTGCTCAACTTTTAAAAATAAATAAAAATTAAAAACCTTTCTCCACCGCCTTCTCAGTTAACTGGTTGGCGGTTGTCCATTCCTGTTTTTTAGGCACCAGTCGAATGAACCAGAACTACGTCTATCTTCAGGCAGACATTGGGCTCGACCCAGATGCTGCAGTCATGCACCGGGTGCAAAGACGCCCCGCTACCACAATGCTACATGCTACATGCTACCAGTGGCAGGAGTCCTTTCTGAGACTTGGGACACTGCACCACTCGCGACCCCCAGTCGTGTTATTTTGGCGCACTCCATTGGACGCCTTGAAGCCAGCCGGAAGAAGAGGAAGAAGGAAGAATGGAGAGCACAGGAGAGCCAGTGATGGAAATCGACTGGGACAGCAGCGGGCTCTACATACCGCTGCTGAAAGAAGAGGACAGCAGTACGCCCGGAACAGCGGACGCAGCCGCCGAACATTACAGCGCGGCTCGGGCGGCGTACGCAAATGATGTAGCGTCCTCGACAAACGGTCCTTTTAAGGACCATAAAAACGATAGTGTGTATGATTGGCGCCATTTGTCCTGTGACAGTGTGTGTGTGCAACGAGTAAATTAATGAAAGATACAATTACCGTTTTGTGTAAAAAAGTGTGATCAGCATGTCTTGTGATCGTTTGGGGGGGGGGTTGAGTAATGAAGTAGTCCGCGCAATAAAATGACTTTTCAGTTTTGGCATCGACAAGTATGTTCACTGGAACATAATTCAACAGCGGAAGTGTTCAGAATAAAAAGGAAACTGTAAAAAGAAGCTCACAATACAAAACAGTAAACTAACACCAAGTTGCAAACAGCTGACAACATTGATAGCTGTGCGCAAGCTTCAAGGCCTGTGTTTGTATACACTGTCGGGGCCCTTTAAGCTGTGGCCCATATTATCTACATACACTTCCAGACATGTATATAACGTCTAGACTTGTAAGTAATTTTATTATTATTATTATTATTTACGCTATATTTTATGTTTCACAGATAATAATTTCATCCTCAAAATAGTTATATACTTCAAAAATAATCAATATGAATTTCCATTAAAATTTTCCGTTTGCTGTGATACTTCTATTCATCTGCTTCGTCTGTCATATTGAAAAAAATAATGTTATGTTATATTTATCAGAATTTTATTTGGTAATATTCTAGATTTTAAATAAATCCTCTTGTTTTCTGTTCACTTGAAATTGTTTTTTAATGAGTGTTTTAATCTGTTTATATATATTTATTTGAAGATATTCTCTTGCATTCATTATGTTACCTTCCTGTATATTTTTTTTGTTAGTTTAACATTTGAACGTTTTGAAATTAGTGTTTATTATTTAATCAGTGTGTGGCTAAATTATTCTCGTAAGACGTGTGTTGTAAATACGCAGTACTATGTTGAAGCTATCTATCGTGTAAATATTTCTTCGTCTGGCAGTCATAAATTTATTACAATCGGGACATCCTACTTGTAATGTAATTTTAACGTTGAAGCTTGTTGAAAACAATGTTATTTTTTAACGTTATTGCTTGATGAAAAGCAATTGTCGATTTCTATGTTACTGTAGTTTTACACGCTGTCAATTCATTTTCTTTATTATTGTTTACGTAATACTTGTAATATAATCATTTTTTAGACAGAAAAACTCTTGAGATCTGTGTAATTGTACACGTTTACATCATGGTAATGATCACACAAGATTTCCTATACCTTGCAGGTACCACCGTAACGGCCATATGCGCACAGGAGAGGAAATCGCTTACATTGAGTATTCCCGAAGACTGTGACATCTGCTTTCCAGAGGTATCTGTGAAGGTACTTATTAATGTCGTAAGAACCCCAGCCAAGAACTGTGGCTTGCCGTCCGGTAAAGTCATCACCTGTAATATAATAACTAACGATATAATAATTGTTAACCATTTTTACACAAAAACCGAAGTAAAAACAAAAAACACGGTCCAGGTAATTTAACGTATGTCTGAGTAAGTAAAAAGTTTTTTTTTTTATATAGGCACGTGGTATTTAGTGTTGTGTGTAATATAAGAACAAGTTTTAATGTTTCATTTTAGGTAGCTTCTTACCTGACTGATCCTCCCCGATTGCAACATAAATTCTAGCTACCAATTTTAGGTAGTTCATGCACGCTTTTAGGACTATCGTTAGTCCGGTTTTTCTCGCACACTCCGATATTTTGACTAGTCTCCAGCAAAATGTCAAGGTAACATTTGTCCGGCACATTTTAAAATAGCATATTGTTTGTTACTTATTCAATAAAAATCGATGGGTGTAAAAATTATAACAATAAATTATAATCAGAAAAAAGGAGGTAGAAGATACAGAATTAAACATAAAACTGAAGAAGAAGCAGATGAATTTAAGAAGAAAATGATACAATACAATTGATAATTTCATCAAACTTAGAATCACGTTTTATAAAATGATCAATTTTGGTGGAAGGGCATTATATAACATCGCCAAATTCAGATCATATTTGATAACTATAAGTATGTAAGAAATGCTAAAAAGTAATATATTTTAATAAATAAATAATGAAGAGAATAAAAATGTAAAATGTAATTAAGAAAGAAGGAGGAACAATTATAAACTAACAGTGATTATTAAAGAAACTCACAGACTAGACTGACAGACAAACGACTTTGTCCCAACCCCAGAGATTGGCCAGATAAGACCCAAAATAAAAGGAAACAAGATGAGAAGTGAAGGAGAAGAAAAATGATAATAAAAATGGAACAAACCAACTATAAAGGAAATAAAATGAAACAAGGCGAGAAAACACAGACAAGTAGTAGAGAATATAGAAGGGAGAAATAATACAATCAAATATAATAAAGGAAACGAAACCGGTAAAGAACCAATATAAAAAATGAATGTTAGTATTGAATGAGTGACAAATGTAATTAGTCATTGATAAAACTCTATAAATAGAAATACACTAGCCAAAGAATTAGAAGTAAATGTAAGTAAGAATTAGAGAAAGACATGAAATTAATAAGTATATATAATATGTGTAAAGAAAGAGAGAGATATTGAGATAGTGAGAAATAAACGGAAATTAACTAAGTGACAAAGAAAAGTAATGTTAGGGATTACCCACTAAGAAACACTTAAATATAAAGTTTAAGAAATGCCCATAGTGAAAGTGAAAATACCCTAAAGTAAAATGATAGAGAAAAAACACTAAATAAATTATAATAAACACAAGATAATTTAAAAGTGAAAGTGATGAGTAAATAAAAATATTGTCAGTGATAGCAATAGGAAAAATAGTGAAAGCTAAGAAAAACACTTAGTAAAAAAGTAACAAACACTAGAGGTATAATAGTGAACAATAATAATATTTAAGAAAGCTGTTAAGAATAGTAGTTAATATAAACCATTAATTAAGTAGTAATGAACACTGAAGAGTGATGTTAACTGTATTGTTTAGAAAAGAATCTTATTGTAAAGTTTAAAAGTATATAATGGAAATTAAAGGTGAGATCCCCATGAAAATGTAATCAGATAATGTTACCATGGAGTGAAGGCAAAGAGTATTTATAAAATAAGAAGTTTAAAACAATCAATAAACACCCATGTTATAAGGGATGATTATTGAAACAAGTTCAAAAGAACTTGATTGAGGTTGATTATCACCCAAAAAATAAAATAATAGGTAATGAATTGTACACAAATATTACATATTAAGTGTTAAATAATTGTTTAAGAAAACTTATGAATAGGATATGGCTGGGGTAATTATACCAACCATAGACCTAAATGTTGTATTTTATGTGATAAAAAATAGTAATTAATAGCCATAGTGTTGACATTGGCGGAGTAAATAAGTAAGAAAGGAAAGCAATGTTTGACTTAGAAAACGAGAAAACCAGTTAGTAAATAATTAGCCATACATAATGTATAAAATAGTAGTAACATAAAAAAACACAAAAATGGAACCAAAACACATCAAAAGGTAACAAAACCAGTGATAAGAACAAAATAAAGCATTAATGAGCTAAAATGAGATGTAATGTATATGAAATAAGTGAAAATCAGTAATGGCTACTTAGACTTGAGAAAGCCCTAACTGTCAAACACCAACAAATACTAATTGTATGAAAGTAACCAAGTAATTAACAAATCCAAGGTGATTAACCAACCAAGAAAAATTGTAAATCTTATTAAAAGCAAAATATTAGAATAAGGATTTAAATTAAAAGAGAAATTTAATTAGGAAACATTAAAATAATTGGAAAATTATAAAACATGAAAGAACCCAATCTTGTGGGACACCAATATAATTTTTGGAAGAAAACACAAATAATATTTATTGTAAGAAAATTCAATAAATATAAGAATAATTAATACTTAGGAAGGAAGATAACGGAATGAAGACAATCAGAAGATATACAAGGATTTTGAACAGAATTAAAGTTTTGATAACAATGGGTTTATTGCCAAATTAACCAATCAGATTTTATTAGTAACCATAGCAACCGCCGTTAGGGACGGTTTTACCGTTGAATATCGTTACTCGTAAAGTGACGCTCTTGGAAAACAGAAGCCAAATTTTGAACAACCAAATATTTAATGTAAAATGTTATAAAAGTTAACCAAATTACCAAAAATGAACGAGAAGGAAGCAGATGATGACTGAAACCAATTAACTCATGTCGAAGACCCTTTAATTCAAAAAGAAGTGAATAAATTGCTCCGATAAAATTGAAAAAGATGCCCGAAGCCCAAACAATTGAAAATTGAATACGATTGCAGCTCCAGTCCTTTTTACCAGACCAACTGCTTACCCCCAGTCTACTAAGTGGTTAAGTATTATTTAAATTACCCAAATTTCCGAAAAAAAAACGCACTTTAAATATTTTTCACTATAGTATGAAATATCACTAACTGAAAAATTATTCTCTTTCAAAGATTAAATAAAAAACTAAGACACTGAAAATTTGTCAACTTATAAAATTAACCTATTGTTAGGTTAAGAACCTTTGAAACACTTTTACTACACTCCAAAAAACCAATTATAGCTACACATTATAATATTTAAGTAGAAATATTGTAAGGCTGTGTATTTTTATTATTGTAATTGCATCTAATCCTTTGATCGTAATCTAAAGAATCCAGACGATCGAACGAAAATATTTGTATACTACTTCGGTAGAACGCCATTACGGTGTATCTGTTACTTTCAGAATCGATACGTCAAAACCCAGAGAAAAATTGTCTTAGATTAATGACCGTTGCAAAATAATATAGCAAACCAAATATAATTTGTGTCAATGAAAAAGTAATAACCCTTAACTAATAAACCATTACTGTGTGTAACCAATGTGTTTTATTTTCATTAGGGAAGTGTATTATTAATGTTGTACATTGTAGCGAACAGCTATGAATTGGCGGCTAGCGCTCAAGCAGTAAACACAGCTAAGTGCTGGCTTGATTGTAAAAATCGATAAGCGGCGGGACAAGTTTGAATTCTCCACACCGTCTGAGCGGAATCGCCAATAATACTAATTTTTTAAATTGTTTAAAATAAAGAATTTGGCGCCACCCGGGAATTATACACCCCTAGTGAACCTCAGGTAAGGACTTCGATACCTGGTTATTCGTACGTTCGCGACGGACTCAAGCAGCGTAAGTTACGTTACCGAGCGACGACGGATTGGTAAGACACATTACACAAATTACATTCTGACACGTTTACACTCTTGCAGGAATAAGACGGACGGCGCGGTTCGTTATAAAATATGTACTCCTTGATACCTGAAATAGGAAAATAGAACACGCCTACTGCCAGAGATATTTGCACACTTATTAAATTTAATTGTGGTCGAAAGTGTATTAACTTGTTAACTTTTTTCAATTGTTTTTAATTTTGCAATGTATTTATTAACCTTTCCATTAAAAAACAGCTGTTGTGCATTTTTGTTAGTTGACACTGAGGATAAATAAAGGTTACTTTTTGGAAAACTAATAAGTACCAAAAACGATGATGCCCTCTTTGATGTGGTAGTGTCCTAGTGTCATCTGTTTTCAACGCAAACGTTTTCAGTTTGGCTGTAATAAAATGTCAGGCATTTACCCCGTGACGCCGGCTCTGTACGTGGTTTATAACAATACAGCCTACATTTTAGGAGAACTTTGACTCTAACCACAATTGTTCTTCAGCTACAATAGCTGTCTAAGCCTTTCCATCTGTAATGGTGAAGTCACTAAACTAGAAGTAATACAGGGAGAAAACACAGAGGATTCAGACCAGACAGTATGTCTAAGATCTGCTACAGTATCTCGAGGATTTCCTGCAATCTAGATCCACGGAGCTGTTGGTAGTGTTCTCGTGGTAGCAGCTAATAACTATCGTAGGCAGATCTTCTTGTCGGTGACTTTAGCGTCGTTTTCTACGTCGGGCGAGAGGTAACTGTGGTCAGTGCATTGAACTGAAAGCAACGCGAACGGTACAGCTACTATAAGATTTTGAGTCTCCTTTAGAACTTTGACGTCTGCTTTCCAGAGGGATTTGTGAAACTTCATACTAGATTCCTATGCAGCCCAGTCAAGAACTGTATCTTGCCGTGTTCTGTAAAGTTGTTACCAAGTATGTTGTAAATAAATAGCCAAATAATACTGTTATAAGCGATCTAATGATCCTTAACATCAGTGAATTAAGAAGAAATAAGAGAAAACGACGACGGGAATGGACCGAAATCCGGCGAAAAAAAAGAAAGCGAACAGGACCAAAGACAAAATAGCTTCAGAGGAAACAACGGCAAGCAGAGGGAACAGAGGCCCGAAGCAGGGGAAAACCTACGCTGATATACTTCGTGTCATACGAAGTAGTGTCAAGCCAGAGGACGTCAAGGTGGATGTCCGATCCATAAGACAAACAAAGGCAGGAGACGTCCTTGTAGAATAAAAGCGAAAATAGGACGCAACTTGACGGCGCTATTAGATCAGCTATTGGTCAGTTAGGTACAGCCAAGAGTTTAGTACCAACTACTAGCTTAGAGATTAGAGACCTGGACTCTCTAACAGAAGAAGACGATGTGAGGAGCGCACTTGCACGCGAGTTCCCTAACAGTTGTGGAGAACGTAGAATCTTTGTAACAAAGGCAAACAGCATCGGTCTAAAGAAGGCGATTATCACCCTAAACGAAGAGGAGGCCAATCATCTGTGGAAAACCGCAAGAATCAAGATCGGTTGGTTGAGTTGCCGAGTCAGAAGAAGAACTGTCATCACTCGATGCTTCAGATGTCTTGCCTATGGGCACCAAGCTAGAGCATGTAGTGACCCCCAGAAAGAAAGGGACTCTGCTTTAAGTGCGGAAGCCGTGAACATATGGCCAAAGACTGTACCAGCAATCCACGCTGCATACTTTGCACTGACTTGCAACAGACAGGAGAGGACACAAACCACATTTCAGGTTCTAGTAAATGTCCAATATTTCGAAGGGCATTGAACAAGGTCAAACAAAACCGAAATGGTTAAAGTCCTACAAGGGAATATGCATAGAAGTAGGTTGGCCCATGACCTTCTCACGCAAATTACACTGGAACATAACGCTGACATAATCATCATTCGAACAGTACAGAAATAAGGACACACCTACTTGGTATTCAGACAACCTGGGGACAGCGGCTATATGGGTTCCAGATTCTCAGCGGTCCACGTTGACAGCCATGGATGCGGGGATGGCTTCGTATGGATAAAGAGCAACGACATTACGTATGTAAGCTGCTACTTTACACCAAATGAGCGGATAGAAATTTTTCGAGCTAGGATGGATAGACTGGAGGATGTTATACAAACAATGGAAGGCGACATGATCGTGGCCGGCGACTTCAATGCTAAGGCTTTGGAATGGGGCATGCCTGAACCAGACAGTAGAGGAGAGCGAGTGGTTGCGATGTCATCTAAACTGTATCTGGTAGTGCTTAATACTGGGAGGACGTAGAGATTCAGGCGACCTGGATGTAGGGAAACTATTTTAGATATCTCTTTAGCATCAGAACATCTTGTATCAAGGATACGGCAATTGCGCGTCATCGAGGATTATACAGCGAGTGATCATCAGTACATAACTTAAATTTGTCAAGACAGGCGGATAGGAAGAAATGTAACAGACAGGCCACGTAGATGGAAAACGGCAAGAATGGATTTAGAAAAGCTGTCCTCAGTGCTACAAGTGGGTAAACGCGAGATTGAGGAGGCTCTGAAGGGATACCAGGAATGGTGCAGAGATTGCGGTAGAGGCTGTGATGGGGCTGATGCAACGGGCTTTCGATGAATCTATGCCCAGGCAAAGACCTCGAAACAATAGGCGCCCGGTCTACTGGTGGACGGAAGAGATCGCTACTCTTAGAAAGAAATGCCTCAGGCTGAGGCGAAAAGCTCAACGGGCAAGAAGAAGAGGGAGAGAAGCTGACCTTGGAACAGCTGAGCATAAAGCAGCAAAAAAGGACTTGCGCAAAGCTATTAGACGGCAACAGGCTCTTTGTTGGAAATCACTGGGTGAAGAGATGAACCTCGGGGACTAGGTTATAAAATTGTAACTCGCAAGCTCGGAGCTTTTGCGCGGGAAGGGCCACAGGACGCGGAGAGGATGCAAAACATTGTAGATGCCCTTTTCCCATCTCATCCGGTGAGAGAAATAGAGAGAGAAACGATAGAGCCCCCAGAGATCCCGATATTCAGCGAAGATGAACTGATACTAGCAGTAGACTCGCTACAAACTAAAAAGGCACCTGGCCTGACGGCATACCAACAGAGGTGCTGAAGGCTGTGGCGCGGACTCACCCACAACTGTTGCAGTGCATGTTTAACATTTGTCTCAGGGCAGGAGTTTTCTGTTCACGTTGGAAAAGGGCAAGGCTGGTTCTTATCAGCAAAGGCAAAGAGGATGCCAATTCTCCAGCATCGTACAGGCCTTTGTGTATGTTGGACACTGCCGGGAAGGTGCTAGAAAAGTTGATAAAACCTCGTCTTTTGCAGGCAATAAATGACTCTGGAGACTTATCCGACAGACAATATGGTTTTCGGAAGGGCAGGTCTACAGTAGATGCAATTAATAAAGTAGTTGAATCCGCAAGGGTAACCTAACGAGGAAACCACTTCTCGCGGCCAGTATGCCTCTTGGTAACACTGGATGTCAAAAACGCGTTTAACTCAGCGAAGTGGAGTGATATGCTTAACGCTTTGCAACTTACGTTTCGGTTACCCACATATATGTTGCGGATGATTAGAGATTACATGCGTGACAGGACATTACTAAATCAATTTAAAACATGTTAATGTTCGTCATCCATGCTCTGATATACTTATTCATAGATCATCATCCTGTGTTTTGTTGCAAAATTAATATTAATATTAACCCATTTTACTACGTTTTTATTATTGTTATTATTATTAATGTATCAAATTGACGAAGAAAATTGGCTTAGTAAAATCGCCGTGAAAACAAAGGAAACAAAATGCAACATTAAATGAAGAAACCACATGAAATAAAGAATCTAATAAGAAAGGATCACATACACAAATAATACACACTAATTTCTTAAAAAAGTTTGCCTGCATTGGAGTATTAGTTTCATTAATTTTACAGTTAACTGTCAGACTCCATGGAAGTTAAATCTGTATAAATCATACTCACATTGTTGACTCTGATCGTAGCATTGTTGGGTGCGTAATACGCGTTGCCTGGACAGACAGTTACCGCAGCCCAGATGACAGTCATCGTCACACACAGCATGACATGTCATGCCTACACCTGTCATGTTGACTCGTCCGAGTTGGATGCTGTCAGTATGCTATGGCCGTACAGCACAAGAGGACTGAACACTGTTCTTGTGCGTATATATACTTTACCTCAGCAATAATTATTTCGGTAGTAGATATACAAATTAAATGAACTGTACAGTCCGAGAAATTTTATATTTAATGGGAAGCACACAATAGATCGTAATATGATTAAGTTTACATTTTTCAAAATATAAAGTTTATGGTCTATTAGTTGTTGTAAGTTACGGTGTATTGTTTCTGCCAACAAACGGGTTAGTTAATACCTCGATAGTAGGATATTTTAGTCGAAAGTCAATATGTGCCGGGTAGATACTGTAGGTAACATCAGAATGTCCAATGTAAACAAGGAAAACCTGAGACACTGAGTAAATTGTTTCGCAGTAATGAAATTGACCGATCCGTTGCATCCTACGGTCATGGTTGGTGTAATATAAACCACGGGTTGCCTTCCAGCTGTTACCTGTCACGTGGTACCTTGTTATTGGACAACGTGATAGTCCACTGCTAGTGTGCTTAACGTCATTCTGAATATACTTTTCATTCCTTACTTTTCCACAATGTATAACAATATTTTGTTTAAAATTTAATACGTTGTAGAATAGCAAAAAAATCGATTTTCAAAATACTTAGGTGCTTATATGATGTAAATAGGAGACGTGCTTAATACATTTACAAAATTATAATAGTGTTTCTTTTTTATTCATTTCTAGGTTTTTTTGATATAAGCTGTATTACGCTTTCTGTATTTGTGATTAATATTCCTGTGTCTCTTCTCCCTGTCTTCAATCAACTTTTAACCTGCTTTTTTCTTCCTCCTAACCTGGACTCCTTCCATTTTTAACACTTTTGTCTGAAAAACTTTTCTTTCAGTTGCTTCTTCTGCGTTTAATTATATTTGAATGCAAACTTTCTTTGGTAGCAGAGATTAAAAAATATTTCAAGCCAGATTTCATTAAAACGGATGTGAAAGTCGTGATAGTTAAAAGACTCAGATGGATAAATAAATTGAAAACAAAAGTGTGGAAGTGTTCTTTGGATGGTGGTCAAGAAATGTTTGTCAGGTTAGTTAAGAAAGCATTATAACAAATAAATGAATTCAAGTAGCTTACATTGGCAGTCGCTTTTCCTCTAATATAAAGGTGCTGTTGAGAAATTACTTCTAGAATTTTTCAAGTTAACGAAGCGTCTAATAGGAAGTAGAATTTGCTTTCATCCAAGTCGGCGCCGATTAAAATCAGAAAGCAGTTTTCACAACGGATCACAACACGGTTTAAAAACGTAAATTCTGCAGAAAGCAGAATTGTCAATACTTAAAGCTTTTGACTGTAGTGGTAACGTCAGACCCTGTGAATGCCATAAATAAGTTCAGCAAGATATGGAAGGGAAGTTTTATAAACTTTATTAGTGTAATATGGAACGTTTTACTGGTCATTTGGGCATTCGATACGTCGTTTAGTCATTAACAGCAAGGTGGAGGAGAAATCACACCATGAGGATAAGGGCACTGCTGCTATTAAAGAAGGGCGTCGCTTACACAGAACTGAAGAGCTGGCATTGAAGAAATTCATAGAAGAGCAATGAAAACTTATCATGATGGCAACCAAACTTAATGTTAAGAATAAAAACAAAGACATTCATTAATAAAAATTTATCTGGCTTCAAGATACATTTTTTTTCCAGTCTCCAGATCGCTATTATGATTAACTTTGTGCGTGTGTTTTTATGTATAAACATTTTAATCATTTCGACGACCCCTATGTATTAGGGGAATAATACATTTTTTACTGTACCTGAAGATGGGGATTTAGTCCCTGAAACATGTTGTATGTAAAAAACTGAGATCGCATAGTGGATTATACAAGGTAAAAAATTCTTAAGTTAAAAATTTATCTTCTGTTGCTTTCGAAGTCGCCATGCAGGACGTTTTTAGTCGTTTTCAAAGCTGGCAAAAAATTAAGTAATCCTAACACCACAGGCGTTAGTTTTTGTATAGGAATACTCCACAATCCTGCGCTCAACGAATAGAATGGTTGTGGATGACCATCCCAAAACAGCAGGGAGGTTTGAGTTCCGTGGCTAAAAGTCTGTTTTTATATTTTTGTACGTAGTTTTTGTATATGCAATGTTTAATCACTACTATTTTTTTATTTTTTATTTTGTACAGTTACAAAATAGGCATCACACTTCATCCTTTGTTTACAATTCCTGAAGTTCGAGTACGTTTTAATAATTTTCAAGGCAATATTATACGTAGTTTTAAAATATTGATCGTAAAATCGTAACACTGTTAAGAAATTATTTTTGTAAGCTATTCATAGTGTTACGACTGTCTCACTGATCGACGAATGCTGCAGTGGAAAACAAAATACAAGACACCAATGAAATCAATAATAACCAGCTTTAATTATCACAATTAATAAATTGTATTCAACAAGATTGTCTCCTACAACAATTCAAGTAAAAATTGTCGACACGCAATAATAGTGTCTACTATAAAGAATTCCGCACTAATTATATTACAACAACACTTCGCTACAATACTTCTACAAACACTCTATCCGCGCTAAATAGATCACTCAACACCACTGAACCGAGAAGCTGGCTGCTATGGCTTTTTATAGGTAGCACACGCTTTCTAGAAATCTTCCATCCTCAATGTGCACAGCACTTAATGCTGACGCTAATGCGTATATCAAGTGGCCTCTTGAAGAATCTGGAACAAACATTATGCGGCCTTGACTGAGGCAACATCTGGCTACCAGCTATGTGGCAGGGGACGAGTAGAGGACGCTCTCGGCTGTTGTAGACGATTCGATACGGTTCTCGTTACAATATAATCTTGTTTACAACTGTTTGTGGTAAAATCGGAGCAAGTTCAGTTTTTCGAATAATATTTCTGGCATTTTAGTAGAGGGAAAATGAGGATACAAACGCAACACAATGTCAACTAATAGAGTCCCGCACCACCGCTGGACCCGCAGCATCCCAATGGACACAGCATCCGCGACTTTTTCGTTGATCTGCGTCAAGATCCGCGAACCGCTGGACCGCAGCATCCCGATGGACCACAGCATCCGTGAATAAATTTTTTTATTTTTTTAATTTGATGTTATTATTTTTTTAATTAAATTGATTGGTGGGATGAGTTCAATGGACCACCAGCATCCGTGAATATAATTTTTATTTTTTTAAGAAAGCTGATTTGCATATCAGTGGGTGGCGTTGGGTGGGTGGTTTTTTTATTTCATATCAGTGGGTGGTGGTGGGTGGGGGGTGGTTCCAACTCGAAGCATTATAGTGTATATTAAAATATATGATCAGGTGTACCAACCTTTGCATGAGTTCAAATTTGTTGTGTGTTATAATGTATATTAAATCTATATGATCAGGTGTACCAACCTCTGTAGTATTATTATAGTGTATAGATATTTTATATGAGCAGGGTTGTCAACATTTTCTGCGGTGGGGGGAGGGAAATTCAAATATGTGTTATATAGTGTATATATTAAAATATATGATCAGGGTTACCAATCTTAAATTATTGTGTGCGTGTATAGAGCAGATCTACCAACATTTCTTTCTCTTCTGTGGTGGGAAATTCAACTATATATGATCATAATTGTTACTCTCTCTCTCTCACACGGTGTGTATGTCTCTCTCTCTCTCTCTCTCTCGTTGTCAAACGTTATGCTCACCGGCATTATAGTGTATATTAAAATATATGATTAGGTGTACCAACCTTTACATGAGTTCAAATTTGTTGCGTGTTATAATGTATATTAAATCTATATGATCAGATGTACCAACCTCTGTATTATTCGTCCTCTCTCTCTCCCTCTCTCTCTCTCTCTCACACGTTGTGTATGTCTCTCTCGTTGTCAAACGTTGTGCTCAAACTGTGGTCAGTACCGCACGCATGATATGAAATTAGAAAGTTTATTCGACATATATTAACGCCCTCTCTCTCACTCTCTCTCTCTCTCTCACTCTCACTTGTTCAACTGTGTCAACAAATATTAACGTCCTCTCTCTCTCTCTCTCTCTCTCTCTCCTCTCATCTCTCTCTCTCTCTCTCTCTCTCTCTCTCTCTCTCTCTCTCTCTCCTCTCTCCTCTCTCTCTCTCATCTCTCTCTCTCACTTTCACACGTTTCAACTATGCAAGGTTCCATACCCTTTCTCCTGTCTCCCTCTCGTACATTGAGTAGTCAGTGTGATGAATAAATAAATTTAGCACTATCTCTCTTTCGTTGTCAAAAACGTCGTCTTCATTTTCAATGTATTAAATAATTAATTAATAGTTTTATAATGCAGTCAGTGTGATTGATCCTTGTTAGAAATATATATATTTGGCGTCAATGAACTACTTACCTGTTATGTTGTTACAGACAATACTTCTGTTTTAAGGTTGCAGTTTACACACACACATAGGTTCAGTAGTGTATAGCGAAATAAATTAAAATTATACACACACATGAAAACGGCGGCTGAAATTCATACAAATCTTCTGATGTAACAGTTCACAAAATAAATTAATTGTACACATGTTCAGAGGTGTAGAGTGAAATAAAATAAAGTCATAATTTGTTTAATGATTAAATATATTTTAACATTCACAATATAAAATTCACAATTAAATAAATACATTAGAAATTGATATTTTTCGAAAGTTTATATATAATTGTGTGTCGTACTTGTAGAAGAAGCAACCTGCAACATAACAATACAACAACAACATTAAAATCACGTTAAATATCACACCACACACACACACACACACACACGCACACACACGCACGCACGCGCATACGTAACGTAATCACACACATACATACATACAACGTACACACGTTTGGGTTACACCACACGCGCACGCACACACACATATATGCACACGCACACACATACGCATACGCAACGTAATCACACCCCATACATACAACGTACACACGTTTTGGGTTACACCACACGTGCACGCACACACACACACACACAGACGTACACGCACACATACGCAACGCGCCCACACACAGACGCAAACGCAACGTAATCATACACATACATACAACGTGTACACGTTGGTTTGAATCATGTACATGTAGGGCCAATAAACAGATAACAGATTTAAATATGCTATAGTCATTGTAAGACGTTACAATCATTGAAGTGTTTAATAAGTAAATTGTATGTATGTATATATCACTGAATAATAATAATAATAT
The DNA here is from genome assembly GCA_034769895.1 of Magicicada septendecula. NCBI lineage: Eukaryota > Metazoa > Arthropoda > Insecta > Hemiptera > Cicadidae > Magicicada > Magicicada septendecula. The sequence continues at coordinate 71,244,514 of CM068372.1, read as the reverse complement.
AATCGTTCTAGTGTTATCGTTTGCTGCAACAGGTAAAGCAGTTACAAATAATTACATATAGGTTCAGAGGCGTATAGTGAAATAAATTAAAAATCCATTCATCAAAACTTTGTAAATTAGAATCTGCACTGCATTCAAACATACGCACAGAAGCTTTGTATGCAGAATTATGACTGTTACATAATATATATTAGAAAAGTCGACAGAAATTAGTTATCGCCTGCAGCAAAGAATTTTTGTTGTTGTTGTTGTTTTTAACAGGTGGTGTTTTTGCATGTACATACATGCAGAATTATGGCTGTTACATAATATATATTAGGAAAGTCGACAGAAATAGTTATCGCCTGCAGCAAGAATTTTTGTTGTTGTTTTTAACAGATGGTGTTTTTCATCCCCTGAAGCTTTGCCAACAGGTAACACAGTTTACAAATAATTACATATAGGTTCAGAGGTGTATAGTGAAATAAATTAAAAATAGAAATGAATTCCTTATAAGTTAATGTCCTTTCATCAAAACTTTGTAAATTAGAATCTGCACTACAGTCAAACATACACACACACACACACACACAGTGATAAAAATTGTTATTAAAAGTAGTTGTTACCTTAACAAGTACTGTTATCCTACACCGTTGGAGTCCCCAAACCATACGTGGACGAAATTACATGTAGGCATTGATGCCTTATGGACTTGAGTGGGATTGTCGCCCACCTCCCAATCCATAATTCTTATTTTGCAGACACAACATCTTACAGCATCACCGTCGCCTTCGTAAAAGAACCCGGCTTTAGCCAGATCGGACAATTTCACGTTCTCATGCGGGTATATAGGAACGTAAATTTTAATATGCCCACGACGTTTGATGTTGTAATAGCTATTCAGACGGTTTGTAAAAGAATGTACGTATTCGTCCATATCTACCTATAATAATAACAGTACCTGCTTCATTATCATATACATTATGTGCTATATATAAATATATACATAAGGCTTTCAACACACACATCATAAATCCAGAACAGGAAAGGTATTATAACAAATATTACGAAAACAAGTACGTATGGTCACGTACATAGATCAACGTTTAAACAAACAGATTAATACCTGAATAAATTTTTTTTTTTTTTAAACAGGACAGCGTATTATCTATATAACGTTCTGTTTCAGATAAGAATAGTTTGAATATAAAATGAAAGGGTACGTTGTATTTTGTTATGAGAAAATGCATTTCTAAATTTCGTTACATTTGACAAAAGATCTTATTGATCAGACGTATGAGTAATTATATTAATCCTTATGTAGAAAATACGCACGCATTCGTAAAATATAGCACTCAGGTGTAGGGCAATTAATCCTTTTTTGTATTGAACGTATTTAAGTAGGTCTACTCGTGATATCAGTAAATTCTGTCTAAATGTATAGTACATAAACGTACCCAGTAATCGCTTCTTGAGTTACTCGATTGATGTTCATGTTAAACGATTGATGACTCATGTAATAATACAGATTAACCTCGTATAATAATAATGACAGGACAGTGTATTTAGAACACTTAAAATTGGAAATCTACAAACACATCAAAAATATCTGTCAAACAAAAACACCGTTCTTGACAACAGTAACTGACCTAAGCACATGTGCTTCATTAGGCAACAGACCAAAAAATCAAATAGACGACTATAAGCAGAATTTAAATAAAATCTGAATATTCAATAAAATTATGTTAGTAACATATGCAAATCTTTTACTTACCTCTTAAATGTTGTTGTTGTTATACACAATAGTCGATTGTACGATGAGTGTCTCATACAAATGAGAAATAGTGACATGTCGTCTTGTGTGTATATATATATCATACGGCGGTAGCGTACACGTTTGAAAGTTGATACACATTAAATTCTCTCTCTCTCTCACACACATTACAGAGATTGATATTAATTGCATGTATGTTCAGAGGTTGGGTGTCTAAATCGATGCATTTTACTTTCACTTTCTAATTTGACACATGGCTTACTTCCATACATAAATAGCTATCGTCTACGAGTGTTGCTAAACGAAATTAAAAATGTTGTAATACATAACGTCCTGTGTAATAGTATGGTATGTTTTTTAGGACAGCCAAAAGCATGAAAGTATTATTTAAATCTGTATGGAAGTCATATATAAATATCGGGTCAGCGCGACACAACGTAACATGATTCATGTCAACGTCGTATGTATGTGTGTGCGTGTGCGCGCGTGTTTGGTTACGTTGCGTATGCGTCTGTGTGCGTGCACGTCGGATGTGTGATTACGTATGCGTCTGCATTATCGTTATTTTGACTGAGCTATGTTAACTTCACACATGGAAATGTAAAAGCGTCTGAGGGCAAAGTTATGCAAGAGGTTGTTGACGAGAACCAAACACACTTGGATCAGCCAGTAGTGTTTAGGTCATCAGTACATGACGCAACGGTAGTGATAGGTCCAACAAGAATCAGATGTTTTGTATACGTTCTAGGTGAAAAACTACTGGGGATGTCTCTGACTTTAGTTGGAAATAAATAACATTACAGATATTGATATGGTACTATGAGGAGCCTATACGTGAATACTATACATCAGACTGATTGTATCCGTCATTAGCAATCTAACGTTACGACGGCAGTGTGTACGTATGCGTCTGTGTGTGTGTTCGCGTGTGCGTGTTTGGTTACGTTGTGTACGTGTGCGCTCGTTGCGTGTGTACGTGTGTGCGTGTTTGGTTACGTTGCGTATGTATGTGTGTGTGTGATTACGTTACGTATGCGTGTGCGTCTGTGTGTGTTCGTGTGTGCGTGCGTCGGATCATGACCGAGGTGCGTCCTTTATTACATGAGAATATGCAAGTAGAGCAGAGCAGACACGTTTACGCAATATCAAGTGCACACACATACACAAATGCTAATAAACTACATGTAACTATATTACGTCTAACATGAAAATGCAAATTATATTTCCATTACCAAAATCTGACATGTTATACTTCATTATCCTACGTAACATTACAATGTTCTGTCTTTATTGTGTACTGTGACTTAAGCGTGCACACACACACACACACACACACACACACACACACACACACACACCAGGAAGCCACAATAATAATAATAATAGTCAACCAACAACACATATGTACTTCACCAGACAAAAAAACCGGAAGGTTGAGGATGGGTACAAGATAGTACCCGAAACATGTTCCAAAAAAGGAAAAAAAAAAAAAAATAACATCTTGAGGTAAATTTAATTATAAATATATATATATATATATATATATACGGCATTAACAGAATATTATGAGTATACGCGACAGGATTGCCTAGTATCGGCTGAATTGGTGGGAACATCTTTGCCGAATGGATGACTGCCGCATTCCCAAATAATTATGGAACTACAAGCAGAAGGGACGGAGAGGTTTGGGACGTCCGAGGAAGCGCTGGAGTAGCCAGCTCTAGACTCTTTAATTGTTTGAGGCCGGAACACACCATCCTTTGTTTAATCCTTCCAGCTGATTATGATTATGATTACTTCCATTACCGTTTCTTCCGTCAACTCACTGACTACTACACAGAGGTTTTAGCAGAAAGGGACGTTGTTACCTCGATAGGATACTCTGGTTGCCTACTTTACAAATTTAATGTGACTGTAGAGTTAAAAAAGTCGTAACAGCTCGAAGTGTCGAGGTAACGGCGGGAATAGCCAAACTGACAAGTCCACGTCCACCTGTACATTCTCTCTTCCTTCAAATTGACGAATCATCTTCATTCATCTTAATTGTTATTTAAATAAGCAGTCTCTGTAATTCCAACTTTGTCGTGCTTACTTGCTGAACTGCTACCTGTCATGCTTCGGACGAGGCCTTTCAGTGTCTCAATCATTATCAAGTCCAAAACCACGACTAGCTAACCTTCAGCAGGAACGTGGGGGAGGAGCAGACTGAACAAGGTAAAAAGTTCAATACCAATTGTCACAGTTAAGAAATTATTTTTGTAATTATGTAGCGTGCAAACTTACTGATGCGAATTAACGTTTGAGTCATACATACTATGTCTATTGGTGCGTGTATGAAAAGTCTCACTCTTAACATCGTTTAGAAATTGTCATGTAGATGAAACTTTGTCATGTTCCTTCATAGGTTTGTCACCTTCTTTCCACTCTATCGTCTACGAATGACATACTATGTCCACAAACATCGAAATTTCTAGGGTAGAAGTAGAACCCCGCAAACGCTAACTCGTCGGGACTGATAAACGTCACTTCCCAATACTTGAACGATTTTATTCTTTCACTTTCAATACTAAAATCATGAGTAGCCGACATCTTCGCGGTTTGTAATAAACTGACATATTACCCTGACTAGCGTTATTTATTTACTGAGAATGAATGAATACTGAAAAACAAAAGGTACGGTTATAACGCTGGTATTATGTTAATGTGAGACGTATCAATACAAGCTTCGAGGCGACTGCTGTATTGCCATGTCGCTTCACTCCCCGCCCTCCCCGCCTATGACAAAGCATAACCAAGTGTAACGTGCGACAACGCTGGAGGGCAAGGGGCGGGGAAGAGCTGTTACTATTGCGTAACCTCGAAGCTTACAATGCTAAGTCCCGTACTTATAGTGTATCTTAAACGTTTTATATATCAATTTGTAGCGCATGAACGTGTGATAAGTAAGACGTTGTTGCAAGTGAGTGTCGATGTGTGTGTGTGTGCAACTGTACTAAAAAGCTGTTATGCGCATGCGCAAATAATTCAAATGCACTTACGTAGATGACTGAAAAAGAGATGAATTACATAATACATGTACGCTTAGACCAACTATTTGATAGATCAAGAAAATTAAGTTTATTTTCGCACGCACACACGAACACACACAGACGCACACGTACACAACGTAACCAAACACGCACACGCGAACACACACACAGACGCATACGTACACACTGCCGTCGTAACGTTAGATTGCTAATGACGGATACAATCAGTCTGATGTATAGTATTCACGTATAGGCTCCTCATAGTACCATATCAATATCTGTAATGTTATTTATTTCCAACTAAAGTCAGAGACATCCCCAGTAGTTTTTCACCTAGAACGTATACAAAACATCTGATTCTTGTTGGACCTATCACTACCGTTGCGTCATGTACTGATGACCTAAACACTACTGGCTGATCCAAGTGTGTTTGGTTCTCGTCAACAACCTCTTGCATAACTTTGCCCTCAGACGCTTTTACATTTCCATGTGTGAAGTTAACATAGCTCAGTCAAAATAACGATAATGCAGACGCATACGTAATCACACATCCGACGTGCACGCACACAGACGCATACGCAACGTAACCAAACACGCGCGCACACGCACACACATACATACGACGTTGACATGAATCATGTTACGTTGTGTCGCGCTGACCCGATATTTATATATGACTTCCATACAGATTTAAATAATACTTTCATGCTTTTGGCTGTCCTAAAAAACATACCATACTATTACACAGGACGTTATGTATTACAACATTTTTAATTTCGTTTAGCAACACTCGTAGACGATAGCTATTTATGTATGGAAGTAAGCCATGTGTCAAATTAGAAAGTGAAAGTAAAATGCATCGATTTAGACACCCAACCTCTGAACATACATGCAATTAATATCAATCTCTGTAATGTGTGTGAGAGAGAGAGAGAGAATTTAATGTGTATCAACTTTCAAACGTGTACGCTACCGCCGTATGATATATATATACACACAAGACGACATGTCACTATTTCTCATTTGTATGAGACACTCATCGTACAATCGACTATTGTGTATAACAACAACAACATTTAAGAGGTAAGTAAAAGATTTGCATATGTTACTAACATAATTTTATTGAATATTCAGATTTTATTTAAATTCTGCTTATAGTCGTCTATTTGATTTTTTGGTCTGTTGCCTAATGAAGCACATGTGCTTAGGTCAGTTACTGTTGTCAAGAACGGTGTTTTTGTTTGACAGATATTTTTGATGTGTTTGTAGATTTCCAATTTTAAGTGTTCTAAATACACTGTCCTGTCATTATTATTATACGAGGTTAATCTGTATTATTACATGAGTCATCAATCGTTTAACATGAACATCAATCGAGTAACTCAAGAAGCGATTACTGGGTACGTTTATGTACTATACATTTAGACAGAATTTACTGATATCACGAGTAGACCTACTTAAATACGTTCAATACAAAAAAGGATTAATTGCCCTACACCTGAGTGCTATATTTTACGAATGCGTGCGTATTTTCTACATAAGGATTAATATAATTACTCATACGTCTGATCAATAAGATCTTTTGTCAAATGTAACGAAATTTAGAAATGCATTTTCTCATAACAAAATACAACGTACCCTTTCATTTTATATTCAAACTATTCTTATCTGAAACAGAACGTTATATAGATAATACGCTGTCCTGTTTTAAAAAAAAAAAAAATTTATTCAGGTATTAATCTGTTTGTTTAAACGTTGATCTATGTACGTGACCATACGTACTTGTTTTCGTAATATTTGTTATAATACCTTTCCTGTTCTGGATTTATGATGTGTGTGTTGAAAGCCTTATGTATATATTTATATATAGCACATAATGTATATGATAATGAAGCAGGTACTGTTATTATTATAGGTAGATATGGACGAATACGTACATTCTTTTACAAACCGTCTGAATAGCTATTACAACATCAAACGTCGTGGGCATATTAAAATTTACGTTCCTATATACCCGCATGAGAACGTGAAATTGTCCGATCTGGCTAAAGCCGGGTTCTTTTACGAAGGCGACGGTGATGCTGTAAGATGTTGTGTCTGCAAAATAAGAATTATGGATTGGGAGGTGGGCGACAATCCCACTCAAGTCCATAAGGCATCAATGCCTACATGTAATTTCGTCCACGTATGGTTTGGGGACTCCAACGGTGTAGGATAACAGTACTTGTTAAGGTAACAAACTACTTTTAATAAACAATTTTTATCACTGTGTGTGTGTGTGTGTGTGTGTATGTTTGACTGTAGTGCAGATTCTAATTTACAAAGTTTTGATGAAAGGACATTAACTTATAAGGAATTCATTTCTATTTTTAATTTATTTCACTATACACCTCTGAACCTATATGTAATTATTTGTAAACTGTGTTACCTGTTGGCAAAGCTTCAGGGGATGAAAAACACCATCTGTTAAAAACAACAACAAAAATTCTTGCTGCAGGCGATAACTATTTCTGTCGACTTTCCTAATATATATTATGTAACAGCCATAATTCTGCATGTATGTACATGCAAAAACACCACCTGTTAAAAACAACAACAACAAAAATTCTTGCTGCAGGCGATAACTATTTCTGTCGACTTTCCTAATATATATTATGTAACAGCCATAATTCTGCATGTATGTACATGCAAAAACACCACCTGTTAAAAACAACAACAACAACAAAAATTCTTGCTGCAGGCGATAACTATTTCTGTCGACTTTTCTAATATATATTATGTAACAGTCATAATTCTGCATACAAAGCTTCTGTGCGTATGTTTGAATGCAGTGCAGATTCTAATTTACAAAGTTTTGATGAATGGATTTTTAATTTATTTCACTATACGCCTCTGAACCTATATGTAATTATTTGTAACTGCTTTACCTGTTGCAGCAAACGATAACACTAGAACGATTATATTATTATTATTATTCAGTGATATATACATACATACAATTTACTTATTAAACACTTCAATGATTGTAACGTCTTACAATGACTATAGCATATTTAAATCTGTTATCTGTTTATTGGCCCTACATGTACATGATTCAAACCAAACGTGTACACGTTGTATGTATGTGTATGATTACGTTGCGTTTGCGTCTGTGTGTGGGCGCGTTGCGTATGTGTGCGTGTACGTCTGTGTGTGTGTGTGTGCGTGCACGTGTGGTGTAACCCAAACGTGTGTACGTTGTATGTATGGGTGTGATTACGTTGCGTATGCGTATGTGTGTGCGTGTGCATATATGTGTGTGTGCGTGCGCGTGTGGTGTAACCCAAACGTGTGTACGTTGTATGTATGTATGTGTGTGATTACGTTACGTATGCGCGTGCGTGCGTGTGTGTGCGTGTGTGTGTGTGTGTGTGTGTGTGTGATATTTAACGTGATTTTAATGTTGTTGTTGTATTGTTATGTTGCAGGTTGCTTCTTCTACAAGTACGACACACAATTATATATAAACTTTCGAAAAATATCAATTTCTAATAATGTATTTATTTAATTGTGAATTTTATATTGTGAATGTTAAAATATATTTAATCATTTAAACAAATTATGACTTTATTTTATTTCACTCTACACCTCTGAACATGTGAACAATTAATTTATTTTGTGAACTGTTACATCAGAAGATTTGTATGAATTTCAGCCGCCGTTTTCATGGGTGTGTATAATTTTAATTTATTTCGCTATACACTACTGAACCTATGTGTGTGTGTAAACTGCAACCTTAAAACAGAAGTATTGTCTGTAACAACATAACAGGTAAGTAGTTCATTGACGCCAAATATATATATTTCTAACAAGGATCAATCACACTGACTGCATTATAAAACTATTAATTAATTATTTAATACATTGAAAATGAAGACGACGTTTTGACAACGAAAGAGAGATAGTGCTAAAATTATTTATTCATCACACCGACTACTCAATGTACGAGAGGGAGACAGGAGAAAGGGTATGGAACCTTGCATAGTTGAAACGTGTGAAAGTGAGAGAGAGAGAGAGAGAGAGAGAGAGAGAGAGAGAGAGAGAGAGAGAGAGAGAGAGAGAGAGAGAGAGAGAGGACGTTACTATTTGTTGACACAGTTGAAACAAGTGAGAGTGAGAGAGAGAGAGAGAGAGAGAGAGAGAGAGGGCGTTAATATATGTCGAATAAACTTTCTAATTTCATATACATGCGTGCGGTACTGACCACAGTTTGAACACAACGTTTGACAACGAGAGAGACATACACAACGTGTGAGAGAGAGAGAGAGAGGGAGAGAGAGAGGACGAATAATACAGAGGTTGGTACATCTGATCATATAGATTTAATATACATTATAACACGCAACAAATTTGAACTCATGTAAAGGTTGGTACACCTAATCATATATTTTAATATACACTATAATGCCGGTGAGCATAACGTTTGACAACGAGAGAGAGAGAGAGAGAGAGAGACATACACACCGTGTGAGAGAGAGAGAGTAACAATTATGATCATATATAGTTTGAATTTCCCACCACAGAAGAGAAAGAAATGTTGGTAGATCTGCTCTATACACGCACACAATAATTTAAGATTGGTAACCCTGATCATATATTTTAATATATACACTATATAACACATATTTGAATTTCCCTCCCCCCACCGCAGAAAATGTTGACAACCCTGCTCATATAAAATATCTATACACTATAATAATACTACAGAGGTTGGTACACCTGATCATATAGATTTAATATACATTATAACACACAACAAATTTGAACTCATGCAAAGGTTGGTACACCTGATCATATATTTTAATATACACTATAATGCTTCGAGTTGGAACCACCCCCCACCCACCACCACCCACTGATATGAAATAAAAAAACCACCCACCCAACGCCACCCACTGATATGCAAATCAGCTTTCTTAAAAAAATAAAAAATTATATTCACGGATGCTGGTGGTCCATTGAACCTCATCCCACCAAATCAATTTAATTAAAAAAATAATAACATCAAATAAAAAAAATAAAAAAAATTTATTCACGGATGCTGTGGTCCATCGGGATGCTGCGGTCCAGCGGTTCGCGGATCTTGACGCAGATCAACGAAAAAGTCGCGGATGCTGTGGTCCATTGGGATGCTGCGGGTCCAGCGGTGGTGCGGGACTCTATTAGTTGACATTGTGTTGCGTTTGAATCCTCATTTTCCCTCTACTCATTTTGTAAAATTATTTTTAATAATAATTCTGTCCACCAGAGGCGTAAGACATCATGTCACGTACACTTTACTTTACAGGACAGCTAAAAAAACATTTTGTTTGCTTCAAGAAGCAATGTGAGATAGTGTTATTTTAAACATGCGTATTAGCTGCATAAAATACACTAAATCGTTCAAACGTGTTGGTAATGGACAAGTACACCTTTTGTATCACGGCGCTTCGGGTGTCGAAACCTGACGATACTAATTGAACACTGGCTTAGAGATGCGCAGTGTACAAACACCTCGTTGCGAGGCTAACAATTTTCATTCATTTCGCACATGCGCACAACTGTCTTGTACAGTGTTTCATAGTGTGAACATCGAGTGGAACAAATTTGGCGATAAGAATGGAACTATGTGTGTGACAGAGAGGGAAATAAGATGAAAACGAGATAGTGAACTGTTATCGCGTCGTCTCTCTTCTCTTCTCTCTAGATAACTTAGCTAGAGGGGGTAATTCATGCATTGGGTCGGCGCAGATAACTGTTCAGGAATGACTGTCGGGGCTTATACCTAAGAAGTAGAATTCTATTACGTCATCAGTGAATCATATATTACGTTTTCTTTTGTACACATTATAATTGTAACATAAACATTTATTACACAGAATTAGAATAACTTTCGTCAGCAAAAGTTCGTCGATACGAAGGATTCGTACAGTATTCTGCATCCGCAGTCATGGCGTAAATCCAGTCAACGAAGTAGGAGACCTTGGCGAAGTTGGCGGGCTGAATGAGCTTGCTGGGCCAGTGACATCCCTTCCCCATCGAAACCACTCCTGTGACATAAAACTGTGGTGTTAAGTATCAGTGTCTCGTGTTATGTTAAACGTGCCTCTCAGATATCATAAAACACGAAGTTTAAAATTTTAGTATTTAAAACTTCTGAGTTTAAGAAATTCAAGCGAAATGGTGAGGAAAGCGAGACTTACGTAAATGTGTATTAATACAAAATGTTTACAAATGATGAAGCCAAACGACGGGAAATGGTGCTACTGATTCAACTGAAGGGAAAACATCTAATACAAATATGTCAAAAAATGCTTTGTTTTCGGTCTGGATGTGTTATTTTAATAAAATGATTTAAATGTGTGCCCCAATCTACTGGAGAGGATGAGTAATGCCTTATGGTCTCATTCCTTGATGATGGAAAATATCCAGCCTCACATCCAAGTGGTGGGGGATGGGCAATACCTACAGGTGGCTCCGGTATAACCTGTCCCTCATCTACTTGTCATTGTCAAGTAGAGGTTATGGCACCCTCTTGCCCTTGGTGTGAGAAATTGCCAATAACACGGATGATCAACGGATTGGTCAACTTCGTAGGATGTGGGAGATAAGGAGAAAGCACCACATTAAAGATCTTTATAGATATCTCAACATGGAAACTGGTCTCTTTAGTCTGGTAAGACAGCCAGTTTATGGGAGGACACACAGACAGAAAATCGCGCTGGACGTTAAGCCTGAAGGTGGCTGCCCTACAATATGTCTTACCCTGCGATATGCTAGTAACATATCCAGGGGACAAATTCACTACTAAATTGCCTCAAATAAGGATTAGCCGGACGGATCAAAAGTTGTTGACGACAGCTGTGTATAAAAGAAAAAATACCACTTGGTATTCCGGAACAGTTTAAAATTGGCGTAATGGAACGTAAGACGGCTTGCACATAAGGAGATCGAACTTAAACGGGAACTTAATTTAATGGATGTAGATATTGCCAATCCACCAAATTGGAGGACAACGTACAGTATTAGTATAGAGTGGCGTAGCTGCTGGGAAGCGTGCAGCTGCAGGAGTAGCAGTAATGATAAAGAACCGATTCAAAAACACGATTCGTAGTTAGGGGGAGTGGGGGCACTATAAGACACGGATAACAATGAGACATTGATAATTTTCCTCAGACTGGTAACACTAGAGCGCTAGCAATATTGTGGTAAGCAGTGGTACTACATGCAGTAATGTGACTGTGTTGTTGAAGTCATTACATGCAGCAGTTTGTTTTTATAAAATATTTCTTACTCTAAGGTAAGAAAAGTATATTTTTAATAAATGAATTTTTGTGTTAAACGTTTTTTATTATTTCATTAAGTGTAATAATGATATTACCACTGTCAATTGTATCAGTTTGTGTATATTAATACGTATTTTGAAGTTTGTAGGTTAGCTGAAAATGCTAGTTCTTCCTCATTATTTCAACATGGGGAACAATGAGACATGAAATGTAGAAACACTATGAGACTTCTCATTGTGCTCCTTCCAATAACCAGTGTTACTTTGGTATAAAATACTCTACATTGGGAAACAATACAGCTAAATTGATATTACAAAATCCAGCAGTTTTAACCATTAAACTTACTTTTGCTAAAATAAAAAAAACATATTTTTTAACCTGAGCTACTTAAAAAACTAACTATATGTAGATTCATTTGTATTTAAAATTATATAAACAAATATAAATATGTATACACACTGTGACGGTAGTGAGGCATACGTCTGCTCACCGGTACCCGCGAACACCTGGCGGCGCGTGACACCAGACGCAGCGAGCCAATCAGGGATCAGCAGCCGAGACGTGACACCTGACGTGTTCGGAGCGAGTCAATCAGCGATCCCGGTCAGGGCATAAAAAGAGCACCGCTAGAATTTTTTTCGTACTCCATCGCCATGCACTTCATCTCCTCTCCTCTATCGGACGACATCGACGAAGAGTCAACCGGAAGGAACAGCCGAAGAGTGGAACCGAAATTCTTGCATTCTTCGCCCTGTACCGCGCCAGCGTCGGACTTCGCTGGGCCGGCAGCGGACTCGACGCAACCGATGCCGAAAGAAGAGGAGGACTGCAGCCGCCGAACATCTCAGCGCGGCTCGGGCGGAACTAACATCACAACGTTTTCGCCGCACGGTTCTTTTTAGGGTCACCAAAATAACTAAGAGTTGTACGATTGGCGCCATTTCTCATGCGACAAGCCTTTTGTCCTGTGATAACACCTACGTATTTCTATGTAATCCTATGTAGGTGAATGTTTGTGTGTATAAATGTAGGCCTATATAACCTAAATAGCCATTGAAATGCACTTAAAATTAACTTTTATTCCTTTAAGTTTCAGAAAATGGTATGACGTTATTTGCGTAAAACACAAAAGTGGTCCGTCACTTCCAAAGCTACACAAGATGAAGTAAATATGGTTATTAATGATGGATTTAGTATTCGAAGAGGGCAGAGATGAAATAAATTTTCCACCAAAATAAATTGGAAACAACTGACTGCCATCGTCTAGCATATGAAACTGCTATAAAAATAATATTACAAAACTTCCTGATTCTTGGGATACTAGTAACTTAGTAGAAATCAATTAGTTGCAATGGTTTATGAAAAGTAATAATCATCTTAGTTTACCTCTTCTGTACAGGAAATTCCAACCCCCATGACCACCAGTAGAGAACCTTATGATAGTGCAAACCTGAAAACGTTTATTAGCCTAGCTGTACTTAAAGAGTATCCTAAAGCAGGTCCACGAAAACTTTCTAACAGGGGTAGAGAAAAGGTAAAACGCATTGTTGTAACCGATAGGCCCGATAATTGCTTTGTGTGATGCACTGAGGAAAGTGCCCAAACGTGCTCAAACCCCCAAAAAATATGTCAGATAGAGAGTGAAGATTCCGATGAACCAGTATCATTATAACAATCTTCATCTTCTTATTTATGTTTAGATGAAACCTTTTCTGACTTAAAAGAACCACAATGGTTTGAAGATTATAGGGAACCAACCGAAAGGGATTTTGTTCTTTTGCAGTTCCTTACAAAGCGTAGTGAAATTTATTATGTTGGTAAATTAATAAGCAATAAATCATACGATGACAAATTTGATATAAGCTATTTAAGAATATCAGAAGAATGTCAGAAGTTTAAGTATTCAGACATTCCTGAAATACAGCTGTGTTATTAAAAGATATAAAAATTTGATCGCCTCAGGCAACATTTTATGTGCAAACAAAGAGGCAAAAGAGTTATTTTAAATTTGCCGTTAGTTTCCATTTTTTAAATATTAAGTAGTGTTTTGCATATTTTGTAACTGATTTTTATAATGTTTTTATAAAAGGTCATGTGATGGTTTTAATAGTAATGACAAAGTTATGGTACATAACAGAAACGATGTTATTATAATATACAAATACATACTACTTAGTTGTATTAAGATAAAAACAGTTTTTTTAATTGTTACATAATTAATTAGTACAGTGACAATTTGCGAGTTTTGTTCCTGTTTTAAGTAACAGTTAATAGTTAATTAATAGTTACAATTAATAGTTAATAATAATACCTTGGTCATTTCAAATTGTTATTTGTCATTAAGTTAATTTGGTAATTAGTGAGTTCATTGTTGTTTGTATTTTGTTTCCACTGTACCATGCGACGACCAGTGAGACCTTCGTAACAGTATCAACTATTGTATAGGCCTACATATTTATGCTTTACACCAACTTTGTCACTACTTATTGCCACACTGCTAAATACTTGGTTCTTGACGAGGCCTTTCGGTGTCTCCACCATCTTCAGGTCTTAAACGACATCAGGGGACACCAAAAGGCCTCTTCACGAACGAAGTATTTAGCAGTGTGGCAATAAGTAGTGAAAAAGTTGGTGTTACGATGGCTGCTAATAAAACTAACAAAACTGGATTTTTGCTTTACTACTATATATGAGTGGTCGTGCGTTTCAGACATGAGTTTTCAAGTGGGCTAAAGACAGTATTGTTCAGTAGAATGAACATTCTTAAAAAACGGTAAACAACCTAAAAAAAACTTTAAACAACTGCTGATGGAGCCAATAATAGCAAATTAATGTAAATTCAAATAGTGTACGTGGTTCGAGAAGAATCTACCGTTTTCTCGGTGGCGCGCCGAGAGTAATTGCTTAGTTACAGGCAACTGAATCACACTGGAAGCTGTGTCAACGCCCGTCCCGCAGACCGAGTGCCGCTACGTCACACGGATTGCCTAACTCACGGGCGTAACAACACATACAAACACGTAGAGACATGCACGGTGATTTGTCAGTTGCTTTTTGTGTTTCTTTTAATAAATTCATTTGTAATTTGTAATATTTTTAATAATCTACACGTTACTTACCTATTTGCGCCATGACGCCATTACCTACATCAGTAAACAGCGGTCCGCCGCTGTCGCCCTGGAAACGAAATATTATTTATGTATCTTTAATATTTATATATATAATTATGTTTATTTATATTTATATTTACGTTTATGTATCTTCAATGTTGGACATACCATTTTGAAAACAATGATTCGTTTGAGACGTAGTTTTAATGTATTATTAAAAAGTAATTCCTTTTAATTAATCTAGAACTGCATGTCACAAAACAGGGGATTTTATAACATATATTACCTCATAACAAAGGTAGCATAGTTTTGAACAAAATCAAACGTTAAACTAAAAGCGAAATTCATAGTAAAAATTGAATGTACAAACAGAATGGCCTGCTTGTAACAAAGTTTGTGTATGCCAGAAAAGATATTTTATTTCAATACAACAATAAGTTTTTACACCACACGTCTCACAAGACTAATTTAGCCACACACTGACTAAATAATAAACTCTAATTTACAGACATTCAAAATATTAAACTAACAACAAAAATTACAGAAAAAAGTAACCTAATGTAAAAATTTAATTAATGCATGTTCATATATTTAAACACAAAAATTCACTAAATAAAGAACAAATTCAAATAAAAACAATTAAAAATTAAAATGACTTATTTAGAATGTATAACATTATTAAATATTATTCCGATAAACCGTACAGTTTTCAATATGACAGTTAAAATATATTATTTTTAATATGACGGTATTAAAACAGCTAGAAATGTCACGACAGTCAGAAAATTTAAACGGAAATTCACATTGTCTATTTATTAAATAGGCGTACAAAATTCCTTATGACTATGAGGTTTTTGTCTGCGAAACACACGTAAATTAAACTTATAATATAACTTACTTGCAAGTATACACTATATATACGTGTTGTGTGTGTGTGTGTGTGTGTGTGTGTGTGTGTGCGCGTGCGTGCGTGCGTGCGTGCAACGAGTAAAATAAGGAGGGAGTCAATTATCGTTTGTATAAGAGTGTGATCAGGATGTTTTTGTGATAGTTGGGGAGGGGAGAGAAATTCGTTAGTACACCCAATTGAATGAATTTTCAGTTTTGGCTTCGACAAGTAGGCTAGAGTTCACTGGAACATAATTCAACAGCGAGAGTCTTCAGGATGAAAAGGGAACTATAGAAAGAAGCTCACAATACAAAACAGTAAACCAACACCAAGTTGCAAACAGCTGACGACATCGATAGCTATGCGTAAGCTTCAAGGCCTGTGTTTATACTGTCGGGGCCGGTAAGCTGTGGCCCAGATTGTCTACATACACTTCCAGACGTTTCAGTCCGTAACCGTGATGGAGACTTGTCTTCAATAACGCGGTAACACTGACCACAAACACTCAGGAACGAATACAATAAACGATTTTTTACATGTTTAGCTTTTTACAATTTAGTCCGGCCTCTTCAGATTTTGTTAGGATTTTTGTCTGAACAATTTGCACGTAGCATTATGATAAAAGTACAGTACTTTTTTATACTTGAAAAAAGGTACTAAATCTGTAAAAAAATTTACGGTCTAGATTTTTATATCCTTTACCTTTAGTATGTTTAAGCATTTTTTGATATTATTGTTAATCTCTGTATTATCATCAAAGCCGCTAAATATTGATATTCAGTTCAAATTTTGAGATTTAATTATTTCGTTAAAATTTAAGTGTTTAGTTAAAAAAGATTAAATTTATTTACCACCTTTGCACCGGGAAATGTCCCTGGGGAGGGTGACACGATTTTCCAACATACACACACGCACATTTATATGAAATGTATATTTTCAAGAAAGTTATATTATTAGTTTAATTTACGTACGTTCCTTTAATTAAGGGATTTAGTTAAGGGATAAGCATTAAAGGATATAGGTTAAGAGATCATCTACAAAACGACAACATAAGGGAAGATGTGAAGTTACAGTCGGTTCTGGATAGAATACAGGAATACAGGCAGAATTAGAAGTTCCATGTGGAACGCATGGTAGACACGCGTATTCCTAAAGAAGCGTTTACATATAGGGCAATGGCAGTGAGAGATCGTGGAAGACCCTGCAAAAATTGGTCAGAGGCTCTGTGAATTCGGAACTGGCTATAACTCAAGCCATGTAGTGAAGAAGAAGAAGAAGAAGAAGAAGAAGAAGAAGAAGAAGAAGAAGAAGAAGAAGAAAAACAACAACAACAACAACAACAACAACAACAACAACAATTTAGTTTCAAGTACTGTTGATTCATTTTCTTCACTACGCTTTACGCAGGCCTATATTTGTAATAAGATCATTTGTTAAACTGAAAATCTCTTAAAATCTCTGTGTTATTTTGCTTTTACATTACATAAGATTTTTCCAATACCTTACAGTTACCACCGTACTGGCTATATGCGCACAGAATATCGTCTCCAACCGGCCCGAAAGGACACTGAATCTTCTCTAGGACTGTGACATCCACTTTCTTGAGGTATCTGTGAGGCTGCCATATAGTGTTGTCAGCTCCCCAGCCAATAGTTGTGGCTTTTCGTCCAGTAAAATCATCACCTGTTATTGTAAATGGATATTGTAAAAAAGCACTTAAAAAGTAGTAAAAAGCATTGTAACATATGTCTAATAACATATGTCTGAGTATGTAGAAAGAATCTTTTATTTTAAATAAGCATGTATTATTTAGAGTTATGTGTGTTTTACGACTGCAATTTTTAATGTTTCACTTTTAGATAACTTGTTACCTGGGTGATCCTCCCCGACTGTAACATAAATTCTAGTTACCAGTTGTATCTTGTCCCTAACTCATGCTTGCTTCTAGGACCACTGTTACTCCGGTTTTTTCGGGGACTCCAATATTTTGACTTGTCATCATCATCATCATCTTCACGGATTAAACCAAGGATGGTTTGTTCCGGTCTCAAATAGTCAAAGATTAGAGCTGGTCACTCCAGCACTTCCTCGGACGTCCCATACCTCTCCGTCCCCTCGGCTTATAGTTCCAAAGTTGTTTGGGGATGCGGTAGTCGTCCGTTCGGCATAGATTTTCCCAACAATTCACTCGATACTGGGCGATCCTGTCGAGTATACTACTTATAATATTCAATTCCTGCCGTATATCTGTGTTTCTTCTACGATCATGGAGAGTATACCCTGCCACGTGCCTGAGAAATCTTATTTCAGCCGCTTGGATGAAGTCCAATTCTCAGACCCATAAAAAAATGGGGAAGAGCCATAAGCTTGTAGAATTTTAGGTGTGTTCTAGCAAAATGTAGTTGTAGTATTATTACTTGTCTCCAGCAAAATACTTTTACTAACATTTGTCAGTCACTTTTTGTAATATTTACAAGCATATTGTTTGTTCCTGATCAAATAATAATCAAGGGTTATAAAAAATGCACTCTTTAATACATGAAATAGGAAGACAGTACAGGCCTACTGCCAGAGTTCTTTGTACACTTACAAAATTTTGACTTGTGGTAGAAAGTGTGTTAACTTGTTAGCTTTTTTCAACTGTTTTTAATGTTGCAACTTTTACTGTCGACAGTTATTAAACATACCTGACAAGTGACATTCACTGAAATGAGTGCTTTTACATTTTCTATGTATTTACTAGGTTTTCTTTTAAAAATAAAACAGTTGTTGTGTATTTTCACGAGTTGACACTGGCGTTAAATAACGTTTACTTTGTGGAAAACTAATAAGTTCCTAAAATGATGATGCCATGTTTTTTGAGGTAGTATCCTAGTGTCCTCTGTTTTCAAAGCAAACGTTTCCAATTTGGCTGTAATAACATGCTATCCCTATTATTTTGTGACGTGTACACTGTACTCTTACTAGTACAGCCTTAGCCGCAGTAGCTGTCTTAGCGTTACCAGCCGTAATGGTGAAATCACTAGACAAAGAGAGGACACAGGGAGAAGGCGCTGGGACTAGACTGAAGATAAACGAGATCTGCTTAAGATCTGCTGGACCACTACCAATCAACAAACACCGTTTGCGGTTACAATGATGTAAGTAACTAGATATCAAGCGTATGATACAACGTAGACAAGTAATAAATTTATCACCTGTAGGTTTAGTAAGCGCCATTCTTCCTATCATTGTCTCTAATTCCTCCTCAAGTTACACTGGAGTAAAGACGCCATGTAGATACTCCCCCTCTCCAGGAAATGGCTGGTATACAAGACAACCGGTTAATTGGCCGGCACTCTCGATTTTCGACCGGAGCAGTTCAACCTTCCCTTCATTTCCGGCTTCGGACGGATCTCCAGCTTCCTGAGTCCTGGTGGAGACAGCCCTGCTGTATCTGCGCGACTGGTCACTGGATTGCGGACAGAATGTCCGCTAATCGATAACAAACCGGTGGGCGAGATTGTGAGAGAGACCATATCTCCCAGCCCAAGTGTAGGTCGTTTCTCCGACGACGACACGGTCGCTTTCATATCGGTTGGGGCGTCAGGCTAAGAGCCAAAAATACACTGTTTATGCTTTGTTTTCTTTATTTTCAGCCAGTAAAATCGGTCTTCCTCCACGTCATACCGGGTAAACGTGCCACGGTTTCGGCCATCGCGCTAAATGACTCTTATTGTTGACAACGCTTCCCCTGCTTTGCTCATGTTGCGTGAGTATCGTAACCACCTTTTTCAAGCGTCTAATCTCGGCTTCCAGTCGGTTAGCCGGCTAAGCTGACCATAAAATTTGGGTAGGAGGCAAGACGGTCAAATTTTGTCATTTCAGGGATGCAAAACCATCGCTGGGGGTCGCAGCCTTCCAGATCTCATCTAGTAATTATTTCTACACCTTCACTTCAGGCCCTGACCTTGTGTTCTCGTGTCTTTACGCGTATACCAACTTGGAGATCTTGAAAGAAATCAGCAACCAGGAGTGTCCAAGACAATCGATTTTACGGCTGTACATACCTACTACTACTCTCAGGTGGCGGCCCTATTCCTAAGGCCAAGGACCCTATTCCTTGTCAACAAGGACAAACAGGTAAAAGCCTGTTCCCTTTGGTCCGGCTGTTCGGCTTTTACATTTCCGTGAAACGAAAGTGTGACCTGGCCCCAGATTTACCATTTCACATATCGCACTTATGTCTGTCGCATTATCTCGGCATGCTTCAGATATCTGGCAGATCAGTTACTTAACCCAGTATTATATGACAGGAGAAAAAATATCACTGCGTAAACTGCAGACACGGACGTGTTCTGGCTGCTGAGGAATGTTGACCTGAAGCGCCAAGAACATCACGCCTTTTACCTCTACTATCATGACCGTAAAATCTCAGTTGCAGCAAGGTCCGCACTCCCACTCCTGCTCCAATTGCAGTCTCGTTCCTCTAAAGCGAAGGGCCCGCTGGTCACGCAACTTTCATCTGCAAAGAAAGCTGGAAACCCTGAGCCCCGGCATATCAGCAACACGTCCAATCTGACACCGCATTACCGAAGTCAGTTAAAATAGTACATTCCTGAAATAGAAAGTTGACTGTAAGGTTGTGTCTTGCACCCGAATTTCGAGTCTGAAATCAAGATGTTTGCGATCCGGCTATATACAAATCCGAGGTTTTGCAAAATTTTGCGACGTTGGTGTTTACTGAACTCAAAAATTTTTGATTATCCAATTAAGTTTACTATAACGGACAGCTGAATCGAGCAACTTTGGGGGAACTCGGCTGTCGCTGCCGTAAAAGCACGAGAATTTACTGCAATCGAGATCCACGTAGCTTTTGGTGGCAGTAATAAACTATTGTAGGCGGATCTTCTTTCCGGTGACTTTAGTGTCGTCTTCTACGTCGAACATAAGGTAATTACGGTTAGTGCATTGAACTGAGAACATCGCAAATGGTATAGCCTTTTGACTACTCCTATAACATTTTGAAACTTCTTTATACCTTTGATATCTGATTTCCATAGGTATCTATAAAATTCCACATCCAATAACTGTGGTTGCCATTAAGTAAAATCGTACCTAGTATGCTGTAAATCATCATCATCATCATCATCTTGAAGGATTAACCCAAGGATGGTTTGTTATGGTCTCAAACAAGCAAAGATTAGAGCTGGTCACTCCAGCACTTCCTCGGACCTTTCCGTCCCCTCGCCTTATAGTTCCATAGTTGTTTGGGGATGCGCCAGTCATCCATTCGGCAAATATGTTTCCACCAATTCAGCCGATACTGCGCGATCCTGTCGCGTAATCTCATAATATTCAGTTCCTACCGGATACCTGTGTCTCTTCTATGATCATGGAGAGTATACCCTGCCACGTGCCTGAGAAATCTCATTTCAGCCGCTTGGATGCTACTGGCCTGGCTTTCGTTAAAGTCCAATTCTCAGACCCATAAAGAAGTGTGGGAAGAGTCATCACCTTGTAGAATTTTACGCATGTTCCTTTAATTGCTGACTTAAGGGTTCGCCTAATGTTCCCGCACATAGGGTTAAAATTACGTAACTTATTCACAACGTTGTTGCTTGAATTTTAAGACACATTGTAGCCTAGGTATTTAAAATTTCTAATTTGTGCTAGGACAGTACCATCTACAACAATTTTTGCCCGTACGGGATCGGTTCCACGAAAAGCCATCACCTTGGTCTTAAAATATTTACGCTTATGTTGTAAATAAACAAGCATATTATACTGTTATAAACGATCTAGTAATCCTTAACATCAGTGAATTGCGTACACCAACACACCAATATCCTATGTAGCAACCTAGGCGCACGCCTTATTTTGTCTACACGCTGTTGGCCCAGGCGCACCTTCACTTTTGTCCCGGATACAGACTGAATATTAATCTTCTGTCTTTGCAGGCAACGACGATATTGCTCTAGCTTTTACCACTTTACCCGGTGGACAAAAAATGTTTCCATTATCTATTTTAAACTGTTATATTCTACTATAATGTAAATTATAATTGAAATCGGAAGTACCTTTATTTGGAAGACACACTGGCCGTACATAGCTGTTAAATTCTATTGGCGTGTGAAGCTTTAGTACAGCGATGTCGTTAAGTTTAGGCGGTACAGAGTGTCGGTATTCAGGATGCTGGATAATTTTGGAAACGTAGTGGATCTGAGTCCGGCCAACGTTTAGATCGTATATATCGTGTGCACCAAGGACGACTACCAGACTCCACGAGTTGTCACTAAAAACAAAGATGTTTAGTTACATTACTAGACCCTACAGATAATAACTTTGCACACACACACACACACACACACACACACACACACACAAATGATGTGCGAATGTTTAATAAATAAATATATTTTATTATTCGTGTTTTTTGCCTGTCTGAACTGAGTATTTTATGCTCACTATCACAAGTTAAACACACTGTACGAAAAGACACGATTGTTCTTTACCATAGGTCAGGTGACAACACACACACACCTTCCTCCTAGTAACCAAGTAAGTCACTGTTCAAAACAGGTGTTTAAAAACAGGTTACGAATTGTCCATTTCTTGTCTGTTCCCGTATGCACCATTTAAAACAATTTACAGTTGTTTGTTTTTATTTTATATATACAAAAATTTTATCCTGTTCGAATCGCAAATATATATCGATGTAATAAGAGAAATTTGCATATAAAATATTCATTTAACTCTTAGCGTATCATAGCATGTTGCAACGAGTATTTGTTTATAAAAGACTGCATGTTGAGACATTATATAATAGACAATAAGATACTTGTCAAAATTGTTAATTTGTTTTTGACAGTAAATAAAATAATTAGTGTTATGAAGTAGTGCGATCATATGCGTCGGCATATGGAGAGTACGGGTATGCGGGTATGAATAACTATGTTTCAGAATAACAATAAAAATCAGATTAAATTAAATAACTTTGTATCAATAAACTTTCTGACATAAGACTTACGCGATAAAATGCATAAAATAAAGACCTATTTAATAGTAAAATTTGTTAATAAATTTAAGAAATAAATATAAGAGTTTTTCTAGAAAGAAAGTTTTATGACCCCAAAAAAAGTAATAAAATTAGACTGGTTTTATTTGCAAGTTTAGCTATGTCAGTAGACAGTCTTTTGTAGGAAGAACGTTATCGTTACTGAATCCGTAAGGGTGAGGGAATATTTCAGGCAATGAAATTGGCTAAAATGCTAGTTGATTTTATTATTTTTAAGGTATAATTCAGTCTAGATTAGAACTCAATTGTGTGTGGTCATATCGCTGCTGGTTTATGACGATAGGTCTACCAAAAGCATACGATCACAAGTCAAACGTTTGCGAGTAAGTTAATATTGAGTGGTGTTATGGTCTAGTACAAGATGGTCCGCATAGGTATTGAAAGAACACTTCAAGTTAACTGGAGTACTGTGTAGTTTTGTACACCGTGTAAGTCACTGTTAAATATTAATTAACCACAGTTTGTAGAAGTACCTGACGCGAGAACGACCCTGGACGCCGGAAAGCAGGAGGAGATCACGACGGTATCCTGAACATCTATCTAGAAAGAATATCTGTCGCCGCTTATTAGGAGAACATCGACATAGCATCATCCATCAAAAAGGGAAGTAAAACAGTTTTTATTCATATAAAGTCTATTAAAACAGTCATAAACTAAAAGACAAAAAGAACTTGTATAAATTAAAATTTTATGTAATTAGAATATAGGAGAAAATTATTTTTAGTTTATAAAGAATAGGTCAACAGAAACAGTTAATTAATTTAATTTGTTATCTGAAACAACAGTAGGCCTAAAGTATTAGTGCAATTTAAAAAAAGGCAAATCTTTAGTAAAACCGAAGCATTACAGTATCTGAGTACCAACTCTTTATTCCATGTGACCTTTGTACATCGGAATATATACATATATATTATAGAATATAGATCTTTCACTTGTAAAACTTACTTGTTTTTCTTTCCGTACGCGTTTCGGCGTGGTGTTCGCCTTCGTCAGCAGTTTGAGACAGACTGGCCAGTAACTCGTAACGGTTTTTGTTTGGAAGGTTTAGTGGTGGTGGTGTGTGGAGGAAGGGGATTGGCGCGGGGATCCAAATTATTGTTAGTTTTATGTATAATTGTGTCAAACAGTGTGTGTGATTTATAGTTTAATTGGTCGTTAAGTATGTTGTTTGGTTGTGTTTTGTAGTGTTTGTATATTTCATATTGTTCTGCTGTGTTAAGTTTTCGACTTTTGGGTAAGTAGTGTAATATCTCAAGATTAGTGTATCTATGTTGGTGTAGCTGTGGTTTTTTGTGTGTATGTGTGTGGCAAACGCAGAATGTATATTGTTGTTGGATAAAACTTTTAGGTGTTCAGAGTAACGAAATGAAAAAGATCTTCCCGTCTGGCCTATATAGAAACTATTGCAATCATTACAATTTAATTTGTAAACACCTGTTTTGTTGTATTTGTCTACGTCCGTGTTTGTATGATTGATGTGTTTTTTGATGGCAGTATTTGTTCTGTATGCTATTTTGTACTTGTGTTTCCTGAATGTGTTGGCGATTTTGTGTGTGTTGGAGTTATGGTATGTGAGTGTGATGTATTTAGCTTGTTGTGTGTTGTTGGTATTTAGTGTTTTGTTGTTTTTGTTTATGATGTGTTTGTGTAGTTTGTTTATGAAATTAGGGTTGTATCCGTTTTTTATTGCTATATATTTGATTGTGTTGAGTTCATCTTTATAGTCCTGTTTACTTAATGGTATTTTAGTTAGTCTATGGAGCATATGGTTGAAGGCCGCATGTTTATGTTGTGTTGGATGGTTTGATGTGTTGTGTATAACCATGTCAGTTGTGGTTGGTTTTCTGTATATTTTATACGTGTGTGTATTGTTTGTTTTGCTAATTGTTAGGTCCAGAAAATACTTACCCAAAAGTCGAAAACTTAACACAGCAGAACAATATGAAATATACAAACACTACAAAACACAACCAAACAACATACTTAACGACCAATTAAACTATAAATCACACACACTGTTTGACACAATTATACATAAAACTAACAATAATTTGGATCCCCGCGCCAATCTCCTTCCTCCACACACCACCCCCACTAAACCTTCCAAACAAAAACCGTTACGAGTTACTGGCCAGTCTGTCTCAAACTGCTGACGAAGGCGAACACGACGCCGAAACGCGTACGGAAAGAAAAACAAGTAAGTTTCACAAGTGAAAGTTCTATATTCTATATTATTTAGTACTGTGAAAAAAGAGAAAAAAGAAGATGAACAATCAAAACAACATATATATTATAACAACACAAATTACCAATTTAAATGTAATTTAAATTGTATAGCCCCACGCTCTTGGGACGTCAAAATTTTATAACACTACAAATTGATATTTATTTAATGTAATTTAAATGTGTGTGTTATATAACATAACAAATTCAATTTAATTTATTGAATTGATTTCATGGGTGTAATCGTAATAAGAAGATGATAGTTATTTAAGTTCAAAATTGTTCCATAATTTATTTTAAACAAAATCTTTCATATCGCATATTATATTGACTCATTATTATATCGTTTGTACGCAGTTTTCGTACATAACGTACTGCTAACAAATTACATACACAAGTTACACACAAAGCTTATTATCTAATTTTAATTACTTTAAAATATTTATTTTGCTCTCGGCTTACTCATTGTGTGCTCATCTTTTTGCAATTGCTGATTCATTAGCTTCAAAACTGAATTTATTTCTATTCAAATTTCTTTCAGATTACTTTGTTTGAACTTTCTACTGCATATGCATTCTCCTTTATCACCAAAGACTTTACTAATTACGTTAATTCAAAATTTAAATATTTTTCTTATTATTTACGTTACCAATTACTAAATTTGATACAAGAAATATTATTCTAATTTTTATTCTGCTTTTACGTTTATGTACAATTTATTTATTTTAATATTGGTTGAATGTCTTTCATTCCAACTTTAATTAGTCTCTTTCAAATGTTTATAATTACAATGGTCTTTTATCACCTCGTTTGACGTGGTTATTGATATGTACGTCCTCCTTCTGGTCCTCTGGTCGTGTCCTTCGTGTCCTTCTGGTCCTCTGGTCGTGTTCATCGTGTCCTTCTCGTCCTCTGGTCGTGTTTTCCGTGTCCTTCTGGTCCTATGGTCGTGTTCCACTGCATGTGGTGATTAATAGTCGTCTGATCTCACGTCATATGCTGCCGGTTTGACCATAGACCTCATCGTATGTATTCTGTGGCTCTGGTTGGACATCTAGTTTGTCCTGTGACTCTCACTATAGATGTGAATTGGCGTCGTCGACTGACATAGCCTCATGCGGCAATGGTTGAATCGAGAAGAAGAAACTTTATTAGCGCGCCCTGGTATTCATAGTCAGGTCGTGCAAAAATTCCTGTCTGAACAATATTTGACCTGTCAGATTCTGTCGAGCGTCACTTTCCCCACTCTGGTTCAAGTCATAATTTTCGCCTATGTTCGCGAATTACGAAGTTTGTTTCACATCACTCGATGCTCAATCGATCACTAATTTTTATGTGATTACTATACGTAAATTGCACTTCTTTTTGGTACTCACAAAAAGAGTTATTCATTTTTTACGTATAGTAATTGCACTTTTTTTCGTCACATCGATACGGTTTTTTAACACTTTATTTACCTATAATTTCTATACACTTTGGTGTCTTTTGTTTTATCCTATCGTACATAGTTTTCTTACAATTAAAATAAATATACAACTATTTTACTTGAAAAGGGTTGGTTACATTTCAGGAACGGACAGGTTTCACACACACCAACAAAATACGCGCGTACACAACGCTAGCGACAGGTGTGTCGAAAATGCATGTCCATGCATGAATTCTGCGCTCCCTATTTTTACTACGATCCAGCTTATGCAATCTGAATCATGTTTATTAATTTATATTTATTTATTTTTATTATTTATTTCATTTATTTTGGCAATGCACAGTACCGTTAATGTTTGTACTGTTGCAATACATATGTGTGTGTGTGTGTGTATGTTTGTGTGTGTGTGGGGGGCGCGCGTTTTTAAGTACTATTTTCTCTACCCCATAGCCATTATAAAATTTGTAAGTAGAGAAAGATCTGGAGTATTTTTTTGTAAGTGGAGAAAATTATTTTATTAAGTAGAAAGAAAGCTAAACAGCCGAGTTTACTTACGGAAAGTTATCAACGCAGTGAGCTGCAGTTAGTACGTAGTAATTATTGATGACGCTGCCTCCACACAGATATTGTGTGTAAGGGCGACCCGTGTGATCTATATTCACCTTGCCCAAATAAACCATCCACGGATAGTAGTTCGGTGTAGCAGGGCTTCCGCCAGCGATTTGTAATGAGGTGGGAAAGCTGTGAATAGTTCCTGGTCTACCGCATTCTGTAACATGAGTATACATTTAACGTGTCAAGTGCCGCGGAGGCCGGACTGCGCAGGCGCCGCATTGGCAGACGTTGTTCGTTTGAATGCCAAACGAAATTGTCGGTTATAATTTCACGTACACATCCTACATGGGTTCCTACTGTACCTTAACAATGTACAGCGGGATGTAATTTAAGAAAAGGGGTTAGCAGATGTAAAGATCATGTTAATTCTAATATAACAATATAACTTGAAATTGTTGGTATAATTACTTGGGGATATGATGAGCAAAAATAAATAATAATAATAATAATAATATACCAACTTTAAAAAAGTTCTAGAAGCTTGTTGGGGACCACTAAATTTGCGGGGGCCGGGGTGCTTAAATAAAGTTCCTGTTGAAAACTGGAGTGGACTAGTGAGGTAACAAGTAATATTACAAGAAGGCTGCAAGTAATATTGTAATATTGTCGGACAGCCAAATTTAAACCAACGCGTTATCGAATTCCAATAGATATTTTTTAACTGTTAAAACAAAGAAAATCACAGTTTAAAAAAACTGGAAGTTTTAAGTAGGCCTATCTAGGAGAAGTAATTCAAGAGAATGGTTTAGAAAAATCTGCTAGAGAAGAAAGGATTCATAAAAGGGAAAGAGCATATGGTATAAATAAAGGTATTTACAATAAAAAGTGTATATCTAAAAACGCGAAAATAAGGCATTACAGTACAGTAATGAAGCCAGAATGCCTATATGGAAGTGAATGGCTAGCATTGAATTATAATTTAGACAAACTAGAAATATTGTAAAGACGAATTATTAGGAAAATATTTGGGCCACGAAAAACTTCAGAAGTTTGGAAATTAAGAAGTAACGATGAAATATATCAAAATATAGACAATATAACAGAAACAATGTGAAAAAGAAGACTATTATTTTTTTGACATTTATATAGAATGGACAGGAATAGGTTAACCAGTTCTTAAATATCATTGGGGGAAGAAGTCAACATCAAATTGGATTAAAGAAGTCAAAAAGAATTAAAGAAATAAGATAAACGCAGAAGAAGCAATTGAAGAGACGTTTTTTGGGCAAAAGTGTTAAAAATAGAAGGGGTCCAGGTTAGGAGAGAGAAAAACGCAGGTTCAAAGTGGACTGAAGACAGGAAGAAGAGACACAGTGAAAAGATGAACGAATATTGGAGAAAAAAAGGAAAAGAACAAATAATAAAGAATTGAAATTGGCATGTGTTCCTTAGATGGCTGATACAAAAAAAGAAACCTGGAAGCTAAAACATTTGAATACTTATTATTATTGAAAAATTATAAGCTAATAACCATGAGTACAGGAATTGTAGGCTAATAACGCCCCGATGGAAAAATCGTGGCTACGACTCCGTGTGGCACAGTCGAAATCCCACATATCGTTGAGAAATATATACAACGTACGTATTGTGCCGAATGGGTAACTGTCGCATCCCCAAACAACTCTGGAACTATATGCCGAGTGGACGGAGAAGTGTGGAACGTCCGAGGAGCGCTGGAGTGACCAGCTCTAATCTTTTCTTGAGACCGAAACAAACCACTTTTGGTTTAATCCGTGAAGAAGATGACGAGGATGAGTATATTTAGTAAGCGGCATCTCAATGTACAGGGTGCGACTGTATAAAAGAATTACTTTTCCTCGATATAAAACATTTTAGTGGCCTAGTTATAGTTACTGGCAGGGCCAGAAGTATCTTTTCCACTTTGTAATATGTGGAAACTTAACTTCCAGAACTAGAAAGTCTAAGAATTTTGTACAAAAGTTTCATGAATGAACAGCAAATGAAAATGGAAATACATTAAGTACACTCTTAGTACACTAAAATTAAACAATTCAGTAGTTTTTGTTGTTAAGAAAACTTAAAAAAACTCACTAATGCAGCATTGCTCAGTTAACTCCGAGGTACTTACCGCAACTCTGAAAAAGAATGAATCATATAAATTTTGCGTATCTTTTACTTAGAACACTGATTAGCTTAATACAAATTTATTTGTCGCAGAAAACGGCTTCTCTGCTTATTTATTCACACACAAACATGTAGAACAGTGGTTTGCAAAGTAGGGTCCGCGGATCCCTGGGAATCCGCGGACACTTTTAAGAAAAAATAGAATATACCGTAATTTTCTACGATTTTATATAGTTAAAATCTAAATTTTAGAATCTTAAAACAATTAGTAGAAAATTTCAGTATTTTTTTTTGCTCAAACTAATTATAATTGTAAAAGTAATTTCAAACTAATAGCTTTAATAATGTCTTCACTTCATGTAGTCTAGCAGATCTGTTTGTCAACCGAACTGACTAGAGCGCTGGATCAACGCAGAACTGATCGCGCTGTTTTATTCCACGCACAAGCACCGTATCTCGCGTATAAGCATAACGTTTTTCCGTGTAGCTGGTTTTACGCCTATGAAGCTGGATTTCGACACGTGTGGGGCTGGAAATATAGAGCCGAGGTTGGCAAAGTTAAGAAATAAACTTGGTTTCGAGAGTGACTTAATACTGAAATTATCAGACAATATACCTAATATTGCTGAGCTAATTTTTCGAAAGGAGCTTCATTGCTCACATTAAAATATGTTTGATATCATTAATATTATAATTTTGCAAGTTAAGAGAATTTTGATTTTAATACATTTTAATTAAAATATAATTAATATAATGTGAGTTTTCATCATATTTACTGTATGTTTTATTTCATAACTCAGATCGAGTCCATGAAATTTTTAATTTGGGCGGTGGTCCGCGGACTGAAAAGTTAGGGAACCACTGATTTAGAATGTTATAACCACATAATGTTATATTGTTATATGTTATATAACGTTATATTGTTATAATGTTCTTATTATAATTTTATAATAGAAGTGTATAATCATGTGTGAGAAATCGAAGCAATCATATATAGGTTAAGTCGCTAATTATATTTAAGCGGTCTAATCGTATATAACTTTGCCCCATCATTCTAAGCTTAAGCAGAACGATGTAAGATGTTATGGTAGAGGTTTAAGAAATTATGTTAAATCTAGGATAGACTAAGATGCGAAAGGCTGATGAAATCACACTACAAGAATGTCTGAGAATAAGACAGTGCACGAACAGCAGGAATATAGGCTCCCCCAGAGAGACGCGGTACTCAGTCGTACGTTATAGTCGGTACAAACATTATCGCTGCTTACCGAGACGACTTCCCACACTAGCGCGACACTCGGTATATTCGGTATAGTACTCGGTAAGATTATCGCTGCTTACCGAGACGACTTCCCACGCTAGCGCGACACTCGGTACAATCGGTAAGTCGGAAACACAGCTGGCCTTGACTCGTACGTGCTGTAATGTCCCAACCGAATCACGTGTAGACTAAAGAGGTACTTAGAAATTTTGGAAGATCTTCTGAATATTTTTAATATTCCAGAAAATACGAAATTTGGTATGAACCCTCCGAATTTTTTCCTACGTCATTTATAGTGCTATGTTACATTTCTAGAATCTTGTTTTGGCGTATGATATAAAATCTGGTGTTTGTTTGCAACCATTGTCATCACTGCTTTCAACAAAAGTTAACTAAAATAAAAGAACCAACTACAGCATGATGGTTTATCCCCAATTCTTTTCAATTGTGTCCTGGAGAATTTAGTGAGAATTTGAAATACAAAATTACAGGAATGCAAAATATCACCAATCATGTTGGGAAGAAGGAACAAACATATTGCAATAAACTGTTTGGCATTCACAGATGACTTTGCTATACTTTCTGAACATCTGACATCTGCAGTAACGCAAGTTAATTTTTTAGAGGACAGAGCCAGTAGAACAAGCTTAAGAATTTCTGCAGAAAAACAAATTTCTCACGAACATTAAAAATGGGCCAAAATTCCTGCTAACAGATATTGGTCAAATAAAGAGGGTTAAGATTTAAAGGGATAGAAAAGGGAAATAATTCAAGAGAATTGTTCAGAAAAATCTGCTACAGAAGAAAGTATTCATAAAATGGAAAGGGTATAAGGTATAACTAATGATATTTGCAATAAACAGTGCATATCTAAAAATGCAAAAATAAGACATTTCAGTACAGTAGTGAGGTCAGAATGCCTATATGCAAGTGAATGTCTAGCATTGATTTATAATTTAGACAAACTAGAGATATTGGAAAGACAAATTATTAAGAAAATAGGCCCACGAAAAACTTCAGAAGGTTGGAAATTAAGAAGTAATGATGAAATATATCAAAGCATAGAAAATATTACAGAAACGGTGAGAAAAAGAAGACTAGTATTTTTTGAACATTTATATAAAATGGACGACAATACGTTAACAAAACAGATCGTCGAATATCGGTGGGGAAAGAAGTCAACATCAAGTTGGATTAAAAAGGTCAAAAAAGATGTAGAAAATTAGTACAAACAGAGAAGAAGCAATTGAAAAATAATTTTTTGGGGGAAAAAGTGTTAAAATGGTAGGAGTCCACGGTAGAAGAGAGAAAAACGCAGGTTCAAAGTGGACTGAAGACAGGAAGAAGAGACACAGTGAAAAGATGAAAGAATATTGAAGAAAAAGAAAGGAACAAGGAAGAAAGAACTGAAATTGGCATGTGGTCCTTAGATGGCCGTTACAAATAGAAAATATAGAACCACATATAAGAACTAATCGGAAAGAATCGCTCGAAAATAATGCAAACTAATTTCTTTATGTCTGCCTTTGGAATATTAGCTTTTTAAATTTTTCAGTCAACTGTCAAACTTCATGAAAGTTAAACTCAAACCTGTATAAACCACAGTGTACTCACATTGTTTACTCTGATCGTAGCATTGTTGGGTGCGAAATACGCGTCGCCTGGACAGACAGTTACCGCAGCCCAGATGACTGCCACCGTTAAACACAGAACTTCTACAGCTGTCATGTTGACTCGTCCGCGTTGGATGCTACCAGTATAGTATGGCCGTAGAGCACAAGAGGGCTGAACACTGTTCTTGTGCGAAATATATACGTTACTTGAGTAATTAATTATTTCGGCAGTAGATATAAAAATTAAATGAACTGTAAAGTCCACGAGATTTTATATTTTAATAGGGAGTGCACAATAGATCGTAATAAGATAAACTTTATATATTTTTAATATAAAGTTAATGGTCTGTTACTTGTCGTAAGTTACGGTGTAATGTTTCTCCCAACAATCGGGCTAGTTAATACCTCGATAGTAGGATATTTTCGTCGAAAATCAACTGGACTGTACATCGGTTAGATAATAGAGTGAACATAACATTGTCCAGTGTAAATAAGGAAAGCCTGAGACACTGAGTAAATTGTTTGCAATAACGAAATTCACCGACGCGTTACGTCCCACGGTCATGGTTATTGTAGTGTAAGCCACGCGTCACGTTACCAGTCACGTGGTACCTTGTTAACAGACAACGTGACAGCCCAGCGCTAGGGTGGGTGCTTGTCGTCATTCAGTATATACTTTTCATAACCTTATTTTTCCATGCTGTTTAACATTACTTTATTTTGAAATAATTGCTATCGTAGTAGAATAACAAAAGAATACATTTTTCAAAATATTTGGGTAGTTATATGATATAAGACTAAGGTCTTATAAGTTATACGTAAGACTAAGGTGATGGTTTTTTTGTGGAACTGATACCGTACGGGCAAAAGTCGTTATAGATGGTACTGTCCTGGAACAAGTTAGCAATTTTGAATACCTGGGCTACAGCGTGTCTTATAATGCATTCAACGACCTTGTGAATAAGTTGCATAAGTTCAACCTTATGTGCGGGACCATTAGGACCATAAGTCAGTAATTAAAGGAACACGCCTATAATTCTAGAATGTTTCTTCCCACACTTCTTTATGGATCTGAGAATTGGTTTTTAACGAAAGGCCAGGCCAGTCGCATTCAAGCGGCTGAAATGAGATTTTTCAGGTACTTGGCAGGGTATACTCTCCATGATCATAGAAGAAACACAGATATACGGCAGGAATTAAATATTATGAGTATACTCGACAGGATCGCCCAGTATCAGCTGAATTGGTGGGAACATCTTTGCCAAATGGATGACTGCCGCATCACCAAACAACTCTGGAACTACAACCCAAGGGGACGGAGAGGTGTGGGACTTCCGAGGAAGCGCTGAGTAACCAGCTCTAATATTTTCCTATTTGAGACCGGAACAAACCATTTTGGTTTATATCCGTGAAGATGATGATGATGATGATAATATGATATAAGTAAAAGTTTTTTTTTTAAATCTAACTTTATTGGAACTAGTTAAAAACTATCTAGCAAGTTTATTCTAACACATAAGGTAACAGCGTGTATGATAAGCTCCTACTGGAGCACTCCTCAGCAGTTATGTTTTGTTCATGTGCTGAAAATGACTATACATATTTGGTCACTAGTTCAAATGGTTTCTGTCTTTTGCAATCGCCGAACGAGTCCAGCATTATCAAGCAGTTGTAGCACTCCAATGTTTACGTGTTCATGAACATGTGTTTCATATTTATCGGCAAACCGTTTAACCTCGTCAGCAACCGTTTCCAGGTCCCGATGGATTTCATCATTTTTCACGTATCATGACGCATCAACAATACTGCGAAAAATCTTATTTTGAAAAGTCTGAATTTTTTAAATATTATATTTCTTAGTACAAGCCCAAAGCTGTACACCATACACACAAACTGGTTTCAAGAATTGTTTGTATAACAACAGCTTGTTATGGAGCGACAGCTCAGAGTGACTTTCAAGCTGCCACCACATTTTATTCAAAATAAAATCCATGTTCTTTCCGTTTCTTCTTATCATGTTCATTCCACTAAAGTTTGGCATCCAGAGTCATGCCCAAATACTTCACTGAGCTTGCGTGTGGAATTCTTTGCTCGGCGATTACGATTACGCCCTCTCCTCCTCACTCCCTACGGTTTCCTCTCCAATGCCATTTCTGTACCCCGATCACTTCTCATTCTCACCACGTGCACCAACCGTCTCAACCTCTGCGCCTTCACTGCCACAACTATGTCCGCTTCTCCATAAAGATATCTTTGCTCACGATTCTTTCACTGTTAACTTATGTATTAGAATAAAATTGCTAGATATCTGTAACTAGTTACAATGAAGTTAACAAAAAAGATTGTAAATCCGTGTTTGCTAAACAATTCGTTTATCTAATACTTCTGAAGTAAACAGTGGGTCGATAAAATTGTCACACTACTGGCAGTGCCTAACGTTTCGATGTTGCTTACAAAAAATGTGCCTGTGTCGATAAGCAAATAAATGACCACGGGCTTTCATTAAATAAAGACGTGCCTGGTCCAAGTATATGAGTAAATTTGAATCGCATTTTACATTCCGTCACTTTAATATCAAACAACACTATCTACAAAATCCTTATTTTTCAGGAGAAGGAAAAAACTACTCTTGATTACCTTTTTTTGTTGATACCTCTAATACTAATAAACATTAGTTTATACGGTTTTAGTATATGATAATTTAGTACGTTTTTTCTACAATTGACCTATTATTTCACCAAAATATATAAATAAATAAGCATTATAAATTATTAAAAATCTTGTTTAGCAGATAGTGTTCTTTGACTCTTAACACTCTAAGTCATGTTTCGGTGGATTTAAGTCAAATAACACTATCTACAAAATCTTTATATTGCAGGAATTGGGAAAGAGGCAATTGCTTAGTTTTTGTATTCAAATGTTTTTATTAAAATTTTTATAAAATTTGAGAGTCCCAATATGAATATACATTTTAAATTTGTATATGATATTTTACATGTCTTCATCTTCATCTGCCTGATCTGAAGATTTTCCTTTCTTTAAGCTTTGATAAAAACTATGGTAGGGTTTTGGAATAATATTTTGCTTACACAGTTCTTCAAGATTTGTCATTTTATCTTCAGCGATAGCTATTGCCGTGTTGTACTTCTTCCTCAGAATAATATTTTTAAAACAAAAAATTTCGTGATTTCCATCTTTGAATCGGAAATTTTAAAAATAATGGTGATGACATATCATATTTAAAATATATGTGATCCGTATCACTTTTCTTATAATTAAACCAAACTATATCAAGCCATCTAACGATATTACTTCTGTGTCGACCTTTGTGTTCTTCAAAATGGTTTCTTGCAGTTCTTTGACATTAAAAACATCTTCTTGGCTCATTTCTATCACATGATATTTACCTTTCTTTGATGCTAGTCTTACAGCGGTAAACCAGCCAGATGGATCAAAAATATCTATGGATTTTCTCGACGTTTCCATATGAGCATGCACACTATCAGATTCCATCTGGGAATGACCAGGTTCGAAGAACAAATGATCAATCTCTGGAACATCAAGATTTTCTACTGCGTAAAGGAACATTGATGAAGTTAAACCATTTCGGTTTTGGCCTCCACAAGTGTCTGACATGAATGCAAACTTTTTTCCATTTGCAAATCGTGTCATCAATTTCAAGAGACAAGAGCTAACCTCAGCTCCGCCTCGACCAGCTTCACCCTCATGCCACATGAAATTATAATCATCTCTTGTGGTAACATTATATGCCGTCATGTTGTACACTGCAAGACGACGTTTATAAAAAATGGCTTTTGCTTTTACTTTCGGAATGTACCGCACACCTTCGAAATCGAATTCAAAAAACTCTATCTCTCCACCAGCTGCCAAGTCCTTGAACTTATCCCTGAATTCCCGAGACATATTTTTTCGAGCTATGTGAAAATTGTGTTCCGTTTGGTTCGTTTCCTTTTCCGCTTCATTCATGTTATCACATTTATAACATTTATCACACATGTCATTTCTCGGAGTATGAAATGATAAATTAAAATTATTGTGAAAAATATTTCTGTAAAATGAAGGTTTCTCAAGTTCGATCCCTTGTACTTTACATTTTTCCACATATAACTCATACATGATTGATACATTTAAATCATGTGGAAGGTATTCTTTTGAAGTATTTTTTCTTCGATAATGGGAAGGAACCCGAGGGAAGGAAGGTATGTGTTCAATCACTGAAGCTCGGCTTTCATCAGGTCTTTTAATTCCAGGCACATGCTTCCCTCTACGGTCTTCTTCGACGATGTTGTAATCATTTCTTTTTTTTATTATATTTTCAACCACTGTGTTTGAAATGCAGAAAGTAGCTAATTTCCAATTTCGGTCGATGAAGAAGCATTGCTGCAAAACAAGCCCGCAGATATCGCGCGCATGAAAATAAACCTAGCAAAGTGACAATGGTAGCAAAGAAATTAAGTTTTACCACAAACGTGCTAGTGTATCAACTATCACACACTTTTGTTTAGATACTACAACGAACGCTTCCCTGTTGTCACTGTGTGTATCTGCAGATATGAATATAAATACACAACAATTCCTATTCAGTTTCTTAGTATTAGGTGAGGCATGACATAGGGCCTATCTGCCGATTTTGAGTTAGTGTCCATGTAATTTTTTGATTCCTTTTGCTATCGCTTCCTAAAAGGTTCTAGAACAAAGTTAAGGAAAAATGTTGCCCGATCTCACCCCTAAAGGGTTGAAAACTAAAGGGTTGAAAATATGAAACGACGCGAGGATGCATTTTGAAGCCCTGAAATTAGGTACTTTTAGATTTTTGGGGGTGCTGATTACGATTCTGGTATTCAAAATTATATTCGACGCAAAGCGTAGTTTTTAGAGGGTTGAAGCAGACTATAATCAGGGGTGTAAGTATTAAACTTCGCGAGAATGCCGGTCAAAGCCTCGAAAGTGAGTACCTATAGATTTTGGGGGTGCTGATTACGATTTTGATGTCAAGGAATACATCGACGCAAGGGTTTGACTTGAAAGGGTTGAAAACCACCCCTTAAAGGGTTGAGAACATGAAAAAACGCGATGATGTCCTGAAATTGGGTACATTCAAAATTCAGTCGAAAAAATATATATTTAATCCATACTTACAAAATTTAATCAATGAAAAGTTAAACTATAAACATTATATTATTTTAATAAATTAAATATTCGATTGATATAACGAACCAGCAGTAAAGACAGTGACAAATTGCAACAATTATTTTAACAGACGTTAAAAAAATAATAATAATACTTAATACTATTGTCAGTTTGAAAAAATGTAGTTTAGTATAAATTAATAGCCTCTCAGGACCGCACCCGTATAACGTACGATAACTAAATCTAACTGTTGGAGCGCGTTTACATTTTTGGTCATATCACGGTCAATATTTAAGAAACAAATTTAAATCAAAATGCATTTTTTACGACATTTAAAGAGATACAACTATTGCCCCATGCACTGTATTAAAAAAAACCTATTGTACACTAGATATTTCGCCTAGAAGTTAAAAATGTTTTACACGATGTCGGCAAAATTCACATTTAAACTGCTTTAACTCATCGAGTTTTAGTTATAAAGAAATAAAACCTAATTTATAAGTTTTATTTTTCTATAGGCTTTATTTTTTATTCATAACAATATTTCGATAAAACGCATCCTTACTGAGATATTTAATAAAAACCCGAATTTTTTGGCGAATATTTTCTTGAATTTTCTTAAAACGTTAAGTGTTACTGTACAGCAATACATATATGGTTAAAAAAAATTGAGGACATTATTAATATAATAGGCAACCGAAAACTATAGTATATCGGCTTAATATGCATATTTGACAAAATGGCGGACGTCCCTTTTTAAATTTCTTGGAAAACATTTGCAGAAATTATGACATTTTCCTACATAACTTCGTAATGTTCTAAGCTACACAAGTAATTAACTCAGAGTTTTAGAAAATTAACAGAGCATTCATTTGATACTAATTTGGTTACGATCGAACACTTTTTCACCGAGTTATATCAGTTTTAAGCACGTAATTTGATCAAAACCCGGTGAATCGCCATTTTGTTTTGGCTGTGCCTCGAGAACCATTTGACATAACTAAACTAAGCAATGTGGAAAATGTTCGTCTGGTAATAAGTTTGAAGTTTGAGTTCTACAAATGTTTTGGAAAATGGCGTCGTTTTTTAGTTATTTGCAGATTAATTTAAAAAAAAATTAATTTTTGTTTGAAAAACTTTGAACTCTTGTAACTCGCAAACAACGCATTTTTTCGGAAAAGTGTATAAAACATTTTTGCTTAGAATTTAATTCTCTATTGGGTCCCGGGGACAATTAAATTTTGTTTTTTTCGCCTTCGAAAAAGGGGTGAAAAAACCCTACATTTAAGAGTGGGCCAAAAAATTTCCTTAACTTTATTTATAACCCTTTACGAAGATTTTTCAAAAAAATCAGAAGGATCCCTGGACACTGACTTAAAATCGGCAGAAAATTCCTCACGTAATAGATTATCTTATGAATTAGAAAAACAATGCGGCGATGCTATAACTAGTTAATTTTACTAGTTAGTATGGATAGAACTAATAATTCTTACTATATACATGGGACGTCAATAAGCATCCGCAACAATTTTTATAATTTATTATAACAACAGTACAAATCTAACAGTTGGATCAGTTTTCAACATAGTCCCCTCCCTTGCTTTTCAATACGGTTGGTCCATTGTTAAAAAAAGTCCAACAATGCCCTCAGAAAAAAAGTTTTCGGCTGAAGAGCTAGCCACGTAAGCACCGCTTTCTTCACCTCTCGGTGTCTGGAGAATCGTCGGCCCCTTAAGGGAGTTTTAAATTTACCAAAAAGGTAATAATCCGACGAGTTGAGATGGGGGGTGTCTGCAGGATGCTTCAACACCTCGATACGCAATTTCTCAAGGGTTTGAACAGTGTGGGTGGGAGTATGCGGGCGCACGTTGTCATAAAAGAAAAGAACTCTTTCGACAAAAGGCCTTGGCATTTGAATGGAATTGCCGGTTTCAATTCATTGTACAGTATCTCACTGTAACTTGCACTATTTACAGTTGAGGCCTTCTCGAAATATTGCCACTTGTGAGTCCTAGAATTTCCTGCAGAGGGTTAACTCTTGAATTTATTTTTGACAGAAGATACTCTGGCATTTGCTTTCAGGCTCAAAATTGTGGATCCACGTTTCATCTCCAGTGACTATTTGCTTCAAAAAATAGTGTTTCCAAAACGATATAGGTTTGAATTGTGATATTTTATTTAAGTCTGAAAAACATAAAACAGCTAAACATTATAATGAAGCTAACATTTCAATAATACAAAGAATAAATGATTGCAATTAATGTTTGCAAAACAATTCGTTTACCTAATACTTTGCAAGTACTGTATACAGTGAGTCGGTAAAATTGTCGAGTGACACTACCGCAATGCCTAACGTTTCATGTTAGTTGATAGGTGCTAGTCACCTCCATTAGCATAGCGGTCCAGTAAGCGTCGACAGATGGCCAAACGGTTCCGCTTGTGCTCT
The DNA here is from genome assembly GCA_034769895.1 of Magicicada septendecula. Taxonomy (NCBI): domain Eukaryota; kingdom Metazoa; phylum Arthropoda; class Insecta; order Hemiptera; family Cicadidae; genus Magicicada; species Magicicada septendecula. Next base: position 71,204,552 of record CM068372.1, on the reverse strand, counting down.
TCAGTGAACTGTTTTGGGACTCCTCTTGCGCAGAATTTACGAAAGCCAAGCCTGTTATGGACAGCTTTATATTCAGGACCATGACTAATTTGCAGATGGTACGTCACTTCATCGACAGTCACTCTTCGGTCGGTCTGAATCATGGCATTAAATTGTTCAATAATGGCATAAGTAGTTAAAGAGTTTGGGCGTCCTGGTCTTTCCTCGTCGTTGACGCTTGTCCAACAATTTTTAAATTTTTCGTTTCATTCATACACACTTCGGTGTAGTAAAACATTATTCCCATATTGTTTTGAAGTGTTCAATGGATTTCGGCTCCTAATCTACCTTCAGACTACAAAAACAGGATCACTGCATGCTGTTCTCTGTTGGTGCAAACGGAGAGAAAGGCAGCCATGTTTATGTTGCAACAATCCACAGCTGACTGACGCGACGGACGGTCTAACAGTCCACGTCCACAAGAGGAGAGAACGGCACCATCTGTCGGCTACAAGAGCACTAAGTGGTACTGCCAACTTACAGACGATTATAACAAAACTGTGGATACTTATTGACTTACTCTCGTAGTATAGCAAGAACTAGAATTCTTACTAGATAGTATGGCTAGAACTAGTCATTTGCACTAGTTCGTACGGGTAGACTAGTAAGTTTTAAGTGTATTAAATAGTGTCTTTTAACTAGTGTATTAAATAATAACAATAGAACCGTAATATTTAAAACCAACAATAATCTTCTAAACATACTCCGTAATAAAATAACTATGCCTTTAGAAAAGAAAACGGGGTGTTTTAATTATCATGAGATGATTGAAAATGCTTTTATATCGGCCAAACGGGAAGGTGTTACCAAAAACGTTTCATTGAACACACACCGAAGCACAATTTAAAGAGTCAGACAACAATATCTAACATAAAATCCAACTACGCACGTCACTAGATAAATGAAAATCATAAATATACGAGCTCTACTTCCAACTTGAAACCCATATATTTTTGTAATAAAGGCGCTTACATGAACGCCTTGGAAGGATTCGAGGTATATAGAGCGTACAATGACGTACACAGTCGTGACTTCGTGCTAAACGATCATTTAAATTTCAAATCAAACCCTCCCTACGACATCGCAATAAACCTGTTAACACAATAGCTATTAACAGACAATGTCCGATCGGTCCCACTCGAGTGCGCACTCATGTAACGCGGATATGTGTGGAATTGTTTTCAATATTTGCCATTTAAATATTTAACGACCTCACTTTGAGTGATTTTTTTATTTCGAAACGCGTAAATCAATCGAACGCAACACGAAGTCACACGACGGAAGAAATACGGTAAATATTACACAGATTTTAAAATCAATACGCCTAGAGATCTCTACAACTCAGGCAGATGTGCAAAAAATTATTCGATTCTGTTTGAATTTGCTGCAGTTATCGTTCCCCATAGAAACAATACTACACAGACACACAGAGACACTTTTGGAAAATGACTTTTCTTCATGTTTTGAGGGTAGTACAATCAGACTCAGCCCTTATCTCGAACATGATTTTTTCGCGATCACTATACTTCCATTTCCTTATAGAACATGGAAGTAAAAATATTTGTTGCTAGGAGGTAAATAGTTCTCCTAAAATAATTATGTAGATTTGTTATTGTATGACAATGTGACAACATACGTTATTATCTTGGTTATTAGATAAACACTTAATTCATTTCAAATAAGTTAACCGATTTACCATATGTCTGTCTTGTAAGGTTACCGACTGTACCCGCTGAAGAGAAATGTTGTGTAGAAAGAAATTAATAGTGCAAAATTTAATTTTGAATACCATATATTGATGTCGGGTTTCGCATTGATGATAAACAGTAAACTGATATGAAACTTTAAAATACGCTGGCAGTTTCAGAAAATTCAATATATTGTGCAGCAATGAAATTTGTTTCGCTGGGGGGCGTTAATTTGAAGTGATTTACGTGAATAACCGCTGATAACAGTTCAACCGAACCGCAACAGAAAGCTCAGTACCGTCATCCTAACTAGAAAATCTACATTAGACCTGACGTTTATTTTAAACACAAAACACTAAAAATGTTATTTTATTCAGCAAAATTGGTTCTACCGTTTCTTGAATTTTTTTCTAGTTTACCAAGTTTGAAACGCTGTACATTACAATTTTATATGAGATTACTTTGAAACTTACGTTAAGTCCTTTTAAACTTTGTTTTCTATTAAAACATCGTTTTCCATATAAGCCTACTTTGATAGTTATAAAATACTATCAGGTAAAGTATCTTTTAATTTAACCATTTATGATGTTTGTCATCATCATCTTCCCAACACGGCATAGGCAAGGTGCTGTCTGTTCCGCCTTCACAGATCCTCCAGCCATCTCATCCTGGGACTACCCATAAAACCTGTGTCCTATAGGTTTTTATTTCCAAACGTGTTTGGCCAGTCTGGAATCTAACATTCTTTCTATGTGTTTTTTCACCATTGTTTATGCTCTTTTAATTTTTTTTTAAGTTAAAAACTGATAACTCTTCTCTTATGTCCTCATTTCTTATACGGTCAAGTTAAGAACACCTTTCGACTCCTCTTAAGAATGCCATTTTCGAGGAGACCTGTATTTGAGTACCTTGTTTTTTTTTTTTTTTTTTTTTTTTTTGTCCATAATTCACACACCCAGGCCAGTACAGGGACTGCAATAACTTTGTAAAATTTTAATTTTGTATCTCGACATGCTGTGTTTTAAAAAATACGGTCGATTGCTCCACAAAATGTTTGGAACTTACCTAACTTAAAATAAATATCATAATTTCTATCGTAGTCAGTATTATTTTCCAAATAATTAAAGTGGCTCTACGTGTTCGAGAAATCGATCGCTAATGATTATTTTTGTTCTTATTGGATCTTTACCTCTTACGATGTTTTTAAACAATGTAAATTATTAATATTAAACTTATATATAAATTGTTGGCAACACTGGTAAACATCCGTTTCCGCCAGCTGTAGTAACGTTTACTCCGCTGTCAGTGACGAAATTTGTCTTGTCGTTTTGAAGTAGCTTCAAAATTTTAAAGTCTGCGCAGTGAATCGTTTTCTGTAAACAATAAGGTGTAACCCTATTGAGATTCATGGTCAGCTGAGGGGAGAGTATTGTGACAGCATTTTTACGCTAGGTCATCGCAAAGTGTGTGAGTTGCCTGTAAACAGCTCCATGGATATCAAAGATGATTACCGGCAGTAGTGAAGGTAGTCAACTTCGACAACATTGCTTCCAAATAGGCTAATCACAGTGGACATAACTGTGACTGAATTTGCATGTAACAGTGCACTAAATCGTTTCCGAGCGTCCTCAATGTCGCGCAGAATTTGGCACACGTCACGAAGAAACTCTGAGTGGAAGGAACGGGAACACTCTACCTACAGTTCTAACCTTTCGTCGTGTGCTTTCCAGGTATTCGGTGCTTGCGAACAGTGGCGTATCTAGAATATGGTATTGGGGGTGGTACGGTCGAGTGGACTTCATACAAAAGAGAAAACAAGTGAAGACTAATCAATATTACTATCTTCAAAGTGGTTGAAAAACGTATGATAACATCTTGAAATCAATCCTATTAAAATAAACGGTAATAAGACGGTATATAAGCGGTATTAAATTATTGAACCTTGTTTACAAGATATTAACTGAATTGCGATAGGATGAAGTTGCACTTATGTGGTTTGTATTCATGGCGACTCTTTGAATTCAGTCTGTTTCGTGAAGAATGACAGTCGCACAAATAAAATACATTCTGCATGAGACTGAACTCTGTGTCTCTGATGGAGGGGATAAAGTGCGAGTGGGTGTGTTTGTGTTAGCAGCATTTGTTTGTCAAGGCCAATAGTTCATGACAGATGCCATACAGTGCAAACTGGTATTCACTCACAAAGCAATCAAACATTACGCACTTGTTAACTGCATTGATTTTCCTATACTAATTTCATGGTTCAAACGTTTACGCAAACGCTGTGTAATAGGCCTAAACCTTTTTGTGTATTCGAAAAAGAATTACTACTAAATTAGTGGACTCAGCTCAATCAGTAATAAACTATTATGTTTATAAAATCTTCTTCCGGTATGGACGCGTCAAAAATGTCTTGTATGACAACGTTTCACTCATATTACAATGAGTATCCTCAGGTCTAAGTGACAAGAACGCCGGAAAGCGAACTCAGTTATATAGTGCAGAAGTGGCGGTGGGTGGTCCACTGGTCCGGTAAGTGGACCCTGCCCTCTGGGCGTTACGCTTTGTTCATTGTTTTGTGCGGTCAGTCAACCCGCGTGCAGTCAAACCAGAAAGTAAATGGTACCAAGTCGTACTAAGCGTGGCGGTTTCTCTGTTGATGTTATCCTTGTGTTTATTAATTTGTATTGCTTCTAGGATCAATCTGTCATAATACCTATTACATGATCGTATAACAGATGCGTCTTCGAAATTACCATGTGATTCGTTAAGGCTGAATGCTCAGCAATCGCAGACTTTTCAACTGCCAAATTCTTCGTATGTCTGACATGTTCTTGCACTCTTGTGGAAATCAGGCGGCCCGTCTGGCCAATGTAAACTTTTCCGCAACTGCATGGAATTTTGTAGATACCTTCAGTGTTGAACGGGATTCTGTGTTTGATTGGTTTTAAAATTTGTGAGAGCTTCTTGTCAGACATACGAAGAACTCGGCAGTTCAAAAGTCTGTGATTGCTGAGCATTCAGCCTTAACGAATCACATGGTAAATTTCAAAGACGAATCTGTAATACGATCATGTAATATGTATTATGACAGAGTGATCCTAGAAGCAATATAAATTAATGAACACAAAAATAACTTTAAGAGAGGAAACGTCACGCTTAGTACAACATGGTACCCTTTACTTTATGGTTTGACTGCACGCGGGTTGACTGACCGCAGAAACAATGCGCAAAGCGTAACGGACACAGGGCAGGATCCACTTAAACTAGTCTGAAAATTAAGAGAATAACAAAATTCGTCAGTTTTTTGACCTTCTGTGGGGAGCGGGTCTGGTCCCGTTCATTCACCCTCTAGTAAATACGCGCCTGCTTCTGCAGCGGAGATACCACACTAATAAAGAAGTCTAAAACGCAGTGTAGAAACTGTTATTGGTTATTTGGCGGTCATTTTTCAGCAAAAAATCGTGTCACGTTCTAATAAATGTTTAAATAAACTTAACAACTTTGTAGAAAAGTAGATCTTCAACTATACTTTTACATAAATAAAAAAATGTTCATGTACGCTCCATATATTGTTTTCTTATTCCAGTGCAACTAACATTTTGACGACCCCTCTAAGCTACATGCATTTTCACTAAAATCCTCACGTAGGCTTCCGCGGCCGGTGTCTATTATGTTTTTGAAGTTTTATTCCGGTATGGGCCGTGTCAAAAATGTCTTGTATGACAACGTACTCATGTTATTCAACGTTTCACTTATATTACAATAAGTAACCTCAGGTCTAAGTGACCAATTATTTAGACCTAAAATAATTTACGTTGACCTGTGAGTGAAACGTTGTCATACAAGATATTTTTGACGCAATTCTTACCGGAAGAAGACTTTAAATCATAATTTTTATTAAAACTTCACGTTAGGCTGAAGGCACTAATTACTTATAGTATTTATTTACTTTTCTTATAATACAAGCAACGACGTAGTGAATAAGTTGCATCAGTTCAACCTTATGTGCGGGACCATTAGGAGCACTCTTAAGTCAGGAAGTAAAGAAACACGTCTAAAATTCTACAAGGTGATGGCCCTTCCTACACTTCTTTATGGGTCTCAGAATTGGACTCTAACGAAATGCCAGACAAGTCGCATCCAAGCGGCTGAAATGAGGTTTCTCACGCACGTCGCAGGGTATACTCTCCATGATCATAGAAGAAAGTCAGATGTCGGGCAGAACTGAATATTATGAGTATACTCAAGAGGATTGCCCAGTATCGGCTGAATTGGTGGGAACATCTTTGCCGAATGGATCACTGCCGGATCCCCAAACAACTACGGAACTATAAGCCAAGGAGATGGAGGAATGAAGGACGTCCGAGGAAGCGCTGGAATGACCAGCTCTAATTTTTGCCTGGTTGAGACCAGAAAAAACCATCCTTGGTTTAATCCTTGAAGACTACGATGATGATTTCATTATTTTGAAGTTTGTTTTCCAATGTTCTACTGTAATCTTTAACCTTTATTTGTAAAAATACCTATACAAGGGTTGAAATTTATTTTTGTTCAAATAATTTTCCTTGGTTATAAACAATTGTTACTTGCGATATAGAAGGTCTCAATGTGTATTAACAGTCTGATGACTCAGTTTGATGTTTAGATGACGTCCTTTGTCTTCTGTGAGACAGTAGTCCTCCTGTATCCTGAACGTATTGTGGTTGATGTTATGTTCTTACTTAAGCTGTAAAAATAATCATACGATTCCAATCTTTTATAATTCGTCTATTATTTTTTAATTTGTAAATGTACTTTTGACTACAAAATACCTTTGGTTATTATTCGTAATCATAATAGTAGTACACATCGTCGTAAGATGTTTCGCTGTGCCAAGGGTTCATACAGTACGCAGCGTCCGCAGTGTTGTCGTGAATCCAGCTGACGAAGTAGGAGACGTTTGCGTAATTGACGGAATCGATGCGGTATGGGTAAACTGAACATCCCAATCCGCCCGAAACCACTCCTGTTAACAGAAAAGACATCAGATATTACAATGAGACACAGTATATTATGGGCGTTTGTTATATTCATTATAAATATACAGTCTCCAGATCGTATTAAGATTTAACTTAAAATTTATAATATACCTTTATTGTAATCGGTCTTGTGATCTTGTAGTTATTTTGTACACTACATGTTTCGGGAATAAATTCCCAACTTCAGGTGAAGAACTTTTTATCCTCCTATTATATAGGAGTCATCGGCGAAAATATTACTCTCTCTCTCTCTCTCTCACACACACACACACACACACACACACACACACACAAATAAACAACACAACCACGACTGTTACAAATAACATAATTAAAACCGTTATAACTACACAAGTAACGAAAACATTGCGCACTGCTCGGCTGTCAAATTTCAACTGGACTGATTACAAAGTTCGTCGTTTATCTTCAATATGGTGTCATACGGCGTATTTGATTTAAACGAAAGCCGGTCGCTAAGCAATCATTCTTTATGAATTTTGAAAGCTCTGTAAATTTAAAATTCATCTAACGCATGCGTATGGTTACAAAAGTGACATGATTGAAAATTTGATACGTAAACATAGGTAGAAGCAGAACAAGAAGAAAACTGACAAGGATAAAGTTCAATTTGTCTCAGCTGAATGTACTAATGTGCTTCCTAACGTAATAAAAAATGAGTTTAAGAAATTAAACGTTAATGTTTCATTCAGAGCTATCAATAATTTAAAAAATATATTTAGGTTAAGGTCTCCAAAAATAACAGAAAATTGGTCAGGCGTATAGAGGATGCAATGTGATGATTGTGATAAGTTTACATCGGTCAAACGGGGAGGACATTTATTGACAGATTTAAAGAACATATAACAAAATAGGATATCATAAATCTAATGTTGCATTGCATTTGATAAACGAAAACCATAATTATACTGGATATGCGGAAAATATGATAGCCATACACGTTAGCAACAAAGGTCGTTTTATGGATGCGTTAGAGGAATTTAAAATTTACAGAGCGTCCAAAATTCATAAAGAATGCTTGGTTAACGACCAGCTTTCGGTTAAATCAAATACGCTGTGTGACACCATATTGAAGATAAACGGCGAACTTTGTAATCAGTTCAGTTGAAATTCGACAGTCGAGCAGTGCGCACTGTTTTCGATACTTGTGTAGTTATAACGGTTTTAATTATGTTACTTGTAACAGTTGTGTTTGTATTGTTTATTTGTGTGTGTGTGTGTGTGTGTGTGTGTGTGTGTGTGTGTGTGTGTGTGTGTGTGTGTGTAATATTTTCGCCGATAATTCCTATATAATAGTAGGATAAAAAGTTCTTCACCTGAAGATGGGAATTTATTCCTGAAACATGTAGTGTACAAAATAACTACAAGATCGCAAGACGGATTACAATAATCGTATATTATCAATTTTAAATTTGTTATATCGTTCGACAAAGGTCACTAGTGTAATGCCATCTGAAACGCAGATTGTAATCAAGTATAGTCTTGAATTTAATAAAAGATTTAAAATGTATGTTAGGCGGGGGAGGGATGTAGGTAGTGCAGGACCGAGGGGGCTGGAAAGTCCCAGGCAAACGGTACAACAAAGGTGCGTGTTCCACTGTTTTTACAACAAGAAAGTGCCGTTACTGGATAATTATAAATCTTATACAATACTGTTACGCAACGGAACATTCTCGAACAATGGAGTGCGTTGTTCTAGTCTTTCTCGGCTGTATCAGCAGAGCCCAGCTGTAATGTTTGTTTGCGTACATATTGCTGCTTTTTGACGAAAGGCAATTACGTGACACTTGTCACGCATCAACAATCGAGGCTATTCCAGACAGCAGCGGTCGGCGCACTATGTTGAAGACCAAACATTGCCACGGTTTCTAGCGGATTCAAGAGCGCTTTTTGATGACACGTCATAGAAAAAATGACAGATTATTCTAACATCTCAGCGGGGTATAAATATAAGCATCCAGCGACGGTCAGTTCAGTTCAGTTTAAGTGGCGATTTATTCAAGTGAAATTCTAAGCATTTTAGCGAAGTGTTATTGTGTTACAATTGTGCGGGACTCTATTAGTTGGTATTATTATTGCGTGTGGACAAATTTTATTTGAATTATTGTACGAGTATAAACTTCTTGATTACAAACTGCTATTGTGATTAATTAAAGCTGGATATTAGTGACTTCATTGGTGACTGTATTTTGTTTTCCACTGTACCATACGACGATCAGCGAGACCGTCGTAACAATACGCTTCTACGTGCAGACAATTTACAAGTCAAACTGAAGTATTTATCACTTAAACTGAAGTAGTTCGAAATATATAGTATTTGACATATGAATAGTACAAAGGTACTATAAATAACCTGCAGTAAGCTTTTGTGTGTAATTTACAAGTAAAACAATATGAAATTGCCAGTATAAAGTAAACTATATAAAAACACTACCTGGACCCCTCCACCGGCTAACATACATTTTAAATCTGCCAATTCAAATCCAACCTGCAAAGCTGCCGTAACTGGTGAAAAAAGTGTTAGGAAAATGAAAAGTATGTGTAGAACTGTACCGAGTGTTCATTTGTTAAATTCAAGTGTTAATAAAATGAGCGACCTTTCGATCAGTGTAAGTAGGTATAGTCTTAAGCTGTTTGATAGCGGTAGGATGAACCGTGCGTTTGGGCTTTCTTATCATAAGGACTCTGTCTGATTCATGAAGAAACATAGTCGCATAAACAAATAAATACATACATTCAGCTACACATCTGATCCAGGTGTTAGCCTGGAAGTTGTAAGAAGTGTATTTCACGAGTTATTGACCAAACAATGTAAAGTTTTTTCTAGCGACAAATATTTGAAAAAAGTGTTGAAGTTTGAAGCATTTATTTTACTATCAATCAAGTTTTATTTCTTTGCCCACTATAAGTCATGCCTATGAAATATCAAAAGGCCGAAACGCTTTAATAGCCACCCTGAAAAAAAACATTATCTTGATGAAGCTCCTTTTTCCTCACATAATACAACGCTATAACGAAATGTTGTTAAGTCAAGGTGTTTTGGTTGCTTTAAAAATAAACGTGTAATCAGTATGACAAAAATTATTGTAGATTGCTTACAAATTTATTTTATTCAGCAAGAAATGTAAAATTTACTGAAGAATGTTCTGTAACTTTAAATTAGAATCATCTGACAACTTTAGTTCTGTAAAAAATAGGTCTATAGTGGAAGCACAACGATTTTAGACAAATATTAATATTTTGTAACAATTTTTAAGTCACACTGATCGAAGGACGAGTTCCCGAGATAATGAAAAATTTATGTACGATATATTGCATGAAACTCACTGTTTACAACACTTGTTAATTAAAATTAAATTAAAAAAACAGTTTTCATGCAAAGTGGATTTTAAAATGTGGTAACTTATTTTTTTAATAGGAATTCAGCTAAAATGTTGTTATTAATATAGTTTTTAAAGGTAAACACCTGTTTCTACATGATATTGAAACGATGCAACCCTCTCGACGCCCCTTCTTCCGCGCGTTTCTTCGCTAGTCGAGCGGGTGTAGTCTCAGTCAAGGCCGTACTAAAGTACTTTCCAGCGTGCTCTGGAGAGCACTTAAAATAGTATTATGCTGACACACCGCAGTAACGATGGAAAATTATCCTGGAACACTTGCGCTACTTATAAAAGGGACAAAGGCTGGCTTGGTCAGTCAGTTTACAGTGAGCGATTTCCTTAGCGCGGATTTAGTGTTTGAAGAAGTTTTGTGAGAAGTGATTACTGTGTTATATTTAGTGCGGAATTCTATTTCTTGACATTATTATTGCATGTGTAAAAATTTAACTTGGATTGTTGTAAGACACTACCTTGTTGATTACTAATTATTAATTGTGATTAATTAAAGGTGTAATTAGTGATTAAAGGAGTAATTAACTAAGGTGTTAATTAGTGATTTTATTGGTGTCTGTATTTTGTTTCTACTGTACCATACAACGATAAGTGAGATCGTCGTAACAATAAAGTGCAGTGTCAAGAGTCTGTACAGATGTATAAAAATATAGCACAGTGTAACTACAAATTGATTTCTCTTATAAAAAAGTAAATAACTGTTAACTATTGTTTATTTTCCACGCCATAGAATAATCCTTAATAGGTACGCTGTTGTCTTTTAGTCTGTACCAACAAATTATTATATATCCTTGTTAAAAGTACGTTTGCAAACAATACCTTAAAAAGACAACTATTTAACCAAAACCATCTATCCTCAACCGTACTATACATTCTATATTCTGAACACATTCATTGTATACAATAGGCTTGGTTTTTGTAATTAGTTTAAAAATATTTTTTTTATCCCGTAACTATCGGTAGTTGTTAAAAAGTGTGTTTTACGAGTGATTGACTAAACACACTACAACGTCGAGTTTCTGTAATAACGAATTTGAAAAAGTGGAAAGAGTTTGAAAGGTTGAAGCATATATTTTAATGTCAATCAAGTTCTGTTTCTTTAGAATTATTTAAGCAGGGGCTGAATTTTTTTTATGACCCGCAAATAAGTGTGTCCTTTAGGTTACCTCAAATATATTAGTATTAAAGTGTTGACGCCTTGTGTATGTGTGCGTCTGTCTATTTATTTTTAATTGATTTTGTGTGTTTTAATTAATTTTTACGAATAGTTCTTTAAATATTATATACTTTAAAAGTAAAATTTATTATTGTATTTTACCTAACGTACTTTTCACTGATGATGTCAATATCATCATAGATATATAAATTAATTAACAAATAATCGAATTGATTTGATTCAAATATAAAAAATAACTAATAATCAAATTTAATATAAAAGAAGTTATCTATTTAATTCAAGTAAAAATTCAGCAATATGATCTATTTAAAATTATAAATTTATTAAAATAGATTAAATATAAACATACAAAAAACAGCTGATTAAGTAAATAAACATTAAAACAGTCAATAAATTAAATCAAATTAAATCGATAATTTCTTTTATATTATATTTGATTATGCGTTATTTTTATATTGAAATAAAATCAATTCGATTATTTGTTAATTCATTTATAAACATCTGATGATACTGATATACTCAGTGAAGCGCACGTCAGGTGAAACAAAATAATAAATTTTACTTCCAAAATGTATTTAACATTAAAAAAAAATATTCATAATACATAAAACTAGCAAGAAATGTTGAAGAGTTACGAACAAAATAAAGATAATTTTTGTATTTGACGTTAAGAAGACTAATGCCAGCTTACCTATTAGCACCATAGATGACTTGTAGGCATTACCATTATGACGATTAAGAGCTTCATTTGTAAACAGCGGTCCGCCGCTGTCACCCTGTAAATGAAAACATGACATAGTTTTAGTTTTAAATAATTTCCTCAAATTAACAACGATCCTTCTTATTACTTTCCCCAAAACTAAATGAAATGCGGTAAAGAAAACCTTGTGTATATTGGGTCAATTTTGATATGAAGATTTAGTACTCTCCCAATATCCATGCCCGCACTGGTCAAATTTTCGATATTTCGATTACGCGATTGTATTGATATACTACGATGTGAAGGAAAAGAACTGTACTGATTCTAAATTATTCTCTTTCTTAATGAAAGCTAAAATTAGTAAGGTTTTGTTTCGTAAAGTTACGTAATAATTTGTACTGTTTTTAATTGCTGTTTAATTTACTGTTTAAAGAAATAAAAGACATGTTTGGAAAAAATTATGTTAAAATGTATATAAAATATTTATATAACAGAGTAACATTTAAAATAAAGAACGTAACGTTTTTTAACCAAAAAAAAAAACAGAAAATATAAAGTCAAAAATACAATTATTTTTGAAGAGTGAGATAAAAAAAAAGCAAGATTTGTTATTCGTTAGGTGGCCAACATTCTTTTAATGCTATTCAGTAAAATCTCGAAAACTCCACTCCAAGCGAATTTTGTGCGAAACAAAACATGGGAGACATGTATACCATCCCGCCTTACTTCCAGTTGCTTCCTTTTTCAGTGATCTGCACAACAGTATTAGTGGAAAAGGGAGTACTAGTGGAAAACGAGATCTGCCACAAAAGGGAGACATGTATAGCAACAGGCCCTTTGGCCACCCCGCCGTTTTCGGGTTGTTTGTATACGTGGTTTTTACAAAAAAAAAGCGAGTATTACATTAAAGGCGTATTGGTTTTCAACTATAATTTGAATTTACATGTTAACCTAACAACATCAACTTTTGGCGTCCCAGGATCGGTGTTGTATTAGTGCTACATACATTTTTCATAAAAAAATATGACAAAAGGACAACAATTGCAATCGTCAACAAACTATTTTATAATATGCACACGTAAGTATTAACGAATTCTTTCATATAACTAAAATCATATGCGATGTTCACTACATATCGATGTCAATAATCGCATAATCGAAATATCGAAAATGAGTGCGGGTACGAGATTATGGGGACTGTAGCGACATTTAGACGAGCAAACATTTTGAGAAGTAGAGAACGAACGAGGAAAAGCAAACGTTATAATACTTGCAAAATAATCGATTTTGTTTTGTACAGTAGAAAAGCTTACGACGTCGTAATGGAAATAGATATCTTTATTACCTTACAGGCGCTGCCATGTCGTCCATTCGCGCACAGCATGTCGTCCCGCCAGAGTCTACCTGCTTTGCATTTGGTCGTATCCTCGACTTCCACGTTTGCCTCCCAGAGATACCTGTTAAAAGACTCTCCGTTGTGTCCCCAGCCAATAACTGTAGCCTGGCGTCCAGTGAAGTCGTCACCTGCCGAGTTAAATAAACAACATCACAAGTTTATTAAATAACAATGCTAACTATACTTAGCAAGCAAACACGGTAAGGCTAGTGCTATGTTCTCTTCAATACGACAAGGTTTTATGCAGCGCGTTTTCTAAAACAAGGGAATCAAGCGAGGCTCTTCATGCACACGCGCGGCAAGAATTCCAAGAAATCATCAAATGCGTTATGAAGAACACGGTGCCCTAATCTTAGAGAACGCGCGACAGAAATTCCCTTGGCATCAGTACAGAACGCGTGCGGAGTTGCTAGTCTCCCATCAGGGGCCTCCCCAGGAGGCCGATAGGGGAATGCTCACCAGATATGGTAGGTATCGTGGAAATAAAATACCCGGGGTAGACCAAAACTAGCAGCTATTGTCTTGTAGTTGGATATTGGTGCATCAAAGGCTAAAGGAAGTAAACCTTGATTTAAAAGTGCTTGGTCCACCAGGTTGGGGGGTAATACAATGGGCTCCTGAACTCCCCGTTCATAGGAAAAAAGAAAATGTTTAAAACCAAATAGATTGCAGCCGGTAGAAAGCAAGACAAAGAAATAGAGTCCAGAATTAATTTGGGAAAGATGGCTACATCTAAATTAAATGGCATCCTGTGGGATAAGGAAATTACACCAGAAACTAAAACTAGAATATTTAAAACCATTGTTAAGAAGTATCATGACCTACGGTTCAGATGTTTGAACTACTAACATCTGACATCTGCAGTAACACAAGTTAATTTTTTAAAGAACATAACCAGTAGAACTGACTTAACAATTTCTGCAGAAAAAACAAATTTCTCACGAACATTAAAAATGCGCCAAAATTCCTGCTAACGGATATTGGTCAAATAGAGAGGGTTAGAAAATTTAAGTACCTAGCGGAAATAATTCAAGAGAATGGTTTAGAAAAATCTGCTATAGAAGAATGCATTCATAAAATGGAAAGAGCATATGGTGTAACTAAAGATATTTACAATAAAATTGCATATCTAAAAATGCAAAAATAAGGCATTAGAGTATAGTAGTGAGGCCAGTATGCCTATATGCAAGCGAATGTCTAGCATTGAATTATGGAAAATATCAGGCCCACGAAAAACTTTAGAAGGTTGGAAATTAAGAAGTAATGATTAAATACATAAAAGTATGGAAAATATAACAGAAACAGTGAGAAAAGTAAGACTAGTATTTTTTGGACATTTATATAGAATAAACGACAATAGGTTAACAAAACAGATCTTCAAATATATGTGGGAAAAGAAGTCGACATCAAGTTGGATTAAAGAAGTCAAAATGATTTAGAAAGAAATATTATAAACGCAGAAGAAGCAATTAAAAGAGACGTTTTAGGGCAAAAGTGTTAAAATTGGAAGGAGTCCAGGGTAGGTGAGAGAAAAACGCAGTTTCAAAGTGGACTGAAGACAGGAAGAAGAGACATAGTGAAAAGATGAAAGAATATTGAAGAAAAAGAAAAGAACAATGAATGTAGAATTGAAATTGGTATGTGGTCCTCTGATGGCCGATACAAGTAGAAAAAAAGTTAATTTAATTACCTTTGTTAGGAAGGCAAATAGGTCCTACGCGGCTGTTGAATGTTATCAGCCTGTTGAGCCGTAATAAAGCGATGTCAAACAGTACTACTTCTGTTTCTGTGTCGTAATAGTAGTCTGGATGCGTGATAATTTCTGAAACCCGGTATTTTACTGTTCTTCCGTTGTCCACCGTTTCCACATCGTGTACTCCAAGAAATACTTTAATATCACTTGCGTTAAAACTGAAAATATGAATTAAATTACATTATAAACTAGGTCTACACGTAAATATTTATTTTCAATTGTCAGTATACGCTGAGTTAATTTTAACAAATTCAACTAAGACAAGAATTAGACAAGAAAAGATATTTACTTATTACAGTTCTACATTATTATACGTGAACAGTTCTATAAATGTTAAGTATTTTTCCAAGTGAAATTATATAGTATTATCACCTGTAATAATTACTTATTTGAAAGAACAGCTTTCAATTAATATGAGAAAAGTAAAAGATCACTTAACAAGAAAATACAAGAAGCTGCACATAGTTATTATAATATAAATTATAAAAATCCACAATTTTTACCAGTATATATTCATAATTTAGCTGCATACAATGTTCATTGATTTACTTAAGAGTTTATAGATATAGAAAATATTAAATGTTCATTGATAAATAAAATAGAGCTGTTAATAAGCTGATATAAATATATAAAGAAAATAAGGTGATAATACAATATAAACTAATTTTGCTTGCAGAAATAGTTGATATTTGTAGAACTATTCAGAAGATAAAACCTGCAAATTATACTTAAGATTTACTTTCAGAATAAAGATTATTACAATCATAGAAATCTGTACCTTATACAGAAAATGAGTGTGCAAATCGGAAAGGAGAGTTCAGAAGGAATTAAAATTGGAAGAGGAGTAAGGCAAGGCTGCTGTATGTCACGAAATTTATTTAACATATATCTTGATGACTTGATTAGGAAGTGGTTTGACAAAACAAGAGGTGTGAATGTCGGTGGAAGAAGAATTGAATATGAAGGTTTGCTGATGACATGGCAGTTTTAGCAGAAAAGGAAGAGACAATGAACGAAATGATAAGATATTTGAATTCAGTATACGAGGAATATGGGATGAGGATTAATAAGGAAAAACTAAGTGCATGGTGATCAGCCTAGTAGGAAAAAGGGCAAACATAAAGATAGGGAAAGACAAAATGGAGTACAGCAATTGATACAACAGTGCAAAACTACTAGTGGTAAGTCTGTCGTTTATTAGTGGGTCAATCAACATTTTTCTGTTCCTTCGTGTCTCCTTTTTCTATTTTTAATTAGTACTAGAGCCAATATTGCAACTACTTCTTCCTGTTCACTCATAATTTTGAAATACTGTATAAAAAACCAATTAAAAAAAATATGCTGTATTAGAGTGTTTACTATTCACTGACTAAATTGAGGCTGGACCGTTTCGTGCGAGGCAAAGAGGCACAGTGTGCCGAGAGCAAGCTCGCGTGAGCCTACTACGGCAGACATCTGCCGCAGACTGTTTTACCCGTGTGAAAGAGCCCTAAGGTAGGTGTCGAGCAGCACAGGGCGCTAAAGATGGCAGGTAGCGTATAAATGGCGTCAAGGATTAGGCGAGGATCACGTTAATTGGCTTAGGTCGGTGGTGAAGGAAGGGTTATTGTTTAATTGGGAGTAGTGTTGGGAGCATAAGTGTCTTTACTCACTTATTTACACAGTGGGCCGCAGTTAGTACGTAATAGTTGTTGATGATGCTGCCTCCACAAATGAATTCCTCCCGGTTGATTCTCTGTAAATAAGCCATCCACGGATAGTAATGTGGTGCAGCTGGCAGTCCACCTACAACTCGTTGCCCACCGATAGTTTGAGGTTGTCTACTGTACACCGGTTCGCCGTCTCCCGGTATACCGCATTCTATAACAGCAATACAAAGCTAAACATTCTATGTAACAAGCACATACGTAAATTACATGACTGTATACATTTTTTTCTTCTTTGTTCAATCCTGATCTAAACAAACCCACGTGGCAAAAATCTGACACGGTATTGGTCAGGGGCGTCGACACTGTTCACACACGAATGTATTATGCGCATGTGAAGAATGTCTATGTAGTCACGTGAGAGCTACTTACCACTACCAATCGGGGGCCGCCGTTTTAAGATTTGCTCCTTATCACTGTATTCTGAATCCTATTGAATTAATATAGGGCCAGTTGAAAAGACATGTTGCCTGTCACAACACAGCGTATATAATCTGCCTGATTAGACAAAAATTGATAGCGAAGGAGATAAATGAAACAACGGTAGATAAGTGGCGTCATTGTATCCAGCATTATGTAATCAAGGAAGAAGATAAGCTCTGAGAACTTGCCCACATTACCGACGTCGTTGTGGACAGTCTTAATCATTAATACTGCTGACTCAAGTGATGATACAAGTTCCGACACAGATATGGAAGGGTCTGAATTATTCTCTGACAGCAACTGATAATATACGTACAGTATACTAATAAGTAATTATCACAGCTTCAATTTTATTTTTAAGTAAACTTTAAATAATACTACCTATGGACGGGACCGTCAGGAGACTATAAAATCAACGAATACAGAAACACGCATAAAGTTTTACAAGTGACTCTGTAGCTCTCAAAATTGGACGTAAAAGACAATCCTAGTCCAGTCATATTCCAGTGTCCGAAATGATATTTCTAAGGCACATGACAGGGTATCGTAGAAAAGTCTCTAGATCGTAGAAGAAATGCACATATACGGCAGGAACTGAATATTATGAGAATACTTGATAAGGTTGCCCAATGTCGGCTAAAATGGGACGAAATTGCGGAGAGGTGTGGGACGTCCCAAGAAGCGTTGGAGTGACCAGCTCTAGTCTATCTGCTTGGGACCAGAACAAATCAGTTTTAGTTTAATTCTTGTTGGAGATGAAGACGTCACAAATTAACGGCATCGAATACGTTGGTAATAATTTCATAACTCGGGGTTTCAGAAATAAGAATCATCAACGCGATTCGCCAGGCAAATCTAGGTAAACAGGGAGCGGTCTACATAAGTCATAGCACTGCTCGGTTTCTCAACTGCCAGTGGTGTACCTAGGCCACTGGAGTCCCGGGGCGGATATCTTTCTGAGGCTCCCTCTCCCATAAGACGGGTGATTATAATCCAATTTAGCTTTAAGTAGTACATAGCAAAAACAATTTACTGTTATATATTTACTGTATAATTACTGTATTGATACATCTAGTTAGCAAACTTTATAAGAAGCTGTAGTAATGTTTGAAATAAAAATCCACTTTCATATTGTAAATACAAAGTTTAAAGAAAAAATAGAATTAGTATTATTAATAATGCATTAAATTTATTACAATACTTTATACAGTTGTACAGTTGTACAATACTTTATTCTCTGTACAGTTGTCCGTGCTGTTTGTCTTCGATGTCAGTCACGTTTTTGTTTGCCCACACAATATGTGACGCATTTTTTTTGTGAATTAATTCTTTCGAATAACTGACCCGATCTCCGCACTCCTAACTATCTACTGTTCGGTAAAAATTCTAATGAGAGATTTTAAATAAACTGTCAGTGTCCTGAAATGTTAAATATTTTTCACAGGTGAAATCTCTTTATAGCGGAGCCCTACATGTTATCGCCTGGTATTTCACTTCGCCGTTTACATTTTCATACCGAGGCAGGGCTTCTTGAGTCGCTACCTCTGCCGTTGCCGTCCGTGTTGTTTGGGGTTCAATTTGCGACTTCTGACTGCGTGGTTAGGCATTGCCGCCAGCAACTGACGCTACTTTTTTATTGTGACTATACTTCTTATAATAAACTTACCTTTATAAGTTTTTTTTTGTAATACTGTAAACACTTTATGAGGTAGGGTTGTAAGGTAGATTTCAAAATAAAATCAAAACATCTTTGGAATCGATCGATTAAATCGTAGACCTCTCCTAGTTTTGCGTTTCAGGACGTAATAATAAAACATTTGCAAATAAATTTAAAACAATTTCCAAATAAATTTAATTTTCTAAATCTGGAGGCCCCCTACTAAGTGGGGCCTGGGGCGGTCCGCCCCCCAATTTAATCCGCTACCGTGAACTGCTTTTTTGTCTGACATCTAATAGGCCCAGTGTATTGGGCTTCGTAAAGTCATATTCAAGGAATTCCTAATTCAAACGATATGTTAAAGTTGGTTCTGTAAAATTTTATGTTTGTTCACTGTTAGATAAAAATTAACAATTATTTAACGCGGGAAATAAGTCAGTAGTTGTGCAGCTGGACGTGAGAGTAAAAATGAAATAATGAATCAAAGACTGGAAAAATAAACTCGGAAAATTATTGCCCAGTAATAAAAATAGAAGTACGCATAGCAGTAGAAAAAAGTCCCCATAAAAAATTACTTTTTTATTCAGAGGTACGATTGTCAAAGTACTGTAAATAATTATCGATGTTTAGAATTTTGCCGTCAAAACAAACCGAAAATTATTATTTACACTTCATTCAATAGCAACTACGGTAACCATATTGGGTTAGTAATGTTTGTGTAACACATTATTTTAAATTGTTTTACGTACAGTTGAGCAAAATTAAATCCATTTGAGGAAATACGGTATTTTTGATTAACATTTTCATCGTATGATACTGATAGCGTTTCCACTTAATTCTTAAAGAAACGCTGGAATCACTATCCTCAAATATAGGCCTATATATTTAATTTTACATAAAATATTACAGTACCAATTTTGTATATACAATTAAAATAATATATAATAAAATACAATTACTGATATATTGTACAATTTACTAATGAGTTATTATACAAGAAATTTTTTAATTTTTTTATGAACCTTTTGCTGAAGTTTACAGATCAAAATTGTCTAAATAATTATCTACTGCGTGGTTTACATGAGGTGTTGCAATGTTTTCACTAGGAAGCAATGGATGAAAATGGCTGAGACAAAAATGTTCCTAGATTTGAAGTGAGTAATACCCTGGAAATACAGGTTAATCTTGAAGTCACTTTCAAGGTGAAATGAAGGTTAACTTAATTTTTTTTAAACGGAAACGTATATTTTCTATTTCGGATTCTTATTCTTCAGAGCAAAATAACTAATGAGATCAGTGTGTACTCACCAAAGCATCATTGAACTGGCATCATCCGTGTACTTACCGCAGTTCTGGAAAAAGAATCACTTATGACAACTTCAAATAATTTTGTATTACAAAACCTATTTACCAAGTATATTTACTTACTTATTGAAGACTGTAAGAAAGGTTTGATAGTAATATTACTAGTGTTTAAATTTCCTTACATGTTGTTTGGACTACTAAAAATGTCTTTTTCAGACGCGGCCTTCATCAGATGTGGCTGTAAATTAAACTCGTACATTAAGTGATAATTTAGATCTACCAGAGACTCATTAACTAACAAACGTGACCCGTCGAAAGGAGTAAGTAAATAAGTGTTGTTGGAACCACAACCAACACAAGTCAAACACAACTATTGAAAAAAAGAAATGTTACTTACTTATTAAGTGCGTTGGACAGACAAATTGATATACCAATCTTCTAATTTCCTAATTTTTTAAAAACTGAATTTTTAAAACAGTTTGTGCTTTCTGGTTTCGTTCAACGCACGTACAGAGGAAGTAGTGTTACTTGTTATATATTTTGTCTACATATGTGTTTTTGACTTTGTAAGTTGGTGGTGGTTTTAGCAACATTGATTCTTTTGACGGTTCCTACTTGTCAGTGAATATCCCTCATGTAATCCTAATTAGTATTTAATGTAATTTGACTACAACGTAATTCAATTGTAGTTTAATTTATAGGTAGGCCTACATCTTAAGACGATCGCAGATTTTTTTTAAATGTTCGATACGTTATGTAAGTAAATTTTAACGGTAGCAATAGTTCGATCAAAATATCTCTCTTGAGTCTATAAAATAGGGTTTGTCTTTCATTCTCTACAAGCTGTCCTTTCATTTTTCTCTACAGTCTTTGGTCTATTTGATTAAACTCTATAATGTCCAAGGATCTACATGATTGCTCCCTAAAAGAATCAAAACGTTCCCTTTATCTTATCGCTAGATAAGAACTCCGTTCTCAGCCCTTGATTGGACACTACTCAAGTTCTACTATTTGGGATGCAGTTTTTGCTTGCGTACAGACCACATGGTACAGCCACAACTTTGTAGTTGCTTTTCATCGTGTTGCTTCTTACTTTAAATTGCCTTTAAGCAATCTATTGTTTTTGCCGTACAGAAAGTTAAATTTCTCTATGGGCTAAAGCACGAAACTGGAATTAGTTAAGAAGAAAGCGTAGATGAGGAAACTAGCTTATCTGACTAACAGATAACAGGACAGTCGGGAGTTTATCACAATTCTGAAATGCGACGACTGGAATCTTCTAAACATTCAGAATTATAGAACATAGAAATCTCCAACAGAAATAACACTGTTCCACACCACTATATATAAAATTTCCCGATTAGCGTTTTCATCATCATCAGATAGGAAATACGAAACTTGCTGTGAAGCTTTTCACAGTAATCAACAGTAATCATCAGCAGATTGATGTGAAGCTTGAAAGCGCTAATCGGGTACTTTTATTTAAAATGGGGGTGCAACAGTGTTATGTCCGTTTGTGATTATATACACTAACACAACTATATTAGTTAAGTACAAGAAATCTCCATCACTACTAACCAAAAGCAATATTAAATGTGATAGAGAGACACGTAAATTCAAGATAGACCTACAGCAAGATCCACACAGAAGAAAGCCTGCAGAAGAATATTGTCCAAAAAAAATAAAAAATAAATCATTACGGTAAACATTTTGTTAAAACTTGTGACTGTGTTGAAATACTAGTTTCTGTGATAGCTGAGTTACTCTGTACGAGGGACAGTTGAAAACTTCGCGAAGCGACATCTACAGCCTCACGTATGTTGTGAGATTCATATTTCGTGTAAACACTTGTTAATTTCCAAATCTGTTTGTCAATCTATTCACTGTTTATCAGCTGTTCAAAATTTACATGTCACGCGTGTTTAAAAAAGAAGGGACGAAATCAAACATTTTATTGTTTGTTAAAAAGGTCTACCGCTGATGGAAAATCACAATGAAATGGTAAATGTGTTAACAGATGTTGCGCTTTCAAAAACAAATTTTGTATCTAGCCATTCGAGTTTAGGTTATATGAGCACTGAAGATAGTCGCTGCAATGGGCGCCTAAAAAATGGAACAACTACGGATATCATTAAAAAATTTCACACACAGTATTGGAAGATCAGCGACTGAGAGTGGATGACATTGCTGAGATCAACAGGCGCCTTACGTGAGCGTGTGCATCGGATTTTACTGTAATTCAAGAACTTGGTATGAAAAAACTTTAACACATACACACATTTTGTAACTTTTAAGACTAACACACACATCAAGTTTAATGTTCTTTGTCTAAAATATAAAGTCATTCCTAAATATGCCATCATACACATCAATTCCAATACTAAGGCAGCAATAAATACTAAGAAACACGCTGAAATCTATCGTGTTAAACAAGAAATTAAAGCATTATACGTCAAAAAAGCCATTCTTAACAAAACTTTGTTCAAGCTGCATTTATTAATATATAACCAGATTCATCCTGCCATTATAGATATTATAATGAACAAAGTAAACACATACATTTCAGACATAATGCTTACGATACGACAAAAACAGACTTTGAAACTTAAACGTTTGATCTCAACACAACGCTCACATCGTATTCCCGAATGCAAACATTCGTTTTACCCACGCACGGTCAACCTTACTGATATTACATTTGATAGCGATGAAATGAATCTACTTAATAAAGGTTTAGACTACAACTTTCCGCCTGATAATAAACATAATATCGTTGATGACGTCATTACTGCCGAGACCGCTGTCAAAGCAATTAATGACACGAAACTCCAAAATGAATCACGTCACATAATTAATCATAAATTTATTAAAATTTTAAATAACCGTAATACTGATGGTCGTACCATACAGAAACAGATAAGAGCGCAGGCTGAACGCAAGACACTCAAAATAAGTACTAAGTTGCTTGATAATAACGCACTTATTACTAAAGCAGACAAAGGTCATACTTTGGTGATAATCCACAACGACACATACAGACAGAAAGTACACAAATTCATTTCTGATAACAATAGCGAGCTCATTCATATACCAATTTCAACGCTAACCTCTACATTATTGTAGTAAGGGCCGTTACATGGATGCACTCGAAGAATTCGAGATATATAGAGGTCATAATAACCCCGATATATGTGACGATATACTCAATGATAAACTCAACTTCAGGTCCAACCCACTGTATGATACCGCGCTGCGATCGCTTAAAGATAAAACTAAATAATAGTGCCCATCGACACAGTCTTGACATGCTACACGCATTGCACCGTGTCGGTTACTAGTACGCTTATAATATGTTCATTCATTGTATTTTACGTGTTTGTTTATTGTGTGTTTGTTTTACCATGGATTTTAATATATAACGAGCTCCTTTGGAGTGAAGGTCTGAAGATGGGTCATATGGCCTGAAACGCGTAACCCAGCTCAAATTACGCTAGAAATCACTTGACGGAAATTATAAGGTAAATTATATCATTATCATACAGTGACTTGGACCGCATTAATTATGTTTAAAAAAAGAAAAAACTTTGTGCAATTTGGACGCCGCATTTGTAGTTGTTGCACGTTTTGGATATCCACTACGGGGGTCACATTCAATACTCGTACGGGGATCACCACTAAACTCTAATGTCCACTTACAAACCATTGTTTTTGAAGGTGCAACCTTTTTCTAACACATTTCATTGTGTCTTTCTATTAAGGCTAGACGTTTTTAACAAAGAATTCTTGATTTTATTCATTTTTGAAAACTGCCGTAACACGTAAATTTTGAATAACTGTTAAACAATGATAAAACTGACAGAGAGTTCTGGAAATTAACAGATGTTTACGTGAAGTATAAATCTTATAACACCCGAAAAATTTTAGTTCTACATCTAAGCTATAGATGTCGCTTCGCGAACGTTTTTGCTTACCTTCGTATTTGATCGCTAAGTTATCTGAAAACTGTGAACAGTGTACTCACTTTGGTTGGTCTGTTGCGATTAGAATACGCGTCGCCTGGACAGACAGCTACCGCAGCCCAGACAACAGTCACCGCCAAACACACTACTCCTGCATGCGTCATACTGACGTTAGATGCTGTCAGCTTAATACGGACTTACAGCACAAGAGGACTGTACCCTGTTCTTGTGTGTGTATATATACCTGAGTTCAGTAACTAATTAGTTTACAAATGTCTATAAAAATTAAATGAACTGCAAGAGCTGAAAATATTTAATTTTCCTAAAACAAGACTATTCATTGAAGCGTTAAAAAAATATATTTTAGTTTTTAAGGTTAACTTACGTTGTATTGTTTGTGATTAGATGCGCTGCATTGTTTCTCCGAAGAGTGATAAATTTAAATCTTGAATAACATGTTTAGGTTTGGACTTTGGTTAGCAGAGTGCATATTATAGTTTGTAGCATGACGAAAGAAAATATCGGTATGTAGAACCATACATGACTTTCATATTCTAAGATTTATATTTAAAATCATTTTCGAAATGAAATATTACAATAGAAACTACTTCTTTCTACTTACTGCTTCAGCCTTAACCACAGTACTGTGGTCACTAACGTATACCACCTCACGTTATCGCACTCGATTTTCACTGATGATGGAAGTCGATGGCATTGCCGAAACGTCTGGTTTTTTAGAAAACATTGGACTACGGCCAAATATCCTGGGAAGGAATTTTAACAAAAACTACTTCTTTGTTGCCGATAACGTTGTACACATACTGTATATATAAAAAATATGCATAAAATTAATGGCTTGTATAAGTTAATGATTGATCTCCATTAAGTAGTGCTCAAGTTTCCAAAGTTTTAATATTATGATGTCCGTAATTAAAACATCAGAGCAGGTTTAGTGTGTATGAGGGTACACCGTGGACAATAATTTTCAACATTTCCTATTGAGCGTTGCTTAGAGTAAAGCTGCGAATCTACAGTGTACGTTTCACAGAACAAACACGCGGAAAAGAAGGAGCGCTCCGAAGTGACTCATGGACCCTCAGCATCTTGCAGAGGGTTCATTCCCTAAAGACGAAAAGTCTGTCTATGAATCGTTCCTCTGTAAACACGTGCAGTTACACTGCCCAGCGATCCACAGGAAGCAAATCGCTATCCACGCTGGACACTTTTTCGGCTTGCACGCGTTATGTTGGTATGGGTTTCGGCACTTTGCATTTAAAAAGCGTGCAAATGTAAGAAAATAAACATGAATGAGGCCAGAAATAACGGGAATTGTGTGTGTGTGTTCCCTGCCTTTTTATTGTGGTAGTCATAATAGTAAAATGGAAACGTAAACATTACATAACTGAGATATGCTTGCCTGCCACGAATGATATATTTTCTCTTATACATGATTTATATTAAAATGAAAAAATTATAATTTTATTGCCTGGCAACAAAATTATTTTATTTTTAACAATAACCATTGTTTGAAAAAGTTTAAAGGAATTTTCAAGTACTTTACTCTTGTTAAAACGTAAAAGGTTGCAGGTAAACTACCCCTTTCCCTTAACCGATCTTCACCAAAAACAATAGGTCTTGAAAAAAACTCTACAATTCAGATTTGCATGCAAAAAATTATTCGATTCTGTTTGAATTTGCGGCTGTTATCGTTTGCCATAGAAAATACCCTTGTTAAAACATAAAACGTTGCAGGTAAACTACCCCTTTTCCTTATCCGATCTTCACCAAAAACAATAGGTCTTGAGAACTCCATAATTCAGGGCTGTATGCGAAACATTATTTGATTCTGTTTGAATTTGCGGCTGTTATCGTTTGCCAAAAAAAAATATCGGTATGGAGAACCATACATGACTTCCATGTTCTAAAATTTATATTTAAAATCATATTCGAAATGAAATATTTCCATAGAAACTACGTCTTTCTACTTATTGCTTCAGCATTAACCACAGTACTGTGGTCACTAACGTATACCACCTCACATTTTCGCACTCGATTTTCACCGATGATGGCAGTCGATGGCACTGCCGAAAAGACTGGTTTTGCAGAAAACATTGGACTACGGCTAAAGAGCCCGGGAAGCAATTTTAACAAAAAACTACTTCTTTGTTGCCGATAACGTAGTACACATATAAAAAATTGTCTCCTCAACCTTCAACTATAATTTTTAATAATAGAAAATTACCCCCAACCCGTTCACCTAACCTCTTCATTTATAGATATTTCATCTACGTTTCTACAGTGGATTACTATGAGCTTCTTATCAGGATATTTTATTTATAAAAATTAAGTACTTTACTCTTGTTCAATCATAAAATGTTTCAGGTAAACTACCCCTTTCTCTTAACCGATCTTCTCCAAAATCAACAGACCCGTCCTCTACAATTCAGGGAAGCATGCAAAAAAATATTTGATTCTGTTTGAATGTGCGGCAGTTATCGTTCGTCATGTAAACATTTCTCTTGTTACAACATAAAATGTTGCAGGTAAACTACCCCTTTCCCTTAACTGATCTTCACCAAAGTCAATACACCTTGAGTTCTCTGCAACTCAGGAAAGGGTGCAAAACATTATTTGATTCTCATTGAATTTTCGGCAGTTATCGTTCGTCATAAAAAAGTTACCCTTGTTAAACATAAAATGTTGCTGGTAAACTACCCCTTTCGCTTAACCGATCTTCACCAACACCAATAGGTATTGAGAACTCTACAATACAGGGCTATATGCAAAACATCATTTGATTCTGTTTGAATTTGCGGCTGTTATCGTGTACTATAGAAAAAAATTACCCTATATAAAAAACCGTTGCAGGTAAACTACCCCTTTCCCTTAACCGATCTTCACCAAAAACGGCAGGTCGTGGGTACTCTACAATTCAGGCCTGTATGCAAACAATTATTTGATACTGTTCGAATTTGCGGCTGTTATCGTTTGCCACAGAAAACACCCTTGGTAAAACATAAAACGTTGCTGGTAAACTACCCTATTCCATTAACCGATCTTCACCAAAAACAGTAGATCTTGAGAACTCTACAATTCAGGGCTGTATGCAAAACATTAGTTGATTCTCTTTGAATTTACGGCAGTTATCGTTCGTCATAGAAAAAAATACCCTTGTTAAAACATAAAACGTTGCTGGTAAACTACCCCTTTCCCTTAACCGATCTTCAACAAAATCAACAAACCTTGAGTTCTGTATAACTCACAAAGGTATGCAGAAGAGTAGTTGATTCTGTTTTAATGTACGGCAGTTATCGTTCGTCAAAAAAAAAATTACCCTTGATAAAACATAAAATGTTGCTGGTAAACAACCCTATTCCCTTAACCGATCTTCACCAAAACCAAAAAGTCTTGAGAATTCTACATTTCAGGGCTGTATGCAAAATATTATATGATTTTGTTTGAATTTGCGGCTGTTATCGTTTGCCATATAAAATACCCTTGATAAAACAAAAAACGTGTCTGGTAAACTACCCCTTTCCCTTAACCGATGTTCACCAAAAACGATAGGTCTTTAGTACTCAACGAAACAGGGCTGCATGCAAAAACGTATTTGATTCTGTTTGAATTTGCGGCTCTCATCGTTTGCCATAAAACATACCCTTTTAAAACATCAAACCTTGCAGGTAAACTACCCCTTTCCCTTAACCGATCTTCACCAAAAACGACCGGTCTTGAGAACTCTACATTTCAGGGCTGTATGCAAAATATTATATGATTTTGTTTGAATTTGCGGCTCTTACCGTTTGCCATAGAAAATACCCTTTTAAAACATAAAACGTTGCTGGTAAACTACCCCTTTCCCTTAACCGATCTTCACCAAAAACATAAGGTCTTGAAAACTCTACAATTCAGGGCAGTATGCAAGACATTATTTGATTATGTTTGAATTTGCGGCTGTTATCGTTTGCCATATAAAATACCCTTGTTAAAACATAAAACGTTGCTGGTAAACTACCCCTTCCCCTTAACCGATCATTACCAAAATCAACAGATCTTGATAACTCTACAATTCAGGGCTGTATGCGAAACATTATTTGATTCTGTTTGAATTTGCGGCTGTTATCGTTTGCCAAACAAACAAAATTACCCATGATAAAAAAAACTGTTGCTGGTAAACTACCCCTTTCCCTCAAGCGGTCTTTACCAAAAACAATATTTCGCGAGTACTCTACAAATCAGGCCTGTATGCAAAAAATTATTTGATTCTGTTTGAATTTGCGGCTGTTATCGTTTGCCATAGAAAAATCTACAGACAGACACACAGACACACACAGAGTCACTTTTCGAAAAATTACTTTTTTTCATGTTTTGAGTGTAGTACAATCATATTCTGCAATAATCTCGAACACGATTTTTTTTGCCATCACCATACTTCCATTTCCTTAAGGAACATGGAAGTAAAAATTACCCTTGATAAAAAAAACCGTTGCCGGTAAACTACCCCTTTCCCTCAACCGATCTTCACCAAAAACAATAGGTCGTGAGTACTCTACAAATCAGGGCTGTATGCAAAATATTATTTGATTCTGTTTGAATTTGCGGCTGTTATCGTTTGCCATAAAAAAAAATCTACAGACAAACAGACAGACACACACACAGACACTTTTCGAAAAACAACTTTTTTTCATGTTTTGAGTGTAGTACAATCAGAATCTGCAATAATCTCGAACACGATTTTTTTTGCCATCATCATACTTCCATTTCCTTAAGGAATATGGAAGTAAAAATCTGTCCGATCCAGGAAACTTCGTTATAACGTTCAAAATCGCTGGTGTTTAATGTTCCACTGATACGGTTGTGAAACTGTAAACACTAATTTCCACTACATGGCAGTCACATGATCTGTTGTTACACGGGAAGACAACGTGACATATATTGTGCTGATGCTTTCAAAATAACAACAAAATATTAATGTTTGAAGGTTTCACGGACGGTGTCAATTGAATTTAAACTATCTGCCGGGCTGTTTACTGTGGGCTATTGTGGGCCTAACATACGAGATCCCGCGTCAGGTTGACTCGATACATCCACTGAAGATGGCAGACAGTGGTGCTGCTGAAACTTTTGGTTTTAATGAAAACCTTGGATCACGGCCAAACAGCCCGGCAGATAGTTTAAATTCAACAACAAAATATGCTGAATGAAATTAGATTTTCTTTTTCACAGCATTAGCAAAATATATTATCAGTCTCAAGGCAAAGAGTACAGTAAATCAAAATAATGAAAGATTTTATTAACAGAATAATGTAACATACTTCTTTTCTTATGATTAATATAAAATGTTTTAACATATTTAAATCGAATAATTTAAATGAATTATTTTAGTTCTTACATGTATATTTGATTATTCTTATTATAAACTTGGTTCATTTATTAACCTCTATGTTTCCAATATTATTATTATCTTGTTAAAATTATTATTATTTCTTTATTTGTGATGTTTTCTATTTCATGGTTTAGGAAGAAATGAATTTTTAGTCCTTACTTGTATACTTGATTATTCTTATTATCGACTTGCTTCATTTATTAACTTCTATATTTTAGATATGAGATTATTATCTTGTTGTCAAATTATTGTTATTATTTCTTTCTTCGTGATGTTTTCTCATTCATGGTTTAGAAGGAATAACTTGTTAATTTTCACTTGTATTAACAGTTATTCTTATTATAAACTTGTTTCACTTATTAACTTCTCCTATATTCTGAATATTAGATTAGTATTTTGTTGTAAAATTATTATTATTTCTTTCTTCGTGATGTTTTCTTTTTTATGGTTTAGGAAGGTAGGAATTTTTTACTTCTTTACTTAAATACTTCTTATACTTGTCTTTACTTGGTTATTCTCAATATAACTATGCTTAACATAATAGTTTCTTCTGTATTTTAAATGTTTTATTAGTATATTGTTTTAAATTTTTATTATACCTTTCTTAGTAATGGTTTCTAGTTAATGGTTTAAGAAGCAATTAATTTTTTGGTTCTTTATCAGTTATAGTATTGTTGAGACTAAGCTTTACTCTTCTTACTTGGCTTGTGTTACATTATATTATTTTATACTTTTTAATTTCTTATTTTATGCAGCTTTTTTATATTTACAAAATAATTTAAATACATATCTTTTTCAATGATTTATATTATTTTAGTGTTTTACAATTATCAAGGGGAAATAAAATTTATTATCTAGTTTTACATAAAGCTTGTGATCACTTGATTAAACCTATGTTGTTTTAATTCTGTGTTTTACCAATTACTTTAACATTTAATAAATAATAATTTACAGAATTTGAAGTTTACAATTTTGCACATATCGTTTGAAGCTGTTAATTTACAGCTTTTATATAGCCTACATTTGTTACTCTTCAACATTGCCAATACTATTATTATAAATAATTTTACTACAATTTTAACTACATTAATATTTGACACCTTTTAAAAGCCAATTTGGATGACAGTCTTGTTGCTTTCTTAAATATAATATATATTTATAATCTGTACAAAATTACTTATTTTGTCCGGCTTTATGTAGGCCTATTGATAAAAATTACAGCAGTACAATACACATAAACATTATGGCAACTTTATGACCAAATGGGCCTATATTAAAAAAAGGATGTCGAATCATCTATAAACTTACAATAGTATCTTTGAAGGTAGATACAAATAATGTAACCTACAATAATTAACTAACAATTACCAACGAACAACAAACATCAATATTATTGGGAGCATTGAACGAAAACTCTAGTTGTTGTCTACAGTATAAAAAAAAGGCAACAATAGTAAAAAAAATTAAAATGATCAGCCATATTAGTATAAAAGTTTTCTAACTTATATTTTTCAAGAACCCGATGAATCAACAGTTTCTTCTAAGACAGGTTAAATAGGTTAGAATGGGCAACAAATGGAATTAGAAACATTTTGTACAATATGAACTTTGGAAATATATTTTTAACCAAATTTTTCGTATACTATAAAAATTATGTTTTTTTGATTGTTTTATATCATTTTAAGAAAAAATCTATTAAGTACAAACCCTGAATGTTTTTCCCTTTTCACTGAAAAAATTAATTTAATGCTTTAATTTTTTATAACGTCCTCCGTAAAATTTATAAAGTATACCTAGAATTTAACTGTCATGAAACGATAAATAAACGACATTCTACATTACCGTACAATTAACACACCAGAAAACTGGCACAAACTTTCTCTTAACTTCTTCAGGCGCTGTTATTGTTTACTGTTCCGTACGATTTTTTTAAATTTTAATCTACTCAATACATGACTGTAAATATTTTGTTGCAAAATAAATATGTCTGTTTGTTTTGCCACAGACATGAATCTATAAATCAAAGATTTTCGTAGCATGGGCATTGCACTTACAAATATTTCATAATCGAGCTGCCTAGCGCACAAAAAAGGTGAGGCGCAAATTTCATTGAAATTGATGTACACACCACTTCAGGCCCGTTTTATGCATCCGGTTTACATCGCGCGGTAACCTACGATAAAAAATCGCACGACGCGTAGAACAACAGAAACAAGTGGGCCGTTTTATGCAATGTCCTACGATAAATTTATTTTTCCAAACTAAAACACATATCGTCGTGTCCTAGAAAATGCATCAGCTACATAGTAGGAAGAGCTGTCTAGGTGGATGACTTGTAAATGTTTCGTTTGTGCACTCGCGCGAGTTTTGTATCGAATGATTTTCAGACATCAGTGATACCAACCTTCCTGCGTAAAGCCGGGGAGGCAGTTGTCCCAAGTAATCGGTAGTATTCACGTCGTCGTGTGAGTTGCTTAATTTGTTTTGTAAATGTGGAAGACCTTAATATAGAAAAACTCTTTGACGAAATCAAAAACATGAAAGCATTATGGGATTCCAATTCCGAAAATTATAAAAACAGAAACTTCAAGAAGAAACAATGGATAGAAGCACCGTCCACACATCGTGCACAGTTAATTGCATTGACATTCTATCTTCTTTTTCTTCATTTCTTCAAAACGAACAGATAAGCGGCATATAACAGGCACGGATCTATCTTTAGTACTGATATGGAAGAGTTTGTTCACACCCACTTTCAATATTTTTGACGCACAAATCGGATGCAGAACTTCTCGTACGACATAAATCGGATGCATAAAAGGGGCCTCACATGGAGAGTTTGTGAACGTTATTAAGAATGCCGTGTTCATTGGTAGGTCCACATGTGTACGGACAAACATTTCGGACAAACAATAATACATTCATTGTCGTTATGTGTTTGAAATATCATTAAAATAAAGTACTGAACAAAAAAAAAGTTAGGGTATAAAATTACTAAATGCTGATAGTAATTAATACAATATGAGATACGTTTGAATCCTTTAGGATTCTAATAGGAAGCAAAAAACTATTTACTAAATACATTTTTCAAGTTTCAAGTTCTATAGAATACGTTACTGCGTCATCAATATTGTAATCCGAGCTGCTGGATGCATTGCGGACCGAATAAACATTCCAAAGTTATCAGTATACAAGTATTTCTTTCCTAGTAGCTAAGAGGACAACCAGTAAGTTCTCCAAAACTGTAGAAGTAGCTCACTATTTTGTATTAAACAAATTTATTATTAAGTTAGATAAATTTCAGTATCTGATAGTTTTTTAAATTATCAATAAATTACAAAAACCTTGATTACTGTGCTGTATTTTTAGTAAGTAAGAAATGTAAAGTACACAAATGCCTGGACTTGGTTATCCATAACGAGTCCGTTGTTATTAATTGACTATATAACACTACCGACTCGGTTCACAAATTATTATTAATAAAAATATTACATTTTTACCTGACGGACTAAACTAGTTTTTGCTCCGTTAGAGATTCGTCAACGAGCAAGTGACGGAGCGAAAGCTAGTTTAGGCAATCAGGTAAAAATTTATCATTTTTATCAATAATAATTTATGATCCGAGTCGGTAGTGTTATATATAGTGCGAAAGTACAGATAAGTGCTGTACTGAGCATTGAATATAAAAATTTAAATATACATAATAATTTGTAAAATAATTAATAACGTATTAGAAGTAAGCATGTCAGGGATCGCAAGCTTGGCCCAGACAAAAATATGGACAGGTGTTTCGACCTGAATCGACTTGTCCACACACACACAGATGTAACTGAGAGTGTGTACAATAGTATTTTGAAAGTGTGTGTGACGCAGGTCTATGCAGGCGAGTTTGCCACACCAGTATGAATAATTACGTAATTACTGTTTTCCGTAATTATTCATAAACTATAAATAAGGAGTAAAATCCAAAGACACAATAAACCGTAATAAAATTAACTACATACTGTGTACGAAAACCACGTGAAAGAGACACACCGTACGAGTGTAGTGCGAAATAAACTGTGTACAGATCGCAAGGTTAAGTTACAATGTCCAAAAGTAAAGTGAACATGTGTAGTGAAAATAGTTATAAGATGGGTATAAGAGTATACTCACAGGGCTCTGCAATTCGCAGAAATATAAGAAATAGCGAAATTGACGAAGAGTGGGGGAACAAAGCCCAGAGACAATTTCAGACATGTCGATTTCGTACAACTGCAGGTGTTAACCAAGACGTGGGTATAAATAGGACACACACGCTACAGTTGTATCTCTTTTGATCACTCACAGTTGCGGCGGAAGCTTCTATCCGCCCGCACGGGGTATTTATTTTTTTGTAAATAGTTTCATTCTTCCAGTTACATACAACTATGTAACTAAGTTGTAAATACAATCACTTTTAAATAGTAACAGAATTACACGAGAAGAAAATCCATATAAGATGATAAACTGACGTCCAAAACAGCACGAGAAGAAGTAACATGAAGTTCCGGAGAGCGAGAGAGCTGACGACTTAGTTCCAGAGAGCGAGACGACGCTGGAGTCTAGAGGCGACTACGCTGGACAAGAGGAATGGTACTGGAGTCTAGAGCGGCTGCGCTGGACAAGAGGAACGTTACTTAAGTGTGGAAACGACGCTGGAAAGAGAAGCGACGCTGGACAAGAGGAATTGATGCTGGAGTTCGAGACGAGGACGATTACAGATGGATCGATTGCGATTGAGTATGATTGACAACAATAAGGTGATAAACAACTTATTTATCTCTTAGTCGAACAATTACTCAAAGACAATTAAAGACATTCTTGTTTAAATTTAAGAGCCAAGGTTTCTTGTAAATATAGAGTTAAAATGGTAGATATTATTGAAGTAAGATTAACGTTAACAAGAGCTCAAATTAGTATTTAAATGAAAAGAATGCAAAGCATTTAAGTAAAAATTAGAGTTTTATAAATCAGTACTGAAAAAGAAAGATAAATTCAGTAGCTACTAATATTTTGAATTTCGTTACAATATCTAAAAAGATATTTAAGCATTGATATTTTGAAGCACACTAATGGACTGAGTAGTCAGGAAATGATATTTTTATTAAAGTAATTATTAGAATAGAATAGTTAGTCAGTAAGGATGTATACAGCGTAAGCCTCACGGCATAGTAACAAAGCAATAATGAATGTTTTTAAGTCGAATCAAGTGCCTTGCGCACAATTTCATTATTACAAAATAAATTTGAATTACCGTTACAAGTTACATAGAGTTATTATTACAGATACACCTGATATCCCCTTTAAACTGTGTCACATTAGTTGTTGCAGATAAGTTATCGCTCCTAGTGTGGGTCATCCCAATTTAGCATTACATAAAAATTTAGCAAAACTAATCTGTCACAATAGTTAAGTAAAGTAGTATAGTTAAGTAAAATCATATCCTACCTTTTAAGTGTCCCTGTGTTTCCATGGATATCTATAGACCTGTAGCTAATACTTTCCACAGATATAAATATCCGATAACGATACAAATAGTTTTTTTTGTAAATATAGCTTATAAACTTTCTGAAGCAATCAAAACTTTGCAAGTAGTCTTGAGACATAATCATTTTTTAAAGTTATTAAAGATCGTATTTTCAATAAGATTTCTTAAAATATAGTAGCCTACATAGACCTTTAACATGGCTAAATGGCATTAGGATATAGCCTACATTATAAGTATGCAGTGCCTCTAAAGTTATAAAAATTTCAGCGTGAACACTGTATTCCAATTTGGGTTCTTTGAAAATTTTCGTCAGTCTCACGGCTAGATTTTTACATTTAAAAAATATTTTTTTATTCCGTTTTAAGGCTTGATGTTAAAAAAGTTTGGACTTTCTAAAACTGTACACTATAATCAGATTTTTGTTAAATTATGTTTGCACATGGAATTTTGCGATTCTGTCTAAATTTGTGACCCGTTTTGGTTCCTGGCGTCCGGAAATTTAAAAATTTCGAAAACAATTATTATGTACTTAATTGTGGTTAAAAGTTTCCTGAACTTAATATCCCACACGGATTTTTGCCATTTGTTTACAATTTTCAGCCCACACATTTTGCCTTTTTCTCTCTATTTTTAAGGAGATCAATCTCAAAAACAATAGAGCTGTATAGAATACAAGCACGGACACGTTTGCCAAGTTTTAAGAAAATTGGTTGATGTATTCATTAGTTTTTGTAAGACATACACTAAACAGATAGCCAGACAGACATGGAGGACAAAGGTTTTTAAAAATATATGAACACTTGAAGTCATCTCGTTGACAATGGCTTAAGAAGTCGAAACAGCTGTCAAGAGTTAAATAAAATCTGTGAAACGTACCAAGTGTTTAAATATTTTTAAAACCTTTGTATTAATATGTTTCACCAAGTGCCCAACGAGTCATCAATTAATATCATGAAGGACAAATGTCAAACGGACGAGTTAACACTGAGAATTTGTTACTTTCGTTCAAATATGTATTTAATTCAACTTGTATGATTTTAAACTACCTTGCTGCGTCAGTATGTTGGATAATACGATAGCTTACGTTGTCACTAGTTTTAGAAATTCTGACATCCAAATATTTAAATTAGGCCTACATTTGTATGGGTACTGCAGACGGTACGAACGAGCTGTGTATTCTGTAATCTGTTTGTATTGTTTGTAATTTTTAAAAACGATTGAACGTATCTGTTCCTACGTTGACAGTACTTTACGGTCTTCGTTGACCATAAAATTTATCAAAGGTTTAATTTAATGACCGTTGTCTTTGATTTCTTCCGGGTCGTAATTGTTTCTGATGTTTAGTCGTAAATTATAATCAGTATTGTCTTAGCTAAACAACTGACATTTCGAATAATGCAGTCAATTGGTAGAAATAATGATAACAATGGAACAATAGAAAGCTTATATAGAATGCTTACTTACATAGAAAGCTTGGAGTATTGTCATTACGACGCAGTGTTCAAAGTAAGTATTAAGAGAGAAGCCACATCAATGGGTCGCTCTGTACTGCCGTATTTGGGGGTAATTGTTATCTGGTCTACAGTAGCTACGTATCCAGGGGTCAAAGCCGAGACTAAAGTGTCGAAAGTATGTATTCTCAAAAAGTGTCATTATAGGGTATTATCAGAAGCGTTATAGAGGAAGAGCTAGCGACGAAAATGCTTACGGTATCTTAGTAAGCACGATACTTTGTATAGAAATTCAACTTGACTTGCTGGAAACGGAGGGGGGAGTCTGGCGACTTGCTGTCGGTTCCCTTTCCGCCCTCAAGGTCTCAAAAGGCTAAACATTAATGAATAAAACGTTATAGAAGTATGTTTGGCTTCTTGATATATTTAATTTGACAATATAATACATTAAAACACACAATTTCCGGACACTTTTTTCGGTTCCAAGTTGTCACACGATTTTAAAGTGCTGAAATAAATGTATTATTAACGTTATAGAAGTAAAACTGAATTTTATATATGCTTTTGTGAAGTATATTTTTATAGCTTTTTGCAAGTAACCAGACAAATATTCTAGGTCCAACATCCAGTCAGACCACGTAAAAGGTCGTCAGAGCGTGTCAAAATATTATGCGCTTCTGTGGTTCTGACAGAGAGCAGTATTATACCTACTGACATCTATTGGACTCGATCCAGATGCTGCAGTCAAGCCACGGGTGCAAAGACACCCCGCACCCATAATGCAATGCAGAGCATTTATTTATTTACTGATAAATAAATACATAAATACTAAATTAATAAATAATAAATAAATAATTAAATGAGAAATAATAAATAAATAAATAATTTATGAGTTTATCTAGTACATAGCTGTATTTCAAAACCCATCAGTGTTTTTGTAATAATCTCCAGTAACTGCACAAATCTGTTGGGAGCCGTCAGGTCTGCGACAGGACTAAATCAGCAGCCTTGCGCCTAGTTCTAATTGTAATAGCAAGTCAAATTGAATTTCTATGCAAAGTAGACCATATTGATAAGGTATCCCACCTTTTGATCAGAACCTTATTCTTTATACGAATTTTTAGAGATGTAAAAAGAAAATAATTCAGATAAGTTACTTTTACTAAGGAAGTCACTTATTTTCAAAAGACATAGATCAGTAATCTAGAATCGATTTTAAAATTAAACAAAATCTTAAGTCTGTTTAAATTGAGCATAATCGAATTCAATGATTCCTTGTTAAGCCTGTTTCTTTGTAACACTTAAATTTTGTTTTGCATATATTAAAAATATTTCTTTATACAAGGTATCCTGTATATTTTAAACATTATGCAAATTTTAATTAAGAAGGTTACTCCAAAATTATGCCGATAGGCCGGTAAATAAAAACGGGATTCGAGAACAAATATTATATTCAAAATTTACATACCGTACTTATTGCCCGGGCTGTTAGGCCGTGGCCTAGAGTCTATGTTGACAGATGTTTCGGCTTCACCATAGGGGGCCATCATCAGTATCGGTAACAATTGGCGCGGTGAATTGGTTACCAACACTGATGATGGTCTCAAACGGTGAGGCCCAAACGTTTGTCAACATAGACCACTGCTTAACAGCCATGCCAATAATGTTTCCAACTGCCGTGAAAGACTCAGGAACCCTATTACGTACTTATGTAAATACTTATATTACTTCATTATATTATTTCCACCCGCCTACAGACACTTTGTATACTTGCACCGGTTTTTGCATGCCCCCGTCGAAAAACGTGGCCCCCAAGGCACCTAGGGTAATGGCAACCCAGCGAGAGGTATCCTGCCTAGTATAAACCCCCCCCCCAAAAAAAAATGGTCGGATCCGGCGTTAAACTGTAGGTCCCATATACCTGTGAGAGACTCAGTATCACACGCACCACGGGTATATGCGGGGAGGGTACTAACCAGTCGAAAGACTGAAGGACTACGAACTGAACTGAACAAGGCACCTAGCAAAGTATTGACGTCATTAACGAGATTTTCATTGGTTTCAAAGCGTTGGTCAACCAGCCTGACCTTCATCTTGTTAACCTATAGCCACTCTCGGCTGATATTCGGTTCGACCGTGCTTACCTGCTGACCATCGACAGGTCACACATCCGGTAGTCCCGTCTGCGAACCTCCCTGAAGTTTGAGATTTCCGACTATGCCGTATACACTCAGGCCCGCGTCTCAGGCGGTTACACGACATAGAGATCGACCGTCTAGTGAACCCACATCGACGACTTGGAGTATTTTACAGTATTTTACTGTAAATGACTATCATCCACACCTGATCATTCGGCCAAGTATGTCTCCGGGAGTAGCCGGACGGTTTTGCTCCCGCGCTTCCAAGGACCGGGAGCCTTGTCGTCCGCCACTATTCAGCAAATCGAAGCGGTGTAGTGAAGGAACCCAACACGTTTCAGCGAATACCGCCAAACATCTTACAGGTGGCGGCAGACTCAGTAACAGACTCTCTGTTTCATGGGTCAATACTCAAACAGAAATAAACGTTAATAAACATAAATAAATTCATGAGTAACGGATTCACAAGTGTCAATGTAAGAACAAACATTTCTGTAAAACGGGTACGTGCCAACCGGTTTGCCAATCGGAAGTTAATTTTGGAATGGCCCGTAGTAAACATTGTTGGAAAGCATTTATCGGACGTTAAAAAACGAATTTTTTTTTTCAGTATTGCGGTAAGTACCTCGAGGTTACCAGTGCAAACGCCGATTTGGTAAGTGACAGCAATTTATCTGAATACTAAGAGTCACACAACTGTGCCAGTAAGTACCAGCTGACTACGTGAAGTATCAGCAGTGTCAGTAAACACTGCGCGTGTACACTGTCTTCTGTTCCGAAGTAGCCAGATTAACTCGTTGTACCTCACGTAATCACCTTTGAGCCACTGGATCTCTCTTTCTCCCTCTACTGTCTATTTCTCCCTCTCTCTCCCTCTCTGCCATCACTTACCTAATCTAACCTAACCCAACCTAACATAACATAACCTAACCCCTCCTATCCTTAGATAATTTCTTCATCTACGTTTACCTAATACGTCCCACGTCCTTCACAACTGCCTCGTGCACCAAACACCATGTCTCGTGAACAGTCTCTGCATTTCGACCTCCATCAACAAAGTCATTATCGTTAGTTGTCGCCAACAATGCTCTACCAACTTTTTTCGATAGTCCCCCTACAAACTCTTCCTTACTCTCATTAGTTCCGGAACCCGCACACTTGTTACTACGTCCACACGTTTTATTTTATTTTTTTTAATATTTGCCTACAGCACACATTTCAAATGCTTTTACTTTCCTCCTAGGAGTTTTGCTGATTGTCCAGATTTTGCATACACATAGTGCAGTGGTAGACGCACATAAATTCCAGTCTTTCCCAGTAACAAATTTGTCTTCATCAAAAAGAGCGTTTGACGGACTTTCTGTTTAGTCGCACCTTTCTGAAATCGCTAGCCAAGTAGATTGAACTCATCTTCTCTCTCTACGTTACCGTACACAGTTTAAACGTTTAAAAATATCCTCTTTCTTTCATAGAATTTTTCATGATATATTTGTTTTACTTTTCATTTCAAGAGAAAATTGTAAAGAGAGAATACTTAAGGGGGAGAGACACAGACAGAGAGACAGACAGCGACAGAGAGAGAGAGAGAGAGAGAGAGAGAGAGAGAGAGAGAGAGAGAGAGAGAGAGAGAGAGAGAGAGAGAGAGAGAGAGAGACAGACAGACAGATAGACAGACAGACAGACAGAGATTTTCCTTTATCTAATCTTGTAAACCTTTACGATAATAAGTATTGAACCATAATGCTTCAAAATTAGTAAAACCAAAAAATGTTTACTACAAATTATGGACGACATATTTTTAGTCTGAGTTCCTATTCTCTCCCTTTAACTCATAGCACTGCTATAACATATAGATTATTCACTAAAATAATGAGTTTTTTTTTTAGAT
Source organism: Magicicada septendecula (assembly GCA_034769895.1). NCBI lineage: Eukaryota > Metazoa > Arthropoda > Insecta > Hemiptera > Cicadidae > Magicicada > Magicicada septendecula. The sequence goes on along the minus strand of CM068372.1, from coordinate 71,163,946 downwards.
CACCTTAGCGTGATACATATATGAACTCAGTACTTCTCAATGTGATATCATTTTGAGGACCGTTACTCATTATTAATGTTAAGCGTCTTTACATTTCGTGGTTAATGCATTTCTTGCTCTGTTGGGTGAGATTTTCCAATTTACATGTGTATATGATGTCTTTAAGACGTTGGAAAAATCGATTATGTTTGTACAAAACATAATTGAACCTTTTTTTTTCAATGCGATCTAAGTGCCAAAAACAAAATGTGTGGAAAATGATAAAAAACAGTTTAAACATTTTAAAAAACAATTTTATTTGCCAAAAAATAATGTTGCTGTATATAAAGGATTAAAACGTACTTACAAAGTTTTAAAAAAATTTGTTAAGGAACAAAAAAAAAAAATTGGAACTAGCATATTTTTCAGAAAGATCTATGTCCAAGTACACATTTCTTCCAAAGTGATCTATATCCGTTCTTGGCTACTCGCACAAAGACCGGTAAAAATCTTTATTTTCATTAGCCAAAAAGTCCAGCATTCTACGAAGATCTTTCTTCTTGTTTTCTGATATGGCTATTGTAAAAGGTAACTGTTCTAGACGTATTGTAATGATGTCTTCGATCTTTACTCCTTTTTTGAGTACATAGCATTTTTCCCAGTCACCTACTTCACTAAAGTCCTTCCTGATCAGCACATAACCTGGATTATCTTTGAAAACTTTTAACCATGATACCGTTGCAATTTGCAGATTTTTTGTGTTTATGTATGTGTCTGAAGCTTTGTCAAAATCAAAAAATCTTTCTGACATATCCACAACTTTAAAATGGTTTATAAGGCCTACCAGATCTGATGACTTGTGTTACATGTTCAACAGTTTCAATCTTTGAACATTTCGCTCTTTTTTCAATAATAGCAAAGTCTCTACCAGCTGCAGAAAAGCTATGGCCGGTTAGGAAAAATTTGTGTTCAACACTGTCAAACAAGCCGGCAGCGACTTAATACATATACAAAAATACCAGCATTCTGTTTTTAACTGCCCAGCGCAGTTATCACTCCAAACGGAAAGTTGTTTTTTCTGAGTTGAAAGAATACCAGAATTTATTGCTTGAAGCAGGCACATGCCATCTGATTTCCTTCACGTCTAGATTGGCCTTCAAAAACACACATAACGCCATCTGAGGTGTCGCTTACATGGATTCCGAAGTTGAAGCACGAAAGCTGACGGCAGTAGTATATGTCACTATGTGTGAGTTTAGGAATAGAAAATACCTTTTGCAAGTCTATTACAACATTAAGAGTTTTACTGTCAGGTTGAGCACTGTAAATTCTATCACTTCGCATCATTTCAAATGCTTTTTCTGCCTTTCTTTGGTAAAACGCAAGTTGTGTCTTGGCTCCGTTTGCTTCTGAACACACTTTACTTTTGGATTTAATGTGAAGAAGATCACATGTCTTACAAGTATCGACACGTGGTCTTTTAAAAGACAACTTAGGAAAATCCTGTAGAAAAACCTTTCTATATAACTTATAGGTTATGTTACTGTTAGGATATTTTGCTTGAAAAAGCCTGTTAATGTTGAGTTCAGGACTTAAATACGCTTTGTCGTCATTTTTAGCTCGGCTGTAATGGTTAATATCTCTTGGAAATAAATTAATATGATTTCGAACCATCATCCTGTCATCTATTGTATACTTTGCATATCTAGTTCCACCACATTTGTCTTTAAATACAGTCTCCCCAAGTTTTTTCTTTTTAACAAGTAATGTGATTCGCTGTGGTGAAATCCCAAAAATGCTTAAAAATGTTTTCTTACGTTTTTCATACGTCCAGATGCATCTGGAATAGTGTAGCTGATAGTTGGTTGCCTTCTACTGTCATCAGGATTATAGTAGGACCTATGCCTGCGTCTCTGAACAGGTAAGACATCTATGAGCCCGATTAGGTAGTTTCCTTTAGCGGTCTCGTCAAGTTTGTTGAAAGTTTCATGAAGTTTAACTTTCACATCGGTAACGTCCTTGCACTGATACTTGCACTTGCAGATTGTCTGTAAAAATAAAAATATAAATAGTATAAATGTGGTAATAATGTGCACCAAAGTACATTAATTATTTACTAATTACAATAGAAGAGGGTCTATTCAAAACTAACCTCATTTTCAGGTGGTGGTTTTGACTGTCTTTTCTTAATAACATTTTGCTTAGGCTTCCTTTCCTTCCTCTCCTTGACCTTTCGCCATCTCTATTTTCTTCAGTAGTGAATGCAACAACAGTATTATTAATAACTAATTACAGTTAGAAACAAGCAATTTAAATCACACCTCCCTAACACAAACAGCAACATACAGCTGAAAGAAGGCAAGTAAACAACAGCTGGCACTTAGATCTGTTAGCTCTGCAACCCCTCCTGGACATATTCACAGCGCATTCTGTGAGGCTTATTATAAACTACTTGGACAGATGTAGCACTTACATCTATTAGCAGTACAATGGCACTGGCACATACATCACTTTGCAAGGGAAAAACATAAAATTGAATTTTAGGCACTTAGATCGTTTAGAAAATAAATGGTTCAATTGATGTTGCAGCTACCTGGTAAAGTATAAAATTAATTGATTTTTAAAGTCTAATGAATATGATTTTTATTCTCGTTACTCCACTCTAGTGGAGAATATGAATGAAAGTTTCTATTAAACGTACAAGACAATTAGAAATTTCATTTATTTATGTATATGAAGACTAACTGCTTATATTTATAATCATATGGATACATTTTTTTTTCCAAAACTACTTTCCACTCCAAATACTTTTTACTTAATACTATTTTCCGCTTAAAAAACTCAAGAAAGATTTCTGTAAACTTTTTCAAAAATTGTTAGAGGTTGTCAACGATACAAAAGCGTATGAGCAGTGAAACACGAGAGTGGGAGCGGAGGAGTGGGGAGAAATATTGCAGTGGTGTGGGTAACAAGGTCAGCAGTTGCTTTTCGCTCACAGTTGTGTTATATTTTATAAATATACAATACCTCAACCGAGAACGGCTCGCCGCTTAGGAAAAGGAGTTCCATTTAAAAGTCAAAGGAAGTGCATAATTATGAACGTGCCTAATTCTGTTTCAAAAGACAATCCCACAATGACACGGTCAGAAATCTTAAATAAAGTAGCTAATCTGTGCGGAATATCTGTTCATTCTCTCCGAAAACTTGTAACAGAATAAAATAAACTTGGACAAGTTGAACCTTTTCCGACGCCTAAAAAAACTCGGACTCGTGTCAATAAAAAAGTGAATTTAGATAGTTTTCAGACAAGTGCTTTGCTTAATATAATATATAATTTTCATGTCACTCATAAAACATCCATGTTTAAGAACATTATTATCTGTTTTGAAAACGGAACATGCAGAACTTGGGCTTGATTTTTCACACGAATAGCTTAGAAAAGTTATAAAAGGTATGGGATTTAGATGGAAGAAAACAGTCGACAACAGACAAATTTTATTAGAAAAAATGGCATATATTTTAAACGTGTCGCATATTAAAAAAAATTAAAGAATTCAGAAAAAGTGGCCGACTAATTATGTTGTCGGACAAATCATATAGGCCTATACATTGTACCCACGTAAAAATTACGGTCACAGTGTTCTCAGATTACCCCATTAGCATCCGGAACTTAATCCCATAGAACTTATTTGGGCAAGGGTAAAAAAAAATATCGCGGTTCGTAACGTAACCAATCAATTAAATGTAGTTCATAAAATGGTTGAACAGGTTTTTTTCGGAATTAACAAGTGAAGACTGGAAAAATTGTTGCGATCATAGTGTCAAGTGTGAACAAAAATATGCAGAGACAGAGAGGTTAACAGACAATGAAAGAGAAGCATTTATTATACGACTTGACAACAGTGACAATACCGACAACGAATCTGACTTTTCAGATTGTACAGATGATCAGGACGACTTACTGGATGGAATTGAACCACTTCCCTAATATCAGTAAGTAACCGATAATTCACGATATTAATTGATGACTCGTTGGGCACTTGGTGAAACATATTAATACAAAGGTTTTGTAAAATATATAAAAACATTTGGTAAGTTTCACAAATTTTTTAAAAAAAGCAATAAAAAATAACAAAAATTTAACCAATGAACAGACTGAATTTTGTGTATCCCCTTTATTAAAATCTGTTATTTAGTTTAGTTTATTTTATATTATTTTGAATCTTCATCATTATTTTAAATTTTGCAATCTGTTATTTAGTTTAGTTTATTTTATATTATTTTGAATGTTCATCATTATTTTAAATTTTGCATTCAGTTTATATTTAGTTCAGTTAATTTTATATTTTTGCATTCATGATTGTATTTAGTTTTTAAAGACACCTGACCTTCCCTTGTCTCTTGTACACCCCCCTCGCCATCAGAACACAGATGTTCCAGATACGCCCTAAACAGATGTTCACCACCTACACTCCACTAACATCCTGTGTTCAGTAATTTCATTCACCCGCCTCTTTGACAATGGCTTAGCTAGTCGAAACAGCTGTCAGAGTTAATTAAAAAAATTTGTGAAACTTACCAAGTGTTTTTATATATTTTACAAAACCTTTGTAACCGATAATTTGTTGTTGTATTCAGTTTTCATTATAAGGTAAAAGTGTAGTTAATTTTCCAACGTGACGCACACAGCTGGCCAGCGAGCCTCTGTGTTGTTACGGCGCGCTTAGTTCAATACCCCTACCAATATTGTCGTTTACCCCCACCTTTCTCCCTACCGGGGAAAATTGAGCTTCGCTAACGTTGACAACCTCTACTACACTATTAAAAAACAATATATAAATAATATCTTATAATAGGTGATATTAGATATTTGAATACCGAAGAGTTGCTACAGGCCTACAGTCCTCATTCGTATATGGCCGCTAGTTGAAATTCTTACCTTTGAACAATTTATAAATTAATAGAGTCACCTCAGATCAGTCATGTGACTTCGGTTTTGCGTTAAAATGACGCGTTTCGGAACATAGGCTATGTTCCATCTTCAGGTATAAACCGCTCAGTCGAGGTCGTTAATCGTTAAAATCACATTACAAATATTGAATACTCACACACGTTCGTATGGGTGCGCATCCTTTGTAGACCGATTGGATACTGAGGTCATCTATGAATGTTTGTACAAGTTCAAGGCTATATCGTACAGCGAGTTTGATTTAAAGTGCAAATGATCATTCAGTACGAAATCCCGACTGTGTATGTTATAGTAAGCTTTGTAAGTTTTGAACTACTCCAAGGCGTTCATGTACTGGTCTCTATTGCAAATACGTAAGGGTTTTAAATTGTACGTGAAATCAGTATAGGAACGCATGCTTGAAATTAAATGTCGTGCATAGATAGATTTTATGTTATTTAGTGAGTTCTGATTTTGTAAATTATGTATCGGTGTGTGTTTGTTAAGTCTCTTCAAAAAAGCCCTCCCGGTTTGACCGATATAAAAACACTTGCAATCTATCTCACGATAGTTTATGTACACCCGTTTTCCTCTCTAATAGCGTGATATTATTATTATTGTGCGGAATATTTTCAGTATACTGTTATTTGTCTTGAAAATTGTAGCGATGTTAATTTTACTTAATGTAGAGGTTATAATTTTTGGCGTTATATCAGTATAAGTGGTTACAACAAATGTTGGTTTTCCGTCTTTTCCTAATTGGGGGGTTTAAGGTAAAGCAGTAGCGTGACGTGGGTAGGTAACAGCTGTTTCCGGTTGTGTTAAGCCAAAACGTAGCCTAAAAATTAATTTATGGAGTGGTGTGTGGAGGAAGGGGATTGGCGCGGGGATCCAAATTATTGTTAGTTTTATGTATAATTGTGTCAAAAAGTGTGTGTGATTTATACTGTAATTGGTCGTTAAGTATGTTGTTTGGTTGTGTTGTGTGGTGTTTGTATATTTCATATTGTTCTTATGAAACTTAACACAGCAGAACAATATGAAATATACAAACACCACACAATACAACCAAACAACATACTTAACGACCAATTACAGTATAAATCACACACACTTTTTGACACAATTATACATAAAACTAACAATAATTTGGATCCCCGCGCCAATCCCCTTCCTCCACACACCACCCCCACTATACCTTTCAAAATAAAAACCGTTACAAGTTAATGGCAGTCTGTCTCAAAGCTGACGAAGGGGAACACCACGCCGAAACGCATACGAGAAGAAAAGACAAGTAATTTTCACAAGTTGAAAGTTTCGATATTCTATAAATAATTTAAGTATTTACTCTTTTATGAATTTTAAATTCTTTTGTTGCTTGTACTTTTGCCGCCGCCAACAGCGGTTTCGTGAACGCCACTTCACTGGAACCTCCTATTTTCTCAGCTGACTCTATTAATATATAAATAAAAAGTGACTTAAATACCAGTAACAATAAATATGTCAAACTTTGAACAGCGTTCCTCGTTTACAGAATGTGGTAGAGCGGGAAAATCGTACAGCTTCAGAATTGTCAACGGAACGCAAGCGCCGGAACGGCAGTTTCCATGGATGGCTCAGACACTGACTCTATACGACAATGGCTACGGAGCGTATTGTGGTGCAACGGTTATCAATAACTATTACGTATTAACGGCAGCCCACTGCTTTGTAAGTCAGAAGTAAGTACTGTAACCGTGCAAATGTTTGTTTTACTTTAGCCGTGCTTACAACTGACCGTTAAATGAAGCGTAAATGTAGTCTTATGTGTGTGCATTTTAGCTTATGTTTGCACAGTGTGTAAATGATTTTATTGTTACTACGATCTCCTTGATCGTCGTACGGTACAGTGGAAAACAAAATACAAGACGCCAATTAAATCACTGATCACCACCTTTAATTATCACAATTAACAGTTTGTAATCAGCAAGTTATTCAACAAGATTATACTCGTACAATAATTCAAGTTAATCTGTCCAAATAAATAATAATGTCAACTGTAAAGAATTACAGAAAAGTCGTGTATCACTTTTCACTTATACACCACTTGAATCGCACTGTGTAAATCGCCCGACATGAAACTGAAAACTAAGAGGCAGGTATGGGCTACTTACAGTCTGCAGGGTTTCATAGTATGCGTCCTTAACAAACGCTTGAAAATTCTAGAGGATACTTCAGCGCGGCTTTGGCAGAAACACACACCGGCAGGGCTAGTCGAGAAGCTTGTAGAACCACCCGCACGAACGCACGAGTACGTTGCGCATTACGGAACACATCACTGAAGGCGTATTTATTTGAGAGCGGCCTTGACTGGGGCAACACCTGCCACCTGGACTGGGGGAAGAGTGGAGAATGTTCTGAGCTGTTCTACGCTGTTCGATACCATTCTCGTTCCAATATTGTTACAGCGGTCATGCGTATTGCTATCTTTAACACAGTGGAACAAATTATTGAACACCAGAGAAACTGATACAATTATTATTTATGTTTCTATAAACGCAACTAGAATTCTATAAGCTTATGGATATCCAAGCGATAATATGTCGGAGTGGCTATTTACAAAGAAATATGTCAGTCATGAATGTGAAATTTCTTAGGCGTGTGAAACGATGCGCAAGATAGGACTTGTAACGAGGTGCGAGCGGAGTAGCTTGATTTAAATCTTTGTCGATAACCTTGACAGAATGCCTAAAATGTAAACCGATAGAAAGGAACCAATGCCGTCGTACCCAGGAAACGCTGTAAATGAGGGAACCGGAACGGCAGCTAAGCCTATATTCCGGTTAGAAGCCTATTTGAAACGGAAGAAGTAGAAGAAAAAGACGGAGAAGAAAAAGAAGAAGAAACAATACTACTGGTGTTACAACAGTTGTGCTAGATACACTAAGACTTTTACAAATTAATATTTTGACTCCCTTAAATAAAGATTGGTCACAAATCTTCTTCTGATAGTTCCTATCCGCATCGAATGTTAGATATCATACAGACTATTTTAACTTTCTGCACTGCTGCACGGAATAAGTCAGTTATATTCATGCCAAAACTAGGTCTTTAAATTTCTCAGCCACGATATTCTCAGTCGCCCAACACCTCTCTTTCCAAGTACTTTTCCCTCTAGTATGGACTGCAATAAGTAAAATCTCTGTTCATTTCTCATGAGATGTCCCAGATACTGAAACTTCAAAATTAGTTGTATGTGCTGTCCATGAAATGCTCAATATTGTACGGTAAAGACACATTTCGAAAGATTCCAATTTTTTTGCGGGGGAACGAATCTTGGTCACAAATAAGAGACTCTAATCTTCTTAACAGTTCTTCGTCCTTGCCTTGATTGTGTTTTATGTGTTCTTCACAGTCACCTTTTCCATATTAAGTTCTAGATATCTATATACATAGACATGTAGATATTTACACTGCTGATATGTGTAACCTATTTTTTGTGACGTCATAACTGTTTTGTTTTCCATGGATATGTCTTTAGGAAACCCTCCTACATGTATGTATTTTACGTAATAGAAAACTGTACAAATTGTACTATGATTTTTTTCTGTTGATTTCGAAGCCGCATCTGTGATATTCTTTTAGTTTTCCGAGCGTGTATGTTTGTGCGTGGTCTTCATCTTGGGAACGCACACCTCGATCATCGTTTACAAGTTGCGTGATATAGAGCATATCTTCTCCAATATAGATTCCCACGTAATGACATTTAGTTCTCCATAACGTTTTTAGCTATGATATGAATTATGATATTGATGTTAAGTTGGATAAGTTCAGATGATCTGTGGGACAATCAATCGTATTTTTGAACCAAAATACAAAATTGAAGTTTTATAACTTTATGGCATTAATCGTACTTTTGGAAACAGGTACGTCGAAATACAAAATTGAAGTTTTAAAACTTTATGGCATTAATCGTACTTTTGGAAACAGGTAAGTCGAAATACAAAATTGAAGTTTTACAACTTTATGGCATTAATCGTACTTTTGGAAACACGTACGTCGAAATACAAAATTGAAGTTTTACAACTTTATGGCATTCATCGTACTTTTGGAAACACGTACGTCGAAATATAAAATTGAAGTTTTACAACTTTATGGCATTAATCGTACTTTTGGAAACACGTACGTCGAAATACAAAATTGAAGTTTTAAAACTTTATGGCATTAATCGTACTTTTGGAAACAGGTAAGTCGAAATACAAAATTGAAGTTTTACAACTTTATGGCATTAATCGTACTTTTGGAAACACGTACGTCGAAATACAAAATTGAAGTTTTACAACTTTATGGCATTAATCGTACTTTTGGAAGCAGGTACGTCGAAATATAAAATTGAAGTTTTACAACTTTATGGCATTAATCGTACTTTTGGAAACAGGTAAGTCGAAATACAAAATTGAAGTTTTAAAACTTTATGGCATTAATCGTACTTTTGGAAACAGGTAAGTCGAAATACAAAATTGAAGTTTTACAACTTTATGGCTTTAATCGTACTTTTGGAAGCAGGTACGTCGAAATATAAAATTGAAGTTTTACAACTTTATGGCATTAATCGTACTTTTGGAAGCAGGTACGTCGAAATACAAAATTGAAGTTCTACAATGGTTATGGCAGTCCCTGTACTGTCTTATTAGTGGACAGCAACCAAGAAACATAGACGCCTCGAAAATGACGTTCTTAAGAGGAGATAAAAAGTGTTCTAAACTTGACCGTATAAGGAATAAGGGTGTAAGAGAAGAGTTACAAGTTATTAACTTAAATGAAAAATTAAAAGATTTCAAACAACGGTGGAAAGAACACTGAAAAAGAATGCCAGATTCCAGAAAGGCCAAACAAGTCTGGAAATACAAGCTTGTAGGACACAAGTGTGCGGGTCTACCCAAGAAGAGATGGCTGGAGGATTTTTGAATGCAGAACAGGCAGCACCTTGCCTATGCCGTGGTGTGAAGAAGAAGTTGATGACGATGATAACTTCAGAGCTCTAAAACTGTCAAAAGGAAGAAGAGCGTGGACAATACAGTGGTCTTGTCTAAGTCCTTAGAAATACGTTTTGGGGCCCCCTTCTATCCTTACTCAATTCACGCCATTGATCGCGCTCGAATAACACTTCCTTACTGCTGTGGCAACTACTAACGATATTTAACGTAAACATATATTGAACGTAAACGTATATTCTCCTCAAGACCTTTTAAAATCTCTTTTTATTAGCCTATGGAACTTGCATCTGTTTCTTCTATAAATCCTAAAAACCGTTTATTAATTTTTAAATTATTGGGCCTTTCTGCTTCACCTTTAGACATTGAGACATACCTGATTATTTGAATCTGTTGATCTTTTCTGTTGATGTCTCGTGTAGTATCCATTATTACTGAGAAAACCTGAGCGGATACAGTCTGTTTAAAACAATATTTTAAATTTTCTTAGATAAAAGCTGAATGAGTTTATTTACAATTTTTGGACTCTCGTACTTCTTTCTGTTCTTTAGACCACTGATTACCTCTTGCAACAAAGGATCGTATTAACTCAAACGACGATTAGTTGTCAAAACGTTTCCCTGTTACTGGGAGAGCATATCTTTTATTTATGGCTTCTAAAGGCTAGATTTGAAGCTGCCGATGTCAAAGTAACATTTACAACGCGATCCAGTAGTTTGGCTTATTTATTGGATTCTTAATTGGAATCGCCGACCTATTCTTCATTTAACCAAATAATGTGTATTCTGAAATTACTACTGGACAGTAACGTAATTTAAGATTTAAAAAAGTTGTAAAACATTTACAGACAGCCTGTAATGTAAGGCCTCTATTACACTACGCAACTGATTGCATGCAAGTGGTTTCAAGGCTATGTGAAACTAGTTTCAGGTTAGTAAAAACAGGCTGCAACTGCTCTGCAATCAGTTGCAGAGTAAGCTTGCGGTCTGTACTACTGTTATATAGACGTAACGTTTGTTTGTTATGTTGTCCGGGTTAACCTCAGAAACTACTGATCCGATAACAAAATTCTTTCACCACCGCGTTTCTTGAAGTTTGAAGATGGTTATGAAACATAAATTTAAAGCAATAACTTTAATACTTTTTAAAAACAGAGCCTTAAAACGGACCAATGTCATGAAGTTTCTTTGTTTAGTGTTATAGTGAAATTTTCGGTACGCGAAAACTTTCGTTCTATAAAAGATAGCTACATGGTGTCAGCTAGTGTAATTTAGAAAAAAAAAATTACCAATTTTATTCATTATATTATAATCTCCAAGTCACGTGTATAAGTATTTAATTGTAGTATTTGTAAACACTTGGTTACTCACCGTCTTGTGACTTCTTTAAACTTCCAATAACAACGCGTTTCAAGGATAAATCCCCATTATCAGGTGATAAAAACACCAATCCTTCCGGAGAAGTTGTCAAAAAATCAAAAATTAATATAAAGGATCACAATTATCGACCGATCGCACTGATATCAAATTTAGCTAAGATTTTTGAAAAAATTATTTTTACCAGATTATTTAAATTTGTAAAGAAACATAACCTGTTAAGTGCTAAACAATTTGGCTTTCTCAAGAAGAAAGGCACAGATGATGCTATAGCCCTACTTAGCAAATTTATTTATGAAAAGCTAAGTATTAGCATACCAACTGTTGTAACTTTTTTGGACTACTCCAAAGTTTTGACACTGTCGATCATGGCATACTTATATCCAAATTACAGAATATGGGAATAAGAGGTGTAAGCTTATCCCTGATAGCCAGTTATTTACATGACAGGACACAAGTTGTAAAGGTGAATGGGACTAGAAGTCAGCCTATTAAAACAAATGTTGGAGTGCCCCAGGGTTCTATATTAGGACCTTTATTGTTTATTTTATATATCAATGTGTTACAAGATGTATTAATAGCATATGCTGATGATACAGCAGTACCAATGAAAGCAAAGATATGGCCTGAACTTGCAACAGATATGTCTACTAAATTAGATATTATATACTCTTGGCTCTATCACAATAATCTAGTACTCAACATAAGCAAGTCTGTTTTTATCACCTTTGGAAATTATAGAGACTCTGTTCCGCATGACTTTGAAATTAAGATAAATGGTCAAAAATTGAAAAGAGTTAAAACTAGTAAATATCTAGGAATAACATATGACTTTAACATGAAGTGGGATGTACATGTGGCTAACATTGTAAAAAAAACCAAATACTTAGTCTACGTTTTTTACAGATTTAAATAAATTTTATCAAAAAGGCAACTAATACAAATATACTATGGACTATTCCATAGTGTGGCAGGGTATGCTATCATAGGCTGGGGGGGTCTATATAAATCATCTCTAGACGCATTGGATCGGCTGCAAAAGTGTATTCTTAAAATTATAGGAGTCAATGAACAGGATTCGAATAAACCATTAAATATTAAACAGGTGTTTGTAGTGAATTCTATAGTTTATCAATACAATGATCTAAAAAGTGAGTTTTTACAAAATCGAATCAACACACGGTATAAAAGTATTATATTGCCGCGACACTTATTAAGTATTGGGCAAAGAAGCTATGTTTATTATGCCATAAAATATTTTAATGAATTACCTAATGAACTGAAAAATCTAAGTGTAAATATAAAAGTGCTTAAAAAAAATCAAAGAAAAAATTAGAAACATTGTTATTGAATAATCAAAAAAACAGTCTATTCTGATATGGACCTTTTTTTCTCTTTTTTTTCATTTATTTATTGAATTGTATTATAGTACAAACTAAAATTTTGTTAAAATTGAAAAATAATTTATTTTTAATATATTACTATGATCGGTGAGGTAAAACTCACAATTAGTATTAAGTATATAAATATTAATTCTAAGGACCAACCTATGTACGGGCATTTATGCCCCCTATAGGTCCTTTATTGTATAATTTTTATTATATGTAAAGGAAAATTGGTAATAAATATTATTATTACAAAGCACTTCACGCCACGCCGCGACCTGGTGCGCACCACTAACACACGATCGACTGCATCGTTATCGCCCGAGATTATTATTGCACCACCATTACCCGTACTGCCATTGCTATTCAAATACGTACGGGCAACCGCGGTGCAGTAATAATCTCGGGCGATAACGGTGCAGTCGATCGTGTGTTAGTGGTGCGCACCAGGTCACGACGTAGCGTGAAGTGATTCGTGATGCTTGATAATGAGTTTTGATTTTTTGACGACTTCTCTGAAATTATTGGCGTTTTTATAACCTGATGATGGGGATTTATCCTTGAAACGCGTTGTTATTGGAATTTTAAAGAAGTCTCAAGACTGTGAGTAACCAAGTGTTTACAAATACTACAATTAAATACAAAAATTAGTTTGGTTTTTGTTTCAATAATATCCTCTTTTTGGTTTTCGACATGCTGGCAGTTTTGTAAAAATTTGTATTTATTGTCTCCGTCTAATGCCAGGAAATTTCTTTGTTCTTCACAGAATGCCCCCGCAGTGGGCAACTTATAGGCTTCACTTGAATCGATGTTCCCCACATCGGGTGCGTGAAACTAACAATTACACGAGCAGTTGCATAGCTTGCGACTGTCTTTCAATATTAGTGGTGGGCGTTTTTGTTGTTTTTGTAAAACAAAAACGAACTGTTCGTTTTTAAAAACAGTTGGAAGAAAACAGGTTGAATTAATGAACTGTTTCTATTTACATTTACTGATTTTACCATTGTATTGTTAAAACGTATTGTTTTGAGCATTTTAAAAAACTGTTCATTTTAGTATTTTTCTTAAATGGATGGTTATGTAAATTAAACACTGGCATTAAGTCAATATTTCTCTTATTTACCAGTATCTTAAAAGGCATGTTTTGTTTTAAATTGTTTCATTAAAATTTATGGGGCATATCAGAATAACATTTTTATAGTAACTGAAATAAAACTGAATATAACCTAATTCTGAGCTTAACAGAACGAGGACAGTACAGTAATCGAAAGCAAGTTAACGAATGTTGAAGTAAAAACGAACAGTTTACTCGTAACAGCTCAACGAACGTTGCATTGAAAACGAACAGTTTACTCCTCACAGTTCAGCAAACGTTACAATAAAAACAGTTTACGCCAAACAGTTTAACGAAAGTTCCAATGAAAACGAACGGTTGTTCTCCAAACAGAGAAGTGAACTAGAACGAGGCGTTGTCAACGCCACGTTCGTTTTTAAAACGGAGAACAGTTTGTCTCCGCGGAAAGGAACAGTTCATTACTTTTTTCCGTAAACTGTTTTTTCAAACAGTTGTGCGTTTTTGTTCCCAGCACTACTTGCAATCGATTGCAGACCGTGCAACTGATTGCAATAAGTATAAAAGGTCTCATTTAAACCAATGTCCCACAACGTTTTGGATGCAATCAGTTGCTAGTTTAATAGAGACAATACACACTTGCGGTTTCAGAGCAACGGCGGACAATACTATAGTCGCTATTGGCGTGTACGACATCAACACGATGGACTACGGCACTGCGCCTCATTACTTTGTGGAAACGATTAAGGTTCATCCGGATTACGTTTCTTTGCCTCTGGTGCTAAACGATGTGGCATTAATAAAGGTGCAACAAGAAATACAGTTCAGCAGCCTCGTCCGACCGATTTGCCTTCCAAAAAAAGGTAACTATAAATTTACAAAGGTTTTTTAAAAAGTATATAAACACTTGGTACGTTTCACAGATTTTATTTAACTCTGACAGCTGTTTCGACTTCCTAACCCATTGTCAAAGAGATGAATGAGTTAAAAACCTAAACAGAGGATTTAAGTAAGGGTGATGATGGCCATATGTTTAGGGCGTGTATTGGAACACCTGTGAGGTGTTAAGATGGAGAGGGGAGTTGCAGGAGCTAAGGGAAGGTCAGGTGTTTGTAAAAACTAAATACACTCTGAATGCAAAACATAAAATTAACTAAACTAGAAGCAACTGAACTATTTAGTTAGTTTATATGATATAATATATTAATGATATAATACAGTGATATTAACCATTGTATGTAAAAATTTGGATATAATTAACCAAAATTGGAAACCTAATTAGCCTAATTCTTACGTAGGCTTTCACGGTCGGTGTCCTTATGTTTTTGAAGTTTTCTTTAGTATGGACTGCGTTAAAAATATCTTGTAGGACAACGTTTCACCCATATTACAATGAGTATTCTCAGGTTTACGTGACGAAGAGGCTGGTAATCGAACTCAGTTATATACTGAACAAGTAGCAGTGGGTAGTCCGGTAAGTAGACCCTGCCCTGTAGGTGTTACGCCGTATGCATTATTTGGGCGGTCAGTCAACTTTCGTACAGACAAACCAGAAAGTAAACGGTACTAAGTCGTGCTGAGCGTGACTGTCTCTCTGTTTATGGTATCCTTCTTTTTAATAAATTCTATTGCTTCTATACCGGAAGAAGACTTCAAAAACATAACCTAAAATTATGTATGTAATAGTCCATATAAGCAAAACTCAATCATAGTGTACAAAATAATGAAATAGCTTGTAAGAAAGAGAAATTAAAATTATAAATGTATCTAATCAAGGAATTACAAGCATTATCTAAAGGCAGATATTATATTAAATCTTATAAATTTTAAATGAGTGTCAAGTGTTAAAAATGTAAATTAGGTAAAAACAAGTGTACTTAACCTATGTAATAAACATAAAAAGCTATGTTTCAGACAAAAATAAGAATTTAAAAACATTATATTATAAAACTAAACGAAAGGCCGAGGAAGGAAGTTGTTTTCCAACAACGTGTATTCTAGAAAATGGCGCCAACTTACTCTCGTTAAAGCGTCTGATCAAAGAACATCGTGAATTATTAGGAAAAAAGTAGTAAATAATTGTTAATCAATGTAAATCTAGTTGTTAAAAATAAAGAACACTAACAGTGAATAATATTAGTGTTTAACAGGTATAAAAAAATGAGCTGCAAGAAAGATATAGGCCTACGGTAATTTACAAACTACGAAGAAAATAATTTACAAGATTAAATATAATTAACGGCTTTTAAAAAAAGCTTAATCAGAAATAATTACGTAGGTAATATTACGATGAGTAATATTATATTTAAAATAAACTAACTCCAGATAACCTTAACTGCACGGCAAAACCAAGACTTAGACACAATTCGTCTATATAACTGAGTTACCGAACCGAAAATTCAAGCCCTGTAGGCCTACGTTACTGTGTGACTTTAATTGTGCTGATTGTCAAACAGTACAACTTAAATCAAAATCATCATACGAAATAAACATTCACGATTAAATTGAAATTTGAAATAATTTTTGGTTTTGTGTCGCTTATGACGTCGGCCATTACATTGATTGTTCACAAAATGGCGGCTGTGAAACAGATCGGTTACAAGAATAGCGTCTCTGCCCGGCTACTTTTAAAATATTCAAATTGTTTTCTATTTAACTTCATTGCAACTAGTTACGAACTATATAGCAATTTTATTGTAATACATTACACAGCACTGTGTAGGATAACCTCCCCACTGGAGCATTCCTCAGTACAGTTACACTTTGTTCATGTGCTGAGAATTACAATACATATTTAGTTCACTAGTTCAAATGATTTCTATATCTGGAATCGCCGAACGAGTCCAGCATTATCAAGCAGTTGTAGCACTTTAATGTTTACGTGTTCATGAATTCTTCTTTCATATTTATCCGCAACCCGTTTAATCTCGTCAGCAACCGTAGGCATTCTCACGTCCCGATGGATGTCATTATTTCTTACGTAACATGGTGCACCAACATTACTGCGAATAACCTTATTTTGAAAAGTCTGCATTATTTTAATATTAGATTTCTTAGTACAACCCCGAAGCTGTTCACCATACACCTAAAGTGGTTTCAAGACTTCTTTGTATATTAACAGCTTGTTATGCGGCGACAGCTCAGAGTGCATAGAGGTATTACAGATAGAGTAGGGGAGACATGGGACCACGCGTGGAAGTGTTATACAGATAGAAAAAGAAAAAAGTACCTGAGCCTTCACTATCTCTCTTTGGTGACGCTTGCCCAGTTGCTCCTGACCCTTCTCTATCTCTATCATTTAAAAAACAGATAACGCTTACTTATGAAAACTGCGACTATTATCATGCGGTATAGGCTGTTTCTTACAAATAACGCAAGTTATTGTAATTTTTTTAATAGTTCACTCTTCACTTCGTACAAGCACTGCGGCATAACATAACCTATGAATGCACGGCTGGGACGTTGGCGTTGACGGTTGCCTTGACGGTTGGGACGGTTGGCGTTTAAATGGTTTAAACTGCGTTCTCTCTTAGGGCCATTCTACACGAGCAGCTGAAACGCGGCCGTATGCCGGCTTTTTTGTCCGTCTAATGACGTACTCAACTGCTGATTGTAGAGTGTCTGTTGTTGGTTCTATACTCGTACTAACACCAGTAGCGGGTAAAGCAGTGTCATGAACGAAAGTAAAATATCAAAAATAATCTGAACATTAATAATTTGGTTAGAGTAATTTCTCTTCTAGGTTAGCAGCCCATAGGCTGGTTGGCAGCAGCTCGCCATTCTTCATGCTTCTTTGCTTATCTTTTCAACTCACAATATGATGTGCAGTTCATATCGACCATAAGCTGTTTCATGTCGTCTAAACGGGGTCGACCTCTGTGATTCTTCCCTTCAATTCTCCTTCTATTATTCTCTTAACCAACCCATTGTGCCATAGTATATGCCCTATAAACTTATCTCATCTGCTTTTCAAATTTCGCAGTAAGCTCTTCTCCTCCTGAGCTCTTCTAAAGATTTCCTCATCCGTTATCTTCTCCCTCCAGTTTACCCTGCATATTCTTCTGTATCACCAGGTCTCAAATGCTTGGAGTCTTTTCTTGTCACTTTCTCCAATTGTCCAGGATTCACTCCCGTATAGGGCAACACTCCAAACGTATGTCTTTACTAGATTCTTTCTTATTTTTAGGCTGATAGTGTTTGAAGTGAAGAGGTTTTTTGTTTGTTTAAAGCAATTTTACCCTGGTTAATTTTGCTTATAATTTTCTTACTGCTACGTCTATCACTTGTGATTTTACTTCCTAGATAGTTATATTCTTTAGCTGCCTGGAGTACATTATTTCCAAGAGTTATTCTGACTGGACCTTCTTCCTTCCGACTGCAGACTAGGACTTTGGTCTTTTATTCATTTATTTTCATATTGAATTCATTCGTCATTACTTGATCCATTGTGTCAGGAATCTTTTGTAGGTTTTTGTTGCTCTCTGCAGTCACTGCTATGTCATCTGCGAACCTAAGCATGTCCACTTTTTCCCCGTGTACGTTTACTCCGAGATGGGTGTCTTTCCTTATTCTACCGATCGCTTCTTGGACGTACAAGTTAAACAATCATGGAGACAAAGAACATGCCTGTCTTACTCCTTTCTCAATAGAGTAAATTAAAAATGTAAAACTTAAATGAATTGCACTAATTTTTTGTTTGTAAAGTTTCTTTTATATTGCATGTTCTACATGCCCTGCGCATACATGTTTTATATGCGTATGCTTTAAATAAAACAACTAATTATTAATTGAACATGTTGTTTGATTTCAGTCAGCATTAGTACGAGTAGTAGCACAATATATCCATCTGAAATTTTTATTTTAAATTTTTTTATTGAAACGTATTTGTGTGTATGTAGGTGACGAGTTCTATGGAAAACGGGCAGTGGCTGCCGGGTGGGGATATCCTCACGAGAAAGGGTCGATGAGTAATTTTCCTCAGTTTGCAATACTCAACGTCCTGACAGAGTACGAATGTTCTCTATTGGGTACCAGAGACCTATACGTAGGACACACCGACAAGCTGCTGTGTGCTTACGCCAACCGTCGCGGAGTTTGTTTAGTAAGATAGCGTTTGTATTAATTATTTTGATATAGAAATGCGATTGAAGTGCAAATTTTTTTATTAATATAATCAGAGTGATAGGAAGGTGTGAAGGAGGAACCGGAAAACTACTAAGAGAATCCGCAAATTTTGGACAATCAAAAAAAGATATCAGTATGGAGAACCACACGTGACTTCCATGTTCTAAGATTTATACTTAAATTCATTTTAGAAATTAAATATTTCCATAGAAACTTACTTCTTGCTTCAGCCTTGACCACAGTACTGTGGTCACTAACGTATACCACCTCACGTTAGCGCAGTCGATTTTCCCTGACGATGGCAACCGGTGGCACTGCTGGAACGTCTGGTTTCGCAGAAAATATTAGACCACGCTCAAACAGCTCGGGAAGGAATTTTAAAAACAAATTATTTCTTTGTTGCCGATAACGTAGTACACATAAAAATTATCACCTCCGCCTTCAACAATCAGTTTCATTTATAGAAAATTACCCTTTCTCCTTCAACTACTCTTTTCATTTACAGATAATTTATCTATCTTTCTACAGTAGATTATTATGACCTTCTTTTTAGAATATTTTATTCATTAAAATTAAGTACTTTACTCTTGTTAAAACATAAAACATTGCAGGTAAACTATCCCTTCCCCTACACCGATCTTCACCAAAATCAACATAACCTTAAGTACTCTACAAGTCAGGCACAAATGCAAAAAATTATTTGAATCTGTTTGAATTTGCGGCAGTTATATTTCGCCATAGAAAAAAATCTACACACAAACACACAGACACACAGACACACAGACACACAGGCACACAGGCACACACACAAACACTTTTCGAAAAATGACATTTCTTCATGTTTTGAGGGTAGTGCAATCAGAATTAGCCCTTATCTGGAGCACGATTTTTTTCGCCATCACCATACTTCCATTTCCTTATGGAACATGGTAGTAAAACGTATAAAGCTCCAATAACACAAGATGTTTTGTCTTCAACAGCGGTGATTGTAATAAATGTGACGTTGCAGGTTAAGCAAAACTTCTGAATAAGTATTGTGACTGTTTTACAACAGATATACCCGTTCCCAGTTCGCAGGCCCATAACTATGAAGCCGACTGTGTTCCAACATGACTTGTTCCTGTGAGGGTGATGTTGGTGGTCCGGTTCAGCATTTGGGCCATGCTTGTGGGGGGGGGGGTGCATACTCAGCAGCATCGGACGTAGATGAGGACATAGTTAGGCCAGTCAAAACGAACTTGTTGCCAATGGCCTGATATTTTTTTCAGCTCCCGAGTGATCGGCTTCAGGATCGTCGCAGAAGTCTCTGACGATCTCCAAGCGGACGTTCAGCGTGTAACGTAACGAAAATATGGTCCCCTACGTTACATAAAAAAGTTTATAATTTTCAAACTAAAAATAAAAATAATAAATGTCCGTAATAATAAAAGGTCAGAAACATAACCCATTATTAAATAAATGAATAATCCCATAATAAGAATACAAGGTAACAAGGAGAAATTAAGAATGTTTATAAATACAAACTTAAGTGTTCAGTGAAAAGGGTAGGCCTAAACTATAAACATTGACAAGAAATCTAAAACCTAACTTAGACAGTTTTAGAATGATTGATGAATTAACTGAGAGGAGAATAATTGATTAGTGCATGATTTATTTTATAAAAATGTACATGTTATTATGTTTTATCATGTTGTGTTATTATCATGATATTTATGTTGATTTTTGTATGTAGCAAGTGAGGTAATTGTTTTAAGAGAATATCAATTAACTGATGTTAATTTCATTTTTATGTTATCAAATAAAACATTATAGAACTGGTGTTAAACTTTATAAAATTATATGTTTTGTAGACATGTACTATTTAAAATGCGGATTATAATTGTAAACTTGGCCAGAAAGGCAATAATTGTTAATGAGATACAAAAGGGTTTATTGTAATTACATCATAAACAAATGAAGGATTCTATAATAATGTAGGTAATATCAAATTAAAATCAGAATGAGATAAAAATGTAATGATAGGCCACAAACCAGTAACATTGTATAGTAAGTCAGGTCAGAAAAGTTAGGTAACAAAATTTGTAAAAAATACTAAGTATAATATAATGAGTTAGGAGAAATCAATAATAATTACTGATAACAGATAAGTAAATTCAATTTAAATAAAATCTCAAAATGTAATAGTGCAATGATACCGAAAGGTAATATTTAGTAACAGGACAATAATACTTGTTAGAGTAAGTAGATTAAGAGGAAACGACAGCAAAATGTATATAATTTAGTAACAAAGAATATGTAAAGGTATAATATGATATAATGTAAATTTAGTAAGGGAGTATTTTAATAAGTGCAAGAAAATTGTATGATTATGGTTATAGGATTATAAATATTATCCAATAAGAGAAGACAGACTGGTTGTCAAGGACGACAAAATGGAATAAAATTTGTTGATTCGATTATTGATCCATGAACGAGGACAGTTTAGTTTTGATGAACTTAGAAAAAACGATAAAATTAAATAAAATCAATTAATGAGTGAACAAAATTAAGTAATAAATAACCATAGGAAGGTTCACTGACTTTTGACGGTCACATATACCCGAGTACTAATAAGCCTATAAATCAAAATTGACGAAAATCTAAGGGAAGAACTCTACCAATAAAACTCAGTGTAACGAGTAATCCTTAAACTTAATTAATAAACCAATGAAGAGAAATAACTACCTGAATAGAATAAAATAATCCAGTATTCTAAAGAACGAAAGCAGAACTCAAAATTGTACTCGAACCTCACTTTCCACGATTCGATAGGGAAAGCACATTTTGACCCAAAATACATTGAAACCCGTAACCACAAGAATTGGACAATGGTGAACAGTAAGGAGCGGCATTTCTGCGTCATCCCAGGACCAAGACATCAACCTTTATTTCGAACTTGGTGTGAATACTGGCGAGGATTTATTCATCTGTATCCTGTTGTTGATCAAACACATCGAACGAGGTTAGTTGTGCACTGCCATCACAAGTAACGATGCCTTCGGACGGTAAACTCCACTTACTTTAAATAATAATTAATAAGAAATTAGTAATAGATTGTAATACCTTGTAATCCTATTTATGCATTTTCTGACCTTACTAATAGTTGAAAGAACCTTCACACCCCGTGTTTAAAGAAAAACAATAATAATTAAAAATAATATATAACCCGGAATTCGATAATTATTCGATTAATTCCAGTACGATCGATTTTTGTATCCACGTAAAAGGAGAACTTTGTTGTTAAGAAAAAATAAATAAAAAATAAAGAATCATTTTTGAAATTGACGATCTCTTATCATTTGTATAATATTTAGTGTATGATGAACAAGTTGTAATTTCTGTAGAGAGTGTAACGTGGGAAGTATTGTGCGCGGACAGCTAACCTACAATACTCAGCTGACTGTGAACAACAGCGCTAGCTCGCGGACCGCTGTTGAATTACAAGAGAACGAGAAACAGATATAAGGAGTTACTCTCCTCTCTCAAAACGCGGACTAGCCTTGAATAAGAACATTAGAATTACACACTATATCAACTGGTATTGAACGCTATTATTACAGAAAGTACTAAATTAATACAGAATATTGAGATATTCTTAATATTTGATTAAGATCACCCTTTAGAAGATATTATTTCTTCACAAACAACCGAACATTGCAGTTCTTAAGAGAAACCACTTAACACTTAATAAATAATTTAAATCACAACAATACATATATTACTTGAAGAGTGAATCAGGGTTAATATAAATTGGCACTCACTACAGTGCGGTTTTAGAACAAATTAACACGGGATATACACGCGTGTTAGTATAAGCGGTACGTACAATCCTGGTTCGCGGCGGAGTTTCTCCAAACTTGGCACTCTTCGTCGTTATCTTGTGCCTCCTGCACTACACGATGGATGTCGGCAGCAGTGACTTCTAGCAGCCGTGGGGTAGTTGCTGCGACACTGCGAAGTGGAATCCCTTCTGGCTTCATCCGAAGTTCTTCAACATCGGTGCCGTCCTCAAGCCCTGGTTCCCTCGAAAGGAAGCCGGCAGCTCCTTGTCCTTGCCCGAGGAGTGTAGCACTGTGAACTTGGAACTTTATATCAACAGTGACCATCGAGGATAATTCGTCTTCTGCCCGGTCGTCGGCTTCAGCTAAATAAACTCCTTATTCTCGGTGCAGAAGGTGAAGTGGCGGTACTCCAATTACTGCCGGCCGGTATTTTATGGTAGCCCAGACCACTGCCAAGCACTCCAGTTCGTTGGAGTGATATTTTTTGTTCGCCTCGGTGAGCTTTCTGCTGGCGTACGAGATGATGCGTTTCTCTCCAGTTTGTTGCACTGATATGGTACTGCCCCGAGGCCCTTTTGGCTGGCATCCGTTTGTAGGAACATCGGCCAGTTTTGTTGCGGCCGTGATAGCATTAAAAGTTACCGGTAAGCGGTTTTTACCTCTTCAAAGGCTCGCTGTGCTGACTCATCTCAAATGCCACTTTATCGTATCGCAGAAGGTCCTTTAACGGCAAGGGGATCATGGCAACCGAAAAATATATTCTTGCAGCGAGTTGCAGGTTACCAAGAAGCGTTGCAGCTCTTTCTTGGTGCTGGGAGCCGCCTGTTGTTTGATTTCTCTGAGATGCTGCTGCTGTGGAAGTACGCCTTCCGGTGTTATCTCGTGTCCCTTAACTGAAATTCCTTGCAGGTGAAGTGGAACTTACTGAGGATGCAGGTCAGCTGGTGCATCAGCAGCCTCTCCAAGACACGATTGGGGTGTCTCCCAGTCGGAGGAGTAGATGAAGTCGAGGTTGACGAGGCAACACTCCCGAAAGGGTACTTAAGTAAGTACTTCCTTTATCGTTCGTTGGAGGGTGCTGGGCGCGTTCTTCAGTCCAAGGCACATAACCCGGAACTGGTAACGATCTCCATCTAGTACCGAGAATGCTGTATATTTTTTGCAGCTTTGTCCAGCTGAATCTGCTACCACCAGCTCCTCAGATCCAGAGTCGGAAAGACGTTTGCTCCGCTAAGGTTCTTGATCGTCTCGTAGATCAGTGGGAATGGTAAGTTCACATCCTTGGTCTGCTCGTTAGCCTCCGAAAGTCTACACAGAACCGGGGTGTGGTATCTTTCCTTACGATCGCCACCGGAGAACTGTGTGGAGAGGTGGTCGGTTTGATGATCCGCTTTCGCGACATCTTATCTCCGTGGTGATCCGCTTCTTCTCCGATACCTACATTGGTAGCCGGAATGAGTGGCTACTCTCCTTCAGCCGGATCATGTGCTTGGCCGCAAATGTGGTGCGCAGCGGACCACTGGGGTCAGTGGCGTAGCTCTTGCTTTTGAGCTCCCCCCCCCCAGGCAGGAATCCTTTGAGGGCCCCTCTACAACCCTTACATGTTTCATGTTATTGTTCCCTCTTGAACACTCAGAAGAAATGTCAGATTCCAGACTGGCTAAACAATTCTGTAAGTACAAACCTACAGAACACAGGTGTGTGGGCAGACCCAGGAAAAGTCGGCTGCAGGATCTTTGAAGGCTTGGAGGCGGAACAGAAAGTACCTTGTTTCGAAGATGATGATGTCGTATGGGGTATTCAATGACTGAATGAATGTATATTATATGGTATTATAAGGTAGTATAAGGTAGTATAAGGTATTAGGTAAGGTAAGGTATAAGTATATGGTATTATATGGTATGGTATAATGTATGGTATTATGGTATAATATATGATAGTATAAGTAATACACTTACAATATGTCTACAATAATTAGATATGAAACGGCTGGTTGGTTGCGCTGTGTCAAAAGATCTCATTGCGCATGCACAGCTTTGATGCGTTGTTTCTGGACCAATTAATTCGTGTTCAGCACAGCGACATGGATGGTGTATCGCATGGCTGTTTGTCACGGTTAGTCATCTCACACCCCACTTCTTGCATTGCCTTTCCTGCTCCCGTTACGAACAGCATGAACGATTTCATGTCTTACTATTTTATCTTTATATCATTGAATTGTAATAAGATTACTAAAAATTAATTAATTAATTAATATTTAGAAAAAATATTGAAACAAAAGTAACGTAAGCATGTTTTTGTATTTTTAGGGCGACAGCGGTGGACCGCTATTTACTCCTATACACGACAACATCATGGTGCTAATAGGTAAGGTATATCCTAAATACATATGCTAGCAGGTAATAATACGGCCTATACCTCATAAGGCGTTATTACGTGGATTGTTCAATAGAAACACGTTTAGAGGCTGTAAGTCATTTTTTATTCAACGATTTTAAAAGAAGTCTTAATTAACATTAAGGCATGAGCCCCACTATTGCACTAATCTTTAGATTTCGTACTGGTAAAATTCTTGCAGCTGTTTGCGGAATAATTCGCTAACAGCAAACTCTACCTCAGCGTCCGATTTGAACCGCCGTCATTTTAGTGATTTCTTTAATTGGCCAAAAACATGATAATCGCACGGGGACAAGTCGGTACTATAAGGTGGATGTTGTAAGACTTCCCACTTCATACGACCACGCAGATCTTGAATCGTCTGGGCTACATGAAGTCGAGCAGCACACCCTGATAATCAAAAAATACGGCCACCCTTATTTTTCCTGCCGAAGGTTGGGACCGACATTTTTTCGCCTTCGTAGATTGTGCATGCTTCCACTGCATAGTCTGACGATTGGATTCTGGTTCGTAGTGATAACACCAAGACTCATCACCGGCAACAATTTGGTGTAGGAAGGCATTACGTTTTTGTTGATAGGGCATCAAATGCTGTAATGATAAGGCCGAACGCAAATTTTTCTGCTCATCAATAAGCAGTCGTGGAATCCACTGAGCAGCAACTTTTTGATAGCCAAGACTATGATGGAATGAACAGTCTTCATGCTGATGCTCAACATTTGAGAATGTTCTCTAACTTCGGTGCGCCTATTTGCGCGTAAAGCAGTTTCCAGCTTTCTCACATTTTCATCTGATGCTGCAACACGTGCAGGTCCGGGACAGGCCAAATCTTTAGGGGATTCTCTTCCTTGTCGACATTTAATTGCACCATTCAACCACTGCCGTATAAGAATAACTATAGGCACCATATACAGCTTTAATTCTCGTATAAATTTCCATTGGCTGACGCCCCTCAGCGGCCAAAAACTGAATAACGGCACGCAGATTATCTTTGGACGAATTTTCTATCATAAATGTAATTTTTCAAGCCAGTCACAACGCTTAGAAAAGAGCAAGCTGTAAATATTTTTGACCGACCGTCACTAGTACTTAAACATACAACATAAACAAATGAATTCCGTTGCCATGGCTACGAAGTCACGGCTGGGCAGATCAAACGTGTTTCTATTGAACTATCCTTGTAATAATAAATTTTAATGATGAAGGTTTGCGAGGATCGGTCAAAAGCGTTTAAAACAAATTTTGAATTGTTTGTTTAAATAATGTCGACAATTTTGTTAATTACTTTCGACAATATTTATTGTCATCATCAGGACCTGTGTACGGATACAAGAGAAAATATCATACACACCCGATCAATTAATCGAGTGAATGTGTTTGTTCATAAGTTATGTGTGAAGGAGTTGAAACAATTTCTTTTACATCATCAAACTAATTCCATTCATTATATACTGTTTTTCTTAAATACATCGAGATAATTATAACACCCCAGAACACAATCATATAATATTACAATTTAAATTACTGATAATGCAACAGTTCTTTAATAATATTTGTAAGTAATTACAGAAATAGTAAAGTTAATGTATAATTAGAATTGATACAGATAGCATTTCTACGTATGCGTATTTTTGTTTTCATAAGCCATCCTTAATCGTTCCAATTGTTTGATTGACCCTCATCACGAAATTAAAGATTTATTAATAATAAATTGTTGTTCGTATTGTTTAAATTAGCAGCCATCCTTACTATTTCTTTTATAAATTTGCTAACTGCTATAATTTTTATTGTTCGACTAAGCTTTTCGTCATCACTGACATCATCAGGTCTTAAACAACCTGATTGATCGTTGTTTAAGACCTGATGATGTCAGTGATGACGAAAAGCTTAGTCGAACAATAAAAATTATAGCAGTTAGCAAATTCATAAAAGAAATAATAAATTGTTGGCATAATTTTTAGAACACGCTTAAGAATTTCTGCAGAAAAAAACAAATTTCTCACTTTAATGATAATTGATGTTTATCACCAAGTCACCATGTCACTTTATCACAAAATTTGGTGTTTGGTAACCCTTTAGTTTATTTTTGAAAATCTGATAGAAATCTTGACAATTATTTTTTCTAAAATTTTCCTGCATTTCAACAAGTTTTAATTTTTCAATTTTTCTTTTTTTTTGCTCGTAGTGTTCAGTTTTCCAGATCATTTCCACTTTTTGTCCTCACTGCTAATGCTTCTTCACACATTCATACCACCATACTTCCATACTTGCCTTTTATTTTTAACTAAACCAAATGATATCTTTGCTGCATTATTGATTTCTTTAGAAAACTCTTGCCAGTTACCATGCTTAACTATTTTCATTTCTTCTTTATATTTTCTTATTGATTCTTCCGTCATGGCATGTCTGCCTGTATTATACTTTAATAGCTTTTGTAATTTTCTATGAACTTTATTAGGTAGGAGTCTGAGTTTAATTTTAGACATGTAGTGATCAGAATCAAATTCGCCATTTGTTATTACTTTGACATTCATACTTTCCTTCATATTTCTTTGAGAAATAGCTACATGATCTAACCAAAATTCTCCTAAAATTGGGTTTGGAGATATTCACAAGGTTTAGCCTTCCTTGGAAGCTTTTTAAAGAAAGTAGACATTAATTTCAATTGAGAACCTTTATAGAATTACTTAGTCTCATACCATTTTGATTAGTTCTTCTGTGGACTGGATATTGCCCTACGTATTTCCAAATTTCTTCTCCCTGCCTATTTGAGCATTGAAATCTCTTAGTAGTATTATAACATTCGATTTGGGAAATCGAATCCAATTTTTGCGAAATTATCCATTTTTTATTTTGTGACATCTTGTTTTTAGCTTAGAGTCTGAACGTTATCCAGAGCAAGTGCGCATGGGACTGTATGTGCTTGTAAGCACATAATTGTTATTGTTGTAAGCAAACGTAGTGTTTCGTACAGTTACACTTAGTAACGCAAATGTTATTATGACAGGAGTTATTTCGAACGGCAGGGGATGCGCTGAAGCCTTTATGCCCGGAATCTACTCAAAAGTCACTTACTTTCTCGACTGGATTTACGCCGAGACGTCGGACGCAACGTATTGTACAGTGCCTCAGCTCCGTCCGACGACCAAAAGGGTTGTATTTTGAAACATGGTGTACAAGGACGCATGTATGCAAAGCATTACAGATGAAGTAGATGAGGGAGTTCACCTTATTCGACACTACTCCACTTTGTATTTTCCTCTTTTTACTGAAATAAACGGAATTGTTAAGAAATGAATAGATTAGTACCTATACCCAGACTCATATCATCGGAGGGGGGATACCCCCAAATGGTTACATCATATGAATTTTTTTTCAAAGGTTTCAAAAACATATGTACACTTGGTAAGTTTCAAAGTTTATTATTTACCTTTGACAGCTGTTTCAGCTTATTAAACTATTCTGATCATATTTCATGATACCACTCGTTGGGCACTTGGTGAAACATATTAATACAAAGGTTTTAAGAACATACAAACACTCGGTAAGTTTCAAAGTTTGTTATTTACCTCTGACAGCTGTTTCAGCTTATTAAGCTATTCTGAAAGAGATCATAGAACAACTAAACTACACAAGTGAGAATGGTGAACATGTGTTTAGGGTGTGTGTGGGGTGTGTATGGTGGAGGGGGTGAAGAAGCTAGTAAGGGAAGGTCTTATCAGGCAATACGCATATCCTCTATCTCATCTCTGAGGTGAATTGGTGGACACCGTGCCAATCTGGACATTGACGATGGCCTCCGATGGTGGGGGCGAAACGTTTTTAAACTGTAGTCCACGGCCTAACAGCCCGGTTGATTTCAACATTGTTGAAGATGGCCGTAAAAGCTTAATGTATGATTTAAATCTCAGACACCCCTCTCAATACCATTTTTTTTCATAAGGTGATAATTTTTGTTGTCATTAGTTTTATTACTACTGCCGTCTGGGTCATATACCACGTTTTGCCGAACATTGTGTACTGCAGATAGTGGGGGAAGAGCCGCGAATTCTGTAGTCTTTATTGGCTACAAAGTTTAAAAATAACTGAATGTACTTGATCCCTGTGTTTTGTATTCAACAATAATTGTCGCCCATAAAGTTTGTCAATCCTTTTAATTTTATGGCCGTTGCGTTTGGTTTCTTTATGCATTTTTCTGTGACATCAAAGCCTTTTATGATGTAAAATCGTATATTACAATCAGTATTGTTTTAGCTAAACCTCACGATTAAGAGTACTGTGCAATTGAAATTTCGAATAGTACAGTCAATTCGGAGAAATAATAATGACAATGGAACAATAGAACGTTACTCATGTACAAAAGGTTGGTGTATTGTCATTCCGATGCAGTGTTCAAAGTAAGCATTAAGAGAGAGTCGAACATGAGACGCTCTGTAGTGCAGTATTTTGGGGTAATATATGCATTCTGGTGTGCGGTTGCTAAGTGTCCAGGAGTCAGAGCCGAGACCAAAGTGTCAAAAGTATGTATACTGTAAGCCACCAATAACATATTCAACTTTTCAACAGAGCCATGGCTGGCTCCAGTAGAAGGCCGGAATATTAAACGTGGCAAAACTGGAACCAGCTGATATTTGAGGCCGACTAGACGATCTCTTAATTTGTGTATTTCAATAATCAAACAGCGTTACTTTTAATTGCCGGCCAACAACAGTTTTATAATTCTTAACGTTTTGCAAATTGAAAGTTTATTATGTATAATAATGTTACATTAATTAATAAATATAATAATCAACTCATTCATACGATACGAATTCTATAATTCGAACAAAATTAATTGATTAGGCTTAACACTAATTCACTGATTTCTTCAACTTAAACGTATAGTACTAAGTCCGCACAGATTTATAATATAGATTTAGCTATAAATAGGCCTACTCATTATGTCGGTAATGCTATGACAGTAAATCAAAATATAACATATTCACTTTAGCTATTTTATTACACTATGCTTATAGGCCTCAAACGCAACGTTGCTACGTTTAATATTCCGTCCTTCTACTAGAACCGGCCATAACAGAGTCTTATTGAAGGATTGGAAATTTGTATTGAAGGATTGGAAAAACATCAAAAATCTGTATACGAGTTTTTTAATTGAAAAGAAAAAATGATTAAGATATTTTACTTTTATTAAGGAAGCCATTTATTTTTACACATATTAAACAAATTTTCTGTAATCAAAATTGAAATAAAATCAAATATTTGTCTTTGTTTCAATTTACTACAATCAATTTAAGTGTTTCCTCATTAAACATGTGTCTCTATAGACCTATAACTTTATCCTGTTTAAATAAAAAATAACTCTTTTTAAAGCAAGCCTTTAATTTTTGTAAATCATAGATCAACAATCTACAATTATTTTAAAATTAAATATCAATGATTAACAGAGAACATAACGGGGTATATCTTTTAAATTGACTAAACTCAATTTAGTCACTTAATTATTAACCGTGTTTTTTGTAGACCTAAAATTGTATTCAGCTTATATTCCAAACACTTCCTTATACAAGATATCATGTACATTTTAATCGTTAATCGGATTATAATTACGAAGAATCGTTTTTCCTAAAGTAACCTCCGATAAGCTGGTAAATAAAAACGAGAGTAGAGAGACATGTTATATTATATTTATTACGTTACATCATAAGAGTATGCTGTCAGAGCTGCAGAGTTTTGACCAAGTAAATTTATTATTGAAGAAATTTGGATATAAGGTCATTTTTCAAGAATGGAAAAAAATGATAAAACTTCCGATTTATCTACTATTTCTTTAGTAATATAAAACTGTAGAGCACACAGTGGTATAATAAACACTAAAAATAAGAACAATACGGATTTGGGTTAGTCTGATACCCTGCTGGATTTTCACAATATTTTTAAATTTTTGAACTCTTTTTCAGACCTTGAGGTACCGAAAATTTTAAAATTTACAAAACTGAACACTACATGTTAGGATATTAGGTAAAATTCTATTCAATTTGATATCGAAAATATGTTTTGCTATTTTATCAAGACTTTCATAAACTTTTTAGATCATGTTGTCCAAAAAAATTTGACATTTCCAAAAATGAACACTATATTCACAGTGTTGTTTAAATTCCTTTTAATATGATACCCCACACGGCTTTTTGTGATATTTTGCCATTTTTATTCCCTACATTTTTACCTCCTAGCCTTACTTTTTGAGAGATCAATGCCAAATACAAAAGGGTTCTTCAGAGTAAAAGTATGCACACGCATGCCAAGGTTTACGAAATTCGGCTAATGCGTTCAAAAGTTATCGAGGGACATACCTGAATAGATTAAATAGATAAATAGACAGCCATACTGACAGATAGATACCCAGATATACAGTCAAACAGACAATTGCCAAACGGTCGAGTCAAAACTGAAAACTCGCTTCGCTCGTTCAATTACATTTTCCAAATTTACATATAACTCTACTTACATACTCGTGTGTTATTTTTACAAAGTATCACTATCCAAAACATAGTTGCTTATATTGTTGCAGAATCTTTTGCAGCAACTTCTCAACAACGCTCCCGCCCAGGTGCCCAGCAAAGAATTGACACCTTTAAAGCACTGGCGTCCTCATTGTTTCCTAAAAGATTAGTAGCCAGTCAGACATTCATGTTCATCATCATCTTGAAGGTTTAAACCAAGGATGGTTCGTCCAGGTCTCAAACAGGCAAAGATTAGAGCTGGTCGCTCCAGCGCTTCCTTGGACGTCCAAAACCCCTCCGTCCCCTCGGCTTATAGTTCCATAGTTGTTTGGGGATGCGGCAGTCATCCATTCGGCAAAGATGTTCCCACCAATTCAGCCGATTCTGGGCGATCCTGTCGAGTATACGCATATACTCAGGTCCTGCTGTATGTCTGTGTTTCTTCTATGATTATGCAGAGTATACCCTGCCATATGCCTGAGAAACCTCATTTGAGCCTCTTGAATGCAACTGGTCTGGCCTTTCGTTAAAGTCCAATTCTCACACCCATAAAGAAGTGTGGGAAGGACCATTACCTTGTAGAATTATATTCCGCTTAACAGTTTGCATGATGGTCCTGCACATAAGGTTGAACTTATGCAACTTATTCACCACGTCGTTGCTTGTATTTATAAGGCACGCTGTAGCCCAGGTATTCAAAATTGCTGACTTGTTCCAGGACCCTAATGTTGCTAACACAATACTATTTTCAACCAGGCTCGGAGCGGCGTGTATAAGCGTCGACGTGACCACCGACAGGTCACGCGCACTATCATCCAATCTGAACTTTTCTGGAGGACAAACCTTTTGAGTACGCATAGTCTGTACTATGAGCCGTAGAAGTCCATTTGCTTGTGACTCAGGCGGTTCCCCAGCAAAGGGATCAATCACCTAATAAAATCATATTGACGACTTGGAGCCCTGATCGTGCTGTGATTGGTTCGTGACGATTGCGTTCCGCCTCCGCCGCCGGGACGTCCGGGGTAAGTAAGGCCCCGGCAGTAGCCGGACGGTTTCGCTCCCGCCTTTTCACTGACCGGGAGTGTCGTCGCCTAGCAGATCGGAGCAAAATCCCGAGCGTACCCGGCACGTTTCAACCAATACCACCAAACACCTTATACCTGGCGGGAGAAGCAACGTCAGTTTTCATGTTTCATGGGTCACAACTGAAACATAAAAATAAACAAAATGGGTCACACAAATATACATAATGGGTATGGGTTTAGAAATATCAAGGCAAAGGCATTATTGCTCTAAAACTGGTTGTTGAGGCAACCAATCTGCATAGGGTACATCAATAGTAGTACCTAATGGCTTATATTGTAGTAGGTATTGTAGGAAAAAATTTATAGAATTTTTGAAAGATAAATTCTTTTGCAGGATTGCGGTAAGTACTTCAAGGTAACCGCTGCAAACGCTGATTCGGTGAGTAACATCAGTTTATCTGAATACTAAGAGCCACACAACAGTATCATCAGTAAGTACCAGCCGACTAAATGAAGTTTCAGCAAACACTCCATGTAGCCTATACACAAGCTTCTTCTTTTCTGAAGTAGCCAGATTAAAGATCGCTGGACCCTTACGTAACCATCTTCTATGTAGCTACTGAATCCTCTCTCTCTCTCTCTCCCCCCCTCTTCATCCGTCCTCCCCTTTCTATCTTATCATTGGTTTGATGCGCTTCTCCAAACTGTTCCTGTCCTGAGGAAAATTCTTTTTCTATTTTCTACGGTTAACTAAAACGTCCCACATTCTTCACAACTGCTTCATACACCACATTATGTGCATTTCGCTCTCATCAACAGTCATTAACGCTGGTTGTCTACACCAATGCTCTATCAAGCTGTAGTTGTCCACAGTCTTCTGCTTTCTCCCGTTAGTTTTAGAACCCGCTCGTTTATGACTTCTTCCGCCTATTTTATTTTTGACATTTGCCTACAACACATATTTTAAATTATTTTACTTTTCTCCTGGGAGTTTTCAGATTGTTCACATATCCAAGTAGTACAATTCTGGCATTATATAACGTCACCAATATCTTCCTAATTTCCAATCAAAACTTAGACAATATTTTTTTCGATAAAGAGCGCTTTTGCCTTGCGCTATTCTACTTCGTTTGTCCCTTATAATACCTTTAACCAAGTCCATCTTCTTTCTTTTCTCATCTTGTTATATGAATTAACAGTCTATATAATTCCAACTTTGTCGTGTTTACTTGCTAAACAGCTACTTGTCATGTTCTGGACGAGGCCTTTCAGTGTTACCACCATCTAATAGTCCTAAAAGAGTACCCTAGTATTCTTTCTTTACGTTACCCATCCCACTTTAAATATTTATGAATTCCTTATTCGTTCTTAGAGCTGATTATGACACATTCATTTGTTTTTAATTTTAAATATTAAATTTGTCTTCAAACATTTTTGCTAGAATTTTATACTTTTTTAAAATCGAACTTGTTTTCTGGACGTAGAACAACAGCAGCAGCAAATCCTAACTTTATTTTTGTCTAACAGAATTAACACTGTTGCATACCACTATAGAAAAACTATTCCGATTAGCGCTTTCAAGCTTCACAGCTCATCGTCAGATCGCAAATAACAATAACTTAAACTAGACAACTTCTTATACCCCACTTGCCTTACAGCAGTTGCCTTATAAAGAAGTTGTCTAGTTCCATTATTGTTATTTCCTATCTGATGATTACCTCTAAAGCTTGAAAGAGCTAATCGGAATAATTTTCCTTTAGTGGTGTGCAACAGTGTTAATTCTGTTTGTGATTATAACCGTTAACACAACTGTATTAATTAAATATTTGTTGTCTCTGTCTGTCTGTCTGTCTGTCTGTCTCTCTCTCTCTCTCTCTCTCTCTCTCTCTCTCTCTCTCTCTCTCTCTCTCTCTCTCTCTCTCTCTCTCTCTCTCTCTCTCTCTCTCTCTCCTCTCTCTCTCTCTCTCTCTCTCTCCTCTCTCTCTCTCTCATCTCTCTCCTCTCTCCTCTCTCTCTCTCTCTCTCTCTGAATTGTCATTAATGTCATAAATGTCTCTTTTATTTCTGTCCTGCATTTTAATCACACACACACACACACACACACACACACGGAACAACAATGGTAATAGATTTCTCCCCTGTCT
This sequence comes from Magicicada septendecula, assembly GCA_034769895.1. Classification (NCBI taxonomy): domain Eukaryota; kingdom Metazoa; phylum Arthropoda; class Insecta; order Hemiptera; family Cicadidae; genus Magicicada; species Magicicada septendecula. Next base: position 71,129,202 of record CM068372.1, on the reverse strand, counting down.
ATTCCTTTCCTTCTTGTCACGCCGCGAAACAGAAAACTTGCTATATAGTCATAGGATTTAGAAATTATTTTTCGGGCTTTCCTAGCGTCTTTCCTGTAACATTCCCCTCGGATACTACATGTGTCATTCCTATTAGTTTGCATTTAAATAAACCAACAATCAATCTTACCTCCTTATAATACTTTTTACGGCATCGCATGGTCACTACTTGTCAGTATTCCCTGTAGACTCTGTAATATGGGGGCTCGTTTTTACCCTCCACAGCAACTCAGCCAATAGAACTGAGTACTTGGGGTAACAATACGGTGGCTGAGGCGTAGTACTGACCACAACTCCTACCTTGCTTGTATACCGTACGTCTCAGATAGGCTGCTAACCTTTCCTCTCCAAAGTCTTTTAGATTAAAGAAAAACTAGTTACTTTAATATATATATTTTTTATAAAGTTTTATGTTAACAAATTGATATTACATTTGAGAATCATAATTGCATATTGATATAACCCTCCCATAACTGCTATTGTCGTCCAAGACCCATAACCACGTGTGTTGTTATTACTCGTCCATACATATTATATGAATCAGGTTTTATTGACTGTTTTTTAACTTGGTTGAGCAGTATTTCCTTGATAACTTTCGTCTTTTTTATTGCCAGTGGTTAGGAAAGAATATATAAAGTCGTTCTGCATTGACTACGCTTAAAAAAACGTAATTTTTGTTTTTGTATTACTTTACTAATGTTAAGTTGAAATAACTTTTGCATTCTGTGAAAATTGTATTAACATTTTTTCTAATTGCATCGGCCATCTTAGAGCCACATGCCAATTTCAGTTCTTTATTCCTTGTTCTTTTCGTTTTCTTCAATATTCTTTCATCTTTTCACTATCTCTCTTATTCCTGTCTTGAGTCTACTTTGAACCTGGACTTTGAGTCTGTTTTTCTCTCTTTCCCTGGACTCATTCCATTTTTAACACTTTTGCCGAAAAACTTCTCTTTCACTTGCTTCTTCTGCGTTTATATTATTTTTTTTGAATCGTTTTTGACTTCTTTAATCCAGCTTGACGTTGACTTCTTTCCTTAAAGATATTTGAAAAACTGTTTTTTTAACCTATTGTCGTCCATCCTATATAAATGTCCCAAAAAAGTTTAGTCTTCTCACTGTTTTGTTATATTTTTTATACTTTGACAGGTCTCAGGGGGCACGTGTATTTACTTTATTATATAATAGCAGCCAAAATTGAATCCGTAGGCTACTATTATGTGATTAAGCTATCCGCCATGCATACCAAATACTTTTTTTTTTTTTAGAATATGATACTATTAAAATGCTGTTCATTTATAGCTGTGCACATTTGCATGTGTTTGCGCGCGTGTGTGGTGTCATCAACATTCAGCTGTAACAAATGTCTTTAAAATTTCTGAGACAAGAAGTTAAAAAAAACCGGGATTTTTTTAGCCTTGGCTGTCTGGTATGCTATCCGAACAACCCAGTCCCTGAAGGACATTTGTAAGCATGTGGTAAAATTTGGTGAAATGGCTAGAAAACATTTGGTACACGTGTTAGGGTAAAACAAGCAGTTATGTGTACACACAGTGTTTGGCGTTCAACTAATGTTATCAAGCAGACTTTACGGTAATTACTAGTTGAAGCATACAGCTTCAACAGTAATTCAATTGAAAAAAACTTAAATATAATTTATTTATTTTTTTGGTTTTAATTGACTTATCTCTTATTTTAGGTGGTATAACTGTAATAACAATTGATTTATTCATTAAAATGATGCTTTTTCTTTAAGAGCTGTTAATCTTCTACGTTTTAAAACAGAACTTTCAAGTGTAGTGCCAATTTGAGGACAATAAAGTCCTTTAAAGTTCATTAAATAATGTTAATCGTCTTTAACTCCCTGAATAATGAGATTTATGTTCTGTCGGTGGGGCTTCCATAATCAGCATGTTTATGATATGTATTTAAATCTTTTGAAAAATGTATTATATTTGTTATGTTTTTGGTATTTTTACAAATCATAGAAGTAACAGGTTCTTATAATTTAAACCTATTTATTTTTATTCACTTTATTAAATTGTACTAAAAGTATAAATCAAAAAATTTCATTAAACATGTAGGATAAATTAAATTTCATATAGATTTTTTGTTTATTAAGACTGACTTCTTAAATTTAAAATTATGTGGATACATTTTTGTTTATCAAAATTGAGTTTTCACTCTAGATCCTTTTTACTTAATACTGTATTCATCTTAGACAGATTTAAAAGAATTTCAGTAATATTTTTCCAAAATTGTTACTAGACTATACATTGCACAAAAAAATCAAAAATAACTTTCAATACAAGATATCAGATATTTTTAGAGTTGCCACAGGCCCGCAGGCTTGTTACTTAAAAATCTTACCTTTGAACGTAGTTATTCGTTTGCAGAATGTGGCAGACCTGGAAAAATCCTACAGCTTCAGAATTGTTAACGGGACGCAAGCGCCGGAACGTGAGTTTCCATGGATGGCTCAGATAATGATTAAATACGACACAGGCCTCGGGTCGTTTTTGTGGTGCTACCGTTATCAGTAACTACTACGTGATAAGTGTAGCCCACTGCGTTGTATTATGAAGTAAGTACTGTAATCATGTAGTCATGAATTTTTACTTTACAACTAACCGTAAAATGAAATGTAAATTTGTATTTTAAATTATGTTTGAGCAGTGTGTTAATGATTATATTGTTACTGCGGTCTTACGTATTGCAATCTTTAACACAGTAGAATAAATTATTTGAACACCAGAGAAACTGATACAATCATTATTTATATTTCTATAAACGCAACTGATATTCTGTAAGTTCGTGACTGCTCCACTGTGATAATGTGTCTTAGTGAATCCTGGCTATTGACCAAGAAACATATCAGACGTGAACACGAAAATGAAGAAGAAGAAGAAGAAGAAGAAGAAGAAGAAGAAGAAGAAGAAGAAGAAGACTTCTATAAAAAAATGTGCGCCTATTACACTTGTTCTCCTAGTGACTTTTACATATTAGTCTTTTAACTCTATTGAATATGGATTGGTCATATTTTGCAAGTCTGTATTTCCTTACTAATTGTTCTGTCTTGCCTTATCTGTGTTTGTATGTTTTCTTTGTAGTCAGCTAAGTCCATTAGAAACAAGGGGAAACAAAAAGGAAGGTAAAAAATAAAGTTGAAGGATCAGATAAGAAGACATCATGAAGAGTGGAGGGGCGCGAGGAGAAGATAACGGATACGAATGAGTAAAGAGGCTTGTGTAAGAGACAAGACCAAGCGGATGAGTGGAAGTGAAGTGTATACTCTGTGAAGCAAATAAGATATAGTAGTAGAAAAGTCGAGAGCGTCAATCTACCCGATTCTCGCCTAGCCCAGCGTGCAATGTCTGCGTCAAGGCCAGGCAGTCACGTAGCGTTCAGACTGTTTGAGCACTTGTACCAACGCAAAAAAGAATAGGAAATTATTCTGAAACTTCGCTGGGGTATGTAAATTTAATCATCTACGGCCGGCTTAGACGGCAGTTACACTGGACGAGTTCTTTAGTGCTGTCAAGTGATTGTTGCGGATTAGTGAAAACTGATTATTGTGTTATATTTCGTGCGGAAATCTAATAGTTGACAATTATTATTGTCAGACATAATTATCTTGATTTAATACATCTGATTCTATTAACTTCATAAGTACTTCTGTTGACTTCAAATTGTTGTTGTGACTAAAGTTGGTAAATAGTGACTTAATTGGTGTCTGTACAATACAGCAATCCCTGAGAACATCGTAACAATATTTTTCTATTATTATTATTCCGGCTGTACTATGTTTACACATTTTCCGGAACCAAAGATTACAGAAGTGATTGAATTCTCATCTTCCACTGCTGCTTGCCCATCCACAGATCTTCAATTTCTCGTTCCCACAATATAGTCTGAATTTCTTCTATCCAGGTGATAGGTGGTCTTCCTCTTTTCCTTCTTGCTGGTGGGGTATATTTTCCAACTCACCTCGGCAATCTTTCCTGTGCCATTCTTTTTGTGTGTCCATACGGTGTAATTTTTTTGTTTGGATAAAATCAACACTTGAATTTTTCATATTCATTCTGTCCTTAATGTCTTCACGTCTGTTCTAATTTTCTCACGTCTGGATAGTCTTCCCGAACGTCTTCAAAACTCCATCTCTGCTGTCATTAATTTTGTCCCTGTTGTTTAGTAGTAGTCCAAACTTCTGATCCGTAAGTCACGATACTTCTAACAATGGTTTTAAATATTTTGGTTTTAGTTTCACAATATTTTGATGGGACAATATTTTTCTACGTCCTAATTTGTTCAATTGTTTCTCATCACAAATGCGGTTGCACTTTATAGCCGAGTTACATATTTTCTGCGAAATATTACGATAAAGTGAGGGTGCGGGTTATACATGAGGGCGTATTATGTACGCGAAAATACGGTATACGGAGAAAGGCAAACAATGTCATTGGAGGATAAGGTCATAAATGATGTGAAGACGACTGGAGTGAGGGGTTAGAGGGAATGATGAGGAATAGACGTGACTAAATGTGGCGTGAAGGAGAATATGAATATTCTCTGAGGTTGAGAAGGCTCTGCCACTAAGTTTGGGTAATCAGAACGGCTTGCAGTACGGAAGTAATTCCTCAGGGAATGTACATTCTTATGATGAGTACGTAACCAAATCTTGGTAACAGAATTCCGTTGGAAAAAACCCGTCAAAAAAAGGAAACTAACAGGATCGAAAGGGAAATCTGTAGTTTAACTGGGAACAGCAGCTAAACTGTTTTTTTTTAAGAAAAAATAATATTCATTATATTACAGAATGAATACTTAGTTACTGAATAATTTGAAATCCGAACAATATTAGTAGGGAAACTTGAAGAAAAGCGTGGCATTGCTGGGCGCTTGCACCGTCATGTGTTGCCGGCTCATACATCGGTAATGTTTTACTGCGCACGGTCATTGACCTCGTAGTAGTTGTGGCTGTACAAACTGTGGAGGGGGAACACATTCGTCTACCCAATGTGTTACCGCTGTATGAACTGGCAAAACGCTCAGTTACCCAGGTATGTTCGTTTTCGGAACTGACGTACAGCAGATACTACGTACATATTTGTGTTTTGTTTGTTCAGTCATGTGTTTCTATGTTTGTCTTTATTATTTTTAATTCGATTACTTGTGTTTTGATTTATTCTGTGTAAGTATAACAAGAGAACCCGTTGAACCGGGACCCTCTTCTTCTCCCAACGGATGATAGAAAATGTTCTAAAAAGAACACTTGGTACTAGAAAAAATTCGAATTAAAGTTTAGGTTAAGTTTTAGGCCTATCAACCGGAAACAGGTGTTATGTACCTACACCACGCCACTTCTGTGAAATATCTCATATGACAACGCATAACAATGTCAACGTTTACAAATAAATCTGAAATCATCAGTTACCCAGCTGAAGGGTCGCACCATAAACAAAACTCAGTTCCTTCAGAATACATTTTTCCGAAGTACGTATTTTTAGACGCTCCATGTTATTTTAAAACGATCGTGTAAATAGGGATTTGAAGATCATCATCATTATCCTCAAGGTTTAAACCAAGAATGGATTGTTCTGGTCTCAAATAGCCAAATATATCAGCTGGTCACTCCAGTGCTTTCGCGGACGACCCACTCCTCTCCGTCCCCTCGGCTTGTAGCTCTACAGTTGTTTGGGGATGCGGCAGTCATCCATTCGGCAAAGATGTTCCCATCAATTCAGGATACTAGGCGATCCTGTCGCGTATGCTCATTATATTCAGTTCCTGCCGTATATCTTTGTTTATTCTATGATCATGGAGAGTACATCCTGCCACGTGCCTGAGAAATCTAATTTCAGCCGCTTGGATACGATTGGCCTGTCCTTTCGTTAAGTCCAATTCTCAGACCCATAAAGAAATGTGGGATGAGCCATCACCTTGTAGAATTTTAGGCGTGTTCCTTTACTTGCTGACTTAATGGTTCGCCTGATGATCCCGCATATAAGGTTGAACTTAGCAATTTATTCACCACGTCTTTGCTTGCACTATAAGACACACTGTATACCAAGTATTTAAAACTGTTAACTTGTTCCAGGACAGTACCATCTATAACAATTTTTTCCCGTACGCAATCAGTTCTACAAAAAGCCATCACCGTGGTTTTAATTGTGGATATCTGCAATCCAGAGTCTTTTCAGATTCCATTTAACAAATGTATACCCATCTGCAATCAGTTTTCAGATTCCGGATTTGAAAATACTATACTAGTAAAAGAAATCAAGATGCAAAAAAAAAAAAAAAAAAAAAAAAAAAAAAAAAAAAAAAAAAAACATGAGACCAAGTAATGAATACGAGTAGGGTATCCAGTTTCACACAAAATTTGATAGCTTTTGCAGCTTCTGTTAGTAAACAGTACAAAAGGCTTTGAAGGTAATCAGTGACTTGATGACTAACAGGTAAAGTTACAGTTCCACTTTGTTCCACACCGCAGTGCAAAACTTAGTCTGCATGGTTCAACACTGCAATCATAAAGTATAATGGTATCGACCAGTAACATAATTTACAAAGCGCCTTATAGTGTAATTAAAACTTGTATTTTTAGCTTTACGCCGGAGAATACTTCAGTCGCAATTGGCGTGTACGATGTTCTCACCATGGACAACGGCACCGCGACCGCTTACGATGTGGCAAAAATTAAGGTACATCCGGGATACGTCGCTGAACCTGTCATGCTAAATGATCTATCTTTAATAAAGCTGCAAAAAGAGATAAAGTTTGGCAGCCTCGTCAGACCCATTTGCCTTCCAAACAAAGGTAAATATAATTTTGAATTAAATTGATTTGCAACGTTTTACAAATAAATGAAAGTTACAAATGAAATTTCTTTAAATGTGTACACAATTATTAAACTTTTATCAACGTCCGAAATATCTAAACACCATAAATTTTTAAAAACGTTTTGGTAAGAGGAATTCACGTGAGTTTTAGCAGCAGTTTAATATTGTTATGATGATCGCTCGGATCGTCGTTTTGTTTAGTGGAAACAGAATAACTGCCACACACGAATTTGATGTCTTTGTACCTCCTAAAAGGACAAGAACGATCCGTTTGGACTTGGCAGCGGATCACTTACAGTTAACGTACAATCGAAGACTGCAGTCCTCTTGCAGAACTTAACCAGAAACACAGAGTAAAAGGCAACCTGAATAAAGACATCGGAAACTAACAGTTAGCGATAGACAGAACTCTATCCTTCCTAAAAGCAGCAAGATTACTGTATGGGCTTTGAAAATGTCGTTTTACGTCTTAGTGTGTACGAGTTCATTCACTCGTTGAATTTACTAAAATGTAGGTGAGAAAGAAAACACCCCGTCGAATAACGTTCCTGGTAGACGTGTCGTAGGGAATATGTTTTGCATCTTAGTGTGTACGAGTTCACTTGTTCAAAAAAAAAAAAAAAAAAAAAAACTGCTTCGTCTGTAAATATAGGATTTGAAAAATGTATAGGATTCTTTCATATTGTTTTCTCTCATCTTTTATTCTATTTTTCTGATAGTTCCTATCCGTTTTCGATGTTGGATATCATACAGACTATTTTAACTTTCTGTACTGCTGCACGGAATAAGTCAGTTGTATTCATGCCAGACCAAGTCCTTGTAGTATGAATTGCAATAAATAAAATCTTTGTTCATTTCTAATGAAATGTTGAGATGTCCCAGATACTTTTAATCTAGTTGTCTGATATTATGAGAATACGTTTTGGAATAGTTTGACGCCTTGCTATATTTTCAAATTGTAGTTAAAGTATATGTGATTTCTTTTCATTTGCTATATTATCATACATTTCATATATATATATATATATATATATATATATATATATATATATATACTGTTAATGATTTCGAGGTTCGGTCATTAATCATGAAAACTCAGTTTTGCGACGTTTCGAGATTTATTCTTCTCATAATCATGCCTACAACATTAAAATATAGTCTTACTACAATTATATTATTTGTAAGTGTGTATAGGTGTGTGACACCTATACACACCCTTCATCGACACACACCTATACACACTTACAAATAATATAATTGTAGTAAGACTATATTTTAATGTTGTAGGCATGATTATGATAAGAATAAATCTCGAAACGTCGCAAAACTGAGTTTTCATGATTAATGACCGAACCTCGAAATCATTAACAGTATAATAATACGGTCGATAATTAACATTCCTATATATATATATATATACATATACTCTTCTTATTCATCATCTCCATTATCATCATCAGCACCACCACCACCACACAGGTAGGTGGGTATACCCAGAAAAAGATGTAAATTATAGTAAAAGATAAAACAATAAAATAGTTTGTTCATTTATTTTTAATAAATGACGAGTGAAAATTACTAAAACTATTTTATTGTTTTATCTTTTACTATAATTTACAAAATGGATTTTCACCAAGTAAAGGCATCAAGCATTAATTATCAGAAAAAGATGGCTGGAGGATCTTTGAGGGCGGATCTTTGCCTATGCCGTGTTGTAAAGATGATGATGACGATGACTACAGACGACGTCAAGATACGGATAATTATAAGATAAAAAACACGTTTTCTAAAAGCTAAATATAGTAGGTTAATGAAAATGAATTTCAACCGTAGCAGTAATACTCAATAGAACCTACGCATGGCAAAGAATGTTGTGAGTCCCAACTGGAAACCCAGAAGATTGGTGGCGTGATTGGTCAACACCAGCAGCTGTGGGGAAGGAGAATGAAAATGCGATGATAAGCCCACGCGCGCGGGTGGAATGTTTATATTGCTACAAAACGTGTGACGTTCATTTATCATGTGTTTCATATTTTTTCCACTGTACTAAAATAAAATTTTATATCCATGATATCCTCAAAACAAAAAAGTACCGGTACATTAGTTTCAGATGGCTAACAAGAGGTTTTATTGTTATTCAGACCTGTTTCAAATATCGTGCAGTATTGTTGATCAACAGCCACGTCGGTCCTCCGTCTGGTCAAGCAAGCCTTGTTAGCTTGGGTTGGCTACTCTTGCTGATTGGTAACAGCAGGTTTTGTTGGTTGCGATTGTGTTCGGAAACTATTTTTGTTACATGAAGGTTTTCGGTAACTAGTGTTGTAAATATATTTTTGTGGTGTGTGCAGTAATAAATTTTTTAGCTATCAATTTTTTCTCTGTTCTATGTTTACATCTGTTTTGGATTTTCTGTATGCGTTTGAGTCAATTGAATGTAAGTAATTGTGTTTTATATTATACGTACTATATTAGTACAACATTATTTACGTCGGGAAATACGATTCCTGTGTTTCTAAGTTATAATCGTAAATGTTAATTTTTTATATGAGTTTAAGTCTTGAACGCAGCATTTTTAAATTGGCTTTTGTCCGAGCTATAAAAGTTTTATTGAACAGAATTGGATTCAAATCCGTAAATACTATTGTTTGTAGCATTCAGTTTTGTATCGTTGTTATTGTTTGTTTTTACTGTATCACATTATTAAAAACTAAATGCAAAGATTACGAAAAATTGTTCATCGACCAGACAGAAACCATATTGAAAAACGCTGTTTTTAACGTTTAAACCCAGGCTTTATGAACGCAAATTAGCAATGTTCGCTATGAATATAAATTTCCTACTATTAATAACATGGAACAAGTAAGACAAAAAACATGGAAGAAGTTAAAATCTGAACAAAGTAAAATCAATTAAAAACAACACCCTTTTTAAAAAAGCTAAAGCTTTGACGTACTTACGAAAAATCACCCCTCAAAATCAACCAAAATGTGTAATTAAAAAAAAAATGCCATCAGTACCAGCTAACAGCAAGAGCCAACCAAATACACAGACTTCATAACATGGCTAAAGACGAATGTGTTTCATGATGCTCGGAATATGTACAAATAGGACTGAACTTTTGAGAACATTTTTATATAGAGTATTATACATATTTGTTTACGTATTTACTGATTAATATAAAATTTATTTATTTTTTAATACGACGAGAAAAATTCTGTAGAAATTTGAAAACAAATGTGCAAATATACGTTGGAAATTCATTGGTACTGACACATATATGAGGTCTGTAAATTAAGTAATGAGACTATTTCAGTAAAACCTTTTGTTTACAGTCAAACTATGTATAGACTCTATCGCCTTGAAAACAGTTTCCTTGGGAAGCCACACAGCGCTTTAGACGGGTTTTTCACTCTTCATAGCAGTGCTGGAATCTTCTCAGAGACTGGAATCTTCTTCATCTGGTCGGTTACCCTTTTTTTAATGTTGTCTATTGTCCCAAAATGGTGTCCTTTGAGATGTTTTTTCAATCTCGGGAAGGAAAAGTAGTAAAAGGGACTCAAATTACGTGAATAAGGTGGCTGAGGAAAAACAGTGAGATTTATCTTTTTAAAAACTCATTTTTAGTGCTGTGTGACAAGGTGAATTGTCATGATACAGCATCCAGGTGTTCACGTTGAATTTTGTTTTTAAAATTTAATAAACTGTAGTGTGGTTAAAATTTAGTTGTTCTGCGATGATTCTAACTTAGGACCTCACCAAGTCCCTGATTCGATCGACATTGTCGTCAGTTCTTGACGTTGACGGTCTTCCAGAGCGTGCATCACGCTTAATTGATTCCCGGCCATCTGAAAATGCTTTAAACCACCTGAAAACCTGTGCTCTTGACAGAGCTTCATCTCCATACACCTTTGTCAATTTTTTGAAAGTTTCAGTAGCATTGTGCCAGAGTTTAACACAAAAATTGATTGCACAACGCTGTTCGTAATTGATGTCACTCATTTTTATAACGCACAGCAAAAATTCACTTTACGGAAAGCTTGATTACGTTTCACGTAGCAGTAATGGACAATAAATATTAATACTTAATATTAATCATCTGTTTATCTAAGAGTCTGTGTTAATGGAAACCTTACAGTATTGCCACATTGACTGTTACATCATGATGATGATCATCATCTTCAAGGTTTAAACCAAGAATGGTTTGTTCCGGTCTCAAATAGGCAAATATTACAGCTGGTCTCTCCAGCGCTTCCTCGGATGTCCCACACCTCTCCGTCCCCTCGGTTTATCCGTCCGGCTATTCCTTATTTGAGGCAATTTAGTAGTGAATATGTCCCCTGGATATGCTACTAGCATATCGCAGGGAAAGACGTATGGTGGGGCTGCCACCTTCAGGCTTAACGTCCAGCTCGATTTTTTGTCTTGGTGTTCTCTCATAAACTGGCTGTCTTACCAGACTAAGGAGACCAGTTATCCCTGTTGACATAACCATAAGGATCTCTAATGTGGTGGTTTCTCCTTGCCTCCCACATCCTACGTCGTTGGCTAATGGAAGGTCATCCGTCTTTAGGGACAATTTGTCACCCCAAGGGCAAGAGGGTGCCCTAACCTCTACTTGACAATGACAAGAAGAGGAAGAACAGTTTATACCGGCTGTCACTTGATCTCCAGAGTTAATCACTGTTACCTGATTAGTATCATTACTTAATTTACAGACCTCGTATTTGTGTATACAGGTGACGAGTTCACTGGATCACAAGCCATAGTCGCCGGATGGGGATACCTTCACGAGAACGGATCGATGAGTCAGTTTCCTCGGTTTGCAGTACTCGACGTGCTGACAGAGGAGGTGTGTTCTCAAACGGACATCAAGTACTGGTACGTGGGACATTCCGACCAGCTGCTGTGCGCTTACACTCTCCGCCGGGACGCTTGTAATGTAAGAAACTGTTTGGTGTTTGTACTAATTATTTTTGTATACAAAATGGAATGGCAATGCAAATGTAGTCGCCAATGCAATTTTCAATGTGGTTGGGGAAGTTTAGTGGCTTAAAAACAAAACGCTAAAAAAGGAGTGGTTCCCAAACTTTTCAGTCCGCGGACCACTCCTCCCCCAAATAATTTAAAAATTCGTGGACCCCGTCTGAGTTCTGAAATAAAAGAAACAGTAAATATGATACAAACTCTTATATTTTTTGAAATGTATTAAAATCAAAATTCTCTTAACTTGCAAAATTATAATATTAATAATATCAAACATAGTTTAACGTGAACAATGAAGCTGATTTTGAACAATTAGCTCTGCAATATTGGGTTTAATGTGTGATAATTTCAATATTAAGTCACTTTCAACGTCAAGTTTATTTCTTGACTTTGACTTCAAGTACGTGAGCAAGGAGAATGCGGTTTCACACAAATAAGTAGAGGGAAACACGGTTAAACGCTTCAAAGCTTTCTTTGCGAGTTCAGGATGGTCAGTTATTATATATAACCAGAAGTCAGCTAGCTCTAATTGCAGAAATGTAATTTTAATGAACTGTCAGTTGAAAGTTCTGCCAATGAATCTTCTTTTTGTAGTCTCTAGTTAGTTCGGCTGAGAAACAGATCTGCTACACGACATGATTTAAAGACATTATTGAAACAATTAGTTTGAAATTACTTTTACAAATTACTATTAGTTTCGACCCCCCAAAAATACTGGAATCTTCTACTAATTGTTTTAAGTTTCTAATATTTAGATTTTAGACCACTGCTATAAAGTATTCAGAGCTAGAATACGTTTGATCTCCAACAGCAGTGACCGTAGTAAACGTGAAATAATAGGCGAGTGCTCCTACCGAAAAACACGATAATGCTTTTTCTTCTGTACAGATTTTCAACATTATCAGATCTCCATTCTTGCTTACGTTTTAAATTATTGTTACTTCTAGGACCTTTCTTGGCTTTCTCTCTTTGAAGTTCTTTCTGTGTAGCTATACAATTCATAACTAGCTGTAGCTAACTACATAACTAGCTTTCACCCCCTAGGGGCTCGTCCATTTTATCTCCATCCTCTGGGTAAGTAATCCTCTAATAGTGACATTATACTGTAATAACTACATTCATTACTTTCCTCGTGGAGCTTATTTTCTGAGATTTGTAGAGTCTCAAGCATTCCTATCTGTTATTTTTCACGCTCAAGAGCATTTTCATAAATAATGATCTGTTCTGCGATGAGAATAAATTGTTTATATTTTTTTACGTTTCCAACAATAACTACCAAAGGCAAGTAACTAGGAATTACAGTATCACTTTACACATTGATTCTATATATAATATTTGATTTTTTAACTACATTATTTTAGAATAACTTTTGTTAATTTTCGATTAAAATAATAAAGAAAGCAACGGTTAATATTAAAAAAAAAATTTCCCTGATCAAAAAAGTAACCTGGTCTTTCAGGATAGGGGTTGATGCTGTGGGGTACAACGGTACAGCCTAGAATACTCCTCATAAATTTCATCTCCACTGCCTGAATCTTTGCTTTGTCTTTTTCTGTCAACTCAGGTTTCATCTCTATACATTAAAACTGGTACCGCTACAGTGTTAAAAAACATTATCTTTGTTTTCTTCTTTGTCTTATTTTTATGGTATCTGTGATTTGTTTTACATATATTACTAAATTCGTTTAATTTTTTTATTCAGACTTTCTGTCACACATGTAACGTAACATCTCAAGTAACTGAAATGCTGGACTTGTTTCATAATCTTTCTATCTGTAACTGTCTTAGTTCTTACCAGTTGTTTTCTTCTGAATGCTATTGTTTTAGTCTTATCCACTGATATTTGAAAGCCATATTCGTCAGTTGTTCGATTTAGTATGTACAGTGATTTTTGTAGTTTATCCTCGCTCTCCTGAATTATAACCATGTCATCTCCGTACAAAATAGGTTTTAAAACATTCGTTTCAAAAAAAAGTCCTTGCGTCAACACAAGATTTCCATGTTTTAAACATATTTTCTATATATTAAAAAACGTCGGTGATATACAGCGGTCTTGTCTTATCCCCTTATTAGTGGGAACTTTCTCAGTCACCTTTTCTTCTACAACCAGTCGTACACTGGTTTCTGCAGAAAGGCCCTTAATAGTTTCTGTAAGACGTATAGGGTAACCTCTTCAGTCAAGGATTCACGATAATAATAGCATTTCAACAAAGTCAAAGACTTTCCTCAAATCCAAAACAGGCCAAGAGTGTTTCAAAATTAAACTCCCGTCTCTCTTCAATTATTCTTTTCAATATGAAAATGGCACCCACACATGACCTTTCCTTAATAAAATCCATTTGCTTCTCTGACAGTAAACAAATCTGCCATCACCTTAACCTCTCATCCAATATCGTAGTGTATACTTTGTATGCTGTGTCTAACAGACTTACCCTCTATAGTTACTTCCGTATACTCTGTCACCCTTCTTGAAAAGAGAAACTACCTTCGCTTGGCGCCATTGTTTTGGAATCATTTTTCTCTTCCAGCACATATTTTAAAAATGCAGAAAGCGTGAGTGAAACATATTCTAATAATTCAGTGCTTAGTCCATTTATGCTCGGTGCTTTTCATTGTTTTTTATTTTCCTAGTTCCTCTAGCAGTTCCTCCATAGTTAGACTGTCTACTTCATTGTATGTAGTACAATCTACATACGACCTACATTGTACGACCCTACATCCTCTTGTTCTTACTTTTTGTACCATAACTGCTTCTAACGTTCTATCCGTGTTTGCATGCCAAACACACTTAATTGCAAATTTTCTCTCTCATACGTATTTAAAGTTTAAATTATATATTTGTCCAAGGATTGCCTTCCATACAAATCATGCCTTCCCTCGACCCTTGTAATATAACACAAATATAATTTAATAAATATTTTATCAAATTATAATTACTTCTTCGAATAGAGTGTTCTTATTTTTACTGTTTTGATTCAGTCTGACTCACGTTTTACAAAACAGGTCTGTATCATCAGAGGTTTCTAAATGAATTAAGGAATAATCGATTTTGTTTCGATTTCAATTTTCGATTGTCGTAACGTTTGTGTGCTTCATTAGCTGTTTTGACGGTTATATTAAGAATCGTTAATGTTTCCATTTTATTTATTTTAATAAATTTATAATTTTAAATATACCATCTTATTTTGTTTTTATTTGAATTCAGTTGACAAATTATTGTTATTGCATTTGTAAAGATTCGGATTTTCACAAATATTCGCTTTTTGGCCTTTTCTATATGTTTAATTAATTTCATAAATTTAATGTCTGGAAAATGATAATGTTTATTATTTAGCAACGTTTGGCTAGATTGGATTTGAAAATAATTGAATTTAGGAACGTATTGCGGTGCTGAAGTAGTTTTTTACCGAGTAGTTTTTAATCGTCTGGCCTATGTTAAATTTATTTCATCGTAGAAATTTTATTTTGTATATTTGAAGTATTTACCGGGCTGTTTGGCCGTGGCCCAGAGTTTACAAACAAAACAAACGTTTCAGCAGCACCACTGGCTGCCATTTTCAGTGGAATAAGAGTCTACCCAACGCGGGATGTCAAACGTCAGGCACTGATTATTCAATCGGTAGCTATTGATAATAATCAGTGTCCGGTCGGTCCGACTCGAGTGCGCACTCAAGTAAAGGAGGTATGTGTGTAATCGTTTTCGAATATTTGTATTTTAATATGTTACGACCTCGCTAAGAGTGAATTTTTATTTTATTTATTTCTGATGACGAGACATATGTCTCGAAACGCGTAAAGCAAATCAAAACGCAAAACGAAGTCACACGACGGAAGATATAAGGTAAATATTATACAGATATTTCAAATATAACTGACACCGTCCGTGAAAGCCTTAAAACAATATTATTTTGTATATTCCATTCTTTTTGTGAATGTTGTATCTTACTTTTGGGTTTCATTTTACTACAAACTATATTATACCTGTTATAAGATAATAAATGTAATGTTATGTATCCTGCACCAATTCTG
The DNA here is from genome assembly GCA_034769895.1 of Magicicada septendecula. NCBI lineage: Eukaryota > Metazoa > Arthropoda > Insecta > Hemiptera > Cicadidae > Magicicada > Magicicada septendecula. The sequence goes on along the minus strand of CM068372.1, from coordinate 71,113,313 downwards.
TGGTAATACGAGTGAGGATAATGACTAAATAAATATATGCTATTACAAAATTATTGAATTAAAAGTAAAATCGATTTTTTGTACTTTGTAAAAAAAAATTTTGTACTTTTAGGGCGACAGCGGTGGACCGCTATTTACTAACATACATGGCAGCAGCGTCATGGTTCTAATAGGTAAGGTATATCCTAAATACAGTATGCTAGCAGCTAGTATTACATAAAGCAGTTCAATAATATACAATATTTAATTAATAATGTTGTGTTAACCCTTACGGACATAGTCTCAAAAATAAAATTCATGGGAGAAATATCTCAACCGTTCAAAGTAAATACAGGTGTAAGACAGGGTGATGGTTTATACCCAATTCTTTTCAACTGTGTCCTTGAGAAAATAGTGAGAATTTGGAATGAAAAATTAAAGGAATGCAAACTATCACCAGTCGTGTTGGGAAGAAGGAACAAACAAATTGAAATAAACTGTTTGACATTCGCAGATAACTTAGCTATACTTTCTGAACGTCTGACATCTACAGTAACACAAGTTAATTTTTTAGAGGACATAGCCAGTAGAACAGGTTTAAGAATTTCTATAAAAAAAAAACTAATTTCTAACGAACATTAAAAAGGCGCCAAAATTCCTGCTAACAGATGTTGGTCGAATAGAGAGGGTTATAAAATTTAAGTATATAGAGGAAATAATTCAAGAGAATGGTTTAGAAAAATTTGCTATAGAAGAAAGGATTCATAAAATGGAAAGAGATATGGTATAACCAAAGACATTTACAATAAAAGTGCATCTCTGAAAATTCGAAAATAAGGTATTACAGTACAGTAGTGAAGCCAGAATGCCTATATGCAAGTGAATGTCTAGCATTGAATTATAATTTAGACAAACTAGGAATATTGTAAATACGAATTATTAGGGAAATATGAGGCCCCCCAAAACCTTTAGAAGGTTGGAAATTAAGAATGTAATGAGGAAATATATCTAAGTATAGAAAATATAACATAAACGTGAGAAAAAAAGATTACTATTTTCTGGACATTTGTATAGAATAAACGAAAATAGGTTAACAAAACAGATTTACAATATTTGTGGGGAAAGAAGTTGAATTAAAGAAGCCAAAAAGGATTTAGATAAAATATAATATAAACACAGATGAAGAAATTAAAAGAGAAGTTTTTCGGCCTAAAGTATTAACAATGGAAGGAGTCCAGGGTAGGAGAGAGAAAAACGCGGGTTCAAAGTGGACTGAAGACAGGCAGAAGAGACACAGTGAAAAAAAGATGAAAGAATATTGGAGAAAAAGAAAAGAACAGAGAATAATGAATTGAAATTGGCATGTGGTCCTTAGATGGCCGATACAAATAGAAAAAAGTTATGTTAGTGAGGGGTTAACAACTAAGAGGAATATCTTTACTTTCAGTTGCGTATAAAATATTTTCAAAGATTCTATTAAACAGAGTAGAAAAAACATTGAATAACCATTTGGGTGAATATCAGGGTGGCTTTAAGAAGGGGAGATCCTGTCCAGAATAAATACTCACTCTGAAATCAACAATCCGTCACAGGCTACTGAATTCAAAAGAGATTGTAGTAACATTTGTTGATTTCAAAAAGGCATTTGATTCTGTTGATAGATAAAATAATCCTACAATTTGGTGTTACATCTAAATTGGCAAATCTAATCCCTGAAACACTTACATACATAGTCTCAAAAATTAAATTCCTTGGAGAAATATCTCACCCGTTCTAATAGGTAAAGTATATCCTACATACAGTATGCTAGCAGCTAGTATTACATAAAGCAGTTCAATAATATACAATATTTAATTAATAATGTTGTGTTAACCCTTACGGACATAGTCTCAAAAATAAAATTCATGGGAGAAATATCTCAACCGTTCAAAGTAAATACAGGTGTAAGACAGGGTGATGGTTTATACCCAATTCTTTTCAACTGTGTCCTTGAGAAAATAGTGAGAATTTGAAATGAAAAATTAAACGAATGCTAACTATCACCAATCATGTTGGAAAGAAGGAACAATCATATTGAAATAAACTTTGGCATTCGCAGATGATTTTGCTATAGTTTCTGAACGTCTGACATCTCCAGTAACACAAGTTAATTTTTTTAGAGGACATAGCCAGTAGAACAAGTTTAAGAATTTCTGTAGAAAAAAAGAAATGTCTAACAAACATTAAAAATGCCCCAACATTCCTGCTAACAGATGTTGGTCGAATAGAGAGGGCTATAAAATTTAAGTATCTAGGGGAAATAATTCAAGAGAATGGTTTAGAAAAATTTGCTATAGAAGAAAGGATTCATAAAATGGAAAGAGCATATGGTATAACTAAAAATATTTACAATACAAAGTGCATATCTGAAAATGCGAAAATAAGGTATTACAGTACAGTAGTGAGGCCAGAAGGCATATATGCAAGTGAAAGGCATATATGCATTGACTTTTAATTTAGACAAACTAGAAATATTGGAAAGACGAATTGTTAGGAAAATATTGGGCCCACGAAAAACTTCAGAAATTTGGAAATTTAGAAGTAATGAGGAAATGTATCAAAGTATAGAAACTATAACAGAAACAATGAGAAAAAGAAGACTAGTAATTTTTGGACATTTATGTAGAATGGACGACAATTGGTTAACAAAGCAGATTTTCAAATATCTGTGGGGAAAGAAGTCAACATCAAATTGAATTAAAGAAATCAAAAAGGAATTAGACAAAAAAACTATAAACTCAGATAAAGCAATTGAAAGAGACGTTTTTCGAGAAAAAGTGTTAAAAATGAAAGGAATCCCGGATAGGAGAGGGGAAACGCAGGTTTAAAGTGGACTGAAGACAGGAAGAAGAGACATAGTGAAAAGCTGAAAGAATATTGGAGAAAAGAAAAGAACAGGGAATAAAAATTGGAATTGGCATGTGGTCCTCAGATGGCAGATACAAATAGAAAAAATGTTGTATTAATGGTTATAATAACAAACAGAAATAAGAATATTGCACACCACTATAGAAAAGATATTTCGATTAGTGCTTTCAAATTTTACAGCTCATCATCAGATCGGAAATGCTGTTGATGAGCTGTGATGAAGCTTGAAAGCGCATATCAAAAAAAATTTCCTATAGTGGTGTGGAACAGTGTTATTACTGTTTGTAATATAAAATAGTTGACCTATATTAATATATATATATATATTATAACAATACAAATTTAAATGTAATTTAAAATTGTATAGCCCCACGCATTTGGGAGACAATTTATATAACAGGACAAATTATCAATTTAAATGTAAATTAATTTGTGTTGTGCCAAAATGTATATAACATTACATGTAAATTGTACCAATTAATGGGGTTTGGGTGTAATGGTAATAAGAGTAGTCATTGATTGAATTGTAACGAGTTTTCATAATTTTATTCATAAATCACAAGCGTGTTTAAAAAATCTCATTTACTTCGCCATAAATATTCATTATTGTTTGCGTAAACGTCCAATTGATGCAATACATTTATCATAAAATAAATCTTATCTTCTATAGTAACAAACTTATATTCTAAAATTTATTTGTTATCTTAAATCTCGACTGCTCAGTCTGACTGTGTGCTTTACTGCAGTTTTTTTAATTTTCTTTATATAACTTCCAACTACGTTACTTTATGCATTGCATACATCTTAATCATTGATTGCTTTACAAACTTTAAATAAAATTAAATTGACTAAATTAATTGTTAATCATCAAAGAAAATATTTTTTGAATTTACATTAGATTTTCTTATCTCTATATCTACATTTTACATAACTCTCATTTATTTTTAAATTTCATATTGTCTTTTAAATGTCTTTAGTCTCTCATTTACAAATTATAAATTGATTATTTGTCACCTCGATTCTGTAGATCGTACCCTTGTCCTCCGTTGATCCGTAGGTCCTCTTCTGATGGGGTTCCCTGCACGTTCCCCCGGTTCCACTTCTCGTCCTCCAGTTACTCGTCCCTCATGGTTGCTGTAGTGTAGAGTGACATGTTGTTCTGCATCAGCTGCTGTTGCTCTATCAGACGCCTCTGCTGTTCAATATAGTGTTTTCCTGCATGACGTAACCTCGTAGCTTGTTTTGAGTGACGAGGGTTTGTGTGTAGACATCGTCAAGTAGGTTCTATAATCGTATTCGTAACCAGACTAAGAGTTAATGCTTGATACTTATATGAACATAGCGTCCATCCGCCTTTACTGTTCAATTAAAAAAAAATTAAACTTCGCGTCTATATTGGACATAGCGTCCCGCCGCTACTGAAGACTGACTGAGAAGAACTTGGCTTCTTCCGTGCCCTTATTTATATTCGAGCATCGTACCGCACCTGTTGGGACAGAATTCAGCCTGTCAGAAATTGCTTGGTGGCGTCTGTTCCCCCACTATCGTCCAATTTCATATTTTCGCACATTTCTGCCAATGGCAATGTCTACTGTGCAATACAGGGTGCTCTAACGATGGATAATTTAGTTACACATGTTCAGTGTAATTACCGTCGTAATCGCATAATTCGTGTAATTACTACGCTCTTAAAATCGCACTGAATTCGCACTGCACGTCCTTTTCACGCAGTTTTCTCACTACACATGTGTATTAATTTTATACATATTAATTTTGTACAAATTTATACATATATAAATTTTAATACAATTTTATAGATTGCAAACTTTCATGCTTGAACCGGCCTCACTCACACACATTATTTACTACTGTACACACTCTCAGCGACAATCGCGTGATCGTGCAGGTCGGTTCCTGCATGTCTATATGCCGTATTTTTAACATCACCTCAGCTTTCAATCTCAGACCTGCTTTTTTTATTACATATTTATTAATTTAATTTAAATATTTATATAATCTATTACATGCAAAGTACAGCATATGATTGTACTATCGCAATATATATATATATATATATAAAATCTGTCTTCTTCTCCTCCTCCTCCTCCTCCTTCTCCTTCTCCTTCTTCTTCTTCTTCTTCTTCTTCTTCTTCTTCTTCTTCTTCTTCTTCTTCTTCTTCTTCTTCTTCTTCTTCTTCTTCTTCTTCTTCTTCTTCTTCTTCTTCTTCTCCTTCTCCTTCTCGTTCTCCTTCTCGTTCTCCTTCTCCTTCTCCTTCTCCTTCTCCTTCTCCTTCTCCTTCTCCTTCTCCTTCTTCTTCTTTACGGCTAGACCGTATAGTCTGTTCCAGCTCCAAACTGGTTGGCCAGTCTCTTCTTGGGTCTTCCATGCTTCTCTTACTCTCCGACGTGCTCTAAAACACAAGGGAAGAAAGAGATTTTAATAAAATTGTATAAATCCATGGCAGTTCCTACACTTATTTACCGCTAAGAAACGTAGACAATGTCTGCTGGACAAATATCAAGAATTCAGGCTATGGGAATGAAATTTTTGCGTTCCATAGCTGGGTACTCAAAATTAGATATGAAAAGAAACAATTAGATAAGATAGGAACTAAATTTTGACGAAGTAAACTAAATCATCAATAAGTACAAACTGTTGTCTCTGTTAAAATGGAAAACTTTGAAAATATTTTGGCAATGTAAATTAAACCTTCTCGTGAACATAAACAAAAATGAGAATAATCCAAATATTTTGTCACTGTGAATAAAAGAGCACGTACGGATATCCGGATCACTTTGGAAACTAACGGAAATGTATTAATTTTAATTAAGAAAGTTGTGTTAGTGGTTATAATCACAAACAAAATTATCACTGTTGCACACCAATATAGAAAAATTATCGGAATATTTTTTCTATAGTGGTGTGCAACAGTGATAATTCTGTTGGAAATGTATTAGGCGAAGAAAGAGTCAATATAGCGGTCAAGCAGGGCTGGCTACTCTATTTCACCATGTCCTTCACACACACACACACACACACACGCACGCACGCATGCACGCAATTGCCACCATCATCGGCATGCAAGAACTTTCTATGACAAAGAAGTAAGTATATATGGATGGAACGGAAGGTAAAGATGGTATGGATGGTATAGGGATGGTATGGATGGAAGTTTATATGTCTCTCTTTTAAATGCTGACAATTTGACATTGTTAAGAAATAAAGGTAACTCGCCAGAGGGTATGTATTTGCTTGAAAGAAGTGTGTAATAAATATGATATGATTATACAACGAGAAAACAGGAGTACGGCTTTCACAGGAACATGTTTCTATTACTTGTTGTGACTTCCTACAGCTGTTATGTAAGAACATGTTTAATATTTTCCGTATTTAATTTTCATTGAATTCTATACGTTTCTTAACACAGTAAGTCGATAAGGGCTTTTATTAAGTTATAATAAGACTACGTTACATTTTATATTAAACCGTCCAAGTTAGATGAACAGTGACGTTAACTAATTATGTCGCCTTCTCGTCTGTTAACCAAACAACTAATATTTAGTCATTATAAAATCAACCGTAACCTGAAATGCCACTGTATTCAAGCTGTAGCTTACGTGCCATTTAACAGATGTGGTTTAATGCCAAACAAACAATTTTGTTTTAATAAATAATCAAATAATTAAAAAAATGTGCGTGAAATACACTTTAAATTGTTATAATGTTAGAAAAATCTAAAGGGATTGTAATACAAAATTGTTATGGGTATCACTTTGTTATTTATAAATTAATAAATTACCCTAGATCCGTCGTGTGACTTGGTTTAATATTTAAAATTACGCGTTTCGGACCATATGTTCCATCATCAGATTACTTCACTCAGTTGAGATCGTTAAATGTTAAGGGGAGCATGTACCCTTCAAGGTTAAAATGTATTTTAAATGAGCAAACATGGTATGACTTCGATACCATTATTTTAAAATATCGGTATGGAGAACCATACATGACTTCCATATTCTAAGATTTATATTTAAAATCATTTTCGAAATGAAATATTACCATAGAAACTATTCTTTCTACTTACTGCTTCAGCCTTAACCACACTACTGTGGTTACTAACGTATACCACCTCACGTTATCGCACTCGATTTTCACTGATGATGGAAGTCGATGGCATTGCCGAAACGTCTGGTTTTGTAGAAAACATTGGACTACGGCCAAATATCCCGGGAAGGAATTTTAACAAAAACTACTTCTTTGTTGCCGATAACGTTGTACACATATATTTAAAAAATATGCATAAAATTAATGGCTTGTATAAGTTAATGATTGATCTCCATTAAGTAGTGCTCAAGTTTCCAAAGTTTTAATATTATGATGTCCGTAATTAAAACATCAGAGCAGGTTTAGTGTGTATGAGGGTACACCGTTGACAAAAATTTTCAACATTTCCTATTGAGCGTTGCTTAGTGTAAAGCTGCGAATCTACAGTGTACGTTACACAGAACAAACACGCGGAAAAGAAGGAGCGCTCCGAAGTCACTCATGGACCCTCAGCATCTTGCAGAGGGTTCATTCCCTAAAGACGAAAAGTCTGTCTATGAATCGTTCCTCTGTAAACACGTGCAGTTACACTGCCCAGCGATCCACAGGAAGCAAATCGCTATCCACGCTGGACACTTTTTCGGCTTGCACGCGTTATGTTGGTATGGGTTTCGGCACTTTCCACTTAAAAAGCGTGCAAATGTAAGAAAATAAACATGAATGTTTAAGAAATAACGCGAATTGTGTGTGTGTGTGTGTGTGTGTGTGTGTGTGTCTTCCCTGTCTTTTTATTGCGGTAGTCATAACAATAAAATGGAAACGTAAACATTACATAACTGAGATATGCTTGCCTGCAACGAACGATATAATATAAATATTATTTTCTCTCATACATGATTTACATTAAAATGAAAAAATTATAATTTTATTGCCTGGCAACAAAATTATTTTATTTTTAACAATTACCATTGTTTGAAAAAGTTTAAATGAATTTTCAAGTACTTTACTGTTGTTAAAACGTAAAAGGTTGCAGGTAAACTACCCCTTCCCCTTAACCGATCTTCACCAAAATCAAAAGGCCTTGAATACTCTACAATTCAGTGATGTATGCAAAAAATTATTTGATTCTATTTGAATTTGCGGCAGTTATCGTTTGCCATAGAAAATACGCTTGATAAAAAACGTTGCAGGTAAACTACCCCTTTCCCTCAACCGATCTTCACCAAAAACAATAGGTCTTGAGTACTCTATAAGTCACGGCTGTATGGAAAAAATTATTTGATTCTGTTTGAATTTGCGGCTGTTATCGTTTGCCATAGAAAATACCCTTGATAAAAAAACGCTGCTGGTAAACTACCCCTTTCCCTTAACCGATCTTCACCAAAAACAACAGGTCTTGAGAACTCTGCAATTTAGGGCTGTATGCAAATAATCTTTTGATTCTGTTTGAATTTGCGGCTGTTATCGTTTGTCATAGGAGATACCCTTGTTAAAACATAAAACGTTACAGGTGAACTACCCCTTTCCCGTAACCGATCTTCACAAAAAACAACAGGTCTTGAGAACTCAACAATTCAGGGCTGTATGCGAAACATTATTTGATTCTGTTTGAATTTGCGGCTGTTATCGTTTGCCAAAAAAAATTTCCCTTGATAAAAAAAAACCGTTGCGGGTAAACTACCCCTTTCCCTCAACCGATCTTTACCAAAAACAATAGATCGTGAGTACTCTACAAATCAGGGCTGTATGCAAAAAATTATTTGATTCTGTTTGAATTTGCGGCAGTTATCGTTTGCCATAGAAAAAAAATCTACACATAGATAGACAGATAGACACACAGACACTTTTCGGAAAACGACTTTTTTTCATGTTTTGAGTGTAGTACAATCAGAAGCTGCAATAATCTCGAACACGATTTTTTTTGCCATCACCGTACTTCCATTTCCATAAGGAATATGGAAGTAAAACTAATTTATAGACTGACTTGAAATTTTAGCACTTATTACAAGTATATACCTGCTTAAAATGATGAATATTCAGCAAAAAATAATTTATACTTTCTAATTCTCTTAACAAGTATGGATAACTGATAACAGTAGCGGTATATATAGTTTTCTTTTGTAAACATATCTTCCAAACTTTTTAAAGGGTAACCAGAATTTTCAAAGTGTCCTGATACGTTATTAATTCTGTCGAATTCTTGAAGATACCGAGTTTATAATTTTATTCTAAGTCCCCGTAACGTGGTACCTAACCTAAATTTGTTAGCAATCTTAAATTTTGAGTTCTGTATTTTGCCCGTGGTATCCCTGAGGTTACAAAATTTTCAAAGTTATAACTGTATTTTTATTTCGGTTAAGATTTAGTCTGACGCCCCGTTGGATTTTTAGGAATTTTCATTTTTTTTTAGGGTCTGGTGTCATAAAACTTGGATATTTCCAAAACTGTACACTATATTCTGATTTTGATAGAAAATCCTCTTTAATCAATAAATAACTTTAACCTCAAGTTCTGAAGCCTGTGTGGACTTATGGAATTTAGCTGTGGGGCTGTGCAAAGAAAACAAACTTAGGAAAGATACAAACCTTTCAGAACAAAGTTCTCAGAAGCCTAGTGAATGCCTCTTAGTATATATGGAACGACAACCTACATAGAGACCTCAATGTAGAATATGTCAGCGAAATAATAACAAAATGTGTAGACAAACATGATCAGAGGATTCAGATCCTCGGTAACCCAATAATGCGACACCTGGTGGAAGAAGCTCCACATGTCCTAAGGCGACTCAAAAGACAGAAGCCACTTGATCTGGTCTAAAAACCAATTAATATGTATAGATCCATAAAACTCTACATCGAGAAAGACGGAATAATCTTGGGATGAATGCCCTTCATTGGGCTTAACCTTAACCTTAACCTTTCATATTTTGGCTTACTCTAAATATTTTTAGGGGATCAATTTCATAAACAATTGGTGTCTGTAGAGTAAACTTATTCATACTTATACCATGCGCTACAAAACTCTGTTGATGCGATCGAAAGTTATCGTAAGACATAATACAAACACATAGATAGACAGACTAACAGACAGACATAGATAGACAAACTGTCAAGTGAAAAATGAAAGTTTATTTCGCTTGTTCAAGTCTTTAATATTAAGTTTTGCTTAATTTTTTTTAAGCGTATTGGCTAAACATTGTTCAAAGCACGGGGTCATGGGACTACACTGTTAAGTGCTTGTTATTGTTTTAAGAAAACGTAGCGTAGTAACGCTAAAGTTATGTGACAGGAGTTACATCTAACGGCAAGGGATGTGCTCGACCCAACATGCCAGGACTCTACATGAAAATCACTTATTTTCTCGACTGGATTTATGCAGAGACGTCCGATTCAACGTATTGTACAGTGCCTTAGCTTCGTCCGACGCGAGGTATCGGACCCACGTCTGATGACAATCGTGGTTGACAAAAGGATCGTATTTTGCAACATAATGTAAAAATATATATTTGGACGTGGCAAATGAAGCAGAGGAAATTGACCTAATTTCACATTCTATTTTGTAATTTCCTCTGAATTAAAAGGAATTGTTAAAATATTAGTTGTTTAATTCTTACTTACACTCCTGGTTGATATCTAAAATTACAAGTGCCGGAACGCATCAATTCAAAAGTTGTACAAACACAAATATACTTATATTTTATATTAGCGTGTAAGTTTACATCAGGTTATTACAAAGGAGGTCTACATTTTTAAAGCCTTATAAAATATGTAACATATGTATAAACTTGTATCTAAAAAGGTAATAAAGTTTACTGATGTTTCTAAAGAGCATCAACGTCAGGTTAGCCGCACGACAATTGAAAACATGTCACTCATGATGGCGTCATCCCTGAGCCTCAATAAAACTCTAAGTGATTGTTTCGGTGGTTCGGATATTTTAAAAATGTTTCCATAGTTTCATCAGTGAGTCACCATATTGTTTGTTTCTTGACCTTTCCTTACTCTTTGTGTCCAATGCTGTATGATGGCCAGAAATCAGCTCTCTCACATTCACTTGAAGTTATTGCTATTGATTAAATAGCATATTTCAAGGTAGAAAGATTCTCCGGACAAATTCTGGAATGCACATATTCTAAGAAGCTCCCAATCATTTGCCTCTCATGTAGTTTTAATTTTTAAGCAAGTTTTTTTGTTTAATTTTCTCCATAGGTTATTGGGACATTTTTTGAACGATAGTAGTTAAGATAAAAATTAGTACTATCATGTGTTAAGCTTTGCAACCCAACAAGGAATGCGGTGACGTTTGCCATTCCACTGCACGTATCACGGTACTACTACACATTTAAAATACGTTAACACTGTCTCTCGCACGGTATTTATAATTGCATATAGCTTACTGAACAATGTTTACAGAACCAGTAATACCGCACCAACACAAGCACGCGTTATCATTCAGTAGACCCCCCGCTCTTCAGGCGTCTCGGTAGCACAGCTTGTCCTCGTCCAGTACTTGTTGCAGCATTTTGACAAATGGTTAGTTTTGTAATGGGTCTGATAAGGGGCACAATTTAAAAAGTAATAGTAATTTTTTGTAATAATTAATTTTATCTTTTTATATATTTTTGGTATTTTATTTTTGGATCCAAGAATTTTCGGAACGCCGCGCCGTTCCGTCGCTTTTTCCTTGAAATTAAGCCCTGCTTACACTATATCTGGGTAAGTTGTCAAGCTAATAATAATACAATTTTGAAATAAAAATTGTAAACAATACATTACTTAAAATAATAAAAACAAATTTTTAGGTACAGTAATATTTTAAGTATATACTAAGTGCCATAGCCATTTACAAACGAAGAAGGACTAACAAAAGGTGAAGACCTTTAAAACACACAAACACTTGGTAGTTTCACAATTTATTCTTAACGGTCATTTTCTTTAATCGCTGTAATCGTTGTTTCTCTCTGTATTTGCTGTCGCTGACGTAACTAATTGCTATATGTTTCGGGGGGGTATTGTAACCGCGGTGCAATTGGCAGCAGCGTAATTTATGAAGCATAATATATTTCTTACACTATGGAATCTTCTACATTAAGCAATCAAACTCCAGGTTACAGTTAATTGGCTGAAGAAATGAGCTTCATTAAACAAACTTAGTTAAATCTAAGATACCTTCTGGTTTTAAGTTGAAATATTATTCATTTTTTCCTGGTAACAGAATGAAATATATTGGGTTATTAGGTCGAATTATAAAATTAAGGTTATAGGTTGTGACTTATAAAATCTTTCCTTCTTTTTTTTGTACGAACTCTAAGTTTTCATTTACATCTGAGAATTCAGTTCTCCTTGAGATTTCGTGCTCTGTTATCTGATGTTTTTGTTGTGGTAATTATATTTCTAGATACTACTATACTGATTATCATTATCGGACCATTAAACAGACACTGAATACTCATAGTACACCTCTTACTCACCATATTCCTGTACAGCCTAGCCAAACATATACAAACATTACAGAAAATCGTTCCCCCGATCGTAGCGACTCACAATCAGTCTATAGTGATAAGTCAGAATCCTGTAGACCCAACAATTTCCAAGTCGTTAGACAGAACAAAAGAAAAAGGACAGATGACAGTCCTCAAACCCCACGTGAAGCTGAGATGAATGTGACTAACACGAAAAACAGATTCCTCCCTCTTGTAGGCCTCAATGATGAACAACTTACCAACAGGAAAACTACCACTGGTAACAGCACAGAAAATGTTCCACCCTTCATCCTTCACTTTGTTGATAAAATGCAGCCTCTATTAGACATTCTAAAATCGGTCATTACTGACAAAGACTACTATTATCAGGTAATGAAGGGAAACAAGATAAAACTACAAGTAAACTCTCTGGCAAACTATAAGCTGGTTAAGAAACTTCTTGATGACAATAAAGTTAAACGACACACATACACTCTGGACGAAGAAAAAAAATTTAGTGTAGTCCTACGTAATCTTCATCACACTACAGACACAAAGACATAGCAGCAGCATTAAACGAAGAAGGTCATACAGCTGTCGCTATTGCAAACATACAGGTGTGGAAAGACCAAAAAAACATACCAAATAATCTTTTCTTTATCGACCTACAAAATAAGCAAATAATGCTGATATCTTTAAAATTAAACGACTACTAAATGCGGTCGTTCAATTCGAAGAACCTATAAAGAAAACCAAATTACCCCAGTGTACTAGATGCTGGTGCTACGGACACACTGGAAAAAACTGCACTAGGCCCTATCGTTGTTACAAACGTGCAGGAAATCATGACTATAAAACCTGTACAAAAAGAAGGGAGATGGACGAGACCCTAAATGCACCCTATGTGGTGGTGCTCGCACTGGCAATGCCAAAATAAGCAGAGTTTACCTAGAAATAATAAATAGAAGATTCCTGTCCCCTAATGGCACGACTTTCCAAAAGACACAACACCACCAGCCTCTACAAATCCATCAAGGGTCTCAAGATAATAAATTCAGCAACTAAACTAATGTGCAGCAACCGCTTGACAATGCTCTGCCAGTTTTTAACACCACTCAGCACTAACCCAATGTATCAACTTACGCGGAGATTTTTCATGGCACGAACTCACAAGCTCCACAACAACCTACAGCACTACAGCAAACCGAGTATAATAACAGTAACTTTATCTATTTCCTTCAGAATATAGTAACGAGTCAACAGCAAACTATCAGTCACATGTCCGCAGAAATAAAAAGACTCAACGATAAGATTGATACACTAACGGAACTCCTACAACAAAAATTTACGTAATGGCACAACTCTATAAAATAGCGTTGTGGAATGCAAATGGCTTGTCTGCTCACACGCAAGAAGCAGAGGCTTTTGTAATTCACAACAAGAAAGATATTCTACTCGTTTCAGAAACTCACTTTTCCATCAATTCATATTTCAACATTCGGGACTTTGCATTTTACCACACCCCTCACCCTGATGTAGCCAGGAGACTAGGGGAGGCACCGCAATATTAATAAGAAACCACATACAGCACTACGAGCTCCCTAAGTTTTAACAAAACTATCTTCAGACTACAAGTATTGTCATAGAAGATTGGCACGGACCGCTAACAATCTCCTCTGTATACTGTCCGCCCAACTACCCCCCAAACAGGGAGGGAACTATAAAGTTCCTAAACTCTCTTGGCAAGAGATTTATGGCAGGAGGCGATTTTAATGCTAAAAATACGCTGTGGGGATCCCGTCTGACTGCACCTGGCAGAGGCAGACTACTATTTCAAATTATGAAAGAACTTCAGCTTGGCTTTTTATCAACATTTGGACCAACGTACTGGCCCACAGATCCAGGCAGAATTCCTGACTTACTAGATTTCTTCGTAACAAAAGGGATAGCCTCAGGATACCTTACGATAGAATCAAACCTGGACCTGTCCTATGATCACTCCCCAGTCATAGCAACCATTAGTAGCACTTTCGCCGTTACAAAGAAACCAGCTACCCTTTTCAATAAGAGAACTGACTGGGAGTACTTCAGACAACTCGTTGACCGGAAGATAAACTTAAAGATTCCCCTCAAAAACAACATGGACATAGAGGTAGCGGTAAGCACATTAAACTGTATAATTCAAGAATCCGCTTGGGAAGCTACACCGGAAATTTCTGAAAAAAAGAAGAAACCAGAGCTGTCCAATAGCAGGCAGGGATAAAATAGCAAACAAAAGACAGCTAAGTAGGATTTGGCATAGTTCCAGATACCCCTCAGGCAAAAGACGTTACGACAAGGCCTCCAGAGAACTAAATCTCTAATTAAAAAGTTAAAAAACGAATCACTAAAGAACTTTCTAGAATACCTTACAAATACAGCTGAAACAGACTACTCCATTTGGCAAGCAACGAGAAACCTAAAACATCCGAAAAACCCTATTCCAATCCGGAAAGAGGATGGATCCTGGGCTCGTACAGATCATGAAAAGGCCACCACCCTCGGACTTCACCTGGAAAAAGTGTTCCAACCGCTGCCATCTCAAAGTTCTTCAGTAGGTGACGCTGAAATTGAAAACTTTTTACAGGCACCGTATCAAATGTCACCACTAACAAAATTTCTTACAGTTATGTTTATGGTAAAAAATGAACTGAATTCCAAAAAATCACCTGGTTATGACCTTATCACCGGGCGTCTTATTAAAGAGTTACCGAGAAAAGGAATAGTACTACTTACAGCGATATACAATGCAATTCTACGTCTTGGATACTTTCCACCTCAGTGGAAAGTGGCAGATGTCATCCTTATTCAAAAGCCAGGCAAACCACCTAATGGTGTAACATCCTACAGACCTATTAGCCTGTTACCGATACTCGGTAAACTTCTAGAAAAACTTATTCTCCGAAGACTAACAACTGTGATTGAGGAAAAAACTTGATACCCGACCAACAGTTTGGCTTCAACAAAGGACACAGCCCTATAGAACAAGTTCACCGGGACTTGTTGAACTCATCAATCATACTTTTGAAAAAAAGGGTTACTGTACCGCGGCCTTCCTTGACGTAAGCCAGGCCTTCGATAATGTTTGACACGTGGGCCTCCTTTACAAACTTAAAAAAGTACTCCCTCACACGCTATATCTTATTCTGAAGTCGTACCTGCATGAAAGGTACTTTAGGGTTAAATATGGACTAGAAGTAACACAGTTGTACCCTGTCGGAGCTGGTGTTCCACAAGGAAGCGTCCTTGGACCAACGTTATATGTACTCTTCACGTCAGATCTTCCTACTTGTCCCTACATCGAACAGCAACGTTTGCCGACGACAAAGCAATACTGGCTAGTCATGCAGATCCTGGCATTGCTGCGAGAATGCGTCAACAACACTTGGATCAAATTCAACGTTGGACGAAATCATGGCGCATCCTGATCAATGAAACAAAATCTGTCTATGTCACTTTCACTAAGTGCAGAGGAGCGTCACCTCAAGTCTCTTTCAATGGCCATTACCTCCCACAAGCGGACAATGTTAAATATTTGGGCATTCTTTTGGATAAAGGCTTGACATGGAAGACGCATATTTTCAACAAAAGAAAACAATTTGGCCATAAACTCAGCAAATACTATTGGCTGATTGGGCGTAAATCAACTCTGTCCCTTAGCAGTAAATTACTACTTTACAAAGTGGCATTCAAACCAATCTGGACCTACGGCATACAGCTGTGGGGGTCGGCATCAACGTCTAATATAGAGATACTAGAACGATTCCCAGACAAAAGTTCTACGGATTATAACAAATGCACCCTGGTTTATACCAAATAGAGAAATCCTCTGTGACTTGAAAGTGTCATCTGTTAAAGAGGAAGTGAGGAAGTGCAGTGAAAAGTATATAAGTAAACTAGAACGACCCCCTAATATTTTTGCAATAAATTTGCTAGAGAATAGTGAAGACACTCATAGACTAAAGAGACCAAAAATACTTGACCTACCATCTAGATTTAAGCAACCATTATCTTTGTGACTGTTGTTTCTTTTGTAACTTACTTTTAAGGAATAACTGAGTTTGTTATCACAGGATAACAGCTCCACATGGTCAACACCTACTTCTGTTTTCTTTTTTTTTCATACAAACAATTTGCTTATAGTATGTTATTTTTATGTTGTACTGATTGAAAATAGTTAAAAAAAAACTTCTGAGAATTATAACTTAATGGTATTTTCTGACTTCAAGGGTACACGCACACACAAACACACACACATTACACGCACATTTATATGCTTGTTGTAACTTGTAATAATAACAAAACAAACAACAGACCAAGACAGATAACAACAAATTCATAACACTAACATACATCAATAACCACATTGAAAAAATAGCCCACAAATTCAAAAAGCAGGATACACATTCGCATACAAAACTACAAAACAAAACAAAAGACGCAATATCAAAACACACACACTAAGCACAAAACAAATTCGGTCTACCTGATGTTTACAAACTAAACTGCTCAGATTGCAACAAATTCTACTTAGGCCAGACAGGATGTAGTTTCAAACAAAGATACATTGAACACACAAAGGCACTACACTCCACTACCGAGCCCACCTTTGCAAACCACCCCATTGAAGCAAACCACACATAGAAAAACATCGACAATAACAAGGATATTCTACACGTACACACAAAAGGCCAAAAACTAGACACTCTTAAACAATTGGAAATATACAAACACACGAAAACACATAAAAACGACATCCTAAACTAACAGACACAATTCAAATCACACGCATTATTCGAACATATCACACCCCACACACAAAACATCGATCCTTCAAAAGTCGATAGCGTTGCCAAGAACAAGACGTATAGTGCTCCCAACGGCAGCCTCTGAAGAAACTTTTTAAAAGCGAAAACCTGTTCGGGCTATAAATAAAACTTGTACGTTTTTACCCATAAAAAATTTTGTGTTCCGAATCGGTAGTGATTTAATTATATTTAATAAATAATACTTGTTTCTTTTATATAAGAGCGATTATTTTCAGGCATTTTTTGCTAAAAATTGTAATTAATTGCGTTTTGTGTAAAGATAGTAACTACTATTGAACAAATTATTAATTTGTAATTACAGGATATGTTAAAAATAAGATTAGATTATGATATTTATAATTATAATTAGAATAAAATTCTGCGTCAGAAAAGATAATATAGTTATATAATTTATGCAGAGAGCATAATTCATTTGATGCAATTAATAAGTTCAGATACCTGATTAACATGATAGAAGGGTCCGTAAACAAGACAACACATGACAAATAGGGCATATTATCCCAACAACAGACTATTGAAAAGCAAACTCATTAGTCGTAACACAAAAATAAAAATATATAACACACTTATAACACCGGTTGTTAGTTATGAAGGCAAGACATGGACACTGATAAAAAGTAACAAAAAGAAACACTAAGAACGTTCGAAAGAAATATCATAAGACGTGTTTACAGCCCGGTTAAAGAAGATGATGAATGGAAAATAAGAAGTAAGTAGGAGATAGATGAGCTACTGAATCACACGAAGTCATTGTAAGATTCATAAAGGCTCAACTAATACAATGGTTAGGTTACCCAGAGCTGATGGATGACCAAAGAAAATTCTGAGGGCGCAGATTTATAAAATCGGAAAGAGGGGTCGAACTAGGATAAGATGGTTTGAGGATGTTCTAGAAGATCTCAGAAGAATGGATGTGAGAGGTTAAATTAAGATGCCAATGGACTGGAGACTTTAGAGAAGATTGGTGTTAGAAACCGGGGATCACGTAGGTTTGTAGTTCTGAAGAAGAAGAAGAAGGAGGAGGAGGAGGAGGAGGAGGAGGAGGAGGAGGAGGAGGAGGAGGAGGAGGAGGAGCAGGAGAAGGAGAAGGAGGAGGAGGAGGAGGAGGAGGAGGAGGAGGAGGAGAAGGAGGAGGAGGAGGAGGAGGAGGAGGAGGAGGAGGAGGAGGAGGAGGAGGAGGAGTAGAAGAAGAAGAAGAAGAAGAAGAAGAAGAAGAAGAAGAAGAAGAAGAAGAAGAAGAAGAAGAAGAAGAAGAAGAAGAATGGACCTGTTTTGGCTATGTCTTCTTCCAAGGAGTTTTGTTTTTTACCAGGTACGTAATTAAATTCCAGCTGCGGGAAACTTTAATTTCTAATTCTTTTATATGCTCCTGCCAAAAGTCTCTGTTCTCTTGTGCGCGATCAGTTATCAGCCATACGTTAAGTTTCGTTCTTACGTCATCGTATCGTATGTGGTCAAGTCTGGAAAACTTTTTAAGTGATCGCAAGAACTTCATTTGCGCAGCCAAAAATTCGCGATATACGTTTTTATCAGTATCCACGATTCACTGTCGTATATTTTTAACGCGGGAACGCCGCCATTGCCTTATAAAGTTGTATAATATGAAAAATATTTTATAACTATACAAAATAATATTTACGCGGAACAAAAATTATTATTGATAAAAATGATAAGTTATGTTCTGGAACATATTACACAACACACAGACAGCAACGATGTTTCAAACGACGGCGCCGTCACCAAAGGCAGGACGGACAGCGCTCCTAGCGGCAGCCTCTGACGAAGCTCTAACGAGCGGAAGCTAGTTTAGGCACTAAGGTAAAAATTTATTAATATTTATCAATAATGATTTTTGTTCGGCGTCAGTATCATAGTTAGTTGCTAACATCGGACACGTCATGGACAACAAAATCCAGGAAAATAATATACTAAATGTTGGCACAAAATTATCTCAAAGATTTGTTGGTGAGGGTAAAATATTTTTTCGGTGACTTGCAAGGACAAAAAAATGTCGTCACCCGCAAATAGGAAGAAAAGTAAAAGCTGAATGACTTTCGACAGCGATACTAATATGTCAGGACAGAGAGAGATAAGTTTACAACGGCTGCCAGTGTCGATTAGTCAGTCTGCCGTAATAAGAAATGTGAGATCTCATACTGCTGTTATTGTTACAGTAATCGCATTACGTTTTAGCAGTATCTATGTTTTTGACTTCTCCTTCCGTTTATCCACAAGGCTTTCTTATTGAGTCGTTTAAATTCCATATTGTTTTTAATATGGAAAGATCTTTTAATTTAACATTTTTAAAGGCTCTAGTTTTATTCCTGGAATGTAAAAGAGACGAAATTGCGGTGTTACTTATGATATTTAGAAAAATCAAACTGCTTAAGCTTTGTGTAGACAACAGCTCCTTTGTCGTCCTACTTTTTTAAGAGTGTAGAAAGTTGCATAACCTCCGCGCCTTTCCGTTGTTGTCTAAAAGAAATATAGTCAGCTTATTGTACTCTTTAACTATATTACGTGGTTTGAAGTCAAGCGCGGTGATCAATACAGGAGCCAATTCAGCAAAGAGAAGAGAAATCATATCCCACTGCTACAATGATTATTAACTTTCGTCTCAATATTTTTACGATGGTCTCACGGCTCGTCGTATTGTACAGTTGGAAACAAAATACAGACACCAGTGAAGTCACCAATTACCAGCTTTAATTAGTCGCAAAGTTTAGGGGTATTTTGTACATTCTGTTAAATAACGAATAAAATGCTGCCATTTTATGTTGTGGTGGGTGGTCAGAATGGTTAGGTACAATGATGTTAGTGGAAGTTGGTTTTCTATATATTGCATATTGTATGTGTTTGTTGTGATGGTTATGTCTAAATAGTTGATTTTGTTATGTTTTTCTTTTTCTTCTGTGAATTGTATTTTGGGATGTATGTTATTGATTTGTTATTTTGAACACCTAAAGGCATACAAAAAACCAGAAATATATAAATCCAATTTAGCCACACATGCAATAAACACAGGACATGAATTCCCAGACATAACCAATGTAACATTAATAAAACATATACCACACAAAGGCACCATAATGAACATATGGGAAAATTTACAAATATACAAACATAAAACAGAAAACAATCTAATACCTGAACAAATACAAATCAATACAAAACATGACACAATATTCAAAGCACTCAACATTGAAAATACACAACAAACTAACACATACACCTCAATCACACACAATAAAACCAACTTGAAATACCAGAAGCCAACAGGAAGCCACAATAGTCAACCAACAACACATATGTACTTCACCAGACAAAAAAACCGGAAGGCTGAGGATGGGTACAAGATAGTACCCGAAACATGTTCCAAATAGAAAAATAACATCTTGAGGTAAATTTATGTATAAATATTAAATGTATTATATACATCAAGAAACGGACTGTAGCAAAAAGTGATTGAAATATATATATATATATATATATATATATATATATATATTCATAAATCTAATGGAACTTAATAATGTTGGCTCAGTTTAAAATATGTCGAATGACTATATTAATTAATTGTTGAGTGATGAGTATATATAAATAGTGTTATGGATCTAGTCATTCGTATACACAAATATGTATGTATAAAACATTCTACATTTTGAGAGACCTGGTTATTTGATATTTTCTTTAATAATGGTATACATTATGAAATCAGAAAACCATTGAGCTATACAAAGTTTAGTAAAAATTGAGCACACACATTGTGAATTTCATACTAAAGACCATAACCACCAAAATATATTTAATATTATATCTTTACTAATTATATTGTTATCATTCTTAGTTTTTACATTGTACCTGAAGGAAAAAAAAAGAATGCTCGTACCATGTTAACCCAATGTTATTATCACTGTTGTGCACACACATTGTAAATTTCATACTAAAGAACATAAATAACAATTTATATTTAATATTATGTCTTTACTAATTATATTGTTATTATTCTTAGTTTTTTGATTGAGATTTCAGATGGTGCATGTTGTTTTTGTAAATTAATTAAATTAGTACAACCAGAGGTGTCCTACAAAAAAAAAAAAAAAAAAAAAAACTTATTGTTATTAGATGTATTAAATTTTGAAAACCTCTAGATTTATTTTTTATTTATTAATGTTAATAATAACTTATTGCCAAAATATCTAAATTATAATTTTGTAAAGGTCTTAATATTTACCGTCGAGGTTTTGTTGCATGATCATTATTATTTTAAATAAAATACTTCTATATTCTGGGTACTTTGAAGTACACGCATTGTACATAAAATTGTAAGGCTTTAAAAAAAAAAAAATTAGAGAACCAATAAATTTGTTGTTTGTTGAGTTCGGAAATTGAGGTCACCTCATTAATTCAATTGCCTAATGGTTCCCCAGCACGAGGCCTTTCTTCCACTAGGAGGCCTCCTCCTGGTTTTGAACAAGTGAGTCGGTCATCCAGGTAAGCTGTAGAATTTAGTTACACATTTTCAGAAAATTAAAATTCTGAATTCTGTATGGTTAATGTGTTGTGATGTCAATGATGAGCGGCTCACAGTTACATCTGGTGGTTTAGAAGTGCTGTTCGTACTTATTGTGGCGTTGAATGGGAAGTGATCATCGTGTCAGTTAGTGTGAAACTGTAATAAGGTGACATTTATTGTAGCCGTTGGACGAATATGACTTGAATTACTGTACAAGAATGGCTTTGTTGATTTCTAACTGTCGTTTCTGTTTAACTAAAGTTTGTAATTAGTGACTTCACTGGTGCCAGTTATTCTGTTTCCACTGTACAACACGACAATCCGGTCACACAGTCGTAACCGTATTTTTTATTATTGTTACGATGGCCTAGTAATCGTCGTATGGTACAGTGGAAAACAAAGTACAAGATACCAATTAAGTCACTAATCACCAGCTTTAATTATAACAATTAAGCAGTTTATAATAAACAAGATAGTCTCTTACAACAAATAAAAATAAAAATTGTTCACACGCAATAAAAATGTCAACTAATATATAACACAATTTTATTACAATTGTCACGCACAGTTATAAAACATATAACACTGCGCCACAATACTTCGACCCGCACTGTGTAAATCGCCGAAAATACCTGAATAAGCGTCGCTGAAGTCTTGTATTTTTACCCTGCTGAGATACAAGAATATCCTACACTTCGTGTCAAGAACGCTGCTAGAAAACACCAGAACGTAAATGATTGCGGCCTTGCACACAACGCGCGCGGACTGGTGAAATCTGGATCAGTCTTTACCGCGTGACAAGTGTCACGTAATAATTGTTCTTCATCTCAGTAACAGCAATACACGCGCACACACACATTACAGCTGGAAGAGCCGAAAAATACGTAGAATGTTCTGTAATGTCGTAACACTAGCCTCTTCTTAAGCCTGTTCGTCCCGAACTGGCAAACCATCTCTGAAGTAATACTTGGCCTGGCGATCTACATAGCTGGTCTACCTGCGAAAGATAATTCTTCGGCTCTTCGAATTCAGTCTGATGTGACCCGAACATCAAGTTCCCCTGAATATGCGTGTTCCGCTCAACCACCAGTCTTGCGGGAATCACTCCCATTGCGTCATGTACTGATAACCTATAGGCCTACGCCATTAGCTGGTCCAAGTCTGATTGGTTCCGGGCAACAGCCTCTTGCATGACTTTATCTTAAGCAACGTTTCCCCCCGGTTCTTCCATTAACTCAGGAACAAGCAAGAGTCTTGTCTCGACACCCATAGTTGGCTCTCCAATCGCTTCTTTTATCGTTACACTTATTTGTACTTCTTCCGCTAGTAGTTCCTCCATTTCCGTCTAAAAAAGAAAGGGTTCCTCTTGACCAGACCTGTTGACTTTTCTTCAGCCAACGCCACTTGCTTAATCGAATGGTTAGTAGATCCAGTCATTTAAGCTATTCAAAGGCTTATCTTCTCTTGACCAACCCTCAGGACATTCTCTCTTAAGTCCACAACGAATCCGTAGTCATTCATAATGTCCGTGCCAAGAATCATTTCATCGACAATGTCTGCAACGAGCATTTGGTGGCTAAACTCGAGAAGGCCCAGGCGTACACGTACGTCTACATTTCCTAGCACCTTGACGGGGCTTCCAGTCACAGTCTGTATTGTACAAAAGCTAATTTGAGGCCGTCGGTCGCTGACTAAATCAGGCTGCACAATGGACACTGTTGAGCCTATGCCAACTGTAAATGATGTTGGTTTACCTTCCGCAAATACAATAACGATCAAGTTTCCACTGGTCTTATGTAGCGTGGAAACTGTGTGCTGTTCTGGGGCTTTATTTCTCCAATTGGTGCGATCACTCTCTTCTCTCGGTATCTTCTTCTCCCAACACTCTACCTGTAGATGACCACGTTTTCCACAGTTGTAATATTTCGGTCTTCTGCCTTTTTCAAATCGTTGCGACTCTCTTGAACTTTTGAATTGTTTGTCCGACAACATTGTTTTTCTACACACATCGTAACGGCAATGTGATACAGGGATCTTCTGACTACAATGTGATGGCATAAACCCATTAATGTAGCGAAACGCTGACTTAGCAGCGTCAAACTCTAGGGCAAGAAGAAGAGCTTCTCAGCTATGTCGATGTTTTACCATTCGTAACACTTGGAATTCGTAACAATCTCTGATGCCATCAATAAATGTCTGCATTTCAATCCCCGGAATGCTGTCGCCTTGCTCTTAACTGAGTGCAGTACACATATCGCAAATGTTTTTCACCGTAGCGCAATTCTATAGCTTTTATCAATTCGGCATATGTGTTCTGGCTCTCAAATGGCACTTTCAGTAGTAGTTCTGCCGCAAGTCCTTTTAATGCGGGAACGAGTGACACTGCCTTGTCTTTCTCTGTCCAATTATTTGCACATGCAGCAGCTTGAAATTGGCGAAGGTATGTTGCCTAGTGATCGCTTCCGGCAAAGGTTGGAGCCTTGACACGAACTGCCCTAACCGCAGGCAAGGCGACATTATTGTCTTTATCATTGAAATTTGTTTTGGTTGTATGTTCATGAACTGCTCAACTTAAATTTAAATTTATGTTTGCCATTGAGTTTTCTATCGCAGATATATTATTTGATACGGATTCTTGTAAAAATCGATATTTTTGTAAAAATCGATTCTTCAACACTCGAGACAGATTTTTCTACTTCAGCTATTTTTAATGTCATTGATTCTTGTACCTCCGCTATTTTAGTAACTTGTTAATTAAGCTCACCTCGTAGGGGAACCAATTCTGCAGTACTGTGTTCTTGCAACTGTTTTTGCATAGTTTCAAGAAAAGCTTACTTTCTATCTAATTTCTGCTTCCGTTTTTCATGCTGTGGTCTTTCTTCTTCTTCTGGATCCTGTCGTCGTTGTTCCTCTGCTTCCAACAGGAGGGTTTACTGTCTCCCTTCCGTTTTATCGTCTTGTCGTTTTTCTGTTTGTAGTAGAAGCGCTTGGAAAGCTTCCATCATCTGATTAATTACAAATTAATTAATCATCCATCCATTCATCCATCATCCTTCCTTCCATTCTGTACGATTAATTACAAATTGCACTAGTTTTGTACAAGTGACCACTGTTTCCACTATTAACGGCTCTATCCCACTTTTGGCACCACTGTTACGACGGTCGAGTGATCGTCGTACGGTACAGTGGAAAAAAAAATACAATACACCAATTAAGTCACTAATCACCAGCTTAAATTGTCACAATTAAACAGTTTGTAATTAACAAGATAGTATCTTACAACAAATCAAAATAAAAATTGTTAACACTTAATAAAAATGTCAACAAATATAAAAGACAATTGTATTACACTTATACCGCACAATTATAAAACACATAACACTTCGCCACAATACTTCAGACAGCACTGTGTAATTCGCTGACAATAACTGACTGAGCGTCGCTGTAATCTAGTATTTATACCCCGCTGAGGTACAAGAATATTCCATACTACGCATCAAGAACGCTACTAGAAAACACCACAGCGAAATTGATTTCGGCCTTGCACACAACGCGCGCGGACTGGTGAAATCTGGATCAGTCTCGGATGCGTGATAAGTGTCACGTAATTGTCCTTCACCTCAGTTGTAGCAATACACGCGCGCACACACATTACAGCTGGAAGAGTCGAGAAACACGTAGAATGTTCTGTAATGTCGTAATACTATTCTACTACGAATCAATTTTAAAACAAAAATAATGTTAAACAGTGTGAAAAAGTAAAGATATGAAAAAGTATATTCAGTATAACGGCAAACACCATGACGTTAAAAAAACTGACATTTCTCCTTTAGTTTCATGACATTTTCCAAAGTTTAGCACCATATTTAGTAAACACCCAGTGTAGAGCAGTTAACTTTGACACGTGCAGCGTATTATTTGTAATCTCTTCGCTTGTATATTGCAAAGGTAACAGGTTTGTAGCTGACTGCACTTGTAGAAATACATTTTGATTTGGTGAATTAATATTGGTTATTCTTTTCTTTATATAAAATATAAACAGTTTATATACAAAAGATTTTGAATGAAACAATTTAAATTTCGATATATTTGACAATCACTAACAAAAAAGTGAGTCCTTACTTGTTGTATACTTTTAAAAATAGTTTTATAATTTTACTTCCGTAGATTTTCTGGGTTAAGTTGGATCAGTCCGGACGATCTCGCAAGACTGCTTCTGCGCTTTCACACCGGCCGTTGGCCTCCTAAGCTGGGATGTCGATCTCAGGGTTCCATCGTTGGCGATGTGTCAGTCCAAGTTGCTCCGGATTGAGACCTCGTTTACAGCCATCGGCTGTTGACGATCTCAAACGCCGTGCCTGAATTCGTGGAACTAATTCAGCCGCTTCGTTAAAGATACACTCCGACTTTCCTGAGACTATGAGAGACTCCCTTAATAGAAGCGCTTTATTAGAGACTGACTAACTCACAGCCCACCCCTGTTTTTATACTTACGTGACGTCATTTTTACAAGATAATGTATTCTACTGTAGATTGTACTGGAACATTGACCACGTGCTGGTAAACATGAACTTTCGTTTTCTAGACCATCCCAAACCACGTGTTTTCAATGTGCTTACATAGCTAAGTACAGCTTAAGTAGATCCATAGCAGCTTGCTAAGTTTGTCAGTGGAATAAATATTGTTACGACGGTCTCCTTGCCGTCGTCGTATGGTACAGTGGAAAACAAAATGAAAGACACCAATAAAGTCAACGAAACCAGTTTTAATTATTACAATTAACAGTTTGTAATCAACACGGTATTCAACAAGATTATACTTGTACAATAATTCAAATTAAATTTGTCCACATCCAATAATAATGTCAACTAACAGAGTGCGGCACAATAATCACTTTTTACTAATAACCACTTAAAACGCACCGAGTAATCGCCCAAAGTAAACTGAAAACTAAGCGGCAGGTGTTGGCTATTTATAGTCTGCACGGTTTCATAATATGCGTCCTTAACTAGAACTTGAAAATTCTAGAGGATACTTCAGCGCGGCCTTGGTAGAAACATACACCGGCAGGGCTAGTTGGGAAGCTTGTAGAACGACACTGTCAAACGTACGAGACTGTTCAGGATTACGTAACAATATTATTAAAATTTATTTAAATTAACTTAAAGTATTTAGTTATTAACGGTTATTCCAATTTGCACACTAATATAAATTACTTACAGTTTGCCTGTTAATTGGCTTGCTGTTAATTACCTTCGCACAACTCGTTATTCTCACAACACTTATTCACTTTCACTCTGCACTGCACTGCTGTTTTTTATTGTTTATTATCGTCTTAAACTACGTTAACATGCAGTACTTATTCTAATGACAGTTAGGTTTCATCCTTATCACATTCACACCCCTTTTCACGGGATACCAACTAAAGTTTATTGTAAAAATGTCCCAATATACAGTATTCACACATAGTATGAATGTTCGCCTCATTGCAATATGTATGCAAAAAAAACTGAAAAAAGAAAACAGAAAGAACATAAAACACATGAAGCGACTTATGGTCATTTGCTTGTGATAATTCTCCGCACGTAAGAATCATATACGAAAATAAGAAAAAATCTAACAACAGCTTTACAAAATTAAAATCAATTAATTTTATTTTATTTTATAACAAATGTACTTTGTTAATAATAATAAGCGAGTCACCATTTCATGGAGCTCTTTTATATCTCTGTGGAAAATTGTTACAATTATGTGAAAATGCAATTAATAGTAAATATTTTCAGGTTCTCGCGTCTCGACGTTTTACTCGGAATACACGACAGATACACAGTGGACAACATCACTACGAGCCCTAGTATCACAGTATCCAAGACTATCGTTCACCCAAACTACTATAGAAATGACATTGTAACGACGTTGCTCTGTTAAAGCTGAACAAAGAGATAGAATTTACTGATGAAATCGCACCAATTTGCCTTCCTAACAAAGGTAACTAGATTCTGAATTAAACTTACATGTTTATACTTACAACTAAACATTTAAATTACTGGTTATTGAACGAACGAAACGAGTTCTCAGTTTTGGCTAGACCGTTTGACATTTGTCTGTCTGTTTGGGATGTGTCTCGTGATAACTTTTGAATGCATCAACTGATTGTTGTAACACTTGGCATGCGTGTCCAGTGTCCATACTTTTACCCTACAGACAACAGGTGTTTATTTTTAATCAAATATATTGCAACTCACCGTCTGCGGCTTTTTGAAACAACGTCTTCACTATAAAGTTGACATGTTTCAGGACACTTGTCCCATCATCAGAACTTAAAATATTCGTGTATCATTTAACGTTGATACAGTTGTCAAATAATTAAAATATTAAAATCCAATATAATTGTTTAATAACGAGCGCCACGGTTAAACGATGTACATCGTACGGTGACTGACCGCGCACTGAATTACGTCTGGCTCCCACCACGACAATAACGCATGGCAGTGTCGTACAATACATTCGACTTGAAAAGCAGTTGATCATTTAGAACATGCGGCTTGGTATCAGTATTATTTTACGCTTTATAAATTTCGTACTCTTCAAGGGCGTTCATATATCGCCCTTTCTTACATATGTGAATAGGTATCAAGTTAGTTTTAAAATTAGTGTAATTATGATTCTCGGAAATGAGGTGTTTTGCAAATTTTGACTTGATATTGTCCAAGCTGTGAAGGTGTGTAGGCGGCCTATGTTCAGTAAATCTTTTTAAAAAACCACGACCTGTCTGGCCCACATAAAAGGCGTCACAATCGTCACATATCAATTTGTAAACACCAGTTTTGTGTTTAAGGCTGGTAGTTCTGTGGGCACGAAGATTATTCATAATATTATTAGTGGTTTTGTAAGTGACTTTTATATTGCTGTTCTTATTAAAAATTGACCCAAAAATCTTAGGCATAAGGTGTGTGTACGGTGTTGCAATGTATTTGCGTGTTGTGTTCTCCCGAGTTTTATGTCCGTTAATGTTTCTATGCTTTTTCTTACGTTTTCGAAGGATGTTGTTCATCATATCGACATCATAACCATTAGTAACTGCAATGTATTTAATGGTGTCTAATTCCTCATGGTATTCTTTATCACCGAGGGGCAAAGATAAAAGTCTATAAATCATACTATGGAAGGCAGCCAATTTCTGGGATATAGGATGAAAGGACTTAGCATGTATTATGATATCAGTAGTTGTGGGTTTTCTATAGATGTTAAATTATAGTTTTTTATATATGTCCTTGGCAACATTTAAATCCAGAAAATTCAGTTTACCATTGTCTTCACTTTCAAGTGTGAACCGCATATTGCCATTGATATTATTCAAATAACTATGTAAACTATCAATTTGCCTTTGTGTGCCTTTGTATATTAAAAAGGTGTCATCAACATACCTGCCGTAAAATATTATATTATTCTTGTGTCTGTTATTAGTGAAAATGAATGAATTTTCGAAATTATTTAGGTATATATCCGCAAGAAGGCCTGAAAGCGGAGAACCCATTGCTAACCCATCTTGTTGGCTGAAAAATTGATTGTTGTAGGTAAAATAGTTTTGATCAAGAAACAACTCGAAAATATACATCAATTCATTTATACTATCAATATCTAGTTTATTAGTATTAATAAGGTTAATCTTAAGTATACGCAGGGTCTCAGCTACTGGTATATTCGTATATAAGTTTACAATATCAAAGGAAACATGTTTGTAAGACGGTTCAACTATTAAGTTTTTAACCTTATTCACAAAGTCAACACTATTAATTAAACTATGATCATTAATTATTTATATATTGTGGTTTATTATGTTGACTAGTTTTTTAGCTGTTTTATACCCCAGAGCAGTGGTGAAATTTACTAATGGTCTCAAGGGGATACCATCCTTGTGGAGTTTGGGTAATCCCGTCAAAACGGGTGCTTTTGAATTTATAGGTTTCAAAGATCTTCTTGTTTGCTCATCAAACAAATGCGTGCATCTGTTTATACACTGATTTAATCGTTTTACATAATTTTTAGTTCGGTCAGAATTCAGTATATTAATGTTGGTGTTAACAATGAAATTTTGTATCTTATTTTCATAATCTTCTCTGTCAGTGTTACCTTTGTCAGCTTTAGTGACGAGGGCTTTATTGTCAGATAATTTTTGTTTTAATCCTATTAAAATTTTCCGTTCTTTATTATAATTAATATTTGTTAAAGGAATAGAGGAATGAACATTATTATACCTAGTTTTAATGATTTTATTGAATTTTTCGTTTATTAAGAATCGTGTCTCGTCGGCGATCTTTTTGGTCAACCATTGCTTTAACGACAGTCTCTGCATTGATAATTTCAGCAATGATGTGCTTATGAATGAAACTCGATTTGTGTATGGGAAGATTATATTTCAAACCTTTGCTCAATAAATCAGTTTCATCAGTATTTAAAACAAGGGAAGTTAAATTCTGCAATCGCGTATAAAATTTGTGTTTACACTTGATATTGCTGGATATCGGTAACTGACTATTTAATAACCTTTAGAGTTTATCCGATTGCTTTATACACATTTGATAAACTACTCGTCTGACGTCATTGTTTATAAAATCCAGATAATGATTCAGTACGGCTGGATGCGTGCTATCTAATAATTGTAAATGTAATTTGTATAATGTATAATTTAGATTTGACTTTTTAATGTATAGAGACTTAATTTCTTCTTTAACTCTGTAAATTTCTGCATGTTTTTTCGTTTTTGATTCAGCAATAGACGAACCTTTAAGTCTTGTGATAGCATAATTCGGTATAACATTGTTGTTCAAACAAGATTTGTTGAACTTAATGTGTAAAATAGTTTTGTGTAGTTGGACTTTAACATTTTGAAATTTTCGTACTAAGTTTGCACGACTTGCAGTATTCATGTTTGAAAGGAATAAATCCCAATTTAAATGATCAACTGCTTTTCAAGTCGAATGTATTGTACGACACTGCCATGCGTTCTTGTCGTGGTGCGAGCCAGACGTAATTCAGTGCGCGGTCAGTCACCGTACGATGTATATCGTGTAACCGTGGCGCTCGTTTTAAACATTTATATTGGATTTTAATATTTTAATTATTTGACAACTATATCAACGTTAAATGATACACGAATATTTCAGGTTCTGAGGATGGGACAAGTGTCCTGAAACATGTCAACTTTATAGTGAAGACGTTGTTTCAAAAAGCCGCAGACGGTGAGTTGCAATATATTTGATTGAATAAAACGTGGCTTGGTAGTAAAATTGGGATTTATTCCTTTTAAACATGTTTATTTTTATATTCATCCTTACAAAAATAATGGGGAGGGACAAAAATGTGAGTTTTCTAAATTGTGGAAAAATATGAAGTATAAAATTAAAGGGAAATTAAAACACAATCTAAATTTAATGTTCTTTTTTTTTATTTTGAATGTTTTGGAAGTCAGGGTAAAAAAAAGTGAGTGAAAATTTTTCACGTATCTTTTTATCCATCGTTATTAGTCCATTCGCTGGAGATGGCCTTAACCCACTTGAGGCTTTTAACGTTCTGCTGACGAATTACCAGCCAATCTCTGTACACATTCGTCTCCACTAGTTCAAACGGTTAAAGTTATTTCATCTTCTTCACCACTACAGCCTGACGTCATCCCTGGCTTCCAATCTTCTTTAATGTTTCCTGTTTGTTGGAATCTCAGCGTGATCCCTCACATCCATTCTTCTTAGATCTTCCGGCACATCATCCAACCATCTTATTACAGGTCGGGCCCTCTTTCTGCTTTTATAGACTTGTGCCCTTAAGATTTTCTTTGTCATAAGCTGATCATCCGTCCTCTCTAAGCAACCTAGCCATTGTATTCGTTGAGCCTTTACAAATCTTACAATTGCCTCATGCTTCAACCGTGCTTATCTACCTCCTCGTTATTTCTTATCTCCATTCATCATCTTCTGTGACCAGATCATAGACACATCATACAATCTTTCATTGAAACCTTCTTAGTGTTCCTTGTTCCTTTTTTTTTAGTGCCCATGTCTCGCCTCCGTAAGGAACCACTAATCTTGACATTTTTTATTTTTGTATTATGGATAATGAGTTTGCTTCTCTATAGTGGCGTAATATACCTTATTTCCTCCTTGTATCCTGTTATGTATCGGCGTGTGTGTGTACCCTTCATTATCTATCATGTTACCCAGGTATCTGAACTTATTAACTGCACTAAATGAATTACCCTCTAAGCATAAATTGTAAAGATTTTTTTTCTCCTGTCTGATGCAGAAATTATCATGTATTTAGTTTTTCTGATAATTAAATTCAGTCCCATTCCAGCGGATTTTTTATTCACCTCCATTAGCGGATTTTTGATTTGAGTTACTGTTTTTGTTTCCACGAAAAGTGTACTGTCTTATAAATTCTTCACACGCATTATATTCATAAAGATATAACTGTAAATAAGAGTATTTCTTGAATGTGAATACAAATACCTGAATCAGTGAATCATTTGTCTAATGAAAAGAAACGATGGTAAAACAGGCTAACAGAACAGAAAACTTAAAATTATCGCACTGTATTTGAAGAAAAAAAGAGAATAAACTAAACTTGAAATAATTATTTTTAAGAGAGTTATCAGAGCATTATTTATTAAAATTTGTTTCCTCAGCTGTGAGCAAAGCGCTGAAAATTTGTTTAGTGTGAGTGTATGTGTGAGTGTCTGTAAAACTAAATCATTTTTACTTGTTTTTATTGTAACCTTTTCGTAATGTTACTGACTTTTGTAGGTGAAGATTTTGCTGGACAGCTAGTCAGAGTTATCGGATGGTGCAGTTGGCAGGAAATCAGATTTTACAGGGAAGTGGATTTGAGAGTTTTGTCGGACAAAGCGTGTGCTCAGTCAAGCCCCTCAGTCGCGGAGCATTCCGACAAGACGCTGTGCGCTTACGCCGCCTACCGTGACGCTTGTCAAGTAAGAAATCACTTTAGTACTTATAGGTAACTCTGTTATCTTATAAAATTCGTGATTTCGTCTACTAGCAGCTGACTTTCATAGTCCCCGTTTCTCGTAACAACAGTTGTATTCACATGTTCAAACGACCTGTTCTCCTGTACTAATAGAAACGGACGTTTGCCTTAATTGATCAAATTTGTGTAACGTAACGTTTCAAATTTTGGGTAAAGTAACCAAATCAAGGGCAGGAATGGGAAACAGAGAGTATTTTGCAAACAAGAAACAACTGTGCTCTAGGATATTAAGTCATAGTTCTGAACTGAAAATTTATAAAAGCCTTATAAGACAGGTAGTGACTTACGGCTATGAGACATGGACCATTACTTTTCTATTACTTTTATGAAATTGCTAACTGCTATAATTTTTACTGTTTAGACAAAGTTTTTCGTCATCACTGACATCATCAGGTCTAAAACAACGTCTGTCAACTGTACGTTGTAGGCTTTTATACTTTAAGCCCCTCCCCTTATGTATAAAGTATAAAAGCCTACAACGTACAGTTGACAGACGTTGTTTTAGACCTGATGATGTCAGTGATGACGAAAAGCTTTGTCTAAACAATAAAAATTATAGCAGTTAGCAATTTCATAAAATTAATAGTAAGGATGGCTGCTAATTTAAACAATACGAAGAACATTACTTTTCTAGTAGAGATTTTCATAATGTATTGTTTGCGAATGAAATAAAGCTTAAAAAAGCGATTTTGTAAGGCAGATCCTGTATTTGAATTACATGTAAGTTATCACCAAACAACAGCAAATTCAAATATCTGTCTCGTGATATCTTAATAGTAGGGTTCGCTAGATGTTTCCCGTTTCTTACTAGGTCGTGAAAATTGTAACGTATCTACTAGTTGTTGCAACGATAATATTAAGATTTAAATTGATTATTATTTTGATTATTATTAGTGTGATTATTAATAGCGTTGGTGTGGGTGTTCACGTTTAATTCTTTTAGTTTAAAAGAGTATTTAGCACTTCACTGTCAACCTCCCCACTTACCATATGTGGATGTTTTCAATGTTCTTGTTGGTGACTTCTTCTGCTGCAAAAAACACTTGATACACATATATGTGGATATTCTATTTGAATATCCAAAATAATGCACATGCACAATAAAGTAAAATAATAGTGTAACTGTAATTTGAATGGTATTGAACATTCAAATCCTACCGCCACCTTCTGATAGAACTGATCATAAAAATTAAACTATTTTAAAAAATCAAAAACTCTGTTCCACTGGTAAATAAATTGGGATTTATTAACAATTATAAAATGCCATGAACTCTTTTAAAAAAACAATCAATTAATAATGTCTTTACAAAACAATAATTACTATAAACAATTCTTGAGCTCTTTATACCTCAAGGCTGGTAACACTGGGGTCTGGTACAATAGTTTTAGTTAACGAGGTTATGTCCTCTTTACTCAGTTATATTACCAAATTCGTGTGTCCTTGGAAGATGCGTGATACCAGATACAAGATGTTGTCTTATTTATTACTACAAAATAAATTTTTAATTGTTTAATGAATTACTACAAAACAAACAAAGATTTAAAATTATAAAAGTCGGTACCATAAACCGATATATATCGTACTATCGTACGGTGAGTAGAATGTACACAGCAGTTGTGTTGACCACACGTGCTTTGTGCTGCACTGTTAAAAATACTATTATTATTTATTCGTTAGTTATAAAGATCATTTATTGGCAAGAGAAAAAAATCTAGAATAAAAAAACTCTTGTGATAGCTTTCATTGGATTGAAATTATTTGAGAACAGAATCATTACTTGGTGACAAAGTTATCATTGGTATTTCTAGGTTAGTTACTTGACAAAAGTAAGTAATTATTTTGAGTGAATAGATTATTCATTAAATTCTTAATAATATAAACACATACATTTTATTCATATGTTATCTGATGTATAATTATCAGTTATTTAGAATATTTTCGCAATAAACTAGTTATTCGTCAATTCAAACAAATTTAGTCAAATGAGCGACTATTCATTACACTTGTATGTTCGATATTTAAATTAATACCGATTTTTTCAATCATGATAAAATCGTAAAATATTTATTTTTTTTTAATTAATAATTGCGATATAATTCATTTATTCGATTCTGATAATTTTCATCATAGGTTATGCACTTCGGTACTTTTGACTAGTGCAGTCCCAAAACAATATCTCTTCGTTTACTAAAGAAAAATTAATATTTCAATTCAATTCGTTAAATAATTAAAATATAGTACTCCCTGTTTTTTTTTTACAAAACACAAAACACGACCTTTATTATACACTGGTCGGTTTATTATTTTAATTCACTTAAAACACTGGACACTCGTTATTATTCTGTGGTGTACAGGTTAATGTGTGTAGCGTAACTTAGGTTGGTGACGCGCACATTTTAAATAAAATCTTGACACTTTTCTTCATCAACTTTGCTCGTTGAGTGATGCGGAACGACTGAATGTTTCATCAAAGCGTCTCCTGCTCGTCTGGTTATTTTAAGTCATTTGATTGTTTTACAGGGTCAAACTCTCTACCCCAAAACACTTTAGTTAAATAAAACTTTTAATTTTTTACAAATTTTCGTCTGGGTTGGAGGCTACGGGTGACGTAAGCGTTGATATACAAAATGACTGAAAAGTTTATAATTGCTATAACTTTTTTATTAATTATCGTATCGTCGAATGGTTAGTGGCATTAGATTTCGGACACTTGCGGCTTCAATTTAAGTCTAAACAAGGATTAAATCCGTCCATTATTAACTCACTAAGCCATTTCACAAACTCATATGGTGATTCTTAATATAAATAAGTTTATTTCACCATATCTTGCTCCAATTACACTATAACACTCATTATTAAACGTCTCGAGTCCATTTCTCTTTCGTTTTAATACAGAAAATAGTTGTAATTACCATTTAAACAATATTTGGTAATGGCGTCCTCAAACGACCATATTCGATTGTTTATAATCGCTTGTAACGCTATTATTTCTTACCTAATTACTTTTGTTTGGCATTCTAATAATAATATATACATTTATTTACATTTGTTCACATTTTATGTTATGAAAAATGTTATTTTTCATATACTAATAGTCTTATCAAAATACCTTCTGTTCTCATTTCTTGAATTTGTCACTTTTTCAATTATTTTACCACATAAGGTGTATAATGTTATAAATTAAAATAGTGTACAATTATTTTTGCGGTTTGGAAGCTCTTGAAGAATCGCGAGTTATTCCAAAGACGCTAATAAGGAAAGCTGGATTGTTTGTTAGAAAGAAGTGGACTGTATTTGAGATATTGAACATGCGTTTATTGAATAATTTGGTTTGTTAGTTACGATCGGCACGTGCGGAAGCATTTGAGGCGAAAATGCCCGAGATTAATTTTGAATGAAATCGTGGTCCATTGCAGATGGACGCAGGTAGACGATTAAAGTGAAATGTTATAAATGCATGCTGTATAATAGCCAAAAGCCGCGGCTGTAAGAGAAGTGTTTAACGAGAGTTGCGCTCGGAGTCGTGTTATGAACTAAACTAATACTGGCTTGCAGTCGGCTAGGCTGGCCGATTGCAAGGTTTGATAAAAGCGTGACGTCATCCGCGCGTGCCGTGCAATGTTAGTAGGCTGCTTACAACTGACAACACAGTACAAAGTTTAAACATACTGCCCGCCAAAATCGGGACGATTTTGTACATTAACGGTTAAATTGAACAATATAATAATTAGACTTACATGTCGTAAGCGATACAATAATTGGCGCACTGGCCAGAGAGCAATGACATAATGGACATAATATAAATTCAATTAACAATCACCAAGCATACAATAAATTGATAACACCATAAAAATACAATAATTTCCCCATGATATTGACATAACAACCCCAATGAATTTCATAATGTTTTGACCCTTAGAAAATACAATACATATATAGAATAATTGCCACTATAACTGACACTTGTGGTTCTCAGAATTTGAATCACACAAACACATTAACGATACACAACATTCATAATAATTGATAGTACATATGAGACACAGTCACTATTTCTGTAATAGCTAGCGACACTTAACAATGTTACAATGCTTATGATACAATTGACTTGTATGCTCGCCCCGGGGAATGTCCCGGGCGTGTTCCATGTAATGTGACACGCGCACACCCATGCATACACACACACACACACACACACACACCGTAAGGCACGCAAACGACTAGCTTGTTGCCACCGGAAGGGGGCATAATTTGTGGATGGGTCGGCGTAAGATACCTAGCGCGGTGCGTACTTCTGCGACGCGTACTAAGGAATCTTGACCCGGAAAAACATTGGTAATTACCCCACGCTTCCATTCTAGAGGGGGGGAATTGTCATCCAAAATGAGGACAAGTTGTCCGACCTTCAAATTTTTAAATGGGGTGCGTCATTTGTTGCGCTGCTGCAGCTGGTGCAGATAATCCCTAGACCACCGTTTCCAGATGGTCTGCGTAAATTTTTGGAGCAGAAGCCATCTGCCCAAATGAGTATTATTGCCTTGTGTATAGTCGGGTTCCGGAAGTGCCGTCAGTGGAGCACCGACCAAAAAATGAGCGGGTGTTAAGGGTTCAGGGTCTCTAGCATCGTCGGACACGGCGCATAACGGGCGTGAATTAAGGCAAGCCTCAATTTGAGAAAGAAGGGTAGAATATTCCTCAAAATTCAAGATCGTACTGCCAATTACGCGACGTAAATGGAATTTAACACTCCTTACACCACTTTCCCACAAACCACCGAAATGAGGGGCTGAAGGGGGGATAAAGGACCAGTTGATGCCGTGGAGACCGCAAAACTCCAGAGAAGATTGTTCAACTTCCTTGGAGGTTAAAAATTTGTACCAATCATGCAACGTGTGGTTGGCACGACGAAAATTCGTGCCATTATCCGAAAATATTTGCGCGGGAATACCTCGGCGCGATATGAACCTTTTTAAAGCCGCTATAAAGGCGTTGGAAGTAAGATCCGACACCAATTCTAAATGGATGGCCCTAGTACACATGCATATAAATAGAGCGATATATGCCTTGGTCGTGGACTTAGAGCGCTGCCCGCCATGGCGCAAAAACACCGGACCTGCGTAATCCACGGCCGACTGTGAGAATGGCCTTGACGGCGTGACCCTAGAAGAGGGTAATTGACCGAGTAATTGATTCGCGCCTTTAGCCCGGAAACGAAAACAAGTGACACACTTATGTATCACTGAGCGGATATAGGACTTATCGTGTATGATCCAATACTTACGCCTAAGCGAAGCTTGAGTTGATTGCACTCCAGCGTGCAACAAACGGATGTGTTCGTATTCAATTATTAATCTCGTGAGATGAGAGTGCGGGTGTAAAATTATTTGGTGTTTAGTCTCGTAGCTAAGTGGGGAGAATTGCAAGCGTCCACCCACTCTTAAAATGCCTGATTTATCCAGGAATGGGTTGAGAGCAAGAATTTTACTACTGCGTGGAAGGCACCGGTGTGCCTCAAGTTCCCTAACCTCTACGTCGAAATGCAACTTCTGAGATTGCCGGACAAAAACCAAGAGCGTGTCAGACAATTCTTGAGCCGACAAAAAGGACGTGTCTCTTTCAACCACCGCGAGCCTAGAATTGCGAAGAAATCGACGGCAGTATGCGAAGACGCGAATAAGCCTCGTAAGAGATGAATAGTTTTCAATGTAACTATGTGTTGAGGACGCGACAATTAGTGAGGTTTGAGCCTGCTTGTGACGCTCCTCTTCAATGTCGGGAAAGGTACAGGGAGTATTAATGTCGAACGCGCTGACCGGCCATGAGGCCGCATCACGAGCCAACCAGGAGGGACCATGCCACCATTGAGCAAGACAGTGCAGACTACGAGGGAGGCAACCGCGCGATAAAACGTCGGCAGGGTTGTCATTCGATACTACATGACGCCAAGTTCCCCTGCTGCTAACAAGACGCTGTATTTCTGCGACACGGTTAGCCACAAATACCTTCCAGCGGGAAGATTGCTGATGTATCCAGTACAACGCTATCATCGAATCCGAATAAAGATATAATCCGTCAAAATTGTAATCGACGGCATTTAAAACCTTGGACGTTAATTGAGCCAACAATAAACAAGCACAAAGTTCAAGTCTAGGAAGCGTTATCTGTTTCAGCGGAGCGACCCTAGATTTAGCACACAACAAGTTTGATGATATGGCGCCGTTCGAATAGACCGCCCGCACATAAATGCAACACGCGTAACCTTTAACCGAAGCGTCGGCGAATCCGTGCAGCTGCAATGAACTAACTGGGCAACTGTTCGAACTCTTAACCGACCTCGTAATCTCAAAATGAGTGTCGGAGACTAATTGGGTGTATAATTCCGACCATTGATTGGCTAGTGACCCGGACAAGGGTTCGTCCCAATCAGTGCCCGCCAACCACAACTGCTGCACGAAATGCTTGCAGCAAAATGTGATGGGAGCAATTAGACCTAGTGGATCATAGATCCCGGCAATGATTGATAACACGCTTCTCTTGTTGAAAACGGTTAGATTGTCATCACCCCTAACATTCCACTGTATGCCCAAGGTACGCACGTTTTGACCCTTGCTGAAGTCACGGGTTACTTGGGCGCGAAGAGTCATAATCTTATGGTGGTTAAAGAACCATTTGTGTAACGAAAAACCATACCTCCTCAACAACTTCTCGATCTCGCCTTTCATTTCAGCTAAGCTGTTCGGATCATCCGAACCCGTTATGAGATCGTCTACGTAAAAGTCATTTGCTATGGCCTTAGCAGCGGTAGGGTAGTCGGCTTTGTTTTCATATGCTATTTGAGCCAGACAACGCGTAGCAAGGAAGGAGGCACTAGCAGTGCCATATGTAACCGTCCTTAACGCGTAATGTCGCAATTCCTTATGCGGTGCATCACGCCAAACAATGCGTTGCAAGTTTGAATCCTTAGGATTAACAATGATCTGGCGATACATCTTTTCAATGTCCGCAATAAGTACGTATCGGTGGGTGCGGAACCGAACCATTATCGAAAACAGATCCTGCTGGATCGTAGGACCGACCATTAAAGTGTCGTTAAGGGACAAATTATTGGTGGTTTTAGCGGATGCGTCAAATGCCACGCGCAATTTAGTGGTTAAGCTAGAGTCCTTGAAGACTGCGTGATGGGGCAGATAAAAGATCTCTGACCTGTCAAGCGACAGATCGTATTCATTAAGCGGCGACATGTGGCCAAGTCTTAAGTAGTCATTCATGAACTCACTATAATCCTTATAAAGGGTAGGGTTCTGCTTGAATTTGAATTCTAACGATTGGAATCTTCTTATTGCTCCGCGGAGAGAATCTCCCAAATAAGATTTATCAGATCTGCGGGGCAGGGCTACCACGAATCTCC
This sequence comes from Magicicada septendecula, assembly GCA_034769895.1. NCBI lineage: Eukaryota > Metazoa > Arthropoda > Insecta > Hemiptera > Cicadidae > Magicicada > Magicicada septendecula. The sequence continues at coordinate 71,073,088 of CM068372.1, read as the reverse complement.
CGTCGCGATTGCGGCTAGTGTTTTTCACGAAATGCCTTTCACACGGTGAGTCCTCAGATCGGGTTTCGCGACTAGAGATTTCCTCCAACTTCCAAAATTCCTTTAGTTGCGAGGAAACCTGATTATCATCCTTACAGACCATAAATGAAGAAACCGTTCTAGTCATGTCGACGTTGAATGGTAAGTCACCGGCCAAAATAAATCCTAACTTGGTTTCCTGAATTATAGGAAAGTGTGGTCCGCGCGTATATTTCACAGGTTCAATTAATTGTAGAAAATATTGAGCGCCGATTAATATATCGACTTGCGATGAGCAATGTAGGTGAGGATCCGCCAGGAATATGCGCTTGGGTAAATTTAAAGAGGTAAGATTGAATGACTCCGCCGGTAAATTATTAGTTATACTGGGTAATACGGCACAATGTACGTTTAACGTGAAGGGTTTATAGCGTGAATGTAGCCTTACATTAGTGCTGAATTCAGCCTGGGAAAGCGAGTTGTTTATACCCGTGATGGGCAATTGCGATTTAACTAATTGGAGGCCCATCCTGCGGGCGAAATCCATTGTGCAAAAGTTCGCTTGAGAACCGGAATCCAGTAATATCCTAACGGGAAATTTTTTGCCGACCTTATTGTATGTCATACAGACGGCGGTAGATAACAATACCGATTTATTGGTCTGTGATTTCAGTGAGCACTGGTTGTTAACAGAAGTTACGTCCCTGTTGGGGACATGAATCATGGTGTGGTGACGCCTAGAACATTTTTTACACGAAAATTTGGAGGGGCATTTTGAACCCTCGTGTCCCGAACGGAGACAGTTTAAGCAAAGTTTGTTTTTTAGTAACGCATTTTTTCTATCAGGGATAGACAGCGATATAAACTGTGGGCAATCGCTAAGTCTATGTTCACCGTTACATAGCCTGCATAAATTATTTCTAATATGTGAGTGAAATGCGCCCTTTGGATTGCTTATCTGTTTAACTGCCTTGCGATAAGGAGACTTATCGCTTTTGTTCAACCTGCTCGTTGGGCTAGTCGCGTTATCGATATTTTGCAGTAGTTTCCTACGTGAATTTAAAAAATTTATAAAATTATTAAAATCAGGGAGTTTATGCTCCGATAAACTCTCTTTCCACAAACGTAAAGTGTAACTGTCAAGTTTTTTGGCTAGATAATTTACGACAATAATTTCAAACGTGTTGACTGGCAGTTTGAGATTATTTAAAGCGTTTATATTTGCAGAGATTTGATCAATAAATTGCGATATGCTACCTTGGGATTCCTGCTGAACTAATGGTACGTCTAGGACATTCCACACGTGGTGAGCGGAGACAATCAGCTTACTATCATATCTATTCCTCAACAGATCGATAGCCACCGCGTAATTTTCATGTGTTATGGGTAATGATTTTATTACGTTAAGCGCCTCGCCATGTAATGACGAGTGCAAATAATGAAGCTTCTGTATATCTGTCAGGTCTGTTCTGACATGAATTAGTTCCATAAAAATATGGTAATAATGTTGCCATTCCACAATACTACCCTCGAACCGTGGTAATTTTATTGGTTCCAATTGAATGGGGGTTGTTTTAGGCTGTTTACCATCAGTATTAATTAGTGGTTTTTGGTTCAAGTGCTCAGATTGCTCCAACAAGTGTTGCAATTTACATTCTATAGCACAGAGATCGTCCTCCGTTTGCACTCTATCACTTGTTGACGCAACGTCTGCTTCCTCAGCCTCGATTTGTGACTGTATCTCGTCATATTTGGTGGATAATTCCATCAAATGACGCAGTTTTATTTTGAGCGCATGAGGATCGCTGTTTAACAAATCAAAATTATCCGCGAAGGTATTTATTCGGGATATTGAGGCCTTAATTGTACCTCGTTTTTTTATCAGAGCCCTTACATCGGCCATTATTACAGTTTGAGATAAAAAATGGAAAGATATTTAGAAACAATTGAGCATCGAGCATGTGAACCACAAACTTAATTTTGAATGAGTTTCAATACGTTTGGTAGCTAGCGATCGTTGGTTTGAACATAAACTTACTCTCTCTAACTAATCAAACTCGTTGGCAGTTAAATTATTGAAATTATAAATCTAAATGATTACAAAGTATAGCTTTATCTTTAAAGTTCTGACTGATAATGAGCTGCCAACCATCTATTAATTTATATTGTGTAATAAGTTAATTGTTTATATAAATATGTCAAAAATACACACTGGGTGAAATATTATTAAAAATAAATCAAATATAGGTAAAGTTTATAGTCACGTGGCCGTCGATCCATTCGTGATGAAGCTGGCTTCGATCCCGTTTGGAGCTGCTACACCTCCTGTCTCTGCCGGTTAGCCGTTGCCTCATGTTGTACCCTCCATCATTTAAAGCTGTGGAATCTCGAAAATGTTGTCCTGTTTCGTCCCGTCGTCTCTGGTCTACTGCTTGGCTGAATCTTGTCGAGATGACTGCTACGTGCTTCACGATAATGGTGTCGCTCAGGACGAAAATGATGCCCGTCTGTCGTGATTAACTTCAGATTGGTTTTTCCAGAAATGATGTATATAAATAAATGTTGTCGCCTGTGTACTCAGGTATGAGAAATCTGTGCCGTTGGGACCAAAAATGATGTAGTTTGTTTGGCCTGAAAATGTGAAATCCTGCCTGATTGGACCAAAAATGATGTCGTTTTTGGCCTGAAATGTGAAATCCGGTCCGGTGGGACCAAAAATGTTGCGGTTTGGAAGCTCTTGAAGAATCGCGAGTTATTCCAAAGACGCTAATAAGGAAAGCTGGATTGTTTGTTAGAAAGAAGTGGACTGTATTTGAGATATTGAACATGCGTTTATTGAATAATTTGGTTTGTTAGTTACGATCGGCACGTGCGGAAGCATTTGAGGCGAAAATGCCCGAGATTAATTTTGAATGAAATCGTGGTCCATTGCAGATGGGCGCAGGTAGACGATTAAAGTGAAATGTTATAAATGCATGCTGTATAATAGCCAAAAGCCGCGGCTGTAAGAGAAGTGTTTAACGAGAGTTGCGCTCGGAGTCGTGTTATGAACTAAACTAATACTGGCTTGCAGTCGGCTAGGCTGGCCGATTGCAAGGTTTGATAAAAGCGTGACGTCATCCGCGCGTGCCGTGCAATGTTAGTAGGCTGCTTACAACTGACAACACAGTACAAAGTTTAAACAATTATAGTACCTTGTTTATTTAATGTATTTATCAGTCTTTTATTATCTGAAAGCTTTCAAATTCTTAGTATTGTGTTTTTTTACATCAGGTTTTGCAATGATAGTCAGTTAGTTTCTAATAATTCAACTACGAAATTACTACTATTACATTTGAGATGTGTTCTCATAGTAGTATCAGATATCTCTCTAACTACTGGTAACATTTTTAGTAATCTTTGAACACGTTTTGATAGTGCATTTTGCTTAACTAACTTGTCACATAGTGTCTGTTTACATCCGGTTCTACAATTATAGTCAGTTAGTTTCTAATAATTTAATTATAAAACTACTATTATTATAATTGTGGTATGTTCTCATAGTTAGTATCAGATATCTCTCTAACTACTGGTAACATTGTTAGTCATCTTTTCATAAGTTTTGATAGTGTATTTTGATTAATTAACTTGTCACATTGGGCTTCTGTTCTTTTGGCCATATGCTATCATATTTAATCTGATTTATTTGCTGAGTATTTCAGTACAAATGTTATTTATTAGTTTGCTTTACTATTCATAATTAGTCTTTGATTGAAACAATTGTTGATAGTTCCTTGGTTTAATTAATATATATCATCTTATGTTATAGGTGCACTTCCTATGAGGTTATGTATCAGTTATCTGGTAACAATGTGCAACATAATTTTATGCAGTATTTGGTTCTACTATTATCATTTCACTATGGTATTCTATTACAATGGTTTAATTATTAAGTAATACACATGTTTACACTATTTTTCTAAACAATAACACAAGTATTCTTAATCTAATAGTATTACATTTCTTGTTGTGTTGTACCTAGTCTTTTGGTACATTGATTGTTTGATACCTAACAAACTAGCTTATTTGTGACTAATTGTTCTGGACTTTATTTATATTTTATTCTGTCTTGCCGTGGCATTCAGTTACATTTCATTTTAAGGTTTACAAAACTCTTATTATCAGTTCATATGAACAATTATTTTACTGTTCTATCTCACATTTCTCTTGGTGGTCTTATGATTATCTATTTTGGGTCACAATCTTGATTAAACTGGTCACACTAATTGTCTGTGCATTTTAACTAGTTAATCTTGGATTCTTCCACTTATAATGTTAACTCATTTTCCTCTGTTATAAACATTCTCACTTGTATTGTCTGTGGGGTTTATTTGGGGTAAAAATGGTTAACTTGTTACAGGTTGTCACACTTACATTAAGTTTTCACTGTTATTGTTTGTGATTGCTTAATTATGTTAAACACTGGTTTCTTCATAGTGGATCTTCGAATAATCGTTACACTTCTTCCGGTCATTAGTATAGTTCCTTGTATACTTGGTGAATGGTGATTCCTTGTATTGTCCACATATTATTTTCATTCTTCATGTTATGTTTCCTTTGCTCTTCTTCTTCCTTTCTTCTTCTGTTTAATTGTTGTTCACTATCGGTGTTCTCCTGGGTTGTGCATTACTTGTGATAATTAATGTTCACTTGTTCTTGTCATCTTCTGCAATATTTCCACTTGTGGTAGTCATTGGTCCATAGTATTTATATTAATAAATAAATTGGTTGTTTTACCATCATTGTGGTTGTTCTTGAGTTGTCTCCTCTTCATTTTAATAGTTATGGTTTTTTTGTTTTTTCCCCTCACTGTTTGGACTCTGTTGTCTTCTCTTCATTTTAATGGTTATGGTTTTTGTTGTTTCCCCTCACTGTTTGGAATCTATTGGGCCTGGTTTCTAACATTTTATATTGGCTCGTTGTTATTTTCTCTCTCCTTTGTACTCGATGATGCTATATTACTCTTCCTTCTTCTTTGTTGGATTTTTTTCAATAATATATCTTTGTAGATACACACTTTTTGTCTACATTATTTGATGTACTCTGAAATATTTTCATGATCTCCCGTCACTTGACGTAATAATTAGTTACTCTATGTAACTGCCAAATTTGGTACGTTACATATGCCTTCCTATAAGAATTGATTATTTCTGAATTAGTATATTTATTTTTTATTGAAGAATTCATTAATTGTTGTATATTTCCATGTCGACTCTTATGCTTTTTTATATATATCCCTTCACTTTCTTCTATTTGAATTATAATTATTTCTTTTCTATGTAATTATCTCCCTTGTTTATTTAGTTCCCTAATTCCCTAACATAAGTTTAGCTGGGGCAGTTCAGAGTGGCTCACTTTGGCATACAACTCCACTGGCCATACTAACATCAATAAATACGGAGGCACATCATCTCCATCAATAATATAAATGATTGCTGGCATTATTCATCAGTCAATTCATCTCAAATAATTAAAAAATATAAATTGGTCGTTCTTTCGACAAATAATAAATATCCTTGGGATTATCTCACGCATCTGCGGTTTATACATTGTTATACTCTCTTCTTCTTGATTCAACTTAACTAAATTCTTCACATTTTACAGGGATAGTTTGTTTACATTTCATCACTGGTATACTCTCATGATCCTCTTCGTTAATATATTATTTTTTCATTCTTCTTTGTCATCAATTAATCTTTTCTCTTGGCATTACATTAAACGTCATTTCATAATCTTCTTCATTTTCAGGATTCACTTCTCTGGATATAATTCATGAATATATTCTCATGGTTTCAAATGAGATATAGCCCATTTGATGTAGGCTCTCTTCTAGTGTCTTCTAGTGTCGAGGCGAGACACTATGGTTGTGTGTTATCTATTATCTACATTAATAATATTTATTCGTTTTCGTTCCTCTAACTTCTTATTTTCTTCTCCTTCTATATATCATCTAGTTCATTGTCTCCTCTTTTATTTGTACGGGTATGTTGTTACTTTACTTGTTGACTTGGCTCTAGGAAGTATATTAATTTACATTATATATGCCAAAGATCTTGGGTGTCAGTCTCGTATAATATTCTTATTCTTATGTACGGGTAAGTTGTTGTTTATTATATATAATTATCGTATAATTCTTCTTTAATAGTACGGGTAAGCTGGTATTTACGTGTTGACTAGGCTCTTGGAAATATATTTTGTGCCAAAGATGTAGGTTGTCGGCCTCGTATTGTATTAATTGTAGTACGGGTAAGTTGTTGTTTACTTGTTGACTTGGCTCTTGGAATTTGCTGTGCCGTAGATGGTATTTGTCTGTCTCGTATAATATTCTTATTCTTATGTACGGGTAAGTTGTTGTTTATTATATATAATTATCGTATAATTCTTCTCTAATAGTACGGGTAAGCTGGTATTTACTTGTTGACTTGGCTCTTGGAATTTATATTTTGTGCCAAAGATGTAGGGTGTCGATCTCGTATATATATTCTTTCATGTAGTACGGGTATTACTGGTAAATACAATTTTCTTTATCCCTTACATAACTTCTTTAGAACACATTTTTACATTACAAAATTACAATAATCAACGTTTATTTTCACAGTTATATATTCACTTCTTATTTAGTATAACCAACAAATAGTCTTCAATGCAATATTTCACTCTTTCTTAGTATAGTCAACATTTATTCTCACAATTGTATTTTCATTTTTCACTTAGTATCAATAACAAATAATCTTCACCGCAATATTTCACTTTTACTGTATAATTTAATTTTCAATATACCGTTTCATGGAAGCTTGGTTGTATGTGCCCTTTATTTTCGTAATGATAGGGTCTTGTAATTCATAAGTGTTATTCATGTTGTTCTTGGTAACAGTATATGGGCCTGTGACTAGCAGTAGCAGTTTCTTCGCAATACCTTCAATTGCACTTGGGAGTTCTCGGTTTTTTATGAGTACCTTGTCTCCCACTTCGTATTTTATGATTTTAGGTTGAGACTTCTGGTATTTGAGCCTAAGTTTGTCAGCTCGTTCAACTGCCTTATTAAAAAATTTTGTTTTATTAAATCTAAATTCATTTTCTGGTGGAAATTTTATAATTTCTGTAATTTCCCGGGGTGGTCTTCGCTCATACATAGCTATATAGGGTGTCTCATCTGTTGATTGGTGGCAAGCTAAGTTCAGGAAGTCTTCAGCCGGGGATAGATATTCCTCCCATCTCCTCTGCTGGCTGTGACAGTAGGTTCTTAAAATCCTTCCTACTTCTCTCAACACTCTCTCAGCAGGGTTGCTGTTGGGGTGATACACAGACGTTTTGTATGTTTTCACGCCTTGATGGATTAGAGTTTCTCGCCATCTTCGGCCTCGGAATTGCGTTCCGTGATCTGTAATTACTGATTGTGGTTTTCCTACCTCGGGTATGTATCTGGATATTACAATGTCTAATATTTTGTTAGTTGTTGCCCTGTTTATGGCATAAAGTTTTGTGAACTTCGTATAGTGGTCAAACATGATCACCACATATTTGTATTGGTGTCTTCCACCACTTCGTGGAAATGGTCCACAAATATCTAAGAATACTTTTTCTAATTTTTATGTTGAAGTTATGGGTATCATTACCCCTTCTCTTTTCTCATTGCTACACTTGACCAGTTGGCATACATGACAATTTTGAATATATTTTCTCACCCTGCGGTTCATGTCCTTAAAGTATACATGTTCCTGTAGTGCCTTGACTACTTTGACTGCTCCCATGTGACCGTAACGCACATGGTAGTCAATTGCTAGTTCTTTCTCAATAGTTTTCGGTATGACTACCTTCCACTGTCCACTGGACTGGTTGATTTTAGTGAATATTATTTGGTGGTGAGTACAGTAATATTGTATTATTTTTTCATCATTTTCTGCCAGTCGTTGGATTATTTGTGAGATTTTAGGATCCTTATTCTGATGAATTTTTATGTCAGATAATATGTTGGTTAATTCAGACTTGTTTTTTAAGATGTGGTAGACCTTGGCGATGGTTTCTTTTTCTCCCTCGAATGTTTGGGCTATGATGTTCACTCGGGACAACACGTCTGCAGCTATGTTGCTTTTCCCAGGGATGTATTCCCATTGGATGTTATATTCTTGGAGCGTCAGTGTCCATCTTGTCAGTCTACCATGCTTTAACCTACAATTCTTTAGAAAAGATATAGACTTATGGTCTGTTCGTACCGTAATCGGGTATCCTAAAATGTATGTTCTAAATTTCTCACATGCAAACACTATACTCAGGAGCTCTTTTTCCGTCGTATGATAGTTTCGTTCGCATTTGTTGAGTGTTCTACTTGCGAAACTAATCACTTGATGATTGCCTTCCTGGTCCTCCTGATATAATACTGAACCAAGGCTAACATCACTAGCATCGCAGTTCATATAAAATTGTTTGTCAAAATTGGGATGGTGTAGCATTACTGTATCGAGAAATTTTTCCTTTATTAGCTCAAAGGTTGTGTCTTGGTCAGGCCCCCATCTCCACTTTTCCTTTGACGATAACTGTTGTGAAAACCGAGCTGTTAATTCTGAATAGTTGTGCTGGAATTTCCTATAGTAATTACAGATACCGAGGAACGACTGTAATAGTTTTTTGTTCTTTGGTATCGGGAAACGCTGTATTGCTTCCATCTTTTCTTGGGCTGGTGTTATTCCAATTTCTGACAAGTTGAAACCCAAAAATTGCACTTCCTTGGCTATTAAGTTTGACTTTTCTAGTTTGAGCGTTATGTTATTTTCTTCTAATTTATTTAGCATTTGTGCCACCAGGTTACAATGTTCCTCCCAATTATCTGATGCAATCAACAAATCATCTACATACACTGTAGTAAATTGCAACGTATTATGTCCTAATATTTCATCCATGCATTTAACGAAAATGGCCACAGAATTTACAAGGCCGAAGGGTAACCTTTTAAATTGATAGTTACGGCCTTCAAAAATAAATGCTGTAAATTTCCTGCTATTGGGGTGTAACTCCACCTGCCAATAACCACATACAGTGTCCCATATACTGATATACCGCGTGCCATAAAATTTCTTTAATATCTCGTCGATTTCTCCAGGCGACGTCCTGTCATTAATTATGGACTTATTTATCTCCCTCGCGTCCAGACAAATCCTCACTGCGCCATTTTTCTTAGGTACAGCTACAATGGGATTAGTGTCCGGGGAGTTGCTAATTTCAATGATATCATTTTCAATTAATCTCTGTATTTCTTCACGAACGGTTTCCTTCAGTGAAAATGCGATCGGATATGACTTTCTCTTAAACTCTGTTTGATCCTTGAATTTCAATTCACACCGAAAGTTTTTTATTTTGCCAGGTGTATCAGAAAATACATGTCTGTAATGATTATAGATTTGTATCAGGTTTTCTCGTTGTTCATTAGTCAACACATGGTCAATGTTATCCGTTTGGAATGTTCTAATTTCATTAATCTTCTCCATCCATAATATATCTTCTGGATTACTGCGAGCTTCTCTGTTGATGGACATCTTCTTCTGGTCATGGCCTTCCCGTATATAATAGATTACATGTTCTGGGAGTGCCTTCCTATTTTCTATGAGATCTGCAGTCCATTCAACTTCATCTGTTTTTAATAATACTGTAGCTTTATCCATATCGATTATGGCTGCATACTTTCGCAATATGTCGCATCCTATTAGTATTGTAAATGGTAGCCCACTTGCTACGAGGAAAACCATTGGAATCATCTCTCCATTGCTCGATACTTCCAACTGTACTTGGTGTCGAATGGTTTTATTCTGTCGCCCAGTGGCTCCAATTAGTATGATATTATTGATGGGTAGTGTTGGTATTGTTGTTTTGTTTTCCAACTGTATACGGTTTAACTCTAATTTGTCAATTAAAGAGACATTCGCTCCGGTGTCCACCATAGCTGTTGTACTTATCCCATTGACTTTTACTGAGATATACGCTATCTCGTTATTGGTTGTGTCGCTGATACTATCTTCTTTTTCTTCCATTAGATCCTGTCTAATGTTTTTGAGGTAATTATTGCGATGTATTTTAATCGATGCCAATTCCTTCGCCAATATGTTAGACCCAATAGTCCGGTTCAGTGAGGGTGTTGTTATGCTTTTCACTGCCGGTTCCCATTTAAAGGCAGGTCACCATTTGTGTGCCTGTCTGTTGATGTTGATGCTATTGGTTCCTGGGCTCCTTGCCCATTTCCATTGTGGTAACTTTCAGTGGTTCGAGTGGTTGGTCGGTTACCTTCGCTGCTGTCACTTCGATTCGATCTGTAACCAGACTCTCGATCCTCTCCGTCACTGCGATTTTGATTATTCTGGTGATTAGGGAAACTTCTTCGCCCTTGGTAATAATTTCGCCTACCTCCCCCTCTGCTAGCATGAGTAATGCACTCTACGGAACTGGTTGTGGTTATTGGTTCCATTACCCTGTCGATGCTGGTTATTTGGGGATTGATTATTATAGGGTCGGTAATAATTATTAATTACCGGGGGGGTCGAGGGAACTTGGAGAGGTAGTACCTTTGCTTCGGGTTGACTGGGCACTGGCCCTCACAAGTTCCCAGGGTTGGATGATGTGATGGTAACTCCCAATGGAGCCATGAGCCTCTCTCCAGCCAAGACCGTACTGCATGGTGAAGAGCCACATCCTACTAGAGGTGACCCCGTTGACGCAGAACAGTACGGATCTAGACCGGAAGGTCGATAAACATTCCTGGTGGAGGGCAGCAGTATCCATCAGTACCGAGGTAGGGCGTATAGGAAATGATCCTGGACCGGCCTATGTCTTGGATTATTGCAGGCGGTAGTCAAAATTTGACCCATCCGGCTGTAGTACTGCGACTGAGGGGGTAGGTGGGACTCGATAGCTGTAGTGAAAGCAACCTATCTAGAGGAGAAAACCTCGATCACAATCCTGGCCCTCCAGGTTGGAGGTTGGGCTATGGGCTAACAACCCATTCCCGGAAAACCGGATGTTACGAAACTACCAAATAAGCCTCGGAAAGGACGGTATTATCGGAAACGACTCAGGCAACGGAATATGGACTTGTCTTTTGGAACGTGGAATGTTAGGACTTTGTACAGGCCGGGGGCACAAAGGGAACTATTTGAAGAGCTAAAAAGAAATAAAATTGGTGTAGCAGCAGTGCAGGAAACAAGATGGCTGGAAAATGGAGTAAGAGATACTAAAACTCATACGGTATTATACAGCGGAAGAGAGAAGGGGAAAAGAGAACTGGGAGTGGCATTTGTAGTTGACAGAAACTTAAAACACCTCATAGTAGACTTCCATCCAGTCAACGAGAGACTATGTAGAATAAGATTGGCTACTAAATTCTTCAATCTGTCAATCATAAACGTACACTGCCCGACTGATGAGAAGGATGAGGACATAAAAGCAGAATTTTACCAATTGCTGGAAAAAATATATGACACCGCCCCTAAGAATGACATTAAACTAATCATGGGGGACATGAATGCGAAAATTGGGAAAGAAGATGCATACCTTGGCACCATAGGTGGGCACAGTTTACACAATGAATCCAACAGAAATGGGGAACTCTTATCGACTTCGCTACAAGCAGGAATATGGTTATCAGCTCAACTCAGTTCCCACACCGGGATATCCATAAGGGAACGTGGGTAGCCCCAGATGGGAAAACAGTCAACCAGATAGATCATGTGATCATAGATAAAAGAGCAGCTACAAGTATCATCGATGTCAAAACCCGGAGAGGAGCGTCAGTTGGTTCTGGTCACTATATGGTGCAGATGAAGTTTAGATGCAGGGTGGCTGTATATAGGAAGGACAGACTCAGAAGACAGGAAAAGGTTAACACAGTGAGTTTAAAGGACCCAGAAAGGGTACAGGAATATGTTGGGAAAGTGAGGAATAGATTGAACGAGTCAGTCGCAGGAACGGTGGAAGAGAAATGGCAGAGCCTTAAGTGCGCACTCCTGGAAACCGCCAGAGAGGTACTAGGAATAGAGGAGAGACGGAGGCGGGAGGACTGGTTTGATGAGGAATGCAGGGAGAGTGTTGCACGGAGGAATGAGGCTCACAGGAAGTATTCTCAGTGTAGGACTAGAGAAAGGAAGCAAGAATATGAAGAGAATAGAAGACTGGCAAATAAAGTATGTAGAAAAAAGAAAAGAACTTTTGAAAACGGGCTGCTTCTCAAAATGGAGCAGGACTTTGCAGATGGAAGAATAAGGAATGCTTATAAATATCTTAAGCATCTCAGGGAAGGTTATAAACCATCTACAACACTATGTAGAGACAGAGAGAATAGAATTGTCAGTGATCCAGAGAAAATTAAAACTATCTGGCGAGAGTACTTCGATGGCCTCCTTGGTGGTATGCTACAGGGAGGAGAAATTGTTGCTCACACTCCGCGGAATGCAAACATTGGGGGGATGGAATTTGACCCACCATCAATTCAGGAAATAGAAGAAGCTATTAGGGCCCTCAGGAACAACAAGGCACCAGGTACAGACTTGATTCCTGCAGAACTGCTTAAAGCTGGAGGTGCTGATGTGGCGGTCGCACTGCACTCCTTAATCGTGGACATATGCCAAACGGAACGAATCCCCATGGAATGGAATAAGTGCATTATATGCCCCATTTATAAAAAAGGCGACAAACTTCAATGTAGAAATTACAGAGGCATTTCGTTGCTGTGCACCTCCTACAAGGTTTTTGCGTACATCTTGAACCAAAGGCTGAGACCCCTCACAGGAAATATAATACGGGAATAGCAAGCTGGATTCCGACCTGGAAGGTTTACAATCGACCAACTCTTCTCGGTAAAACAGGTACTAAGATGCGGATGGGAACGTGATATTGATGGATGAACCAGATCTTTGTGGACTTCAGGCAAGCGTATGACTCTATTAATAGAGACAAACTCTACACCATAATGCATGAATTTGGAATACCAGGTAAGCTGGTAAGATTAACCCAAGTTACTATGCAACAGACTGAAGCACAAATAAAGGTGGATAGCCAACTAACTGAACCCATAAATATTACACGGGGACTAAAGCAGGGAGATGGGTTGGCCCCAACACTATTTAATATTGCATTGGGATATGTAATTAGAGGCTTATCAATAAATAGCTCCAATCTGTTAACGAATAAAACTGTACAGATAGCCGCATATGCGGACGACATTAACATCATGTCAAGACGGATCACGGCAGCTAAAGAAATATTTATAGAGCTTAAAAACAAAGCCAAGGAAGTTGGGCTAGCCATAAATATGGATAAAACAAAAATGCTTATCCAAACAAGAAGGGACCAGGTTCATAACAATATCGAGATAGAGGAGGACACAATTGAGGTGGTGGACAATTTCACGTATCTCGGAGTGAATCTAGCAAAGACTGGATCAGAGGAGGCGGAGATCCAAAGACGGACCACCATGGCTAACAAGGCGTACTTCGCATTGCTGCCATCATTTAGGTCTGGGGATGTGCACAGGGAAACAAAAATGAAAATATACAGGACTGTCATCAGACCGGTGCTATGCTACGGGTGTGAGGCATGGGCAATCACACAGAAAACAGTCGACATAGTAGACACCTTTGAAAGGAAAATCCTCAGACGCATTATAGGCCCAATACAAGAAAATGGCTCATGGAGACTGAGATACAACAACGAACTGTATCAAATATATAAAGAGATACCAGTCTCAAAATTTATAAGAATTCAAAGATTGCGTTGGGCCGGACATGTTATGAGAATGGAGGGTGGCAGGAACCCTAAGAGGGCTTTGCTGGGTACATGGGAGGGAACGAGACCTAGAGGTAGACCGAGGAAGAGGTGGGAAGATGGCGTTGCAGAGACGCGAGAGACATGGGGATAAGAAACTGGAGGAGGGTTGCAGTGGATAGAGTGGATTGGAGGCGGAGATTGGTGGAGGCCAGGGCCCGACTTGGGCTGTAGCGCCATAGGAGAGAGAGAGAATAATTATTACCTCGTTGATAATTACTGTCCCTCTGGTAGCCATTTGGTCTGGGATTATTAATATTCCCTCGGTCCGCATGATCATTATGGTTACCACCTCCATTCTGTCGTGGTCCCTGTTGGTTATTAAAACGTGGAGGGTTGTTGAAGGTTCTCCCATAATTGTTCCTGTCACTGTGATTGGTGGGATTTACGTTTCCTGGTCCGCCCCGATCATACGTCTGTCCGGGACCCTGGCGGTTCCTCTGGTAGTAGCGTTCTCTCTCGTGACTTTCCAACAGAGTGCACATTCCTTGTATGGTTTTTATTTGTGAATTGAGTCTACCCTGTGATACTCCCTGACTGAAATGGTACGCTAGTTTCGTGACTAAACATTCCTCTGGGATGGCCGGCTCCAGGTTTCTGGCCAAGCAGATCTTACCTAAAAAGTAAGTAGTCATGGATTGTCTGCCATTTGGGTCATATTTACCGTTGGTGATGTCGTCCCTGATAATGTTTTGGGTAGAGTCAGACCAATATTTTAGTTTGAATGCTACCTTGAACGCAGCATAGTTCTCCACTTCATGCCGGGTCGCTGTCCACCAGTTGTCAAACGTATTACGAAATGATTCATCTAACATTCCTTTTATAACGGACCATCGATTTTCTCTGTTTCTACTTATTATTTCCTCCACCCTCTCTAAAAATTCAAGTGGATTCTTCACGTAGGCACGGAAATCTATCTGTTCCCTACCGTCCAGGTGTGTCAGTCCAGATAAAACACTTGGGAATGTTCGCAGGCGGTTCATTTCATCTCGAATGTCGTTGAACTCCCTTTGTTGGCGCTCTGTCAATTGGTCTCGGTCACTGGTTACCTGGTGTTTGACTGCATCCACTTTGACTGAAATTTCCTCGCATCTCTCACCCAGTGTGGTTTGTGTGGTCATCATTTCTGTCTGCTTTTGTTCCATTATTCCTAGCTGGTTGTTGTGGATTTTCTCCATACTGTCGATCCGGTGGTTGACATCTGTTTCCGTTTGTATTATTTTTTGTTTGTTATTTTCTCCTTCTCTCCGTATGTCTGACACTTCTTCATGGATTTCAGTTGTTAAGATGGCAATCCTCTCCTCCGTTGCTTCTAAGTTCTCTTCTAATTTTTTGTCAACTATTTCAATTGTATTTTTGGCAATTTCTTCCGCTCTGTCATTATTGTTGGCCATTTGTTGCCAGATATTCTCACTATCATTCTTCATTACCTCGATATCTCTATTGATTTTTTCATTGATTTCATCAATTTTCTTGTTGGTCTCGTCAATTTTAATTCCCAACTCCGCGGACAAATCCTCCTTCATTATTTCCATCTTCTTTTCCAATAGCTCTTCAGTATTTTTCTGTCCTTCTTCCATCCTCCTATTGGTTTCATTTATTTTGTCATTTAAATCCTCCTTCAATAATTCTATATTTTTCTGGCTCTCCTTCTGGCCTTCTTCTATTTTCTGGTTAGTGGACTGACTGGTTTTATCTATTTTGCTGTTCAACTCTTCCTTCAGTGACTCTATACTCTGCTTTGTGGATTGACTGTCCTCCTTCAATGACCGTGTATCTTCCTTCAAAGATCGATTGTCTTCTTCCATCTTCTTATTCATTGTTTATTTTGCTCGTAATATTTCAAAGACGTTGGCCTCCATTGTTGACATTGGTTTCTCAGGTTGGCTTATTTCCTGTTGTGTCTCCTGCGGTATGACTTCCGGTTCATCATTCGGTTGCTGAACCTCCTCCGCCGGTTCAGATTGCCTATCTTCAACTTCTAACAATATCTCCTCAACATCTTCTGCTGATGTCGCTTCTTTTTCTTCTAATCTGGCCTCCCTCTCTGCCTCTGCTGCTCGTTTTTTCGAAGTTGACCTCCTGTACATCTTGTTACCTTGGTAATGCACTTGCTGTCTTTTCGTCGAATTAGGTTAGGAAATTATTTGTTTAATTACCTAAATTGTTACGCGTTTTCTTCCTAATTCGCGCTCAGACGTTGGGCGCCAATCTGTTACTAAACAGATAGTTTGAGTTGTTATTATTATTATTTGAAGGTGTTGTCTTCACTCAATCCTGCCCCACGTTGGGCGCCACGTTGTAACGTATCTACTAGTTGTTGCAACGATAATATTAAGATTTAAATTGATTATTATTTTGACTATTATTAGTGTGATTATTAATAGCGTTGGTGTGGGTGTTCACGTTTAATTCTTTTAGTTTAAAAGAGTATTTAGCACTTCACTGTCAACCTCCCCACTTACCATATGTGGATGTTTTCAATGTTCTTGTTGGTGACTTCTTCTGCTGCAAAAAACACTTGATACACATATATGTGGATATTCTATTTGAATATCCAAAATAATGCACATGCACAATAAAGTAAAATAATAGTGTAACTGTAATTTGAATGGTATTGAACATTCAAATCCTACCGCCACCTTCTGATAGAACTGATCATAAAAATTAAACTATTTTAAAAAATCAAAAACTCTGTTCCACTGGTAAATAAATTGGGATTTATTAACAATTATAAAATGCCATGAACTCTTTTAAAAAAACAATCAATTAATAATGTCTTTACAAAACAATAATTACTATAAACAATTCTTGAGCTCTTTATACCTCAAGGCTGGTAACACTGGGGTCTGGTACAATAGTTTTAGTTAACGAGGTTATGTCCTCTTTACTCAGTTATATTACCAAATTCGTGTGTCCTTGGAAGATGCGTGATACCAGATACAAGACGTTGTCTTATTTATTACTACAAAATAAATTTTTAATTGTTTAATGAATTACTACAAAACAAACAAAGATTTAAAATTATAAAAGTCGGTACCATAAACCGATATATATCGTACTATCGTACGGTGAGTAGAATGTACACAGCAGTTGTGTTGACCACACGTGCTTTGTGCTGCACTGTTAAAAATACTATTATTATTTATTCGTTAGTTATAAAGATCATTTATTGGCAAGAGAAAAAAATCTAGAATAAAAAAACTCTTGTGATAGCTTTCATTGGATTGAAATTATTTGAGAACAGAATCATTACTTGGTGACAAAGTTATCATTGGTATTTCTAGGTTAGTTACTTGACAAAAGTAAGTAATTATTTTGAATGAATAGATTATTCATTAAATTCTTAATAATATAAACACATACATTTTATTCATATGTTATCTGATGTATAATTATCAGTTATTTAGAATATTTTCGCAATAAACTAGTTATTCGTCAATTCAAACAAATTTAGTCAAATGAGCGACTATTCATTACACTTGTATGTTCGATATTTAAATTAATACCGATTTTTTCAATCATGATAAAATCGTAAAATATTTATTTTTTTTAAATTAATAATTGCGATATAATTCATTTATTCGATTCTGATAATTTTCATCATAGGTTATGCACTTCGGTACTTTTGACTAGTGCAGTCCCAAAACAATATCTCTTCGTTTACTAAAGAAAAATTAATATTTCAATTCAATTCGTTAAATAATTAAAATATAGTACTCCCTGTTTTTTTTTACAAAACACAAAACACGACCTTTATTATACACTGGTCGGTTTATTATTTTAATTCACTTAAAACACTGGACACTCGTTATTATTCTGTGGTGTACAGGTTAATGTGTGTAGCGTAACTTAGGTTGGTGACGCGCACATTTTAAATAAAATCTTGACACTTTTCTTCATCAACTTTGCTCGTTGAGTGATGCGGAACGACTGAATGTTTCATCAAAGCGTCTCCTGCTCGTCTGGTTATTTTAAGTGATTTGATTGTTTTACAGGGTCAAACTCTCTACCCCAAAACACTTTAGTTAAATAAAACTTTTAATTTTTTACAAATTTTCGTCTGGGTTGGAGGCTACGGGTGACGTAAGCGTTGATATACAAAATGACTGAAAAGTTTATAATTGCTATAACTTTTTTATTAATTATCGTATCGTCGAATGGTTAGTGGCATTAGATTTCGGACACTTGCGGCTTCAATTTAAGTCTAAACAAGGATTAAATCCGTCCATTATTAACTCACTAAGCCATTTCACAAACTCATATGGTGATTCTTAATATAAATAAGTTTATTTCACCATATCTTGCTCCAATTACACTATAACACTCATTATTAAACGTCTCGAGTCCATTTCTCTTTCGTTTTAATACAGAAAATAGTTGTAATTACCATTTAAACAATATTTGGTAATGGCGTCCTCAAACGACCATATTCGATTGTTTATAATCGCTTGTAACGCTATTATTTCTTACCTAATTACTTTTGTTTGGCATTCTAATAATAATATATACATTTATTTACATTTGTTCACATTTTATGTTATGAAAAATGTTATTTTTCATATACTAATAGTCTTATCAAAATACCTTCTGTTCTCATTTCTTGAATTTGTCACTTTTTCAATTATTTTACCACATAAGGTGTATAATGTTATAAATGAAAATAGTGTACAATTATAGTACCTTGTTTATTTAATGTATTTATCAGTCTTTTATTATCTGAAAGCTTTCCAATTCTTAGTATTGTGTTTGTTTACATCAGGTTTTGCAATGATAGTCAGTTAGTTTCTAATAATTCAACTACGAAATTACTACTATTACATTTGAGATGTGTTCTCATAGTAGTATAAGATATCTCTCTAACTACTGGTAACATTTTTAGTAATCTTTGAACACGTTTTGATAGTGCATTTTGCTTAACTAACTTGTCACATAGTGTCTGTTTACATCCGGTTCTACAATTATAGTCAGTTAGTTTCTAATAATTTAATTATAAAACTACTATTATTATAATTGTGGTATGTTCTCATAGTTAGTATCAGATATCTCTCTAACTACTGGTAACATTGTTAGTCATCTTTTCATAAGTTTTGATAGTGTATTTTGATTAATTAACTTGTCACATTGGGCTTCTGTTCTTTTGGCCATATGCTATCATATTTAATCTGATTTATTTGCTGAGTATTTCAGTACAAATGTTATTTATTAGTTTGCTTTACTATTCATAATTAGTCTTTGATTGAAACAATTGTTGATAGTTCCTTGGTTTAATTAATATATATCATCTTATGTTATAGGTGCACTTCCTATGAGGTTATGTATCAGTTATCTGGTAACAATGTGCAACATAATTTTATGCAGTATTTGGTTCTACTATTATCATTTCACTATGGTATTCTATTACAATGGTTTAATTATTAAGTAATACACATGTTTACACTATTTTTCTAAACAATAACACAAGTATTCTTAATCTAATAGTATTACATTTCTTGTTGTGTTGTACCTAGTCTTTTGGTACATTGATTGTTTGATACCTAACAAACTAGCTTATTTGTGACTAATTGTTCTGGACTTTATTTATATTTTATTCTGTCTTGCCGTGGCATTCAGTTACATTTCATTTTAAGGTTTACAAAACTCTTATTATCAGTTCATATGAACAATTATTTTACTGTTCTATCTCACATTTCTCTTGGTGGTCTTATGATTATCTATTTTGGGTCACAATCTTGATTAAACTGGTCACACTAATTGTCTGTGCATTTTAACTAGTTAATCTTGGATTCTTCCACTTATAATGTTAACTCATTTTCCTCTGTTATAAACATTCTCACTTGTATTGTCTGTGGGGTTTATTTGGGGTAAAAATGGTTAACTTGTTACAGGTTGTCACACTTACATTAAGTTTTCACTGTTATTGTTTGTGATTGCTTAATTATGTTAAACACTGGTTTCTTCATAGTGGATCTTCGAATAATCGTTACACTTCTTCCGGTCATTAGTATAGTTCCTTGTATACTTGGTGAATGGTGATTCCTTGTATTGTCCACATATTATTTTCATTCTTCATGTTATGTTTCCTTTGCTCTTCTTCTTCCTTTCTTCTTCTGTTTAATTGTTGTTCACTATCGGTGTTCTCCTGGGTTGTGCATTACTTGTGATAATTAATGTTCACTTGTTCTTGTCATCTTCT
Organism: Magicicada septendecula; assembly: GCA_034769895.1. Taxonomy (NCBI): domain Eukaryota; kingdom Metazoa; phylum Arthropoda; class Insecta; order Hemiptera; family Cicadidae; genus Magicicada; species Magicicada septendecula. The sequence goes on along the minus strand of CM068372.1, from coordinate 71,053,032 downwards.
GCAATATTTCCACTTGTGGTAGTCATTGGTCCATAGTATTTATATTAATAAATAAATTGGTTGTTTTACCATCATTGTGGTTGTTCTTGAGTTGTCTCCTCTTCATTTTAATAGTTATGGTTTTTTTGTTTTTTCCCCTCACTGTTTGGACTCTGTTGTCTTCTCTTCATTTTAATGGTTATGGTTTTTGTTGTTTCCCCTCACTGTTTGGAATCTATTGGGCCTGGTTTCTAACATTTTATATTGGCTCGTTGTTATTTTCTCTCTCCTTTGTACTCGATGATGCTATATGACTCTTCCTTCTTCTTTGTTGGATTTTTTTCAATAATATATCTTTGTAGATACACACTTTTAGTCTACATTATTTTATGTACTCTGAAATATTTTCATGATCTCCCGTCACTTGACGTAATAATTAGTTACTCTATGTAACTGCCAAATTTGGTACGTTACAATATAAATGTTATAAAGAGTAGGTGATATACTGAACATTTGTCTAACATCTTGATTGACAAGCATACATATATATAAATACCCATTTATAAATATCTCACTTTTATATACATCTTACTTATTAAAGTATTGTTACGACGGTCTACTCGATCGTCGTAGGTACAGTGGAAACAATATAAGTACAAGACACCAATTAAGTCACTAATCACACCTTTATTGTTACAGTAAAACAGTTCGTAATTAACAACACAGTCTCTACAACAAATCAAATGAAAATTGTTCACACGCAATAAAATGTCCACTAATATTAAAGACAATTGTATTACAATTATACCGTCCGAATAAAAAACACCACTCTTAACTAATAACCACTTGAACGCGCACAGTAATATCGCTACTATAACTCTCGAACCCCAATATCCAAAACCGCAACTGATACTGAAAACTAAGGCCGCTGCCGCCATGTATTTATATCCACGCTCACAAACCAGAAGCTTCGAAACTGCGTCTTAGCGGTCGTGTGAACTACGTAATTAACTGCGGCCTTGACACAGTCCGCGCGGCTGGCTCCTTCGAGAAACGTCTCGTATATGCGTCTACTAGCACTTACGCCACACGCGTTACATCGAGTTTCTTCTGGCACATTCGACAAACACGTAGATTGTTCTGTGATGCCGTAACACAGCCCCCTCCTTAAGCCTGTTCGTCCCGAACTGGCAAACCGTCTCCGAAGTAATACTTGACCAGGCGATCTATGTGGACGTCTTTGCGAAGGATAATTTTCCCGTTCTTCGAATTCAGTCTCGTGTGATCCGAACATCACGTCCCCAGGAATGAGAGTCTTTCGCGGAACCACTAGTTTCGCTGGAATCAATCCCGTTGCGTCATGTACTGATGACCTAAATACCACTGGCTGATTCAAGTTAGTTTGGTTCTCGTCAACAACCTCTTGCGTAACCTCATCTTCAGCCACTTTGCCCTCGGGCGCTTCTATCAGCTCAGGAACAAGCAAGAGTTTTGTCTCGACACCCATAGTTGGCTTTCCAATCACTTCTTTTGTCGTTATACTTATTTGTACTTCTTCTGCTAGTTCTTCCTCCATTTCCGCTTGCAACAGGGAGGGTTCCTCTTAACCAGACTTGTTGATTTTTTCTTCGACTAATGCCACTCGCTTAATCGAATGGATGGTAGACCCTGTCATTTTAGCCATGTAAAGCTTCATCTTCTCTTGGCCAACCTTCAGGACATTCTCTCTTAAGTTCACAACTAATCTGTAGTCATTCATAATGTCCGTGCCAAGAATCACTTCATCGACAATATCTGCAACGAGCATTTGGTGGCTAAACTCGAGAAGACCCAGGCGTACACGTACATCTACATTTCCTAGCACCTTGACGGGGCTTCCAGGCACAGTCTGTATTGTACAAGAGCTAATTGGAAGCTGGCGGTTGCTGACTAAGTCAGGACGCACAATGGACACTGTTGAGCCTATGCCAACTGTAAATGATGTTGGTTTACCTTCCGCAAATCCAATAACGATCAAGTTTCCACTTTTCTTATGTAATGTGAAAACTGTGTGCTGTTCTGGGGCTTTACTTCTCCAATTGGTGCGATCACTCTCTTCTCTCGGTATCTTCTTCTCCCAACAGTCTACCTGTAGATGACCACGTTTTCCACAGTTGTAACATTTCGGCCTTCTGCCTTTTTCAAATCGTTGCGACTCTCTTGAACTTTTGAATTGTTTGTCCGACAACATTGTTTTTCTTCACCCATCGAAACGCCAATGTGATACAGGGATCTTCTGACTGCAACGTGATGGCACAGACCCATTAATCTAGCGGAACGCTGACTTGGCAGCTTCAAACTCTAGGGCGTAAACAAGAGCTTCTGAGCTGTCTCGGCGTCTTTTCATTCGTAAAACTTGCTGAAGTTCACAATCTCCGGTGCCATCAAAAAATGTCTGCATTTCAATCCTCATTCGAAAATATTCTGGTGCTTCAAGATAGGCCAATCTAATCAATCTGTCAATACTTGCTTCAAATTCTTTAAGACTCTCCCCGGAACGTTGTCGTCTTGTTCTCAACTGAGCGTAGTACACCTCTCGCAAATGTTTATCACCGTAGCGTAACTCTAGAGCTTTTATCAACTCGGCATAGATGTTTTGGCTGTCAGGTGGCACTTTATGTAGTAATTCCGCTGCAGGTCCTTTTAATGCAAGAACGAGTGAAACAGCCTTGTCTTTCTCCGTCCAATTAATTGCGCATGCAGCAGCTTCGAATTGGCGAAAATACGTCGTCCAGCGCGTGCTTCCATCAAAGGTTTGGTGCCTTGACATGAACTGTCCCAACCGCAGACGAAGTGACCTTCTCTATTGACTTATTTTCTGTGTCTTTCTCTGTCTTTATCATTGATACAGTGTGTTCACAAAGTTGTTTTGGTTGTAATTTCAGACACTGCTCGACATCATTTTTACTTTGTTCTCTTAGGTTTGCCATTGAGTTTTCTACTGCAGATATTTTTGTTTACATAGCTTCTTCCACAGTCAAAACAGATTTTCTACTTCAAATATTTTTGTAGACATAGATTCTTCAACACACGAGAGAGATTTTTCTAATTTAGCTAATTTTAATGTCACTGATTCTTCTACCTCCGATATTTTAGTAACTTGTTTATTAAGCTCACCTCGTAGGAGACCCAATTCTGCGGTACTTTGTTCTTGCATCTGTTTCTGCTCCTGTATTAATGCTTTGATGTCTTCTGTTTCACGCTTCCGTTTCTCTGTTTACAGCTTACGTTCTTCTGTTTCCTGTCGGCGTTCTTCTTTTGTCTCTTCCGCCTCCTGTCTGCGTTTCTCATCCTGTCGTTTTTCTGCTTCTTCCATTTCTTGTCTTCGTTCTTCTTTTTGTCGTCTTTCTGCTTCTTCCCTTTCTTGTCTTCGTTCTTCTTTTTGTCGTCTTTCTGCTTCTTCTCTTTCTTGTGTTCGTTCTTCTTTTTGTCGTCTTTCTGCTTCTTTCTGTGTCTGCCGCAGCAGCGTTTGGAAAGCTCCCATCATCTGACTGGGATCCATCTTCACCGATTAATTACGAATCATACTCGTCTTGTACAAAGTGTCCACTGTTTCCACTGTTAACCGTTCTATCCCACTTCTTACACCACTGTTACGACGGTCTACTCGATCGTCGTAGGTACAGTGGAAACAAAATAAGTACAAGACATCAATTAAGTCACTAATCACACCTTTATTGTTACAGTAAAACAGTTCGTAATTAACAACACAGTTTCTACAACAAATCAAATGAAAATTGTTCACACGCAATAAAATGTCCACTAATATTGAAAACAATTGTATTACAATTATACCGTCCGATTATTAAACACTACTCTTAACTAATAACCACTTGAACGCGCACAGTAATATCGCTACTATAACTCTCGAACCCCACTATCCAAAATCGCAACTGATACTGAAAACTAAGGCCGCTGCCGCCATGTATTTATATCCCCGCTCACAAACCAGAAGCGTCGAACTGCGTCTTAGCGGTCGAGTGAACTACGTAATTTTACTGCGGCCTTGACACAGTCCGCACGGCTGGCGCCTTCGAGAAACTTCTCGTATATGCGTCTACAAGCACGTACGCCACACGCGTTACATCGAGTTTCTTCTGGCACATTCGACAAACACGTAGATTGTTCTGTGATGCCGTAACAGTATATAATAGGTGAGCTTTTAATAAATATCTACGTATAAGTAAATATTAAAAAAGATTGCTCGCGCACGTGTGTGTAAACCGATACTTATATAAAGCGGTTCATAACGTTATCGTCTTTCTGCTTCTTCCCTTTCTTGTCTTCGTTCTTCTTTTTGTCGTCTTTCTGCTTCTTCTCTTTCTTGTGTTCGTTCTTCTTTTTGTCGTCTTTCTGCTTCTTTCTGTGTCTGCCGCAGCAGCGTTTGGAAAGCTCCCATCATCTGACTGGGATCCATCTTCACCGATTAATTACGAATCATACTCGTCTTGTACAAAGTGTCCACTGTTTCCACTGTTAACCGTTCTATCCCACTTCTTACACCACTGTTACGACGGTCTACTCGATCGTCGTAGGTACAGTGGAAACAAAATAAGTACAAGACATCAATTAAGTCACTAATCACACCTTTATTGTTACAGTAAAACAGTTCGTAATTAACAACACAGTTTCTACAACAAATCAAATGAAAATTGTTCACACGCAATAAAATGTCCACTAATATTGAAAACAATTGTATTACAATTATACCGTCCGATTATAAAACACTACTCTTAACTAATAACCACTTGAACGCGCACAGTAATATCGCTACTATAACTCTCGAACCCCACTATCCAAAATCGCAACTGATACTGAAAACTAAGGCCGCTGCCGCCATGTATTTATATCCCCGCTCACAAACCAGAAGCGTCGAACTGCGTCTTAGCGGTCGAGTGAACTACGTAATTTTACTGCGGCCTTGACACAGTCCGCACGGCTGGCGCCTTCGAGAAACTTCTCGTATATGCGTCTACAAGCACGTACGCCACACGCGTTACATCGAGTTTCTTCTGGCACATTCGACAAACACGTAGATTGTTCTGTGATGCCGTAACAGTATATAATAGGTGAGCTTTTAATAAATATCTACGTATAAGTAAATATTAAAAAAGATTGCTCGCGCACGTGTGTGTAAACCGATACTTATATAAAGCGGTTCATAACGTTATCGTCTTTCTGCTTCTTCCCTTTCTTGTCTTCGTTCTTCTTTTTGTCGTCTTTCTGCTTCTTCTCTTTCTTGTGTTCGTTCTTCTTTTTGTCGTCTTTCTGCTTCTTTCTGTGTCTGCCGCAGCAGCGTTTGGAAAGCTCCCATCATCTGACTGGGATCCATCTTCACCGATTAATTACGAATCATACTCGTCTTGTACAAAGTGTCCACTGTTTCCACTGTTAACCGTTCTATCCCACTTCTTACACCACTGTTACGACGGTCTACTCGATCGTCGTAGGTACAGTGGAAACAAAATAAGTACAAGACATCAATTAAGTCACTAATCACACCTTTATTGTTACAGTAAAACAGTTCGTAATTAACAACACAGTTTCTACAACAAATCAAATGAAAATTGTTCACACGCAATAAAATGTCCACTAATATTGAAAACAATTGTATTACAATTATACCGTCCGATTATAAAACACTACTCTTAACTAATAACCACTTGAACGCGCACAGTAATATCGCTACTATAACTCTCGAACCCCACTATCCAAAATCGCAACTGATACTGAAAACTAAGGCCGCTGCCGCCATGTATTTATATCCCCGCTCACAAACCAGAAGCGTCGAACTGCGTCTTAGCGGTCGAGTGAACTACGTAATTTTACTGCGGCCTTGACACAGTCCGCACGGCTGGCGCCTTCGAGAAACTTCTCGTATATGCGTCTACAAGCACGTACGCCACACGCGTTACATCGAGTTTCTTCTGGCACATTCGACAAACACGTAGATTGTTCTGTGATGCCGTAACAGTATATAATAGGTGAGCTTTTAATAAATATCTACGTATAAGTAAATATTAAAAAAGATTGCTCGCGCACGTGTGTGTAAACCGATACTTATATAAAGCGGTTCATAACGTTATCCTACGTCTTCCGATCCCTAGTCTCCATTGGTCTGGATCTAACAAAGATTCTTCTTCCAATTCCCGGTCTCTCATTGCCCGGTTGATGCCTTCTCTCCAACTCTACCTAGGTCTTCCTCTTCGCCTACGACCGTATGGTGTCCATCTCAAAATTTGCTTGGGGAGTCGATTATCCGGCATTCTTTGTACATGCCCAAACCATCTTTGCTGTTTTGTTTTTATGTCGTCGACAATAGAGTAGTGTATTCCCATTATTTCCCGGATTCTGACGTTTCTTACTTTTTCCAGTTTTGAACTCCCTGCCGCGCTTGGCCAATAATCCATTTCATTAGCTTCCAACAGCTTTTCTGTTCTTTGTATTATTGGCCATATTTCTCACCCGTATGACGTAATTCGTTTCACGATTGTATTGTATATACGATGTTTATTTTGTTTTGATATTTGTTGGTCCCACAATATGTAGTTCAGCAATGCTATTAATTTTTTTCCCAGGTTATTTTGTTCTCTTATCGCTTTACCTAAACTACCATATTGTGTAACTGTTCTTCCTAGATATTTATAGCTACTGCAATTTATTATTTATTGCTCGTCTTCTAAAATTAAATTATTCTGTTCCCCACCTATGCACATATAGGCCTACTACGTTTTCTTTATGTTTAATTCAAGGCCACATAGCTTATATTCCTCTATAAGTTTTGAATAAGCATTTGTTCAGGTATCCTACAATTATTTTTATCATCTAATCTTGTTCCTTTTTACAGACCTTGTATTGTTCTAATAATTATTGTGGGTATCCTTCTAATACTTGTCACAGCAAATTTCTATCTACTCTGTCAATAGCCTTCTCAAAGACAACAAAGGTACATGCGTTTCTTTACTGAACTCACGATGCTTCTCAGTAATTAGTGTAATAATCATAGCATTTCTGTACAAGATCTTCTCTTCCTAAAGCCGTTTTGTTCTTCCAAAATAAGATGATTCGAAATTTTCTGTAGATGGTAGTTTCTATTGAAAAAAATATACACCGTTTATTTACAACATAACAGAGAATCAAATTTTTTAAAAGTGTGCTTTTAGTTTTATCTTATATTCATTATTTCTTTGGGGCGTATTTTATTAATTTCAAGTAATATATTTTAGTTTTCAGCGTATAAATTCTAGCAGTCTATCCAAGATTATTAAACTAAAAGGAAAGTGAGAATATCTAAAAAAAAATGTGAAATTTGGAATTGTTGTAACAGATTAAAAACATATTTATTATGAAAACTTATGTAACAGTAAATGTAGTTTTTTCAAAGCAGTGACCGTGTTCTACAGCTTAGGAAGCATACTACTTATAAAAGTTAGATTACCAATCTTAGATTCGACGATGTGTAAATACCATAAGAAAGTATTAAGAATTTAAGGTAATAACTTACTTTTGAAATAACAATACAAAGTAACTCGTTTTATTTTCAGGTGGACAGCGGTGGATCACTGTTCATTTACAAGGATTTTACACAGAAGGTTTTAATAGGTGAGACGACTTATATTATCTTACTTATCGTTGATTTGTAAGTAACTCGTAAATATTTCTTGCACGTTTCAATATTATGAATAGTTCTTCCACTATCAGCTATTTCTGCAAGTGACATTATATTTATTTTCACCTTATGCACTTTGATGACATCAGCATCATGAAAGGTTGTAAATTATTTAACAAAGCACTGAATCAATATCTATGTATAAAAATCTCACCTTTATATACACCTTACTTATTGACTTATAGTATAGGTGAGCTTATAATATAATATCTACGTATAAGTAAATATGAAAAAAGGTTGCTCGCGCGCGTGTGTGTAAACTGATAATTTTTATATCATTTCCAATTTTGTTATTTTTATTAGCAGCTATCTTAACACCAACTTTGTTACTACTTATTACAACACTTAAACGCCTTTTTAAGATCTGAAGATGGTGGAGACAACGAAAAGCATTGTCAAGAACGAAGTATTTAGCAATGTGGCAATAAGTAGTGACAAAGTTGGTGACAATATGATACGTAAAGGAAAACCAATACATTTACATTCAATTTGTGACAGGTATTGTTTCGAACGGCGACGGGTGCGGACGTCTCAACGCGCCCGGCAGATACGCTAAAGTAACGTATCATCTCGACTGGATTTACGCCGAGACGAAGGACGCAAAGTACTGCAGAAACCCTTTCGCCTAAAGATTACGGAACCCGTCCCAGGTCTACTGAACATTTAACTAATGGTGTATTCAAAAAATTACATGAGTTTATATGACGGACAATAAAAAAGGTCGTAATTATTGAAATTTAAACACCTTTATGCTTACGATTATTTTTGTATTTTTGTATTTACGTTTATTACCACGGTATTGGGGGGGGGGAACTGGGGATTATGTTTTAAAGTGAAAATTATATCATACTGATTAAATAAACCGTTTCCTCGCTACAGCTACGTGTCTCTTTAGTTATTGAATAATCCTCACACACATGCATACCTCCTTGCGTACTCGGGTAAAAAATAACTCTCAATATTGTTACAACTGTCAACTGATCATCGTACGGTACAGTGTAAAACAAAATTCAAGACAAAAAATGTCACTAACCACCATCTTTAATCATCACAATTAAACAGTGTGTAATCAACAAGATAGTCTCTTACAACAAATCAATAAAAATGTTAACTAATATAAAACAGAATTGAATTATAATGGTCCCGCACAATTATAAAACACATAACACTTCGCAACAATACTTTCAACCGCAATTAAATAAATAGCCACTAAAACTGAACTAAGCGCCCCTGACTGCCTATATTTATACCCTGCTGTGATACCATAATATTCCGTACTTCGCGTCAAGAACGCTACTCCTTGCACACAACGCACGCGGACTGGTGAAATCTGGATTTGTCTCGGGCGCGTGCCAAGTGTCACGTAATTGTCGTTCATCTCAGTAGCAGCAACACTTACGCACGCACACACACACACACACACACACACACACACACAAATTACAGCTGGAAGAGCTGATAAACACGTAGCATGTCCTGTAATGTCGTAAAAATACATTAAAAACCGTACAGTAGGTCTATATTTTCTCATATCTGATATTAAAGTCTGGAGTCATATGTCGCGGTTATCGACAAACACTATTAAAAGGTTTGAGCTAAATTGGTGGTGGGGGGGGGGTGATAGTGATATTTGACTCCAAATATGATACGTAAGTCACGCCCCAACAATCACTTCCATGTGTTAATTTTGAATGAACTAAAGCTACATAAATATTTTTAACAATTTTTTTCAAAAAGCTTGCTACTTTTCGCCTTGTATTGTTTATGTGACTTTTCTATGTGATTTGACTATCCACTGTAACACCTAAATATTTGTAAGTATCCACCTGTTCGTGGATTATAGTCCTATAATCAATAACAATTACAGTCGTGAATAATCAGATTTTGGATCAGGTTAGTCATTTTAAATACCTGGGTTGTAGTGTCTCATATAGAACTGATATTTATTGAGAGAGTAAGCTAACAAAATTTGGACTCATCTGTGGAACGATTCATCGGTACCTAAAAAATAAAACACGGAAATATTCCCAAATTAAATTTTATAAAACTGTGGCTGTCCCCATATTTCTGTATGCTAGTGAGACATGGACACTTGGTAAAAGAAATGGACGTGCAGAAGATTGAGGCAGTCGAAATGAAATTTCTAAGAGGGACGCAAGGTTGTTCTCTCTTGGATCGGAGAAGGAACGAGGATATTAGACATATAAACGATTTAGCATTGTATCATTGCTCCAGAAGATTGAAGACCACAGAAGGAGATGGTGTGAACACTTGAATCGCATGTACTTGTGGCTGCCTTGAGTTATCACTCTACTGGGAAGAGAGGTGTCGGTAGACCGAGGAGGAGATGGGTTTCCGAACAGGTGTAAGGCCTAGTTCTTGGAGTGGTGATGATGATGAACATCCAACTGTTCTAATTTAGTACAACTACAACCTGTTACTATATTTTATTGATCAATTTAAAATTGTATAGAACCTTGGAAAGACTTATGCTCTTTTAAATATAATAAAATATATTTCAATTTTCAATCGATATGAGAAAAAAGTTAGATCTCACAACATTTGTATAAACAGTTACACGTATTATACTAATTTGTTTACCGAGCGTAAGATAACTGCATCGTGTTACGGAATACAAGTAACTCACATTCACAGCTGTTCCATGGCTGCGTAACTCCATTTTCTCGATACGCAGATCGTGACTAAATGAAACACTAATGGCTTCATAATGTGTTAGTGAGTAGGAAATATGTAAACCGGGAAAGTTAAACATATTATGTACACACATAAACAAAAGTTTTTTATATTTCATTTCATAATTTTAACTACGGGCGACGCGGACGTGTAAATGAGTTTTGCTTTCAAAATTAAAATAACTTTTAAATCCAATTTTAACTTTATAAATACAACCGTATATGTTTTAATAAAAAAATATATATTGCAACAGTACAACCATTAATGGTACTATGTATTTCCAAAATAATTTAAAAAATAAATAAATATGGATTAATAAACATGACTGAGATTGCAAGCTGTATCGTAGTTAAAAATAAGGAAAGCAGAATTCATGCATGGACACGCACATCTAGCCACCTGTCTCTAGCGTTGTGTACACGTGTATTTTGTTTGTGTGTGTGAAGCCTGTTCGTTCCTGAACTGTAACCAACCCTTTTCAAGTAGAATAGTTTTTATGTTTTATTTTGATTATAAGAAAAATATGTACGATATGGTAAAACAAAAGACACCAAAGTGTATAGAAATTAAAGGTAAACAAAGGGTTAAAAGACGATGCCAAAGTGACGGAAAGTGCAATTACTATACGTAAAAGTGAATAGATCTTTTTGTAATAACAATAAAGAAGTGTAATTTACATATAGTAAACATATAAAAATTAGCGATCGATTGAGCATCGAGTGGTGTGAAAGACTTCGTAATTCGCGAAGATAGGCGAAAATAGTGAATTGAACCAGAGTGGGGGAAAAGACGCTTCGATAAAATCTGACAAGTTGAAAATTGTTCAGACCTGAGCTTTTGCACGACCTGGCTATAAATACCATAAAATAAAGTTTCTTCTTCTCTATTCAACCGTTGCCACAGGAGGCTATGTCAGTCAGAGACGCTATTTTAAATCTACAGTGAGAGTCACAGGACAAACTGGAAGTCCAACCAGAGCAGCAGAGCACATACGAGGAGGTATATGGACACACCTGCAGCATATGATGTGAGGCGAGACCACTATTAAAAAGCACATGCAGTGGAATCCGGGAAGAAGACCCGAGGACGGAGGACACCGAGGACGGAGAACACGGAGGACGAGGACTGAGGACCAAAGGAGGACATACGGATGAGTAACCACGTCTAACGAGGTGATGAAAAACCATAGTACTTACAGACATTTGAAAGACACTAATTAAAGTTAGAATAAAAGACATTCAACCAGTTTATTAAAATAATTAAATTGTACATAAATGTAAAACAGAGTGAAATTTAAAATAATATCTCTTGTATAAAATTTAGTAATTGAGAGTAACGTAAATGATAAGAGAAATACTTGATTTTTAAATTAACGTAATTAATAAAGTCTTTGTTGATAAAGGAGAATGCATATGTAATAGAACGTTTTAAAGCCAATTAATATTAAAGAAATTGGAATACAAGTACATTCATTATTGAAGTAAATTAATCACCAATTGCAAAATATGACCACACAATGAGTAAGCCGAGAGCAAAAATATTTAATTAATTAAAATTAGATAATAAGATTTATATATAATCTGTTGTATGTAATTTGTTAGCTATAAGTCTTGTGCGAAAGAGTCGTACAAACGATTTAATAATGAGTACTATTTCAATATGCGAAATGAAAGATTTTGTTTAATAAAAAAATAAATAATGGAACAATTTTAAACTTATACAACGCATTATCTTCTTATTACGATTACACCCATAAAATTACATTAAATTTGTGTGTTGTTATGTTATATAATTTGGCGCTCCAAGAGCGTGGGGCTACCTAAATTACATTGAATTCAAATTTGTTTGTGTTGTTATAATATATTCTAATTACAATAGCCGGCAAACAGCATAGTTTTCATTGGATTCAAGGGAAACAATGTTTTGGTTTCATTTTTAAAATGTTTTCTATTTACAATTTTGACAGTAACTCACATTAAATCTGTGACGTTTTTGAGACTGAAATTCTACTAGTTACTACTTGATTATGAGCCTGTAGGTGGACTAGTGGCTAGCATGCGCTACTCATGTGCGAGTGGTGTTGGTTGGATTCCCAGTGGCAGCTCAGTACGGCGTGTACTCAGCGTTCCGAGGCAAGCTGATTAGCCGCCTGAGATAACAGCGGCACCTCCTGACTGTAAATACTGCAACTAGCGGCTGGCGACGCGTTGTACTATCCATTCAACCGTCTCACTAAACACTAACGCGGTGCGGTATGCCTTAGTCTTTTACGGACTGTAGAGCAGAGGTTGTTTTTACTACTTGATTATGTATAACAAAACGTGGAAACTGTTGTCAAACCATAAAGTGTTATACTGAACAGTAAACACTTCCTGAAACTATTTTTGGACCACTACCCACTGAGAGGATGTTTTAAAAATTTCGTTCAAAACATTCAACACTATCTACGTCTGCAGAAGACGGGACAATGTGTCACTTTTCTGAACTGGTTTAATTTATTTACATTATATTGTATCATGTCGTCTTCATTATTTTATGACTTTGTCAAATTTTAAATATATGTTAAAAACAGATTCTTGTATAACAAAATAAACAAGAAGCAACAAATTCTATGCCAAATAATTTTTTAGTTCTATTCACCTAGATCTATTCCCCTTCCCCCGCTAGGACCGGCCAGAAGACATAGTGGCTACCCTCATAATTTTGATATAATTATCAGTAATGTCATAGTCAAGAACAACAGAACTAATGGTGTGTGACAAGCAGTGGCGGCTAGCGGTTCTGACAGTTAGGGATTCAGTGTCTGAATGTTTCAACTAAGATAAGAGCAATTACCCTGTTCCAAATAACACACGGGGTGAGTCGCAACATGAAGAAATAACTGTTGACAACTTTAGGTTGGGGTAAAATTAGGTTGTGTTTATGCTAATTGTAAATTATTCTAAAAATATATAGTTAAAATAAAAGAATAGTCAGAGGTTTCTGTTTAATATTTAAATTATGAAGCGGTCTATCGAGTTCCTTAATTTTGCATTTAGCTCCAATAGAGAGAGAGAAAAATTGTTTTTAAAATAGATTGAACACTATTCATTTTATTAAATTAATTAAACTAACACAAAAATAAGAAATACCTGAGAAATAAGAAATACTAACACACGAAAAACGCCAGCAAGCACTTTGGAGGTTACACGTTTCCGTCAGCTTAAAGTTACTAGTTATAATTCTTTAATGACTACATTAAACACACTTTATTTTCAGGGTACAAAGACTTCAATACTTTATTTGATTTTAAGACTTCACTGCACACATTTGCATTGCATGCTAAATGAAACTGCGAAAGCTGACGCAAAACTAAATAAAAACGGACAAAATCATGTTGTAAAAATCGTAGTAACGGGAAATGGCGGTATTATGAAAAAGTTTCATTCCCGGTCTGGGCTCTTCGGCCCTCATCGGAACTATTCGTGTCTGTCGCTAACATTCGAGTTTAGCGACAGTTTAATGCAATTTTGCGTATAGTGAGTTCCCCCACCAAAGCCGTCTACACAGTCTAGGAAGTGCTGAAAGCTGCTTTGCACCTCAAGCAATAGTAACGAGCAATTCGCCTATTACACGAATCGGTTACTGTTCAGTCGACAAGATTAATTTCACAAATTTCGTTATTCATATACGAAACCATTCTCTCAACAATTCCTTAAACATATTTAAATTAGTTAGGGGGTTCACTGAACTATTGAAGCTTACGGACGGGCCGCCAATGGTTTCAAACGGTGTCAAAACGAAATACAGTAGAAATTCGGTAATTCTTCATTGTATATAATTCGTCACGTCAAAAAATTACGCGTGATACAGCTCAGCGGAGGTAAACATTGTGCACGAGTTGGAATTTTTTGAGTGTAAGCCTACAAGTTGAACACGTAAAAACAAATCATACCCGCAGTTAATCTAGCCTGACATTAGTGTCTGACATTAACACTAAATGTAGATAAATCAGGAGCAGGATACAAAATTGGGGATGACAATAAGATCATCTAATCAGTAAATAAAGAACACACTTTTAACAGCGAAGAAGATAATGACGACGAAGAAATATCCGTCGACGTCGACACAATTCGTAGCTAGGATGTCGGGAACATGGTAGGTAACTGTATTTTGTGGCACGAGAAACAAAACAAAACAAAACCGACCTCTCTAAGCTTATTGTTGTAGAACAAGTGCGTCATATGGTTGCATCCAAAGGAAGGGAAAATTTATGTCAGCATAAAATTACGCAATGTGTTATAATTAGAATTGTAAGATAGATGAGTAATATTTTATTCCTGGATTTTCTTGTCATTGGCGTGTCTGTTGTTATTAATTAACTATGTGTAGAACACTACTGACACTGAACAGAAATTATTAATGACAAAAATGATAACTTTTTACCTTTCGGCCTAAGCTAGCTTAACTGACACCACAAAAAATAAATAAATGTAGTGCGGTACCAGAAAAAAGCAACAATCACAAACATATTTCGGCGACCGAAAAATACATGTGTAAAATTTTCTGTTCAAAGCGAAAAGCAAGTCTGTCACAAAAAGGGAGACATGTATAGACCTGCTTAACTTCGAGTTGGTCTTTTTTACATGGTTTTTACAACAACAAAAACAAGTATTCCTTAAGTGTGCAGATTGTTTTTCATGTGTACCTTTGGTCGCCTGTTAACCTGATGTTAACTTTTGGCGTCACAGGCATAGATCAAACTTATTGCTAGAAACATTTTTCGTAAAAAAAGTATAAAAATGAAAACGATTACAATAGTCAAAAGTTTATTAAATAACATACACAAATACAATGTCATGATCCCCATTACCTATTTAAATTTGTATGAGATATTCACTACATACCAATCCCAACTATCGTGTAGTCGAAATATGAAAAATTAGTGTAGGTACGGTTATTGAGAGAAGTACCGATATCTCTCTGTAGTTGCTGTGGCTGACGTAACAAATTGCCATAAGTTTGCTGGGAGTATTGTAACCGCGGAGCAATTGGCAGCAACGTAATTTGTGAAGCATGTATTTCTTTAACGATAACTCGGCAATTTCTTTCAGTCATAAACAAAAGAAATTGTGCACTTAATTGGTTAGAGTTCAGCTTCATTAAACAAACAGAGATTAAAATACGATATGTTCTTGTTTTGACGTAAACTATGATTTATTCTCTTCTGTTCAGCGGTATTTCACCAACTAGTTTGAAAACAAAAATTAAGGTTACAAGACACGAATAATTTATATAAAACTTTCTCTTTATTCCTATTGAATTGAGAGGTGTTCATTTATTTACATTAAAACCCTTAGCATAATTGCACTTTTCTAGCTATTTCCTTTCATTTCTATTTTTTTTAAAGCAAAACTTCCCCCAAACCATACACCAGTCTAGTCATTGTGGGTCTATGAAAGGCACTAGTCATTAAAGTTATTAAAGGCAAATCGACCAAAAAAAACGCGTTTTTTTCTTTTTGTCTTTAACAAAAATTTAATATTTTCTGAGTAATTTGATACCAAATTTATGTAAATGCGCCTAAGAATAATGTTTTTATGATTTAAAATCAATTGAGATCTTATGGCATTTCTGTCAAAAGTGGTGATAATGTTCTCACTTTTGCCTTTAAAATGAAGACACTTAGTGCAAATATAGCCGTTTCATCCTAACTGATAAAACTCATTCACTTAACCACATGCTGCGAATGTCTGTAATGCATGTCATAAAGCTAATATTTCATAATCTGAGTCATCCTAATTTGTTTAAAAAATGTTTTTATTGTAGTACACAGAATACAAACGAGTCGCTGAACCATTTCACTTAGAATAGATTGCCAAAAAAATATTTTTCTCATTGAATACTTTGGGTTTGAGTGTACATGATGTTGTGTTGACCTCAAATGAAGGTAATATAAGCAAGTGTCAAGTCTTACAAAATTGGGGATCAAATATGGTTAAGTTAATGAAAAAAACTGACTTGCAACAAAACCTTGAGGTAGAGACAGCAGTACGTGAAATGATGAAAAAGGTTAGACAGTCAACTAGAAATGTAAGGAGAAAATTAGAGCACTAGGTGGACATAACTGAAGACTGAGTATGGAGCTAGATTATTTTAAATCGTGTAAAACAATAAAAGTCGGTTTTAAAAACTTTAAATACGTTTTTCTGAAACTCTATTTTCGTTTTAGATAAATAACCCATTATTTCTTAAACCAACTG
Organism: Magicicada septendecula; assembly: GCA_034769895.1. Lineage (NCBI taxonomy): Eukaryota > Metazoa > Arthropoda > Insecta > Hemiptera > Cicadidae > Magicicada > Magicicada septendecula. The sequence goes on along the minus strand of CM068372.1, from coordinate 71,036,409 downwards.
AACTACCAAGCTGAATTATTTTATGGCTGTTGGGTTAATAGAGATGTAACTATATTAATAAATCAATGCTGTTTCACTAAAAAATAAAAACATAAAAAAATAATTAGTATGTTTTTGTATGTACATTTTTACATCGAAACATACAAAAATTATAAAAAATCAGGAAATTTAGATATTCCTATATCTGTAGTAGTGTTTGTAGTGGATAAAATGCTTACCTGCGTGATAAAATTTCAGATTTATGTCTTTTATAGGTTGTGAGATAATGGGTCTCAAAATTGAAAAATTAAACACGGTAAGCATAGCCGGTAACGAGTGCCCTTAAATCTTTCAGTTCCACCTAGAAGAGGACGCACGTAGAAGAATGCCTAAGAGCCTCCGAAGATGCATAAATGTAGAATCTATGATCTGAGTGTGTGATGTAGACATTCTATTTCGTAACACATTGCTCAGCTGAAGAGCCAGAGAATTTGCCAACTGATAATTTAGCAGATAATTTCACATTTACTTCCTACACTTAATGGCCTGTCGCTTCACATTATACTCTTTTATTAGGCCATGGATTACTCAAAGCAGCAGTAACTGAATAACTCAATAAAAATGTAACTTATAGTTGAGTTGCCACTTCGGGCAACGCATTACGTTTTTAGCATAAATGCGTCAAAAGACCGTTGAATAAATGAAAACGTGTGAACACCGTTGATTGAGAATACAATAATTAAACGTTAACTCAAACTTCTATCCACACGGGTTGAAATCAAAATATATTTTACAGTGAATCGGCATTAGGCAGTGTGTCTCTGATAGTTCTCAAACAAGTTTTCAACACTGTCAATAATAATAACTAAAGACTAAAACATAAGTAGTTTTACGGCAGTAGAACTATCTCCTCTTTATGAATTTTATTATCTATTCATGCTGTCAAATATCTAACTCTATTAAATTAGAAAAGAGAAAATCTCAATTCTTTTACTGGGATATAAATTAACCATTTTATTACAATGAATTGGTGATTTCACATAGGTCATGTGTCCACAATTCTTACGAAATAGAGTTAATAATGTTTTTCCAATATTAAGACCCCGATACATTGTTTATGTTAGAAGAGGCATGAGTGTCGTGCATTGAACTGGCCCGTGTTGTAGTCATTTGTAACTGTGAGTATATGAAGGTCTCAAGCCATTGGCACCATGCCATTTGTGCACTCAACAGCTGATAAGTTGATCAGCTGATCCATTAAAAAAAATGGTAGATCGTATGTTGTATGTTTTAAAATGAAATCCCTAGGGATAAAATTCCACTCAGTGAGAAAGTGACTTTTCAGACCTTAGTGTACGTAATCTATATATATATATATAAAACTCAAAGTCTGAGGATTTATGGGTACTGAATACTAATCCACAGCGTTACACCGATTGCCACCAAATTTTGCACAGGTAACCTTTGACATAAGGCAAAAAACACTGTATAACTTGGAATTTAATATTTTGCCCTGTTCGCACGATTTAGGTATTTTTAATTATGCCTTTACGTTGAGGCGTATAAAGATGTCAACAAAACCATGGAGAATAGAATTAATTACCATTGTAACAAGTAAATAAACAAATGATATTTAGCGGCATCAGAACTGTACCTTTATCCGTTCCTGCAGTTTTTAATATTTTTACTATGCGATTGTATCGATATATTTTGTAATTTTGTATATAGATACGTCTATAAATTTTGTAATTATCTTAAACCATTATAAAATTTATGTTTATACGTATTTCTGATGATGCAATGAACAACTAATGAAATATATTAAATACTACTACTAAAAATGTCAAAACACCATGGAGACCAGAATTAATTACCATAGTAACAAGTAAATAAACAAAAGCTATTTAGAACTGTACCTTTATCCGTTTCTGCAGTACATTTTTGATGTTTTTAATATGCGATTGTATCGATATATTGCGATGTGGAAAAGAAGAATTGTAAATTGTCCTATTACTTAATGCAAAGCAAAAATACGTGTTGTTTTCATCTGTGTGGTTAGGTGACAACGGTTTTTGGTTTTTAGTTTACTGCTGAAATAAATAAAAGCCATTGTTGAGGAAAACAACGTTTAATGTGTTATACAATGCTTCTAACACAGCAAACCTTAAAATAAAGAATATAATGTTTATGATTTAACAGGTACGTTATAAATATCTCCAAAGGCTTTATAAACGGGTACTTTTAAATCTCCAATGGCTGTTGCACTATAACATAACATAATAATTTAGTACAAGTTAAAATAGTACAAGTATTGAAAACAGCTTTGGAGGGAATGAATACAATATTCTTATACGAGCTGACAGAACGCCATATAGACATAAACAATAAGAATTATATTAAAATACTTATTAAAAGTCAAATATTTTCCTGCGAAGGCGCGGGTAGCAGGTAGTGTTTACATATTCCAATGGAGATTTAGGAGCAGTTAAAGAACGTCCATTTATTGATGGTACAGCGGAACATACGTTTGTTCTTGTTTGTCCAAGAAACCGTTGGGTAACAGATCTACCAACTCTTGCATTAAAATACGAGAGAATGATCCCTTTTTCGGAAGACATAGTGAAAGACATTGAGAAGACCATGCAATACATAGAATCAAAACATTGACTTTTACTCTGAATTGACCCCATGGCCAACAGTGATGCACGTTGGTCGTTGGGACACAAGCAATGTTCTTACTAATATAATGACAACTAGTAGATGATGCAAATTCTAAGCATTTGATTATTGTTATTATTGCTTTTAGTATTAAAACATGTAAATAAAGATATTTATTACAAAAAGTTATATTTCGATTTTGTGTGTTAGTAAAAGCCCTGAGAGAAAACCGTTGATTTCACAAAGGGTAGAAGTCAGAATTTATTTTTGTTGTTGTTAAGAAACCAATTAATTAAACATTCAACAGTAAAACTACCGTATACTATTAAACACAATTTTTTTAATTAAAAAATATTATTACGTTTTTAACACAGTATAAAAGTTTATTTGTTGTTTTTAGTATTTTCTGAAAAATTTAGTTTTGGAGACTCATGCTCTTTCTAAAATCACCGATTCATAGATACTTAAAATTGTAAAACATTTAACCTGTAGAAGGATCTTTATTTTAAGGTATTCACAACATGTATTTCTTCTTCTTCTTCTTCTTCTTCTCTCACTTGAAACCGTTTGGTTTTTTGCGACTTGCTGATCGGCTCACAATTTTAATGTGAGTTACTGTTAAAATTGTAAATAGAAAATATTTTTAAAATGAAAACATTGTTTCCCATAAACCCAATAAAATGTATGCTGTTTGCCGACTTTGTAATGAGAATACGCGTATATATAATTTTTTTATTAAAACATAGGCTATTGTATTTATAAATTTAAAATAGGATTTAAAAGTTATGTTAGTTCTGGAAGCAAAACTTATGTATACGTCGTCCGTAGTTTAAATTATGAAATGAAATAGAAAAATCTTTTGTTTATGAATGTACACAATATGTATAACTTTATTGGTTTACATATTCCCTACTTACTGACACATTATCAAGCCAGGTAGTGTTTTATTTAATCATGATCTACGTATCGAGCAAATTGAATTACCCAGCTATGGAACAACGGTGAATCCGAGTTACTTGTATTCCGATGCAATTAAGTTACGATCAATAAACAAAAAGTTCTCATGTATAATAGGTGTAACTGTTTGTACAAATGTTGTGAGATCTTATTTTTGTCTCATATCGATGAAAAAACGAAATGTATTTGATTTGATTTAAAGAGTAAAAATCTTTCCCAGTTTCTATAAAATTTCAAACTGATCAATAAAATGTAGTAACAGGTTGCAGTTGTACTAAATTAGAACAGGTGCATCATCATAATCATCATCACCACTCTAAGGACTAGGCCTTAGACCTGTTCCGGAACCCATCTCCTCCTCGGTCTACCGACTGGTCTCTTCCCAGTAGGGTGATAACTCAAGGCAGCCACAAGTAGACGGACATCAGGCATCCGATTCAAGTGTGTGTTCACACCATCTCCTTCTGTGGTCTTCAGTCTTCTGGCTTAATGACACGATGTTTAAATCGCGTCTTACATCATCGTTCCTTCTCCGATCCAAGAGAGAACAACCTTTCTTCCCTCTTAGAAATTTCATTTCGGCTGCCTCAATCCTCTGCACGTCCATTTCTTGTACCAAGTGTCCATGTCTCACTAGCATATAGGAATTTGGGGACAGCCACAGTTTTATAAAATTTCATTCGGGTAGGCCTATTCTTCCGTGTTTTATTTTTTAGGTACCCATGAATCATTCCACAGATGCATATAAATTTTGTTAGTTTACTAATCAGTTCCACATGAGATATTACAACCCCGGTATTTAAAATGACTAACCTGATCCAAAATCTGATTATCCACGGCTATAATTCTTATTGATTTTAAGACTAGAATCCACGAACAGGTGGATACTTACAAACAGTGGATAGTCAAATACATTGAGAATATGTAGCTTTAGTTCATTAAAAATTAACACATGGAAGTCGTTGTTGAGGCGGGACTAATGTATCATATTAGAATCCTCTATTAATCCTAGAAAACCAGTATATTCCAAATCTGCTAAGAAAAAAACGTCAGTTATAACTTATTTCAGAAAATTAATGATTTACATTTAAGACGTTCTACATATACAAAGAACTTAAAGTATAGTAGGAGTCAAATATCACCCTCCTCCGCCCCTCACAATTTTGCTCAAAACGTTTTAATAGTGTTTGTCGATAACCGCGACATATGACTCCAGACTTTAATATCAGATATGAAAAAATATAGATCTTCTGTACGGATTTTAACGTATTGTTAAGACATTACAGGATAACGTATCGTTAAGATGTTACGTGTTTCTCGGCTATTCCAGCTGTTGCGTACGTATTGCTGCTACTGAGATGAAGGACAATTACGTGACGCTTGTCACGCGCCTGAGATTGATCCAGATATCACCAGTCCGCGCGCACTGTGTGCGAGGCCGCAGTCAATAACGTTCTTGTGTTTTCTAGTAGCGTTCTTGACGCGTAGTGTGGAATATTCTGGTATATCAGCGGGGTATAAATATAGGCAGTCAGCGGCGCTTAGTTCAGTTTTAGTGGCTATTTATTTGAGTACGGTTCGAAGTATTGTTGCGAAGTGTTATGGGTTTTATAATTGTGCGGGACAATTGTAATACATATGTGTTTTGTATTAGTTGACATTTTTATTGCGTGTGGACACCTTTTATTTGATTTGTTGTAAGAGACTATATTGTTGATTACAAACTGTTTAATTGTGATGATTAAAATTGTGATTAATGACTTTTATTTGGTGTCTTGTATTTTGTTTTCCACTGTACCATACGACGCTCAGTATATATTCGTACAATATTATTTTACTGTAGTGTTTTATGTGTCGTTATTAACGTAATTTCAGATAATTTATCTGTCGCTGTTATTGATAATTTAACTTGAATTTTTTTATGAGAGTACTTTGTTGATTACAAATTATTATTTGTGACTAATTAAAGCTGGTAATTAGTGACTCCACTGGTGTCTTTATTTTGTTTCCACTGTACAATACAACGATCCGCGATACCGTCGTAACAATAATGAGACTAAAGTTAAAGAACATTGTAGCACTGGGATATTATTTCTCTTGTCTGTGTTGAATTGGCATCGCATTTGGGCTGAAGCCTTGCAATATAGTTTAAGAGTACAGGCTAACCATATTTTGTTTAGACAAAAACGATATAGCGTTGCGATTATGTAACTTTCTACTACTATATAACTTTTTGAAAAAGTAGAAGTAACTTTCTTTTACGTCAAGAAAGCTGTAGTGCACAAACCTTACACAGTCTGATGTTTCTAAATATCATAATTAACATCGCAATTTCATAACATTTGTATTCCAGGAATAACACTAGAGCATTTAAAAAAGTAAAATTAAAAGATATTTTAATATTGTTACGATATCACAGAACAATCAACGTGTTTCTCGTACGATCCATTGTAATCTGTCTGAATGTTGTGGCGTACGTGATTTCAACATGCGCTTGCGAGACTTTTCTAGACGCCGCCAGCCTGGCTGACTGTGTCAAGGCCGCAATTAATTACGTCGTAGTGAAAAGATAACGAGTAGTTGTGGAATGTTCTGGTCGGTGAGTGTTGTATAAATACAAGGCGTCAGCGGCCTTATTTCAGTATATTGTAGGGCGATTACAAGTGATTACTCTGTGCGTTCAAGTGGTTATTGCGGCGAAGTGTTGTGTTCTATAATCGGGCGGTATAATTGTAATTCAATTGTGTTTTATATTAGTTGACATTTTATTGCGTGTGAACAATTTTTATTTGATCTGTTGTAAGAGACTGTTTTGTTAATTACGAACTGTTTAACTGTGATAATTAAAGCTGGTGATTAGTGACATAACTGGCGTCTTTTATTTTGTTTTCCACTGTACCATACGACGATAAGTAGACCGTCGTAAGAATATTTAATAAATGATATGGAATTGGAAAGTATGATATGGAAGTAAGAAAGTCAGCTGTTAGTATGTAGCCGAGGCAATGCAACATTTGACCTTGGAATGGTTTGCAATAAAACGAATTAATACGAAACGTTTTACAGTCTGCTGACTATAGAAATCGTTTGCAGAAGTATTAGTTGTCACCTTCTCTAGCTCTCAGCTACTGAAGTGTTACAAAACAGAATGTCTACACCAAATACTAGATTGAAGATTCTACATTTCTGGTCACATTTGGACGCTCTTAAGCATTAACCTACGTGTGTGCTCTTGTAGATAGATCTGGACTTATTTGGTGTCGTCTTGTATTTTGTTTTCCACTGTACCGTACGGCGATCAGTAGACCGTCGGAACAATATTGAGAGGTACTTTTTACCCGGGTATGGCAAGGAGATTGGCAATGTGTGAGGGTCATTCAATAGCTAAAGAGACTAGTAGCTGTAGCGGGGATAACGGTTTATTTAATCAGTATGACTATTTTCACTTTAAAACATAATCCGTCGTAGTAATAAACGTAAACACAAAAATTAGCGTTAGCATAAACGTGCTTATGTTCACAGTACAGTAGCGACAGGGTACAGGGTAGTGGCAGGGTGTGTAGTGTGTACAGTGGGTTTTAATATGTTTACGTTAAGTGGGAGGCGTGCCTTTCTGCAGTACGTTGCGTCCTTCGTCTCGGCGTAAATCCAGTCGAGATGATACGTTACTTTTGCATACCTACCGGGCGCGTTGAGTCGTCCGCACCCGTCGCCGTTCGAAACGATCCCTGTCACATAAAATATAATATGATATAAGCTCACTTACAATGTAAGTGAATAAGTTAGGTATACGAGGTCTGTAAATTAACTAATGAGACTAATCACGTAGCAGTAAATATGGCAACACTGTAAGGTTTCCATTATTGCAAATGATCAGATAAACAGTTGAATAATATTGAGTATTAATATATATTATCTATTCTTGCCACCAGAAACGTAAACAAGCTTTTCGTGAAGTGAGTTTTTGTTGTAGGTTATAAAAATACGTGAGATCTATTATGAGTAACGTTGTGCAACAGGTTTTGTTAAACTTGAACTTTTACAAATAATACTGAGACTTTTACAAATTTAGCAAAGGTGTATGGATATGAAGCTTTGCTAAGTGCACAGGCTTTCAGATGGTTTGCAGCATTTTCAGGTGGCCGGGAATCAATTAAGGATGCTAGGTTCTCTGGAAGACAGTCAAGTCAAGAACTGACGACAATGTTGACCGAATCAGGGACTTGGTGTGATGTGTCCGTCGATTAATCGTCAGAATCATCAAAGAACAATTAAATTTGAATCACACTGCAGTCTATCAAATTTTTGACAAACGAATTGACAATGAGAAAAATTTGTGCGAAATTGATCCAAAAATACCATACTCTTGAACAGAAAGACAACAGGATGGAAGTGTACCATGATCTTCTAAGACGAATTAAAAATGATCGTGATTTTCTAAATGATAGCAATTTGAGTACGATCCAGAAACAAAACGCCAGAGCACGAGTGGCACACACCAAACTCACCACGTCGCAAAAAAGCAAAAATGAGCAAATCCAAATCAAATCCATGTTCTTATGATTATTTTCTAAAACTTCCGGGCTGAAAGGCCGTGGTCGAGTGCTTGTTACTGAAGCACTCGACCACGGCCTTTCAGCCCGGAAGTTTTAGAAAATAATCATAATGACACCGGCCGTGAAAGCCTACGTACTAAAATCCATGTTCATTTGTTTCTTTGATAGTAATGGCATTATCCATAAGGAGTGATTGCCTACAGGACAGACTGTCAACCAACATGCTTACCGAGAAATTCTTGAAAGGCTGCGGAAAAGAGTTTCTCGCTTGAGACTAGCCATTGTGAACACCTGGATGCTGCACCATGACAATACACCTTGTCACACAGAACTCTCGATTAATGAGTTTATGGTAAAGAAAGATATTCCTGTTGTTCCTCAGCCCCCTTATTTATCTAATGTAGTGACTACGTTCTCTTTCCGATATTGAAAAAACGTTTCAAAGAATACAATTTTGGGACCATAGACAACATTAAAAATCGGTATGGAGAACTATACATGACTTCCATGTCCTAAAATTTATATTTAAAATCATTTCAATATTAATTAAATAAGTGGATGCTTGAGTTCTGAAGAAATTACGTATCAGCTAAAATGGTACCACCATGTCAGGTGGATTAAGACTAAAAACAATAAGGCAATAAGGCAAACAATTCTTCACCAAAAACAATATGCCTTGAGTCCTCTACAATTCAGGTCTGTATGCAAAAAAATATTTGATTCTGTTTGAATTTGCGGCTGTTATCGTTTGCCGTAGAAAAAATTCTACACACAGACACACAAACAGACACTTTTCGAAAAATGACATTTTTCATGTTTTGATGTTAGTACAATCAGAATCTGCCGTTATCTTGAACACGATTTTTTCGCCATGACCATACTTCAATTTCCTTATGGAACATGGAAGTAAAAATAATGTAACCGACCAGTTAAAGCAGATTCCAGTTCCAGCACTGCTATGAAGAGTGGAAAAACCGTCTAAAGCGCTGTGTGGCTTCCCAAGGGAACTATTTTGAATGTGATACAGTCTAGATATATTTTGATTGTAAATATAAGGTTTTACTGAGTTAGTCTCATTACTTAATTTTCAGACTTCGTACACATAAGTAAGATATTTTTACAAAGATAATAATTCAGTTGTTTGTTAAATCAAATAAATATATTGTTCAACCTATGATGATGCTTATGTAATCAGTGAAACCTGCGTAAGGTGAAAATAAATGTATTGTTACTTGCAGAAATAGTCAATATTGGAAGAACTATTTGTAATATTGAAAAATGCAAAAAAAAATATTTACGAGTTACTTACAAAACAACGATAAATAAGATAATATCAGTGACCTCACCTATTAGCACTCTGTGGCTGAGAGCATCAATGAACAGTGATCCGCCGCTGTCCCCCTGAAAATAAAAAGTTACTTTTTGTAGTTTTTTCAAAACTAAGTTATTACTGTACATCAACTTGTGAATACTTTCTCATGTTGATTACATACCGCTTAGTCTAAGGTTGATCTAACTTTTATAACTAGCATGCTCTCTAAGCTGCATAACTCGGGCATTGCTTTGAACAAACGATATTTATTATTATATAAGTTTTCATATTAAATCTGTTTATAATTGTGGTATAGATTACAACAATTCCGAATTTCACTTCTTTTTTTAGTTGTTCTCACTTTTATTTCATTCTAAAACTTGGATGGACTGATAGAATTTATACTCTGAAAACTAAAATATATTACCTAAAATGAATAAAATACGCCCCGAAGAAATAATGAATATAATTAAAACCAAACGCTTAATTTTAAATAATTAGTTTCTAAATATAAGTATATCACTACCGACTCGGACACAAAGTTATTTTATTGGAAAAAACGTAAATGTTTTATCTTATAGCCTAAACCAGTTTTCGCTTATTATAAGCTACGTCAGAGGCTGCCACTGGGAGCGCTGTCCACCTTGTTCTTGGCGAAGGCGTCCACTTTTTAAGGGTTGATGGTGTTGTGTGTGGGGTGTGATATGTTCAAATAATATGTGTGATTTGAAAAGTGTCTGTTCGTTTAGGTTGTCGTTTTCATATGTTTTTGTGTGTTTGTATATTTATAATTATAGTGTCTAGTTTACGGCCTTTTTTGTATACGTGTAGAATATCCATGTTGTATTCGATGTTTGTGTATGTGTGGTTTGCTTCAATGGGGTGGTTTGCAAAGGTGGATTCGGTAGTGGAGTGTAGTGCCTTTGTGTGTTCAATGTATATGGAGAATTTGTTTCTCTGTTTTTATGTAAATAAACGGTGAACATTTATTTTCAATAGAAACTACCATCTGCAGACTATTTCGAAGCATCTTAATTTGGAAGAACAAAACGGCTTCAGAAAGAGCAGATCTGTACAGAAATGCTGTTATTATTACACAGAATTTTTGAGTAGTATCGTGAGTTCAGTAAAGAAACGCATGTACCTTTGTTGACTTTGAGAAGGCCTTTGACAGAGTAAATAGTCATTTGCTGTGACAAGTAATAAAACGGGGATACCCACAATAACTTATAAGAAAAATACAAGGCCTGTGTAAAGGAACAAGATTAGCTTTTAAAAATAATTGTAGGATATCTGAACAAATATCTGTCAATCAAGGTTGTGCCGCTGTTTCGATGAAACTGGGCGTCGGTATAAAAATAGAAGGTTTTATATAATTGCGAAGTTATTATTATTTCATGTTTTCAGCTGCGGCGGGTTTCGGCGTTACTGCATTTCCACAGGGTGCCTGCGCCATCTGTTAATGAAACCGGGTCTCCGTACAAAAATATATTTATTAATAAGTGAGATTGGCGAAGTTGTTATTCAGCGTCGTTCTGAATTACCGTGCTTCGCCTTACTGCCCGCCTACGCTATCTGTCGGTGGAAGTGGCTAATTGCGTTGCCGATTCATGCTCCCGTTGGCAAGATTTTTCAGTCAGCAGCTATCATCTGTACTGTAAGCAGCTTCCTCCTCCGGCGACAGAGTTTGTTGAATTCACGTTTTTCTTTTCTATCATGCTTAAGTGAACGCTTACAGACCTCCGGTAAGTGAATTGAATATATTTATTATTCATTGATTGTAAAAGGTTCTATTGTAAGCAATAATTGTCTTAGAAGTGAACGGATATGTTTGAAGCATGCCGGCCTCATGTGTGTGAATGTAATGTATATTCCTTGCCATATATTTTGATTTATTTAAACTCTGAAACAGCATTATACATTGTAATTAGTAAATAGTTATTGCCCATCTCAAAAGTGGTGTAAAGTTTTGTAATTCTTGTGAGCTGTGAGTTAGCGATCGTGAAAGCACGTGGCCGTTATTAACAGAGAACATGTTGCAGTGTGTTGAACTTGCATACTCATGTCGGCGTGATTTAAAAAGTGAACCATTTTAAATTGTTTTAAGGTCTTGTGTGTGAGTTATTGGTTTGAAATACAAAAGAGAAAATGTTAAATCTAATTATAATGAACATAGTTGAATTGGTCAGGAGTGGCTGGTGTTTGATTCTGTCTATACACGCTTTGGCAGTGGTACATGTGTGATGTTTGGGTATAAGTGGTTTGTCACCAAATTAATTATTATTAATGCTTATAATAAATTAATAATAATGCATTAATAATGCATTAATAATTTTAAATTAATGGTTCCCGAGACAGACGAATATCTGATCATACCATGGCGGAATGTACAGCGTCCATTATGACCTGAACACTCTTAGACTCTCGTTCCTCGTCGGCCGTAGGAGAAACAACTGATAAGCATGCCACTGTAAAACCCCATCTGCAAGACCGTTTGACTCTGCAACAAGGCACAGATCACCTGGAAATCATCTGGACCAAATGAGGTGATATTAACCCAATTCTTACTTCCTTTTGGCCTCAACAGAAAACACCTTGTAGCGTGCGTTTAACAATCCACAAAACCTCAAGTTATACTTATTGTGACTCACTATGACTCACTACTGCTTTAAATCATTTTAGTTGTGCGCGTGTCCGGCTGGACATAATCTGTATGCACACTTTCTGGAACCTTGTGTTAGAGATCAGTTGTACGCCCGTTCGCTGGCATGTGTCCTGTGCTTTTTAATTTTTATGCTACTCCTTTCTGTTTATCTTGATACTGAATGGGGTTTGTAGAAGTTTGTGGGGAACCTGTATTTTAGTGAAGTAGGTGGGTGCAGTTTGTACATGCTGGGGCTGGACCGGCTGGTCCAGTTTCGATTATAATCTCTGGTCTTTCTGCTTATTTTGTATTTAATTAATTTCGTAAAAGGGTTGGGAGTTTTCATTATTCTGCAATCAGGTTGGGTTACCTTTTATATCACAGAATCAGGGATAGTCACCTGTTGGTGCCAATTTATGCATGCTACTGGACATGTCACCTTATGTCGGGTCTGGCTCTTGTCCAGCTTTCTACTACCCTGGCCGACTTTGGGGGGGTTTTTCCTAAATGTTCTTTTGTATGGTTGATTGTTTCTTTTGATTGCCGTTTGGTAAATGTCAGCGGCCGGGCCAATCCAGATTCTTTTCTTAAATTTATAAGTTGTAATTTGCATAAACCACACAGGCTGTTTACAGGCAATTTAAATTTTGTAATTTGTATTTTCGGGTTATTATGGGCCAAACCAGATTGTTTTCTTGAACTATATATATATATATATATATATATATATATATATATATTGTATTTTTGATAAAATTATACAGGATGTTTACAAGCATTTTAAATTTATATACGTTGCATTTTGGCAAAACTATACAGGCTGGTTACAGGCATTGTCAATTCATACATTGTTTGTTTTTATAAAATTATCGGGGTTGTTTACAGGCACTTGAAATTTCTAAATTGTGTGTGCTAAAAATATACAGGTTGTCCATAAGGCTTTTATGTTTATAATGTTGTTTGTGATTTACATGTTGGTGTGTGTTAAATTATGTTTGATCATTTAATGAAGTTTTACCTTGATATAATGAATATTCAGAAATTATACATATGTTATGAAATAAATAAGAGTAAATTTTTGAATCATGATAAATACTCGAGAAATAATTATGTAAAATTATGTAACCCATTATGAATTATTATGAATTAGGAAAGGGTATGAATTATGAAAATCAAGAAATAATAAAGGGTTGTTATTTTGTTTGTTAATAGAGAGTTTTAATTGCAAGTCCCGTCTCATTGGACCCAGTGCACTTTATGCTTCTTCTAGGCCTTCAGCCTAGTCTTAAATATCTAGTAGCCTTTAAAAAAAAATATTTTTATAAAACAAATTAAAAGAAGGTTACAAGGTGTTAGAGAAATGTTCAGTATACCACCTACTCTTTATAACATTTGTATTGACGATCTAGTAAGAAACTGAAAACATCTAGCAAACCCTGGTATTAAGATATCAGGAGTCAGATATTTGAATGTGCTATTGTTTGGTGATGACTTGCGTGTAATTCAAATACAGAATGTGTTTTACAAAATTGGTTCTTAAGCTTCATCAGATTTGCAAATTTTACGGTATGAAAATTTCTACTACAAAAGCAATGGTCCATATCTCACAGCCGTAAGTCACTACTGGTCTTATAAGGCTTTTATAGATTGTTACGACGGTCCAGTGATGGTCGTATGGTACAGTGGAAAACAAAATACAAGACACCAATTACGTCGCTAATTACTAGCTTTAATTATCACAATTAAACAGTTTGTTATTAACGAGACAGTCTCTTACAACAAATCAAATAAAATTGTACACACTCAATAAAAATATTAACTGATATAAACACAATAGTCTCGCACAATTATAAAGCACGTAATACTTTGCCACAATTCTTCAAACCGCACTGTGTAAATCGCCACTTAACGTACAGAGTATCGCCCGACAATAACTAACTAAAATACTATGAACCGCATTCCACTAAATCGCAACTCAAACTGAACTGAACGTCGGTCTCTGAGTACTTGTATTTATACCCCACTGAGGTGCTAGAATATTCGCTAACTGTGCGTCAAGAATGCTATTAGAAAACACCAGAACATAATTGGTTGCGGCCTTACACGCAGCAGACGCGGACCGGTGAGCCCGGAACAATCTCGCAACGCGTGTCGAGAATCACGTACGCACACATTATAGCCGGATTCCACTGGATAGTCTGAGAAACACGTGGATTGTTCTTGTAATGTCGTAAAATTATTTTCAATTCAGAATTATGACTTAAATTCCTAGAGCACAACTGTTTTTGTGTGCAAAATTCTCTCTGTTTTTCATTACTATTATTGATTTTATAGTTATTTTACCCAAAAGTTAAAACGTTACTTTACACAAATTAAATCAATTAAGGCAAACGTCCATTTTTATTTGTAGAGGAGAACAGGTCGTTTGAACACGTGAATACAACTGTTGTTACGAGAAACGGGGACTATGAAAGTCAGCTGCTAGTAGACGAAATCACGAATTTTATAAGATAACAGAGTTACCTAATAATTACTAAAGAGATTTCTTACTTGACAGGCGTCACGGTAGGCGGCGTATGCGCACAGCGTCTTGTCGGAATGCTCCGCGACTGAGGGGCTTGACTGAGCACACGCTTTGTCCGACAAAACTCTCAAATCCACTTCCCTGAGAAATCTGCTTTCCTGCGAAGTGCCTTCGGCAAGCTTTCCCCATCCGATAACTCTGGCTAGCTGTCCAGAAAAATCTTCACCTACAAAAGTCAGTAACTGTGCGAAAATTTTACAATAAAACCAGTAAAAATGATTTAATTTTACAGACACACATACACTCACACGAAACAAGATTTTCAGCGTTTTGGTCACAGGTGAACAACAACCTTTCGATAAATTACGCTCTAATAACTCTCTTAAAAATAATTATTGACAAGTTTATTTTAATCTCTTTTTTTTCAAACACAGTACGATAATTTTAAGTTTTCTGTTCTGCCAGCCTCTTTTACGATCGTTTTTTTTTCATTAGACAAACGCTTCACTGATTCACATATTTGTATTCACATTCAAGAAATACTCTTATTTACAGTTACATCTTCATGGATATTATGCGTGTGAATAATTATTAGACAGTATATTGTTAGTGGAATAATGGTAACTCAAACAGTAAGGAATCTGTACAATTTATGCTTAGAGAGTAATTCATTTCATGCAGTTAATAATTATTATTATATATTTTTATTATTATTGATTTTCTGTTAAGGCAATTTGGTATTACCATTTGGTATTACCATATAAATTCCTGTTTAATGCTATTGATTTCCTCCGTTAAGACAGTCCTTTTATTTTTTTGGCAGACTTTATTAACTTTAATTCTTAATTCTTCATATTCTTCCCTTCTCTGTTTAGTCGGTCTGCCGAGATATTGTTTATATGCATCATTTCGTTTTTTAATGCATTCCATGCATTCCTCATCGAAACAGAGATTCCTTCCTCTCTTTGATCTTTCTCCCAAAACTTCCTTGGGCGTTTCCATTATTTTGGTTTTTATTTTCTCCCAATTTTCCTCGATTCTATTTGCATCAGTATCTGTTATTTGTGGCTCCACACTATTTAATTTCTTAGCTATTTTCTTTCGGTATACTTCCTTTACCTCTGGATTCCGAAGCTGGTTTATGTCCAGGGGTATTGTTTTAGTATTTGAACGTCTTGGTGTTTCCTTTTTCCGCCGATCTAAAGATCGCTTTAAGTGGAAAATGATCTGTCCCAAAACACGCACACCGGAAGGATCTTACATTCATAATACTTGATGCACCTCTGTTCTCTATTAATAAATGATCTATTTGATTTATGATTCTCTGGTGAGGTGACTTCCAAGTTCCTTTATGTATGTTCTTGTGTGGGAAGAATGTAGAGCTTATTCGCATATTCTAGCTTCCTGCAAAGTCAATAAGCTGTAGGCCATTATCGTTGGATTCTTGATGCAAGCTATGATTCCCAATTGTTCCTTTGTATATTTCTTCCCTACCTACTTTCGCGTTAGCATCTCCAACTATAATCTTTATGCCATTTGACGGGAGCTTGTCATATTACTTGTTCCAGTTCGTGGTAGAATGAATCTTTCGTTTCATCAGCCTTCTCTTCCGTCGGTGCATAGTTGTTGATAATGGCTATATTAAAGAATAGTGTATTTGTAAATATAATCATATACGTTTAATTAAGAATCTAGTTACCTTTGTCAGGAAGACATAGTGGTGCGATCTTGTCGCTAAATTCTATCTCTCTGTTTAGCTTTAACAGAGCAATGTCGTTTAAAATTAGGAGTGAGTCGTCACTTGCATAGTAGTTTGGGTGAACGATAGTGTTAGATACTGTGTAACTAGGGCTCGCAGTGATGTAGTCCACTGTCTAAACATGTAAGTTTAATTCAGAATCTAGTTACCTTTGTTAGGAAGGCAAATTGGTGCGATTTCATCAGTAAATTCTATCTCTTTGTTCAGCTTTAACAGAGCAACGTCGTTTAAAACTTGGCCTATAATGTCATTTCTATAGTAGTTTGGGTGAACGATAGTTTTAGATACTGTGTAACTAGGGCTCGCAGTGATATAGTCCACTGTCTTCCTGTCGTGTATTCCGAGGAAGACGTCGACCCTCGATTATAGTATGAAAATATTTACTATTAATCGCATTACTGTCTGCACATAATTGTAACAATTTTCCACATTAATACTAACGAGCTCCAAAATACATTTGTTATAACTTAAAATCAATCAAATCAATTTTAATTTTTAAAGCTATTGTTAAAGTTTTTCTTATTTTCGTACATGATTCTTACATGCGGAGAAATAACACATGGAAGTGACCATATGTCCCTTCTTGTATTTTATATATATATATATTTTTTTTACATGCTTTTTTCATACATACTGCAATGGAACAAAACAGTCATACTATGTGTGAATATATGGGGACAGTTTTACAATAAGCCTTACTTGGTGTCTAGCCAATATCCCAATGTCAAACTCCTCTCCCCAAAATGTTAGCCCACCCCCATAACAACAGAAATCACCCTCAAAATTTGTAACGCCTCAGGAAGCCTAAAAATATGATTAAATTTCATGACTCCGTATGGAATGAAGAGAACCTTTTAATATTGATTAAAAGAATAACATTAATTTTTTTATTCCAATAATTGCTTAAATGGCTTTAATTTTTCAAAATTTGTGGAAAAAACGCCAAGATCACCGTTAACTGAGGGTTATTCCATACCCCGTATTGTTTCCTTCCTATCCACGAAATCAAATTTGCGGGGAATTTCGGAATTCCTGGGGGGGGGGGGGATTGAACCATGGGCTTTTGGGGGAGAGCACCTCTATAATAGTTCTAAATAGTGTTGCGTAGCATGTACATAGGCTGCGAAAGGCTGGCCAGAAAATTAGAAGCATTCAAGTGTCGTTGTGAAGCGACAGATTTGTGTGTGTGTGTGTGTGTGTGTGTGTGTGTGTGTGTGTGTGTGTGTGTGTGTGTGTGTGTGTGTGTGTGTGTGTGTGTGTGTGTGTGTGTGTGTGTGTGTGTGAGAGAGAGTGGGAGAGAGAGAGAGGGAGGGAGAGAGAGCGTGTGAGTGAGACGTTAATCTGTTACTGCGTACTTTCCTCTCTAGCCACTTTATACTACACTTTTAAGTGGGGGCAATTCTTTCGTTGGTTGCGCTTACGCTACAGTTGAACAACTATTGTTCAGGTTTTATAAGACACGAAAAGGTTGAACAAAACGTAATCGTACTTAGTTGCAACTTTAGTACTCACCCGTATACGCAGTGGGCTGCAGTCAGTACGTAATAGTTGTTGATGATACTGCCTCCACATACATAGGACGAATTCCCTTTATAGGGCTTTACGTAAACCATCCACGGGTAGTAGTGTGGCCAGGCCACGATTCCACCAACAACTCTAGTCGCAAGCTTGATTTCACCAGTTCCACCAATAATTCCTCCAAATTCCAATTCCTTATATTTCTGAGCGCCGCATTCTATAACAAAAACACGTTCAAGAGTTTTGCGTTTTATTTATACATGTCGCTCTGAGCTGTCGGTGCATAACAAGCTGTTGTTATACAAACAAGTCTTGAAACCAGTTTGGGTGTATGGTGCACAGCTTTGGGCTTGTACTAGGAAGTCTAACATTAAAAAAATTCAGACTTTTCAAAATAAGGTTCTTTGCAGTATTGTTGATGCACGTAAGAAATGATGAAACTATTGGGATCTGAAAATGCCTACGACTGCTGAAGCAACTCAACGGGTTGCAGATAAAGGCTTCATGAACGCGAAAACTTTGAAGTGCTACAACTGTTTGAAAATGTTGGACTCGTTCGACGATTGCAGAGACAGAAACCATTTGAACTATTGAACTAAATATTTATGTTGTAAGCAACTCTTTAAGTATTTCTTGCAGGTTTTAATTATCAACAGTTCTTCAGATATTAACTATTCCTGCTGCAAGTAAACTTATATTGTATTATAATGTATATTTATTCATTCATGTATTAACTTCTGATGATTCTGATTTATTCAGTAAAACGTGCGTAAGGTGATAATGCAATATAACTTTACTTGCAGGAATAATTAATATTTCAAGAACTGAACTAAATATGTATAGTAATTCTCAGCACATGAACAAAGTGTAACTGTATTGAGGAATGCTCCAGTGAGACCATATCCTACACAATGTTAAGTTACGTAGGCTATTAGAAGAAAATTGCTAGATAGTTTTGTGACGATTTAAAACAAATTTTAAATAGCACAAAACAAATAACAAATTAGTAATAACACATAATAAAATAATCCACCCCCCCCCCCGCTGTAGCAAATACCTGTACAAACAAGTGAAAAGCCAGTACGGGCACGCAAATTATACAGATGTTACGCTAATTAAAATAATCATTGTAACGATCTCTAAAAAACGTAATAGTTACAAATAAAATACTGACGAAAATAAAGAAGCCGTGGTATAATTAATAGTAGCTAATTAAAGGTAAAATAATAATAATAAAAAACGAACTACTTTTCTCTCGATGTGTAAACTACGCCAGATCCCTACTCACGGCCACAAAACCTACCCCTGTCGTCACTGAAGTGCGCCCAAGCCAACTGCTTTGCCATGCGTTGTCACACGAAATACGTGTTACATTACATAACTATGTATAAATAAATAGATTCTTCTTGGTAACAAGAGCAATAAGTAGAGGAGAGTGCAAATATGTAGTTAAAAGGTAAAGGAAGTTATGTAGTTAAAAAGTAAATATATAAACAGTGAAGCAATCACATCTCTTTAAGTAAGTGTTTAACAATTGAAGTATGTACAATACCGCATCAGAATGTAACATTAGTGCAGTTTAAACAAAATGTGAAAAGTGAAAACGACCGTCTGAAGGAAATCAACTACAACACTATGAGCA
This sequence comes from Magicicada septendecula, assembly GCA_034769895.1. Classification (NCBI taxonomy): domain Eukaryota; kingdom Metazoa; phylum Arthropoda; class Insecta; order Hemiptera; family Cicadidae; genus Magicicada; species Magicicada septendecula. The sequence goes on along the minus strand of CM068372.1, from coordinate 71,016,860 downwards.
TCACGTACCCAGAGACAGAGCATCATGACTAAACTACCTACATAGAGTCAACAGTTTAAATGGAGGACCACCAACTGCAGCTAAGAACATCCAGAAAACCCCACCGTAGAGGATCATGAAGAGGACCAGTCGTGGACATACCCAAAACCCAGGTGACACGGAAGCATAACTTCTGTGGTTATATTTCTTCTAACAACCCAGAGTAAAGACCGTATATTTCTCGTAAAGACTCATATAAATACTGTAAATTGTAACGTAGTAATATGGATAGTTACTGTAACTAAATAATAGTAACCTGAAGATGCTTACAGGTATAACTAAGTCAATAGTAAATTAAACTATTCTTCAAATATTTTACATAATGTCAAAATAATCTGGAATATCATAACAAATTAGAACCCGGATCCGTGGTATTTAATGTAATATACAGCTGTATGGTTTTGAGCTCATCATGATAATGTTTTAAAAAGAATGAAAGCATTTAGTAATGAATTTATTCATTAAGTAAGAATCATGAATGTTGGTATACAACCTGATATATCACAAACCTTATCTTGAAAGTTGTAATAAAGAGATGTCTTTGCTAAACCCAAGAGAGTGAGTAAATTTACGAAACCTCAGTCAAACTCCTAAACTTTACAGGTTCCCAATTTGTTGGTAAGTAATCAGTAAATATAATGGCAGCCGGTTTAATTGACAAAGGCCAATTAAACTGGTTCCCCGTGTTATAATGTCAAGAAGAAGAAACGTTATAGTTTTTAAACTAGTTGGAATGAAGTGACAAAAATTAGTTGTCAAAAATATGATAGGATGGGATAAACCCAAAACTGCTGCAATACTGTGGTACATTAATTAAGTTTGGACTGTTAAATTTGCTGGCTGTAGATTTGCTGGACCACGTGCATTATCCCGGACAAACAGAGAGTAGCCAAGATTATTTCTGTTTGTAAGAAAGGTGATAGAACTGCGCCTTAAAATTATATGGGTATAAGCTTTATAAATACAACTTACTAGATATATTTGAAAATTATTAATAAAAAATTACGTTTTGCCTCAGAAATTTATTTTCTGTTGAATAGGTAGGCTTTCAAAAGGGCTGTAATTGTATTGATGACGTTTTTCCTTATAATATCAAAGAAAGAAACTAATTTAAACTAGCTTTGCCTGCATTGGCTACGAGAAAGTGTTTGATAGAGTTAACAGATTCATTCCCTAAGACAATATTTCTATAACAAAAGGAATAAGGCAGGGGGATTCCCTAAATCTCCTAGTCTTTAATGTAGTTATGGATAAAATTATTAAAGCATAATAGAGAATACGGGATGGGTAGAAGTGTGTTTAATATTATGTTATGCAGACGACGTTATTCTATTAGCGGCAAATGAAAATGACATACAAAGACTTGCGTATAATTTTAACAAAGAATGCCAGAAATATAAAATGAAAACAGCGGAAGAAAAAACAAAATTATTTACAATTTCACTTGACCGATTAAAGTGTAAGCTTGTAATAAATGACAGAATAATTGATCGAGCAATGCACGTAGGCTACTCAGAAACAAGGCTTTTTAGTAACAATAGGGCAGATGAAGAAATAGAACATCAATTGATGAATGGAATAAGAATTGCTGGATGCATGAATAACCCTATATTGAATAATAGATATCTCACTCAAAAAGCAAAAACTAGGGTTTACAAAACCACAATATGTCCAGTGATATCCTATTCATCAGAGACCAACCCAGATACAACAACAACTCAAAGAAAACAACAAAATATACAAACTACTATATTACGGAGAATACTAGGAAAAATAAGGTACCATAAGTTGCCCAACAATAGTATAAGGGAAACGTATCTGTAATGTACCAGATATTAATTCTTGGATTGCGGAAAGAAGAAGGATATGGAATGAACACATATCAAGAATGGATAAAAAAGGTAAGGGATAGGGAACCAAACACGAAGAGGAGCATTGATCGGCCATGGAAGCGGTGGTGTGACAGCATGTAGGAAAGTTGTTACAGAACAGGACGGAGTTCTAACTAGGAAGTTAAAGAATAAGAAGAGAAGCTTCTGTAAGATGTAATGCACAAGAGGACTTATACTATACATCTTATTGAGGTTATAAGGACTTTATATTGTTACGCAATACGTACGCAACATTCTCGTGGTGGCTTTTCGACCAGGTGCGTGTTTCTATCAAGGCCACTCTCAAGTATTCTCCAGTGCCTTTGAGTGTCTGTTAAGGACGCATATTATGAAACATTAGTCTGGAACTCTGCAGGCTATAAATAGGGGACAGTTGGCGCTTGGGAGTCAGTTTTATATAGGCGAGTTGTCAAGTGATACAAGTGGTTGTGTGTTATAATTAGTGCGGAATTCCTTATAGTTGACATTAGTATTGCGTATGCAGGAGGCAGAGGAACGGAAGCGTCAAACAGAAGACATCAAAGCGTTAATACAGAAGCAACAGGAGATGCAAGAAAAAAACGCTGCAGAGTTGGGTATTTTAAGAGGTGAACTTTATAACCAAACTACCAGAATATCTGACCTAGACAAATCGATGTCCACAAAAATACCTGTCGTAGAAGAAGCCACGTCAAATAAAATACCTGAAATGGGAGAGACCGTGGCAATTGTAAAAGATTCTGTCACAACTATAAAAGAGTCAATTGCAAATATGAAAGAACATATTCAGAGTAAAGTAGAGCAGTTAATAAAAACACAGCCATGTGTAAGGATAGAATTACAGTACAAGACATGGAAAATAAGACAATAGAGAAAGTCACTTTGCCTGCAGTTGGGGAGTTCATGTCAATACCCCAGCATTTGATGGAATCGCTCACTGGGCGACGTATCTTCAGCAATTTTAAGCTGCTGCTACTGAAAATAATTGGACAGACAAAGAGAAGGCAGTTTCACTTGTTCTCGCTTTAAAAGGACCTGCAGCAGAGCTACTACAGAAAGTGTCACCAGACAGGCAGAACACCTATGCCAAATTGACAAAAGCTCTAGAATTACGGTGTGGTGATAAACATTTACAAGATGTGTACCGCACTCAGTTGAGAACAAAGCAACAACGTTCAGGGAAGAGTCTTTAAGAGTTTGAAACAAACATTGACAGACTAATCACATTGGCCTATCCTGCAGGAGCAGAAGATTTTCGAATGAGGTTTGCAGTGCAGATATTTCTTGGTGGCATCGGAGATTGTTACGAATTGCAAGTGTTACAAATGACAAGACACCGTGATAGCTCAGAAGCTCTTGTTCATGCTCTCGTGTTTGAAGCTGCCAAGTCAGCGTCCCGCTACATTAATAGGTTTATGTCATCATACTATAGCCAGAAGATCCCAGTATCACATTGCCGCTACGATGGGTACATAAAAACAATGCTGCCGGACAAACAATTCAAACGTTCAAGAGCACCACAACGATTTAAACGATGGTAAAAAGACAGAGGTCCAAAATATTTCAACTGTGCGAAACATAGTCATCTACAAGTACACTGTTGGAAGAATAAAATGCAGAGAGAAGAGAGTGAACGGACTAATTGGAGAATTAAAGCTCCGGATCAGCACACAGTTTCCACGCTACATAAGACAAGTGGAAACCTGATAGTTAATGGATTTGCGGAACGTAAACCAACATCATTTACAGTTGACACGGGTGCAACAGTGTCCATTGTGCGCCCTGACATAGTCAGCAACTGACAGCCTTAATTTAGATCTTGTACAATACAGACTGTGACTGGAAGCTGCGTCAAATTATTAGGTCAAGTAGACGGTACGTGTACGCCTGGGTCTCTTCGAGTTTAGCCACCAAATGTTCGTTGCAGACATTCTTGACTAAGTGATTCTTGTTACGGGCACTGTGAATATCTACGGATTCGATGTGGACTTAAGAGAGAGTGTCCTGAGTGTTGGCCAAAAGAAGATATAGATTTGCATGGCTAAAACGATAGGGTCAGTTTTATGTTGGCGAGTTGTCAAGTGATATCAAGTAGTTGTGTGTAATAATTAGTGGGAAAACCTTATAATTGACATTATTATTGCATGTGGACAAATTTAAGTTGAATTATTGTACGAGTAGATTGCTGATTGTGATTAATTAAAGCTGTTTATTAGTGACTTTAGTGGTGTCTGTATTTTGTTTTGCACTTTTAGAGGTCAGAAGCAGTGAGATGGCAGCTCCATCATCGACCTTTCCCTGCACAGCGCTCGTAACGCGGTCAGGGGAGATTTTACTTACTGGCACACTCAATAGAAACAGCCGGATGGAGTGCGTAACGGATCGTAAGGTCTACTGCCTGAAGAAGAAGAAGAAGAAGAAGAAGAAGAAGAAGAAGAAGAAGAAGAAGAAGAAGAAGAAGAAGATGATGAAGAATTATAGAGTAAAAATTACGATTGGATACAGGAATTAAATAAATAATAGAACACACATGTATACAATGTTGTTTACGGATGATCAGGTAATCATCCAAAACAATAAATAAAAGTTTTAGAAATTGATGTTTCAGTTACAAATTTGGTCGAATGACAATATGAAAATTTCTCTGCACAAGCTAAAAACTGTGGATTTTATGGGAAAATACCTCTTGCGGACAATATTTGTATTAGATAATACTTTATGGAGCAGGTGTTACATTTCCGCTATGCTGGTTGTGACATCACTTATAGCGTAGATTATGATGTTGATCATAAGTTAGTAAAATTTCAGTTAATGTGAGGAAAAGTTCGTTAAGCATAATTGAGGAAAAATGTAAAAGACTCGACCAAAATTTTATAAGGTAATAGCTTTGCCACTGTTGTTGTATGGTTCTGAAACTTGCGTTCTGCTGAAGAAACATCATCCGATGATACAGACATCGGAGATGAGGTTCTGGTGATTTGGTAACGGCTGCTCACAACGAGATAATTTACACTAAACACATTAGCAAAGAGAGTTTTTTAATATCCAGTATTGCATTACGAAAACAAAAAGAGATGGAGTGCTCATCTGAATAGGATGCCGTTTGGCATGTTGTCTAGGAAGACGTAGGAAGAGTTGGTGGAGTGGATGCATTTCTTACGGGACCTGAACTGATTTCCTGCTGGAAGAAGAAGAAGAAGAAGAAGAAGAAGAAGAAGAAGAAGAAGAAGAAGAAGAAGAAAAATTATGACGACGGCGACGATGATGATGATAAAGTATCACACGCTCTCTCTCTCTCTCTCTCTCTCTCTCTCTCTCTCTCTCTCTCTCTCTCTCTCTCTCTCTCTCTCTCTCTCACACACACACACACACACACACACACAAATAGGTTGACGTGCTACGTAGCTTGGAAACCCAGGTGATGTTACGATGATCATTATAAAATCGTGTGCATTAAAATGGTGTAACTGCTCAAATGTGTGGCGTATGGAAACGGTGCATGTTAGGGATATTACAGTTTGTCTGTTGGTAAGCCTACTAGCAGTACTGTTGTAGCTGTTGCTTAGAACAATTATTGTCACTTACTTACAAGAGAACCGTTTGTTCAGGTGGCCTCGAGCCTACTTCCGGCGTACTTACCGCACTCCTGAAAAAAGACAATGTTCTGAATAATTCACATGTTTTTGTAAAATTTAATTATCTATATTATATATATATATATGCCTAATTATTATCTCCTATGCGATAGATATTACTTAATTTATGTTGTCTTTATGTCTGACCTAAAACAATCCGACCGTTTGGAATATTATGGAACCGGTTGTGCAAATGCATTGTAACTCGGTGGCCAATCAGTCGGGATCGTGGCTACAAATTGTGGGGTCTGGCCGACAAAAGGAGGTATATTTCAAATTTTGATGTTTATCCAGGGAACATTGGAAAACGAACTGAAGAGTTTGCTACCTACGGCTTAGGTGAGAGGGCAGTACTAGTGTTGACAAAGCCTTATTGGGGAACATGGCTGAAAGTATGCCTTGATAATTATTATACATCAATAAAGTAGATGGAAAAAGTGAAAACTGAAACAAATATTAGCGTGCGATACTATAAGAAAGGAGAGGAGGGTACTAACTTCCCTTGTTAGTGACAAAGAAATATCAAGAAGGGACTATGATTACTGGTTTTCAGATTTAGATATTGGTATATTCAAATGTAAGGACAATCGATCTAAATTCTTGAATTTATTACCCAGATTCATAAGAAAATGTATATATTTATATTTAATTTATGATTATGTCTTTGTGAATTATATGTTATGGTATATTATAAAGTGATATTAATATTAATTTCAAGTTATAATTATTGCATTTCACAATATAATTTCCAAAATTCCTGTTCCAAATGAACATTATTGGAATATTTCCGTAATTAATTTTCGGTCAGACCTCGTATAAATTAACAACATTTTTGAAAAGGAATTTGTATATTTCTTTAAATTGTGCGAAACAGCATTTTTACGTTTACATTCTACAAAACCGGAAGTATATAATTGAACATGTGAAATATTAACTCATTGTTCTGCCCTGTGATAATTTTAAATCTAAACGGAATGAATTAATCTTAATAAGCCTAATAAGTCATACAGTAAATAATATATATATTCAGAGAAAAGGTACAGGGAATAATGCTAAAAAAATGTGCTATGAAATGGTAGTACAGAAAGCGGAAGAACGTTGGTTAAAGTTGAGAAAAGATGAAAGACATCTCTGTGTTAAGGAACACTGACGCGTAAGCAATGAGAGAGATTGATTGAGGAAAAGTACGCTAGGATACTGATTGATTGAGGAAAGGTAACCTAGGGTACGGATTGATCGAGGAAAGGTACGCTAGGATAGAGGTTGATTGAGGAAAGGTACGCTAGGGTACAGATTTATTGAGGAAACCTACGCTAGGGTACAGATTGATTGAGGAAAAAATTATTCTAGAGTCCAGATTGATTGCGAAAGGTACACTAGGGTACAAATTGAATGAGGAAAGGTACGCTATGGTACAAATTGACTGAGGAAAAGTATTTTAGGGTACAGATTTATTGGGGAAAGGTAAGCTAGGGTACAGATAGATTTACTTTCAGACGGGCACTCAACTGTAAGCGAAGTTTTAAAACATTCGTACAAAACATTTACCAATATCAACATCTGCAAAAAAGGGGTAATTGTGCGAGTTTAATTGGTATTGTTTATTTGGTTACATTGCATGCAAGCTGTGATCTTCTATGTTTCACGACTTTGTTAAATTTTAGATGTCTTTCTCATGTAACCCTTATTTTCCCATACCTAACAGGACCATTTTGTCTATAACAAAATAAACAGAAAACACAGAGTTCTTTTTTTTGGTAGTATTAATCATAAAGGTCGAAAACCCTCTCGTCACTACACAGAATCCGCCAGAACCTACCCAAAAAGAAATCCTGGCTGCCCTTGTGACCAGTATTTAATATTGTTAATATTATTATTATTTCATAATTATAATATACATATCGGGAAAAATGAAACAAAATGCCGGATAAAGAGAGTGGAGTAGACAAGACAGACAATTCGGAGAGAGAGATACCTAAAATACAATTTCGTTGGACACATAGCATTGTGGTCTAAAGACACCTGGCGTAGCGCTAGCACGCTGAAACAAGACTCTGAGTAAAGTGGCAGGAGATGCTACGGCACGGTGTATCACAGTAAGGAGAATGCCAAAACCAAGGGCTAAATAATATGAATGATTTTATATAAAATATTTTGCTCTGGAATCATCAAATTCAAGCTTTGTTTTGGCCACTAATTTTCTTCACAAATTTGACAACCCTGTTTGTCTGTTAAGACGTGGAAGCTATGAAAGAATCAAGGTTAACTTATCAACGAAACGGTATATTGATACGGGAAAAGTAGAAACTACTGTGTGGTTCTGAAACTTGGGTCATCAATAAAAAAGATGAACAAAAGGTACAAACAGCAGAAATGATATTTCTGAGATCAGTTTAAAGGTGTAATATACGAGATGATATAAGAAATGAAGAAATAAAAAGTGATTCAGATATTTTTTCATTTAATTAAAAGGATTAAAGAATACAAAAGAAAAAGATTTCAACACATAAATAAAATGGAAGAATGTGGAATACCGAAGATGGCAAAAGATTACAACACTAGGGGCAGACGAAAAGTTGGTAGACCTAAAAAAATGTGGACTGTGGAATAGGAACAGGCCACCAAAGCCTAAAACCGTTAAGATGATGATGATGATGATGATGATGATGAGTAAGTGGACAGTTTGCCGAGGATTATAATCTTTTCCGACGGAAAGGTTTGGAAGCTACAAAAACAGACCAGTATTGAGACCAGTTCTCAATACCAACCATATCAGATCTGCAGAAGGAGCTTAACTAAAAGCTACGGTATCGGTCTGTACCTGTAACTTTACTTTTAAAAAAATAGTCAGTGAGTCTTAAAAACTCTCTGCTTTTAAAAGTAAAATTTCTAAAACTTTGGTTCACCAAGTTCTTTTTTTTTTAAATCCTCTGCTCTCCCCACTTTTGATTATTTAGCCCTTGCTTTATATACTGACGCAGTATACTGACCTTGGGTTTTGTGTAGCCGACATAATACGCGTCGCTAGGGCAGACAGTCGCCGCAGCCCAGATGAGAGTCACCGTCAGACACAGCACTGCTGTAAGGGTCATACTGACTAAACAGCGCAAGAGGACTGTACACTGTTTGTGCGGGAATATATACACGTCCGTTGAGTACTACACATAGAAACGAAATGAAGCGTAGAAATCTGTAAGATTTAATCTTCCAAAGACAGTACACGATACGGTGCTCTAAGAATAAGTTTAATTTTATTTTTTTACAGTAACCTAATGTCCTATTGTTTGGGTTATGTTACACTGTATTATTAACGCGCAAAACGGATGAGTTGAAACCGGTAATTACCTACTTCGGTTTAGAATTGTCGCTGCTGTTAACTTACGGAATACAGTATATTCAGTTTTACCTGTGCAATAATCATATCAGAGTAATGTGCAGTTTTTGTCTATGTAATACCTATATAAGTCTCCAAACGTGCAAAGAGAATTTGATGAAAAAAGATTCTGTAATTGAACAAAATTATAAAAACGCCTTAAGTCTAAAAATTAAAATTTGTAATTTATAAATATTTATTCATATTAATTATATTATTATTAATAATAAATTGAACGTTTCTTACAAGAATATATTTTGTATTTTTTGAATACTTTATAGTGTTTCGATAGTTTAAACAATCATCGTAATAAACGACCACTATACTGATGATGACAGTTTAAACTATCGAAACACTGTAAAGTATTCAAAAAATACAAACTATATACTTCTAAGGAAAGTTTTATTTATTATTATTAATAATAATACAAAATATATACAGAATAATGTGAGCAAGTATGGATATATAATTATTATATTACTAATTAACTGTAAAATTATAGTTTATTGTCATTTAAACATTATATTAATTACCGCAAAAACAACGACAACAACAATAATAATAATAATGATAATGAATTATCTAATAATTATATCATTATAATTATATAAAATTATTGTCAGTACTCATTATAAAATATTATTATTATAAACTGTAATTATATAATTATTATTTAATTGTTAGTGAATAAATAATAAGTATTAGTATTAATGTCAATATAAAAATTATTAATATTCATTGAATATAGAAGATGTGTTTTCCTTCATTCTTCCGTCTTCATTCATTTTTAGTCAAACTAAAAATTGTTGGTAAGTCATTTACAGTTTTATTGAATTTATTTATAAAAAGAAAGTCTATTAAAATAATGTTTGTTTCATCTAAATCGGGTTAGCTACTATGATTGAAGAACTGAATAAATCTATTGGGCAGACGACGAAAATAAGTTTAAACTACCAATACTTTCGAAACCACTCAATCAATTTTAATGGACAAGCATTAAATTGTCACTTCTTAATTTAGACTCGCCTTTAGGGTACTAAAATTAGTGTTACATACTTTTACTGTGCTGTTTTATGTATCGTTTTTAACGTAGTTTCAGATAATTAATCTGTCGCTGTTGTTTATTAATAGTTCCACTTTTACAGCAACATACGAGGTCTTTTGTGCAGTCCTGGGGTTTATTTTTGTTTTAGTAATTGTGACGTTTAAAATGATTAAAAACAACATAACATAAAAAGTTATGAGTATTCCATAAATTAAAAAATAAACATTTGGAATAACTATCTGCGTAAATGGAAGAAATATTGTAAATGCGTTATTGCTACGAAAAATTATGTAGCGCTTCGAAAAGTTGGCAGGTACAGTTACGTAAAAGTCCTACACCTTTGTCGGCTAGCGGAGCAGCTGTAACGTCTCGGCCAACGACGTGACGTCAAATGGCCTCTAGACTGTTCGAGGTCATGTAACTAACCAACAGCGGCCGATTTAGAAGTGAGATGCACTTGGCGATATTGTAGCGTGCGGTTCAAGTGATTGTTGCGGATTAATCGAGAGTATGCTAGTTATTGTGTTGTAAGTTGTGGGGAGCTCTAATAGTTGACATTATTATTGTGTCCGGACAAATTTAATTTGAATTGTTGTATGGGAGTACCTTGTTAATTACAAATTGTTATTTGTGACTAATTAAAACTGGTAATGAGTGTCTTCGTTGGTGTCTTTATTTCGTTTCCACTGTTCAATACAACGATCCGTGAGACCGTCGTAACAATATTGAGACAAAGTTGATAATCATTGTAGGACTGGGATATTTCTCTTGTCTGTGTTGAATGGGCTCCTGTATTGATCATCGTATTTGGGTCCAAAACATGCAATATAATATATTATATTAAGAGTACATGCTAACCATACTTCGTTCAGACAGAAACGGAACGGCATTGCAGTTATGTAAGTTTCTGCATTGTTGAAAATGTAGGACGACAAGAAGGCTGTGGTTCACAAACCTTAAACAGTCTGATGTTTCTAAATATCTTAATTAACACCACAATTTCATCTACCCTATTTTATATTCCAGGAATAAACCTAAAGCCTTTAAAATAATGTAAAATTTAAAGATCTTTTCACATCTAAAAAGAATATGGAATATAAAGGATTCAATAAGAAAGCCTTCTGTGAGTATGTAGCGGAGGCAATGAAACATTTTACCTTGGTATGGTTTGTAATAAAACAAATTGACATGAAACGTTTTATAGTCTCTTCTACATAGTGTGTAGATAAGAGTTAAAAAAAGGTTTTGGTGCTCTCCCACAGGAGATTGTTCCCGTCCATTCTCAAAGGGGGGAAAGTAATAAATACAAATAATTGCCAAAATCGATAGATTATGGAATTATTAAAAAAAAAAAAAAAAAGGTATGGAAACCAATGGTTTTCGAGTTGGATATTTTCAGCCACCCCCCTATCTCGTAACAGTCTTTCAGTCTTTGTTAAACAACTCGCAAAATTTGGATCTGTTAAAAAAATTATTATTATTATTATTATTATTATTATTACCGGGGTTCCTACAGTCTATGCCGCATCCTGCATTTCGATCGCCATTTCTCCTTATCTTTCCAGTCATCGTCTTCAATAGCTCGATCTCTCATGCTTTTCCTAATTCCTGTTCTCCATTTTATTGTCAGTCTTCTTTTTCTTCTACTGTTTTGTGGTGTGTAAGTCAATGCTTTCTTTGGTCATCGCTTCTCCTCCATCCTCATTACGTGACCATACCATAGCAACTGTCCTTATTCTATTCTTTCTGCTGTTGTAAATATGCGCCCTGTTTTCCTTCTTATATCTTCGTTTCTAACATGTTGCATTCTAGAAATATTACACCATCTTCGTCCGTTTCCACAGTTTCTATATTTTTTTCTCTTTATCTGAAAATTGGCAGCATTTGCAGCCATAAGTTAAAATGGGCTCCACAATCGTTGTGAATGTTGTCAGTTTAGTTTGAAGTTTCATTTTGTTCGACCAAAGTAACATGTTTAGCAAACGAATAGACTTTTTTCCCTGTTGTATACTATTTTTGATGTCATTCTTTGTTGTTCGGTCTTCTGAAATAATGTTTCACAAATATTTGAATTCGCTACACTTTCCGATTCTATGGATTTGCAGATCTCCTTCTTCTTGCACATCTCCTATTTTCAGATATTCTGTTTTAGTAGTGTTTATGTTTAAACCCCATTTCTCGTACTCTTCTTTCAATTTTCCAAGCATATAGTCTGTGTCGGAAAAATAATACGAATTCAAAATAAACCTCATTGTACTTGAAATAAGTTAAGAGCTTTTGAATTGCTGTAGATTCAATGCTTTTGGAGACATGATTGTTAAAAAATGGTTCTTCAAAAAAAAAAAAATTGATTATCGCTTAGAAACTGTGGCTTTGGGGAAAAGTACACTATCAGCTAAATTGAAGCCCATCAAATGACCTTTTAAATTGCTTTTACTATATCACATCATCAGGATAAACATCAACTTTATGGTCAAAAAGTTGTTTCGATTTTTATTTTTCTCGAATACGTTAGGAAATATTTCTGCTACTCTATTTTGTAAGAATTGTAGGACACATGCCCACTGTAAAATCGCCAATTCATTTTAATGAAATGGTTAAGTAATATCCCAGTCAAAGATATGTGACTCTTCCCTTTTGTAATTTATTAAAATTAAATATTTGACAGTATGAATTTAATGGATAAAATTTATAACTAGGATTTAGTCCTACTGATTTAAAACTAATTTTGTTTTAGTCTTTAGTTATTATTAATGATAGTTTTGAACACTTGATTGGAAAGTATCACAGACACTGCCTACTGCCGATTCACTGTACAATATATTTTGATTTCATTTAGTATCTATAGAAGTTTGAGTTAACGTTTAATTATTGTATTCTCAATCAACGGTGTTCACACGCTTTCATTTATTCAACGGTCTTTTGAAGGATTTGTGCTAAAAACGTAATGCGTTGCCCGAAGTGGCAACTCAACTCCAAGTTACATTTTTATTGAGTTATTCAGTTACTGCTGCTTTGAGTAATGCACGACCTAAGAGAAAGAGAATAATGTGAAGCGACAGGCCGTTAAGGGTAAGATATAAATATGACATTGTCTGCTAAATTCTCAGTTCTCAAATCCTCTGCCTCTTCAGCTGAGCAAAGTGTTACAAAATAGAATGTTTATATCACATACTCAGATCATAGATTCTACATTTATCCATCTTCGGAGGCTCTTAGGCATTCTTCTACGTGCACGCTTTTCTAGGTGGAACTGGAAGATTTAAAGGCACTCGTTACCGGCTATGCTTAAATTTCATTAACTTTAAGACCCATTATCTCACACCCTATAAAAGACAGAAGTATGAAATTTTAGCACGCAGGTAAGCATTTTATACACTACAAATTTTTAATAATTTTTTATGTTTTGATTTTAAAATGTTCATAAAAACGCATACTAATTATTTTTTTATGTTCTTATTTTTCAGTAAAACTGCGTATACCTATTAATGTAGTTATATTTCTATTAACCCAATAGCCATAAAATAATTCAGCTTGATAGTTCAGTTGGTTTATGAAATAATGGGTTATTTATCTAAAAATATAGAGTTTCAGAAAAACGTATTTAAAGTTTCTAAAACCGACTTTTCTTGGTTTACATGATTTAAAATAATCCAGAAACACACAAAATCACACCATTACACCCAAAACCAATGTATCCAGTCAGACAAATATTATATTGGCAATCTGTTCTAAATCAAATGATTCAGCGACTCGTTTATATTCTGTGTACTACAATAAAAACATTTTTTAAACAAATTAGGATGACTCAGGTTATGAAATATTTGCTTTGTGACAGGCATTACAGACATTGTCAGTATACGGTTAAGTAAATAAGTTTTATCAGTTAGGATGGAACGGCTATATTTGCAACAAGTGTCTTCATTTTTAGGGTAAAAGTGACAACATTATCACAACTTTTGACAAAATACCATAAGATCTCAATTTCTTTAAATCATAAAAAATTATCATGAGGCGCATTTACATAAAGTTGGTATCAAATTACTCAGAAAATATTAAAGATTTTTTAAAGACACAAAAACAAAACGCTATTTTTTGGTTGTGCGCCTAAATTATTATTAGGCGCATTTACATAAATTTGGTATTAAATTACTCAGAAAATATTAAATATTTTTTAAAGACAAAAAACCAAAACGCGATTTTTTGGTTGATATGCCGTTATACGATTGCCTTTAATAGACCCACAATGACTAGATTGGTTTATGATATGGGTGACGTTTTCGTTTGAAAAAAAAGGGAAATGAAAGGAAATAGCTAGAAAAGTAAAATTATGTGTTTTAATTCAAATAAATGAACAATTCTGAATTCGTTAGAAGTAAAGAGAAAGGTTTATACAAATTATAAGTGTCTTGTAAACTTAATTTTTGTTTTCAGCCTAATTCGTGTGATACCGCTGAACAGAAGAGCAGAAATAATAGTTTAGCCCAAAACAAGAACAGATCGTACTTTAATCTCTGTTTGTTTAATGAAGCTGAACTCTAACCAATTAAGTGTACAATTGCCTTTGTTTAGGACTGAAAGAAATTGCCGAGTTATCGTTTAAGAAATACATGCTTCACAAATTACGTTGCTGGCAATTGCACCGCGGTTACAATACTCCCCGAAAACGTATAGCAATTTGTTACGTCAGCCACAGCAACTACAGAGAGATGTCGGTACTGTCTCAATAACCGTACCTACACTGATTTTTCACATTTCGACTATACGATAGTTGGGATTGTTATGTAGTGAATATCGGATAAAATTTAAACAGGTTATGGAAATCATGAAAATGTATTTGTGTATGTTATATAATAAACTGTTGATTATTGTAATCGTTTTAATTTATAATTTTTTTTTACAAAAAATATTTCTAGCAATAATATAAGTTTAATCTACGCCTGTGACATCAAAAGTTGACATCAGATTAACAGGCTACCAAAAGTACACATTAAAACCAATGAGCCGGCTTAACAAATGTTTGTTTTTTGTGTGTGAAAACCGCGTAAAAATTACCAAATCGAAGTAAGGCAGGTTACTATACATGTGTTCCCTTTTGTGACAGACTGGCTTTTCGCTTTGAACAGTAAATTTTACACATGTACTTTTTGTTCGCCAAAATTTATTTGTGATTTTTGCTTTCCTCTGGTACCGTTGTCCATATTTACTTATTTTTTTTCTGTTTATGTATACCGTGTATACAGTTACAATACAGTCTACAAAGACATAATATATTCCTTTTTAATCGCAACAAGTTTGCAAAAAACATAATGTTTTTGTTTGCAAGGTCTGTGCAATGTTTGCAAGCAATGTCTCACGTTCGTTAGGTGAGGTTAAAATATAATCCCATATTAAAAGTACACCAATTATGAACATTTTTCGTGTAGGTCCGGCATATTTACGAGAATGAATGAAAAAGAAGAAAACGCTTGAGTGTCACAACAATGCTTACTTCAGTTTTGCTTTTACTTGTTTTTTTTTTATGCGTGCTGAGATTGTCACACAAAGTGTCAGCCTGTTACTATCATTGTGTTTATTTATTAAGTCTTATGTTTTGTCAACCATGAGTTTTGTTTACTTTAAACAATAAACCAAAATACCGAAGCATTCTTACTTAACCTCATGCATTATCACTTTGCGTATTTTCACGTGACGTACAGCAGTAGGATCATTTATAATTCGTAATTCTAATTCTTTACATCGTGATATATCGATACTACCGCTTACTGAAAATATCGAAATTGTAGTGTAGGTACGGTTTTTGAGAAAGTGCCAACATTCATATCTCAATGCGTCGCAGTAGCGTTCTCATTTGCTACCTCATCGTTTACAACAAATAATCTATTGTTCAACGATAACTGTCGAGGCAGAAATGTAACAAATGTGCGTTGTATTGCACGCAGTAAGCAAAATCTTCAAATAATTATTTAAAAACTAGTCGTGTTTACATCTTTAACAATTTCTTTTCTTATTCTTCTCCTACGTGGACTAAACAGGTTTCTGGGGAACCATAAAAATTACAATTACATGCAAGTATTTAAGAATAAATATGTTGAGAATTATGTGTAATTTAGGCAGAAATATGAATATTAAAAACCTCTTTTATCTATTCTTACATAGACTTTTTCCTTGATAAACTTGAAAATGTGAGTAAAGGGCAAAGAAAGAGGTTTCACAATGACCCAACGTATGTGGAGAAAAAATACCAAGGAAAGTGGAATATAAGTTGAAGACAGACTGCTGCTTCATGTTGAAACGTTATTGTTAAACCGCAGAAAGTGTTCGAAATCCAAGAAAGAGAAGTTCCAACCCGCCAGAGAAAAAGTTAAAAGAAAACATGCAGGAAAAAAATTTTGAAAGTGCTTATATCTTCACAATGTCTTATTAATGTTTTTGATTTCATTGAAATATTGTAATAAAATAATAAAAATGATTGTGTGTGTTCTTAATTGGTGTGGCTCTCGACGTCTTACTGGCCTGAAACACTTCCTTAAGTTTCCGAGCTGGTCGAGTCTCAATGGTAGCAAGACCGGTCGAGTAGCGTAATGATGATGAAGAAATATATGTTCAGCTTCACCAAAAGTTTCAAAACAAAAATTGTTGTTTTGAAGAAAATTTAAAAAAATTATGTTTTAAAAAAAATAATTAAAAAAATTTTCTTTTTATTAATTAATTAATTATAATCAATTAATTAATATAGGGCTGTGAAGTTTTAAAAAGTGGAATGCTCTTCTGAAAAATTTTATTGAAGTTTTGGTATATTTTAAATAAACTATCAACACTCATAAGATTGTCTTCAAACCAATCGATACTTGTTTACCTTTTTATTTTTTTAGGTTATCTTCACTTATAGGTGGTAAAGTCCTGGTAGATTATTAATTAGAATTATATTAGTGATAACTAGTAATATTTATGAAATAAAGAACTATTTAGTGTTGAAAAATATTAATGTTTTATTAGTTAATAGCAATATTGACTCTTATCGATTATAATATCGATTCTCAGGATATCGAAAAAGTTACAAAGTATATTATATAAAATTCATACAGGGTTCTTTAAACAGTCAATTATTATCAAAGTCAGAGAAATCGGGCTAATATTTAAAAAGTATAACGTTACAACAAATTATTAATTATTACTAAATACAGACATTGAATAGAAAATAATATAATTGTTTTCACCACCAGCTGACGTTGATCACGGAGAAGGCATTGAGATTGTCAAAGAAAAATGGCTGCCATCAAGCTGGTCCAAATGTTACTAGTTTCTGCTACGTTCTGAATAATACACTTTCCGGCAGTATTCCTGTTCTGGTGTCTGCAAATCTCTTGTTAAATGTTGTGTAGTGCCTGGTGTAATGTTTCTGGGTTGTATATTGTGTCTCTGTGTAATTATAAGTTCAAACACTCTTCCCGATTCCGACACTAGTATGGTTATTGTATTGTACAGTTTTCTGGTGTTTTGTGGTGTTTTTCGGAGTAGATATGTATTGTTCAGTGTTATTTAATGTTTCTTGATTGTTTCTGTCATAATGTGAGTGTTCTAGGAGTATTTTATAAGTCACTCGCGATTTCACAAAAAACGTACTATTCACTTGCTCGACATTACCGTTGTAAGTTAGGTTAGATTCGACATAAAACGCTTGTCATGTTAACCGTTCAAATAACCGTTTATTTAAAATTCAGAATATAATTTTTTAAAATCTTTCTCAATGGTATGTGCAATTATATGGCTTGATCTCAAGTTTATTTTCTCTAAACCCCTTTTGTTTATTTGCATTTAAATGAGTAATTTCTCTGTTTTAATGAAGTTTGGTTTTCCTTCTATGGCCTATGATTGTTTAACAATTTTTTCTTACAAAATATTTTACAAACAATATATGATGTGTGATACCCTCTCTGACTTTTAAATATAGTCTTATAAACTAAACATTTTTCCAAATTACACAATAACAATGAGTATTGGTTACAATACCAATAACAGTTAAACAAATAAAGAATATTTTTTAAATAAATGGTTGTCTTCAACCTTCAGACATTTTACAACAAAATCCTTATTTCTAACATGGAAATACGGTTCACAAAAAAGGTTTTTTTACTAACTCAAGTCTTAATTACTTCCTACTATTTACAAGTAGTAATTATTTTTATAGTTCTGATGTTAGTTGTATCAGACCCAAACAAATGGCCTTATATCTAACACATTTTTAAACATTCTTATACTATATACATAAAAACCTTATATCTATATTCTTGTTGCTAACTATTATTATAAGTGGAATTCTACAGTTTTTATACCGTCTTTTACACATTGTCTTTGGGGAATTGTACCCTGTCATAAATAAATAAATAGCATAAATTGTTCAAAAAGTATTATGAAATCTGTTTTTCTTTTTGCATATAAAACAAAATGTTATTTTAAACAGATTTATGTCTTATAAATAACATATTGTCACAGTACACATTTCAAGTCATTGAAAATTGCATATTTCATTGTATTCAATGTTTGTGATTGCCAAGAATGAAACACAAGGTTCATTTTCTATAATACCCAAAACTATCACTGGTTCACTTTGCACTTTTATATTATGTTATTGCTAAATGGTCGTATAGTCTTATTAACATAATAAGTTGGTTAGTGTTTTACAATGGAGATTTGTTCCATGGGTACTATATTATTGTTTCATCTTAGTTCACAGGCAACTTTTACTTTATACACTTCTCTCTTTTAAATTTATATACATGTGGTTTTCATTTCGTTATACTTTTATTGGTTAATGATTTATTTTGGGGGTATGGGGATTTAGGTGTCTTTATAAGAGCATGACATCTTCTTCAGGATGCTGCCTTCTTCTTCTTTCATCAGT
Organism: Magicicada septendecula; assembly: GCA_034769895.1. Classification (NCBI taxonomy): domain Eukaryota; kingdom Metazoa; phylum Arthropoda; class Insecta; order Hemiptera; family Cicadidae; genus Magicicada; species Magicicada septendecula. Next base: position 70,997,992 of record CM068372.1, on the reverse strand, counting down.
CTTCTTTTCTCCTGCCTTCTGGAACTGGTATCTTCTCCATCTTCTTCTTGATGCCATCAGGTTTCTTGGGATCTTCTCCATCTTCTTCTTGATTTTAGAAATACACCACCTGTATTGGTTGATCTTGGCTTATTTTAGGGTTTCTATTCTATTTATTCTTCCTCGTTGTGGGTTTGGTCATATTCTGTACTGCTTGGTTATTCACTTTCTTACCTTCCTGGGTTATACCTTGAAAACCTTTGGTTATGAGACTGGTTTTGGATGACTCATCACTAGTAACTCCTTTTATTTGAACTTGTATTTTTTTAAATAACAATGATTTCTTTCCACAATTGCTATGAATTAATCTTTTTATATTAAACTTAATGCTTTCTTCCAAATTTAATTATTATAACTTTATTATTCTAATGATCAATTGCCATTCAATATAATGCATACATCTGTCACGTTTCAGATTGCTCTCCTCCAGAAGTAATTATTTCAGACATGTTTATGGATGAAATAATTTCTTATGATAATTTCATCATTTCTTATAACTCATTTTCTTCTCCATTTTTATATCGACCTTTTTATATTAGAGTTTAATTAATTTTATATATATGGTTATTTGTTTTACTACTGATCCTTTTCGGATAGTTAGTGTCTTCTGAGATATATTATTATTGTAATACGTTTTCTTTCTTTATCAACTTCGTGTTGCATCCTTGGGATATTAATTCCCTAACATTCCCTATCACGTGGGCTGGGACAGATCAGAGGGGCACTGTACGCTACTTCTCTACTGGCCATACACCACTTCTATAAATTGAGTACAGAGGCATATCCATCCCTGCTCAAAAAAACATAATGCTGCTGGAATTATCTTCAGTCAGTCATCGAATAAATAAATAAAAAGTAGTCTCATTTTCGACTAATAAAAATATCTTTGGATTCTTCACTTCGTAGTCTCTCATTTTATCTCACATTTTCTATCTTAATAAATCTTCATAATTATTATTATACTCATTACATATATATTTTTTCTAAACTCTTGAATTGTCTGATATATTTATTTTTATTATGGTTGAAAACCTTTCTTTTAATAATTCTGGTTACTGTTTACAGTGTAACTCTCTTTCTTCTCCATCTGAATTCTCTTCATACTTTCTTCTGGTTACTCATAGTATTAGCATGGTCTTTATATATAGTCTTTCTTATTCATTATTTGAATGGTCTTAATATATTATATTTAATTTTTTAACATTGTATCTGTACATTAGATATACAGGTTGTTATATTGATCATTTTATTTAAACATTTTGGTTCTTTCCTTTCTCTTAGAAAGTTATTAATCCGCCTTCGCATTCATTAACATTAATTTTTTATATTATATTTCATGTGGTATTTCTTCTCTTTGCATTTCATATAGGTCTTATTATTATCATTTGTTCAAAATCATCTTCTCCATCTGTTTGGTATGAGTGGTTCTTCTTTGCTCTTAATTAACTGTTTTCATTATCGTTTCATAGGTAATTAGTCTCTTTGCTTCCAAATTTTTTCTTCTCTTGCATATTACACTCTTTTTTGTTATTCTTCTCTACTCCTTCAAATGCTATTGTGAATATCTAGCATTTAATCTGGATTAACGTTAATTCTCTTTTCTGAATTAATCACTTTATTTTCTTCTCAATTCAATTATAATTGACACATAATTATTTTTTGGAACTTGGTTAGTTTTATTGTAAAATTCAAACTATTCTTTTTATTTAATTGAAAAATATTTCTCATAAATCCTTGTAATATGTTGATCTTATCTTGTTTCAAAGTTCTGACGTTCTATCAACATTCAAATTCTGTTTAATTCATTTATTCCCAGAATTGTTTCATTCAGAATTGTTTATAGTATTGTGATTTTACTATTATTTCTGAATGTTTTTGTATTTTTCCAAATTCAAATTCTTCTTAATTATTTACCATAAAGTTTTCTCATAAACTTAGTTATAGTAAGTTGGTCTTACTTCATTTTTAAATTTTTCGTATTTTAAATTCAAAATTCCTTTCTTCTTACTTCTTCCAAATTTTTTTCTCATAATTCAGTGGTAGTAAGCTGTGCTTGCTTAATTTTAAATTTTTTAAAATTAAGTTCAAAATTCTCTCTCTTTCTCTTTCTTCCATAAAGTTTTGTTCTAAATTATCAGGTTGTAGTAAGAAGTACTTACTCAATTTTAAATTTTTATAATATTAAGTTCAAAATTCAAAATTCTCTCTTTTTCTCTTTCTTCCATAAAGTTTTGTTCCAAATTTATCAGGTTGTAGTAAGATGTACTTACTCAATTTTAAATTTTTATAATTATATTTCAATTCAAAAGTCTTTCTTTTTCTTTCTTCCATAAAGTTCGTTCCAAAATTATTAGGTTGTAAGTTGTTCTTACAAATTTTTAGAATTTTTTAATTAAATAAATTCAAACTACGAAACTCCCAACTCATTCTTCATAATATTTCTTCATAGAAGCTTGATTGTACACACCTTTGATTTTTCCTGAAACGATTTCCCTCATCTCATATGTATTGTTATGCTTATCATTTACCACAACATATGGTTATCTATTGTACTCTACACTGGACCATATTATTTATACTTTAACAAGTTGATCTTCTTTTTTTTTCTTTTAAATTTTCTTTTATATACCCCAGGAAGATGGACGATTTTCTTTATGTCGTTCCATTGCTCATATTCTTATTTGTCATGTTCATTTTCTTAAATAGTCTTCATTCATAAAACCAAGTTTTGTTTCTATGTTTATTATTCGTATTATTTCCTTTCAATGATATTTATTTCGTCTCCTTCACCATTGTTTTTTGTCGTAGTCGGTTATCATGGTATCCGCCCCTTTTCTTGATGGTGTGTGGTATCTGTGTTAACCAGGGTCCATCATCTCAGTTGCTCTTATAAAATTTACCCTAGGGCGCGACACTCGGTTATTATTACTGTTATTATTGTTATTACTAAAATTATTATGATAGTAATTTCGGTTAGGTGGGTAAGGTCTGTCACCATTATTGTTGGGATATGGATTTCTCTGACTGTATGGGATATTGTTGGGTGGATAAAAATTGTTTCTATTGTTTGGATAGGGGTTGTTATTCCTGACGCCGTTAAAATTACCGTTAAACTGGTTATTACGCGGCGGGTTGTTAGGGCCGTCGTAATTACTGGGCTGTTTTCCTCTATCATCATATTGTATACACCAATACTTCTCTGGTCCATGTTTTGTATTACCTGACAAATATATGTGAGGATCTTCAACTGGGTTATCACTTATTATTTGTTTATCTGAAACCCCATAAACTGGTTTACCATCACATATCCACTCTGAAGGAATATATTTTAGTCTAACCGTACCCTGGAACTGTCCTAGATGGGACACTAATGGAATACATTCTGGTGATTCATCTGTGCCGTCATTACAGTCTGGTACGATATCACATTTCCATCTTTCTGAAATCCACTGTCCAGTCTTGCGCCGAAATTGACCTAGTCCACATGTTGTATTCTGTTTACCTCTGGTCCTTTCCCATTGGTAGACTACTGTCTTGTGGTAAATTATTTCTGAAATTACTTCGATTCTCCTTCTATAATTCCTGGAAATCATGATGTCTTTGTCATCGGTAATTGGGATATTATTGCCATCAATTAACCCATGTTTCATCATCTCCAACTCTTCCTTCGTTTTTTTTACATTTCTTGGATACATTCTCCTTTTCCTCTGTTTAATATTTTCCTGGTTTCCGTTAATGTCAACTTCAGGTACTACCATTACTTGTTCCTGCGTTTTATCATTTGGTACTTCTTCTGGTTCTGGTTTGCTATTATTTTTTATTTCTCCGGTCTTCTCCTTTCTTAATTCTTCCCTTTTTAATCTGTCCTCTCTTATTTCCTTAATTCATTTTTGATGCTCCTCTTCCCTTTTCTTCATCATCTGCTGGAACATTTCCTCCATTTTCTCAATCATCTTCTTACTGTTTTCTTCCATCCTCTTGTTGGTATTTTCTACGTTTTTGTTTATTTCAGCCAAATCTTCTTTCAAGGATTGTTTGTCTTCCTTCCTTTCCTTACGATTTTCTTCTTTTGTTGTTTGGTTGTCCTTCTTCCTATTCTCCTCCATTTGTTGGTTGTCCTTCTTCCTATTCTCCTCCATTTGTTGGCTGTCCTTCTTCCTATTCTCCTCCATTTGTTCCATCATTGCTCTGATCATCTCTTGTATACCCCCATCATCCGTTCGTGTCGGCTTTTCCAATGGTTCATTCTGGATATTGACTTCCCCTGTTTGCGTGGGTATCTCCGGTTGTTCAGTCTGTTTGGACAACACCGGGGGTAATGGCTCTTCCACCTCTACTGGCGTCGCCTCTTTATTGTCCATTTCGATTTCTAATTCTTTTTCGGCCTCCGCCGCCCGTTTCTTAGATGTTGCACGTCGTTGCATTTTCCTTTGAAATGCTCTGGCTTTGTAGCTGTTGCCTAGCTCCAACTAGTGATTGGGCAAATTGTATTGGCCTTCCAATCGCTAATTAAAGCCCCACGTTGGGCGCCAATTTGTAATAAAATAATAAAAATGATTGTGTTGTTCTTAATTGGTGTGGCTCTCGACGTGTTACTGGCCTGAAACACTTCCTTAAGTTTCCCAGGTGGTCGAGTCTCAATGGTAGCAAGACCGGTCGAGTAGCGTAATGATGATGAAGAAATATATGTTCAGCTTCACCAAAAGTTTCAAAACAAAAATTGTTGTTTTGAAGAAAATTTAAAAAAAATTATGTTTTTAAAAAATAATTAAAAAAATTTTCTTTTTATTAATTAATTAATTATAATCAATTAATTAATATAGGGCTGTGAAGTTTAAAAAAATGTAATGCTCTTCTGAAAAATTTTATTGAAGTTTTGGTATATTTTAAATAAACTATCACCACTCATAAGATTGTCTTCAAACCAATCGATACTTGTTTACCTTTTTATTTTTTTAGGTTATCTTCACTTATAGGTGGTAAAGTCCTGGTAGATTATTAATTAGAATTATATTAGTGATAACTAGTAATATTTATGAAATAAAGAACTATTTAGTGTTGAAAAATATTAATGTTTTATTAGTTAATAGCAATATTGACTCTTATCGATTATAATATCGATTCTCAGGATATCGAAAAAGTTACAAAGTATATTATATAAAATTCATACAGGGTTCTTTAAACAGCCAATTATTATCAAAGTCAGAGAAATCGGGCTAATGTTTAAAAAGTAGAACGTTACAACAAATTATTAATTATTACTAAATACAGACATTGAATAGAAAATAATATAATTGTTTTCACCACCAGCTGACGTTGATCACGGAGAAGGCATTGAGATTGTCAAAGAAAATGGCTGCCATCAAGCTGGTCCAAATGTTACTAGTTTCTGCTACGTTCTGAATAATACATTTTCCGGCAGTATTCCTGTTCTGGTGTCTGCAAATCTCTTGTTAAATGTTGTGTAGTGCCTGGTGTAATGTTTCTGGGTTGTATTTTGTGTCTCTGTGTAATTATAAGTTCAAACACTCTTCCCGATTCCGACACTAATATGGTTATTGTATTGTACAGTTTTCTGGTGTTTTGTGGTGTTTTTCGGAGTAGATATTTATTTTTCAGTGTTATTTAATGTTTCTTGATTGTTTCTGTCATAATGTGAGTGTTCTAGGAGTATTTTATAAGTCACTCGCGATTTCACAAAAAACGTACTATTCACTTGCTCGACATTACCGTTGTAAGTTAGGTTAGATTCGACATAAAACGCTTGTCATGTTAACCGTTCAAATACCAATAATCAACTATCTTATTTCCTTCAGTTTCAATTACACTCTTAGCCAATATAATATTATTCTTAACATTGTTCAAATATATCTTCATATCCTGTGCATATATAATAATTCACTATATGATTACCTAAACTTTGGTTATTTATCAATTTTATTCACTAGATGTTATTTAAATTAATCTTCCAGTTCATTCGGCTTATTTTCAGATTAAATAATGCCGTTTTATAGTGTTTTCTGTCCAAAATTAGTAATTTTACTTTCATTTTGGCATTCTCTGAAAAGTCAAAACATCTCCAAAATTTACTTCCTGTTATAATGTAAATTCAGCCATTTTATCAGTTATATTTAATATTAATAATCTTATATTGTATTAATAAGGTTTATTTTCCCTTATTTTCTTGTAATTAATTGAATTATTTGTATTCTGAAACATTATTCTGGAATATATGACTCCCATGTCCAAATTTCTGAGATTAGTCATTTTCATTTTTATTTATAATTCTGAATATAATTTATTAAAATCTTTCTCAATGGTATGTGCAATTATATGGCTTGATCTCAAGTTTATTTTCTCTAAACCCCTTTTGTTTATTTGCATTTAAATGAGTAATTTCTCTGTTTTAATGAAGTTTGGTTTTCCTTCTATGGCCTATGATTGTTTAACAATTTTTTCTTACAAAATATTTTACAAACAATATATGATGTGTGATACCCTCTCTGACTTTTAAATATAGTCTTATAAACTAAACATTTTTCCAAATTACACAATAACAATGAGTATTGGTTACAATACCAATAACAGTTAAACAAATAAAGAATATTTTTTAAATAAATGGTTGTCTTTAACCTTCAGACATTTTACAACAAAATCCTTATTTCTAACATGGAAATACGGTTCACAAAAAAGGTTTTTTTACTAACTCAAGTCTTAATTACTTCCTACTATTTACAAGTAGTAATTATTTTTATAGTTCTGATGTTAGTTGTATCTGACCCAAACAAATGGCCTTATATCTAACACATTTTTAACATTCTTATACTATATACATAAAAACCTTATATCTATATTCTTGTTGCTAACTATTATTATAAGTGGAATTCTACAGTTTTTATACCGTCTTTTACACATTGTCTTTGGGGAATTGTACCCTGTCATAAATAAATAAATAGCATAAATTGTTCAAAAAGTATTATGAAATCTGTTTTTCTTTTTGCATATAAAACAAAATGTTATTTTAAACAGATTTATGTCTTATAAATAACATATTGTCACAGTACACATTTCAAGTCATTGAAAATTGCATATTTCATTGTATTCAATGTTTGTGATTGCCAAGAATTGTAACTGCTTTTCGCCGCGTTACAAATCCAGGGAACCCCTCGTAATTAAACTCCGTTAATTAGATGGGCTGCCTACGTTGTAACAGAATTGATCACAAATAATTAATGTAACAAATTACTTACTAACTGTGTAAGGAAACAATGGCAAGGTATACAATTGATTTAAGCACTCCTCATATGTGTGTAACAAGAAGACTTCTCTTTAATTTAACATTTAAAAAACATCTACTGACAGATCCCATGACATTACTAATTCAATTATTAAGTTATTTGAAAGGTTTCTTTAAACTTTGAGATCAAACTTGATTTTATATAGCTATACCTCGGATCCGGGTCAACTTTCTGTATTTCTGTAATTAAGACTTTTAATTATACTCATTTCATGATATTAGCTTGCAAGACTTTCTTTTATTCAACCATTGGAAGAATGGTATCTTTGCTTGAATTATATTACTCTACATTAGCATATAAACTGTTACAACGTATGAAGTTAGAATAGTTACATGAAATTCTTAGATTTAATTTATTAGTCTTTACAAAGTTAATAGTTTCTGAAAAGTCTCTTTCAAGAAGTGTTGTGTGACAAATATTAGTAACCCTCGATAGACAGGCTATCGAGTCACCTTTTGATTGGTATGCAGAAGACTCGTCCTGGGGTATCCGTCTTGGGAAACAGGAACAGCTACGTCATCATCTCGGTCTGGCCTTCCTCTGTAAAGGGCTCCAAAAGTTCGCAGGTTGAACAATATGTCGTGTAGATGTCTACGATGATCTTGTAGATTCTCGGATGTCCTGATCTGCATATTCTGTCACGTGCAGTAGAGTTTGCGGCTTCTGATAGTTCACATCTCCGGGTATGACTTTGGAATTGTTGTTATTAGTTGAAGCACGTAGTCATCTTGTGTTACACTCCTCTTTTTACATTTCGATTTTTTTTTACTTTAAATTTCTTGTCTATTTACATGACTATATTAATTAACACATCCAGATGCTTTAAACAGCTACATCTGGTACACCATCTTAAGGAGAGACAAAATGTAGTTAACATATTTTAAGCGCACAGCTCCTACGTCTATACTGTACGAAGTCACCATTGCAAGAGAGAGAAATTCCGCTCCCTTCGCCTGGTACTGGGCAAAAGTTAGTGGGACAATTTCCGCGCGAGAATATAGTTCCTAACTATATTTAAGTTAACATTTTTATTTATCCAAACTATCCCTAAACAAATATACATAATTTAAAACAGTTGTTTTAGCGACTATTTATGTCTTCATATTTTTTTATTATTAACATTAATCTTTTTATCTTATTCTAACTCACACAAGACTCGGAAAGCATGTCGAGTCGGGAATCAACAGGACAGCGCCTGCTTACCAGCAAAGGGTTAAATACGATATTAATAACTCTTTACAATTTATCTTTTTATTAGACCATCTTCTAAATAACTAATTAATTACTGCTTCCTCTCATACTGAGTACATACAGGTATTTTATATTAATACAGTGAGATTTAAATGGCTTAAGAGCTCGCAACCTTAATTTTTAAAATTTTTTATTTTCTTGATTATTGGTACAATTTAAATCGTCACAGACTCCACCCCTTAAATTGCACGCTACGTTTTTTGGTTTTTTGAGTCTAACTCACAATTGGGGCTTGGGGGTACGATTAGTGTCAGTGTGTGAAGTTATTTATTATTAGTGCACAGTTTGTTTTTTTCTAATTCTCTTTAAATGACATTTTTCATTTAAATGATCGCCTTCGTGAAATTCCCTTTTTCTCACTTCTTAAGTACTAACTTACATTTTAATCTTAATACTAACTTCCAAACCTTAGATTGGAATGATCCCTACTTATCCGTAACTCACAACATCCCGGCCCGACTGACACCAGCTTACTCTATCTAAGGAAGTTAGCTTTCAGCATTTATTAATGATCTTTGGCACATTTCTGCCCTATCATTTCCCTTTCAGTCGCCGCCGTTGTGACCTGTTACGTTACATTTATAATCACTACTTGATTATATCTCATAAACTTATTTCTAATGTAATCTAAAGAGGATCCCATACTCCACTTTAGATCACTGGTTTGAGAGAAACGGAATCTCACGAATATGATTCTCTTTTATCTCTTTTAACAATACTTAAACAAACTATGCGGGAGGGGAGACACTTTACACAATGCATTGTCATACTCACTAGGGGTGGTTTTTCAATTGTTCAGGCTAGCACCGGTTTATCACAATAGAGAGGGTGGGTTCGGGGCTGCTTAGTACAATTCCTACAATACTGAACACGCTTTAATTTTCTCTAACTGGCCACCACAGGGAGTGTTTACAATATGCAACTGAACTTTTTATTATTATTTTCTTTTTTCCTACTTACTTCTACACTTCACACAATTTTAGTATAACTTAGGATTTATTTAGCTCTAGTATTTAAATCAATTATTATTATTCACTTTATTATTTATTAAACTACTTTGGGGATTTAAGAAACGCACCTAGAACTATCGTCTATTTAATCACCATATTTATTTAGCACACTTTATTTATTATTAATAAATTTATTATTAAGTCACTACATTATTTAATTGCCGTCAAGGGGAAAGCTTGAACTACTATACTGTACACATTTATTACACATATATATATAATAAATTCTTAAGTAATCAATTTACACAAATTTGAAAAGAACAATTTCTCTTCTAAGGGAGATACAGAAATCACACACACATACCTTTCAAGGTTAAATAGCCGATCAGCTGTTTACTGGAATGTAGGTCAGAGGGTGGCCTACATATTTAGTTAACAAAGGAGGGTTGAGCGTGTCATTGAGAGAGGGGGTTTTACTCTTATTGTTCTCCACAATGCGACTGAATAACACAACTACTGTATACGTACTCTAAACAAGAAAAGGGGAGCGCAATCTTATGCAACACATTTATTATTACTACGCTTGGCAACACTTTGGCTCCGTTCATTCATAGACTTTTCTCAATTAAATAATTACTTATTTTGTTCACAAGTTTTAAATCACGAACTTCTACTTAATTACTTTATTATTATTAACAAAGTTATTTTTAATCAAATTTTTTTTTTATAACACATACTAGTGTATGTAAGCTAGATAGTTGGACATACACTGTGCAGAATGATTCAGAAAACAACAGGTCATAGATTGTCGTAAACAAACCTCTTACAGATTGTTCGGTTGACCAAAATTGTTATGCTTGGTCACAATTCATGTATGCAAGTACTTATATCGAATTATGCAGGTTCCTACTGGCCTATAGAATGCAAAAGCTACATGCATTGTATGACGCTAAGGATATTTTACTTATACATACTACCATCTACGTAACTTAATACACTATTAAATAGGTTTTGAACATTACATTTATTAAAGTAACTTTCTGAGTGCATATATCAATATTATATATTTAGTTATTGATCTTACAATTTATCCACGCATAGTGAATGCAATTTTGTTTGTGACACTATATACACAATTAAAACTCTTTCCTTTGTTTCCTTTATTTTTTTTTTTATGACGCAATTTTGTTTGCTTAAAACACCTTTGTAAAATGTAAGCAGAGTGGCGCACTTTTGTTGCGTCACGATGCTTAACAACCCTTTACATAAATCATTAGCAGAGTGGCGCACTTTTGTAACACTCTGTAAACAATTACCCTTTTATTTTTTTACAAGTTAGCAGAGTGGCGCACTTTTGTAACCCCTCGTAATTAAACTCCGTTAATTAGATGGGCTGCCTACGTTGTAACAGAATTGATCACAAATAATTAATGTAACAAATTACTTACTAACTGTGTAAGGAAACAATGGCAAGGTATACAATTGATTTAAGCACTCCTCATATGTGTGTAACAAGAAGACTTCTCTTTAATTTAACATTTAAAAAACATCTACTGACAGATCCCATGACATTACTAATTCAATTATTAAGTTATTTGAAAGGTTTCTTTAAACTTTGAGATCAAACTTGATTTTATATAGCTATACCTCGGATCCGGGTCAACTTTCTGTATTTCTGTAATTAAGACTTTTAATTATACTCATTTCATGATATTAGCTTGCAAGACTTTCTTTTATTCAACCATTGGAAGAATGGTATCTTTGCTTGAATTATATTACTCTACATTAGCATATAAACTGTTACAACGTATGAAGTTAGAATAGTTACATGAAATTCTTAGATTTAATTTATTAGTCTTTACAAAGTTAATAGTTTCTGAAAAGTCTCTTTCAAGAAGTGTTGTGTGACAAATATTAGTAACCCTCGATAGACAGGCTATCGAGTCACCTTTTGATTGGTATGCAGAAGACTCGTCCTGGGGTATCCGTCTTGGGAAACAGGAACAGCTACGTCATCATCTCGGTCTGGCCTTCCTCTGTAAAGGGCTCCAAAAGTTCGCAGGTTGAACAATATGTCGTGTAGATGTCTACGATGATCTTGTAGATTCTCGGATGTCCTGATCTGCATATTCTGTCACGTGCAGTAGAGTTTGCGGCTTCTGATAGTTCACATCTCCGGGTATGACTTTGGAATTGTTGTTATTAGTTGAAGCACGTAGTCATCTTGTGTTACACTCCTCTTTTTACATTTCGATTTTTTTTTACTTTAAATTTCTTGTCTATTTACATGACTATATTAATTAACACATCCAGATGCTTTAAACAGCTACATCTGGTACACCATCTTAAGGAGAGACAAAATGTAGTTAACATATTTTAAGCGCACAGCTCCTACGTCTATACTGTACGAAGTCACCATTGCAAGAGAGAGAAATTCCGCTCCCTTCGCCTGGTACTGGGCAAAAGTTAGTGGGACAATTTCCGCGCGAGAATATAGTTCCTAACTATATTTAAGTTAACATTTTTATTTATCCAAACTATCCCTAAACAAATATACATAATTTAAAACAGTTGTTTTAGCGACTATTTATGTCTTCATATTTTTTTATTATTAACATTAATCTTTTTATCTTATTCTAACTCACACAAGACTCGGAAAGCATGTCGAGTCGGGAATCAACAGGACAGCGCCTGCTTACCAGCAAAGGGTTAAATACGATATTAATAACTCTTTACAATTTATCTTTTTATTAGACCATCTTCTAAATAACTAATTAATTACTGCTTCCTCTCATACTGAGTACATACAGGTATTTTATATTAATACAGTGAGATTTAAATGGCTTAAGAGCTCGCAACCTTAATTTTTAAAATTTTTTATTTTCTTGATTATTGGTACAATTTAAATCGTCACAGAATGAAACACAAGGTTCATTTTCTATAATACCCAAAACTATCACTGGTTCACTTTGCACTTTTATATTATGTTATTGCTAAATGGTCGTATAGTCTTATTAACATAATAAGTTGGTTAGTGTTTTACAATGGAGATTTGTTCCATGGGTACTATATTATTGTTTCATCTTAGTTCACAGGCAACTTTTACTTTATACACTTCTCTCTTTTAAATTTATATACATGTGGTTTTCATTTCGTTATACTTTTATTGGTTAATGATTTATTTTGGGGGTATGGAGATTTGGGTGTCTTTTATAAGAGCATGACATCTTCTTCAGGATGCTGCCTTCTTCTTCTTTCATCAGTCTTCTTTTCTCCTGCCTTCTGGGACTGGTATCTTCTCCATCTTCTTCTTGATACCATCAGGTTTCTTGGGATCATCTCCATCTTCTTCTTGATTTTAGAAATACACCACCTGTATTGGTTGATCTTTGCTTATTTTAGGGTTTCTATTCTATTTATTCTTCCTCGTTGTGGGTTTGGTCATATTCTGTACTGCTTGGTTATTCACTTTCTTTCCTTCCTGGGTTATACCTTGAAAACCTTTGGTTATGAGACTGTTTTTGGATGACTCATCACTAGTAACTCCTTTTATTTGAACTTGTATTTTTTTAAATAATAATGATTTCTTTCCACAATTGCTATGAATTAATCTTTTTATAATAAACTTAATGTTTCTTCCAAATTTAAATATTATAACTTTATTATTCTAATGATCAATTGCCATTCAATGACACGAGCCTTATTAATTACATAAATTTATTTGAAAATGTCGTAACAGCACAAATAATTAAAGTGTGCAACATGCTCAATGGTGCTATTCTTTAAGGAAAGTTTTGCTCCAACACTAAGTAATGTTGTACCACGGAATGGAATTTTATCCTTTTAGTTCATTCGGTCAATATATGTTATGGCGGTCACACAGATCATCGTGAGTCCAGTGCAAACATAATAACTGCCAATAATGAAGTTACTGTTTACAGACTTTAATTAAACACAAACAACAACGGTTATAAATAAACAAAGCACTCTTATACGAAGTGTGTTCACAAAAAGGCCAAACTTTTAAAATAACATATCAACCGGCAAAAAAACACCGCGGTGCGATTTCGAGCGCACCTAGCAATAGATTTTACAATTTGCTTATAGTATGTTATTTTTATGTTATACTGATTGCAAATAGAATAGTTAAAAAAAAGCATTAGTTTTTGACAACAAACTGCCATTTATTCTGTTCCGTTATCAGCATTAGTCTTTGAGCTATATCAGATTGAGTGGGAAGTCCGCACGCTGGCCGCTAGATTAGTGACAAAGTGATTAAGAAAGATCGCGAAGACCAACGTGTCCGTATGAAATTTTGCGGTAGAACTAAGTTAAAATTTTGCAGAATCATTCTGGTTTTTGAATTAAGCATATGCGGTGGTCTGCATGAGCCGAACGATTATTTTAAGAAATTTTAAAGAGGTTAAAAACAATGGTCGGTGCAGATCAAAGCAATGTTAAAGACCATGGGAAGAGAGCTCGTGATTTGGTAATTATAAATCATCGTTTACTAAAGAGACTTTCTAAGAAAATGAGCATCCACATAAGATCGTCAAATTAAATTTTGATAGAAAATGTATCGTGTCACTGAAAAACTCTTACTGCGTTTGTTGACGACGATCGGAAAGAGACCCGTTTTGAAATCGGTCAACAACTGCGAACCCATTCAAATAGTAATGACAACTTTGGAATGCAATGGAAATTGCTCTATAAAGATTTTACGAAGTTAGCACCAAACTTTTATACGTACACGTTTTATTAAGATCTTAATTCTCACTTTGTTATAAATCCGCCGGACGGTGCGTACCCGTGCCCGCGACTGCGTGTGTAGCTCGATGACTGACGATCATGACGGGACGGAAGAAAACGGCATTCCGGCGTCAAAACCTCTCGCTAGCAGCACTTAATTGTGCAGCTTGCTCTATGCGCAGCAGGACATGCTACACAAATAGTTTGGTCTTTTTCTGAACACACCTCGTAGAATAATTCAAGGTGAGATAGTCCAGCACATAACAATAAATGTCAACTTATTACAATTTTGCAATTATTAACAAAATAATAACTTTCTACTATCCGCACATTTAGTGCAGTTTACCTGCACATTTTTTGAATATATATATATATATGTAGTATAGGCCTAAAGGAGGTGCAACTGCTAAACAACAAATACAAATTTTTATTTTGCAAGAAATTTGTAAAAATCAGATATGAGACAAAAGCTGTAAACAAGTGTTTAGTCTACTGTTTGCGGGGAGAGGGGGTTGACTTTTCACATTGATAATTTCAGTCCTTTGTCGTTTACTTGACGTTTAGGTTTGTTGTATTCTAAAAGGAACCGTTTCTCAATAAAATTGATTTCCATGTGTTGTGTTGAGTCGTGTAATGATGTATGTAATCACAAAATAAAGTTTTACTGTAAAATACATTTATAGTAGCCTACTGTTTCTTCTGGCTCATACTGTTTTGAATTTAAACTCACAATATATGCTTAATATTTCCTCCTTGAGTATTGATGCCAAAATATTGATAACTTAAAATTGATATAAGTTATATGCTTAGCATAAGAATATGTGAAATGGGGTCTCGAAATAAATACCTGAAAAACTGATTACCTTATAGTAGGCGGTGAAGGCCAAGACCTAAAACTAGGAACAAAAGTGATAAAAAAATATTAAAAACTTCAAGTATTTAGATGTAACAATGACATCGGATGGTGAGAGCAAGCAAGAAATAAAAGTAAGAATAGGACAAGCTAAGACAGCAACAAAACATTTAAACAGTTATTTGGAGTCCACGAATAACAAAAAAAACAATAAAATCAGAATATATAAAACTATAGTAGTCGAAAGTATAAGCCTATATGGAGCAGAACTGTGAGAAAATAATAAAAGAAATAAATCCATAATAAGAGCTATGGAGATGGATTACTGGCGGAGGTGGTGTAGACTAACAAGACTAGATAGAGTGAGATATGTAAAGTTAAGACAAGCGATGGAAATCGATCGTGACATTATAGAGACAATAGAAGCAATAAGACTGAATTGGTTTGGACACCTAAAAAGAATGTCGGATCAGAGTTGGCCAAGGAAGGTATGGGAATGGACTCCATCCTCTAGAAGAAAAAAGGAAGACCTAAACATTCATGAAAAATGGACGTCGAAGATGCAATGAATGCAAGAGGACTTACAGAACAGAACTGTTTAGACCGGCCGCCAGTGGAAGCTAGGATAAGAGGGGCGGAGCCAACCGTAATTAAATCGCCTAAAGAAAAAAGGGGGTTGAAGGCCTGCCTTCAACTTATTGTTTCGTGTTTGATGCAGCGTTCCGTAGATTTACTACACTGATTTTGGAGATATTTTTTCACATTTACTTCAATTATTCCAAAGTAGACGAACGCTCTTAAACATATACTTTCAGACGTTCTTCATATAGAAATCTAGTGAATTAGTGTCAGTAACCGTAGAGATCATATTCCGCTGGAAAATAAAGGACCATCAATTCGTTCACGTAATATCACCATCACAACTGTACCGGCCGTGTAACATGAAAGTATCTTGCTGTAATCAACGTT
Source organism: Magicicada septendecula (assembly GCA_034769895.1). Taxonomy (NCBI): domain Eukaryota; kingdom Metazoa; phylum Arthropoda; class Insecta; order Hemiptera; family Cicadidae; genus Magicicada; species Magicicada septendecula. The sequence goes on along the minus strand of CM068372.1, from coordinate 70,981,883 downwards.
TGGCTCTTCACCTACTAGGTAGAGTATAACGTTTCTAATAATTTTCTCATAACGTTGAGCAGTTAATATTAAAAAAAAATCCCAATAACTTTTTATAAGATGTGTCCTTTTTACAGACAGCATTGTGATTTTCCCCCGACGGTTTTCTGCATCGTTTTTGCAGATCACTTTCTGACGTCTTCAGCCATATTCGTCCTCGGTGACTTACAACAGAGTGATCATTGTAACTCTATGGCCAACTGTGCCTGGCCTGTATTTGTCCTGATGTGGGTGTTGAACACGGACCCGGTTAATAATCATTCTGCCGTATGTTATCGAGGGGTGATCAGCCTAGAGAGGGTATAGATGTATTTGTTGCCATTCAGCAAATACAGCAAAACACAACATGGGACTCAAACCGATAAAAGGGCATACCATGACATACCAAAGAACAAATGATTGTGCTTTGTAAAAATGTGTGTGTGTGTGAGAGAGAGAGATTTTAACCCTACTTATGCCGTTGTATTGTACGTCAATTTTCTCTCACATTACAAATTCTTATTTCAACTGAGTTTCTACAAACACTTCAGAACGGACGCCTTATGTTGTGTCAGTCACTTTAGCTGTTTGGCGGCTTGCGGTTGACACAGTGTTGCCAACCTAACAGGAGCACCGCAATTACGTTGTCCATTTGGGAGAAAACAATTTAGTTCTGCGGTTGGCTTGGATTTTCCCAATCTTGTACAGTCCCGCCCCTCAACTTTGCAATTGCATTAGAATGTCAGAGTGTCTTCTTCAAAACGTGTTACTTCTTTTCATATTATAATTATAATTATATTATTAATTATACAGACCTCGGAAAAGGAGTCAAAAGTGTTCTAAACTTGATCGTATGAAGGATGAGATCATAAGAGAAGAATTAGAAGTTTTTAACTTGGATAAGAGATTAAAAGATTAGAAACAACGGCGAGAAGAACATTTAAAAAGAACGTGACATTCAAAACGAGCTAAGTAACTTTGGTAATACAAACCTATAGACCCGGGAAGGTGTGTGGGTAGACCCAGGAAGAGGTGGTTTGTGGACCTTGGAAGGCGGAACAGGCAACACTTTGTCTATGCCGCTATATGAAGATTATGATGGTGATGACGATAATAGTGATTAATGTGTTTGCTGTACAGTTTTTAGTACACGAATTGGATTGGTCGTCTTTTACGTCAGTCTTGTTGCACGTTCGATAGAAAAACGAAATTGCAGCTCGCGTTCTGTGACAATGATTTGAAAAGGTTTCACTTCGAAAGTACCATAAACTATGTAAGAGATATATCCAGGAAATAAGTTCCGATAAGTAATTGAAATGAACCAAGAATGTACTTGCAAAACATTATTATCGCTTTTTCAATTACAAACCTTAAACTATTTTTCTATGTAGTTTCTGTCATTATTGAAGCAATTTTCGTAACGGACCGCCAGGCGTTGTACACCTTCGTCGTAGAAATTTGCAGCCTATAATTTGAACCACACATTAACGGCTTGTTTGATATTGTCGTCTTTACGGAACCGCTATAAAGTCGCCGCCACACGAGACCATATTCAGGAAAGCTGTTAAAAAATACTGTAGTAGGAGGCATAAGTTAGGAATGGATTCAAGAAGTCCCATTTGAAAAGTTCATTTGGCTGTCCATGTAAGTGCTGCTTCTGCGGTAGCGTTAGTGTACCGCGTACTTCTCGTCGAATTCTTTTTACGTTGTGTACACGTATTATTTAATACATAAAAATATCCATGTACAAGTTCGAAATTGTCTACCGCTAATTCTAAATCATTAACAGCGGCTTCCATTAGGAATCTTAATTGTACAATATCGAGGCCTCTGTTACACTACGCAACTAATTGCATGGAACAGATTTCAAGCTTACATGAAGCTAATTGGAGGGTAATAAAAACATTATGCAGAGTAAGCATCTTGACTATACTACTATTATAAAGAGGTAAAATGTATGTGTGTTGTTGTCTAGGCAGAAACTACTGATCTGATAATTTTTTTTCACCACCGTGTTCCTTAAACTTTGAGGATGGTTTTAGACATAAATTTGAACCGAAAACATTAATCATTTTCAAGAACAGAGATTTCAAACGGCCTCATGTAATGAAATTTTTGTTAATTTGCATATAGAAAAATGTTCGGCATGAAATAAACTTTCGTTCTATACGAGATAGATAGGCGTATATGGTGCCAGCAAATGAAATTTAGACACAATTGCAAATTTTATTTTGGGTTTAGTTTTCATAAAATTCTCCTTACCTTTCTCGAGATATTGGCAGGTTTCTAAAAAATTGTATACATTATTTTGGTTCAATGTCATGAAATTTCTTAGTTGTTCACAGAATGCGCGCGCAGCAGAGTTGCCTGCAGTCGGTTGCATATTGTAACAGGCTACATTTGAATCAATGTCTCATATCGAGCGCGTGAAACTAATAGTTACACGAGCAGTTGCATGGCTTGAAACTGTCTTTCAATCGATTGCAGACCCGTACAACCGATTGCAGTAAGTGAAATAGGTTTCATGTAAACCAATGCCCCACAACTTCTCTGCTGTTAAATGCCCAGTGTAATAAAAGCTTAAGTAGCGTATATAAGACATTACTTTCATGGCTGAAAACCAATTTTGTATAAATTGATTAGATATTGAAGCGGAGGAGCATTGGTCGGCCAAAGAAACGGTGGAGTGACAGTATGTAGGGGCGTTGTTGTAGAACAGGACAGTGTCCTAACTGAGAAGTAAGAGGAGGAGAAGAAGAAGAAGAAGAAGAAGAAGAAGAAGAAGGAGAAGGAGAAGAAGAAGAAGAAGAAGAAGAAGAAGAAGAAGAAGAAGAAGAAGAAGAAGAAGAAGAAGAAGAAGAAGAAGAAGAAGAAGAGATATTGAAACATTGATCTTGAAACCATTGTTCCATTTCGAGGGCGAATTCGGAATAGTTTGCTTGCTACAAGTAATCCATTATTACAGTCAGAAGCCAAAATAAGTATCTAGTTGTACGGTATAAAATAGATATAAACGATTCTCGTCGAACTATATTATAAGCTTTTCTTTGTTGGGTCCCTAGTTGAATTTTCAATAAAATTACGTGGGTTATTTCGTTTGTGAATTGAGCAATCGTCTAGCTGTGGTATCAGTTGTATTTACCTCAAGTCATCGTATGTAACAACTGCGACTTTAAACATGAGCAGTCAAATAGTACAAAACATTTTTCATTAAAATAATTGCAGACATTATAACTGTGGCGGACGTACCTTGTATAAACAAATAAAACCTCTCCCAGAACAATGCGTCAGAGGTCACAGTAACGACAACAAAGATATTAATTCGTTACTGCGTGGGCCAATTTAAATCCACACTGCCGAGTTTTATAAATAATAAAACAAATGTTATTTTTATTCAGTGTGCGTAGGTACACACAGTCATAAGAAGATTTCGCTAATAGTATTAACTCTACGCCAGGATGTCTGAATTAAATCCGCCTACGCTGTGAAATTGTATAAATAATCAGAACGCCCAGCCCACCCACGTCTGGTAATCAAGTATTTTATAGTTTTTTCTTCTTCGTCTTCTTCTTCTTCTTCTTCTTCTTCTTCTTCTTCTTCTTCTTCTTCTTCTTCTAGCAATCCCAATTCAGGTAATAATTGGTGGCAATTTCCTTAAACCATATTATCGCCTTGGCAATGAGGACACAACAATTTATGTTAGCTCGTGTTTTTGGTTGCTATGGCAAATACAAATAAGCAGATTATTTTATAACATCAATTAAACTATGCCATTTCAGTATACATAGCTCAGTGGTGAGTAGAACGTTGTGTTTGCTGTAGAAACGTTATTAAAGCGTAATGATTTCTATATAACAACATAAAGACTGTTCAGAAATTATTCCAACGTTGGGAGACATGGATGAGTTCCAGATCGTTGAACAATGTGGAACTGAGTAAGGACATTTAGAACTACTACCTCGGCACAGGAAACAATTAAAGAAAGTGTAAAAAAAGTGCGCATGCAAGAAAATGTGGAAAGGCACCACGGGTAGTCCAAAAAGATCAGCTAGGAAGTCTGCTATGGCGTTATAGATTTCTAGTAGGTTTCTTTGGAGGATTTTGCAAAAAAATCTCCGTACAAAATGCAGTTTGAACGTGACCCAAAAACTGTCTGAACGCGATTACACTAAAAGAGAAGATTTTTTTAACGAAATATTGGAATTCAAAAATCAAGAACAAAACTCCCATGAACGGTGATTATGTCGGACGAAGCATGCAATAGCATGTCACGGTATCAAGTAAACTCTAAAGAATTAAGGGTTCGCCATAGTTTTGTAAACATTTTATAAGCTATTTTCTGGTGTGTTTGACTGTACAGAACAATTTACTACGGAATGAAGAGTTTACAACGAACACTGAATTAAGATAATTAAATTCCATATTAAAAGCTCCGGAACCACAGAATAATATTCATGCTGCATCCGAGTTTTACTCTTATAAGTTGCAAATATTTGAAAAGACTCAAGAAAGTTTTAATTAAATCTTATTAAAAATACAATTTTCTGTAAACTTTTGTAAAAGCTTAATTGCCTTTAGAAGTTTTTGAACGGCAACTTTAAGTTCTAACTTAAAAGCTTTAGCAGCTTAATATTTCACGAAAATTTTAAAGAATTAAAGAAAACTAAAAGCTTCTTTTCATGATTTTCACTCGTCAAAATTGACGAGTGAAAATCACGAAAACAAGTTTTTAGTTTTCTTTAATTCTTTAAAATTATAATGGATTTTCATCAAGTAAAGGCCTCCAGTATCAATTATTTCACGAAAATAGAAATAAACTTCTATCATCAATCGTATGTCCTTCCACACGTTTGTCGACTAGCTTAACGCATGCAGCAGGCATGCTGTGTTCGAGGTCGGGATTCGACGTGTCTTTAGGTTATTCTAGCTCCTGTAGCTAACGCCAATTATACTCGCCGTTACGCCCGAAAACTGGAAGTTTATTCTGGAGCCTCTGCGGGGTATATATAAACGTCCGCGGCCGTCTTATAAATTCAGTTTAGATCTGGCGATTTTATAAGTGCGGTTTGCAGTGATTATTACGGTTTACTGAGAAGTGATTACAGTTTTTTAATTGTTGCAAAACTGTAGTAAGGTGCCATTTATTGTAGTTACTGGACGAATTTAACTTAAAATATTGTATAAAAGGCTTTGTTGATTTGTAACTGGTGTTTGTGTCTAATTAAAATATGTAATTAAAGACGTCATTAGTGTCAGTTATACTGTTTCCACTGAAAAACACGACGATCGGTGAAACTGTCGTAACACTAGAATGTTTTATGCTAATGCTTTCTTCCTGTCATCTCTATATAGTGTAACATAGGCAAATAGCAAATAGGTGTGATTTCAAAATAAGGAAAAGTCACGTGGCCGAGGGTGGTTCTGAAGTCGTGGAAGATTATGATGATAGACAAGATACGATTGGAGGCAGGGAAAGTGAATGCAGAGTATTTTGTCAGCAAAATTATGAGCAATGATAAAATGGTAATAACTCACGTAACGAAAACGTTTGTGGCAAGTCTAATCAGAACCAAACACTGATGGCTAGAACTTTTTTTCTTCATCTTCTTCTTGTTTTTATTCTTGTTCTTGTTCTTCTTCTTTTACTTCTACTTCTCCTACTTCGTCTTAATCTTCTTCTTCGTTTCTTCTTCTTACATCAATTGGGGTTTTAATGCCTTTCGGCTTTATGCCAATGAACGGTGGGTGATCAGGTTAACTTACATCACCTTCATCCAGCGTACTAATTTGAAGCTTTCAAGTTTTCGTAAAAGTACCCAGATACGATTTATAAAAGTGTCTTAACAAGAACTCGTTTTGAAATATTATTTTATAGACATTTTTCTGGGCAAATAGAAACCATTAAGCAAAATGGTGAGCGTTAGAATTAGAGAGCTTTATCTGACAGAAATTACGTCTGTGACCCGTATTCTCTGTGAAATGCTTCCCTAATTTTATAACACAACCTTCATCATTTATATTGTTCTTAAAGTAGCACAGGAGCTTTCGATAGGGTAGCCTGCCTGCTTGAATCATACGGCATGAAAGGAAACTACTATTGTCAGAAGAAGCTTCAAATTTTTATTATTCTCAAATAGGTTAGTCCAGGCACACTTATCAATATTTTACGCTTCTGATGGTAATCTACCTAAGATTCCAAAATGTTAAGCCTCTTTCATGACAGGTTTTCTAGTACTTTGTCCATCCAGCTCTCACCTTTGAAGCGGCCGAGTTTTAAAAAAAAAAGCCGAATGTGTTACCAGGGCATCAAGACTTAAGGCGTAGACTAGGCTGTTGTGTTGTGGCTATTCTTTATAATCATCGTTTGCCCTACTCCTGTAAAAAATATACCCTTTCACTCTGATATATTTTGCCGTTCTTCTATATTACTTCTATGAAAGATCTCGTTATTTGTTTCGTGAAGCATACGTGGGTTAACGCATTAATGCCCGTTGTGATCTTCACAGAGTCATATAGTTCCAAAACCGGCCATATCCAAAAATTTTCAGAATTGCTTTTTTATGTTATTCTTAAAATTTATGTGAATGTGCAACTAGTGGTAGTCGTATTTGTTCCAGTTCTGGCCTTTTCATTTATAAGTAGCTTGTTCAAAAGTCACGTCTGTTCCAAACTCGGCCATCTCCGCTAGTTAGCAAGTGACCCGCTAGGAGCGCCAGTGTGTAGGCATATTACAACAGCTGTACCATATACCGTATTTTATAGTGAGGTTATAAAGTTTGTTGTTGTTTATGCGTGATAATGTATTAATGTTCAGTAACATTGTGATTAAAAGTTGTTCATAGTTATGCGGTAATTGTATTGGTATTTAATTGTGATATTAATTGTGCTGACATTTATGATTATCTGAAACTAATCGTGAAATTTTTCGTAGTAGTGTCTATCGTTACGTATCTAGGCTATCTTAGTAGTGTAGTTCTGTTGTTACATTAACGTGAAAATATGGAGTGTTATCCAATTTCAGTTTGTAATAATTCAAGAAAAAAGGTCGGTGATAAAAGCAGATGGAAGAAAAACATGGCCAAACTTGAAAGATATACTGCTCTGGGTCCACCTAAGGTACCTACTTGTAAACACAAAGGTAAGGCTTTTGGCTGTGAATTACTTACAAAAAAAGACGTTGCTGTGTTTCATGCTTCTTTTTATGAATCAAAAGATAAAATAAAATAAGATAATTTCTTACTTAAGTATACTGACAATATTAAACCTGTGAGAAGTAGGCAGACAACTGGTGAAAGGGAAAATAAAAACATTACAATAAAATATTTTGTCAAACGTTATGATTCCAAAGAAAAGTTGTCAGTTTGCAAAGCGGCATTTTTAGGAATTCTTCAGATTTCAAAACACCGAGTTCAAGGTGTAATAAATAGATATAATTCTTCTGGTTGCATGCCAAAAGAAAACCGTGGAGGCGATACAAGATCAAAATTATACAAACAAAAACTGAGTGCAGTTAAAAAATTTATTACTAGTATTCCTGCGGTAGAAAATCATTACTGTCGCAGCAAAACAGCTGTTAGTGTTTATTTGAGCTCAGATCTTAGTATTCGAAAATTGTGGCGACTTTATGAGTCTCAAGTAACTGACGAAAGCTTGCATGTTAGACATTGGTACTTCAGAAATATTTTCAATACTCATTTCAATATCGGATTTGGTACACCAAGAACTGATGCATGTTCTACATGTATTTCTTTAGATGAACGAAGAAAAATTGAAGATAATCCAGAAAAGAAAAACCAGTTGTTAGTTGAAAAGAGAGTGCACTTGCTTAAAGCAAAAGCTTTTTATAATTTATTAAGAGAAAAAAAGAAAATTTAATAATTTTTAGCTTTGACTGCCAGAAAAATATGGTTCTACCGAAGGTACCGGACCAAACTGCGTATTATTCACGGCAATTATACCAGTACAATTTAACAGTTTTTATAGGGGATTCAAAATGTCATCAGACTAAAGAAAATACATTTATTTACGAATGGAAAGAGACAGAATATTCTAAAAGCTCTAACGAAATAGCATCAGCAGTATATCACTGCATTTGCCAGCACAATTTTGCAGAAACGATCTCAACTGTCAGATTAGTCTCTGACGGCTGTGGTGGTCAAAACAAAAATTCTATAATGATAGTTATGTTATTTTATTGGTTATCAAAAGATGCTCCAGCGCACATAACAATGGTTGAATTGCTTTTTCCAATGGTGGGGCACTCATTTTTACCCCCTGACAGGGTGTTCGCAAGAATAGAAAAAAATATAAGAAAAAAAGAGGTTATCGCTGACTCTATCGACTATGTAAAAGTGTTTGCAGAACATGGAACTGTGATATCTTTGAAAGGTTTAGTACGTGACTGGAAATCAATTGCATAAATAATTTTGAAAAAACCTGGACATTGGCATTTCAAATTCAATCCATCAAAACGCTTCTTTATAAGAAAAAATCAAGATGGTATTCCAATAATTAGAGGAGTAGAGGAGAAGTGCACTACAGAAGCAACTTCGAAAAATCACAATCAGTGTTTAAAAAAGGCAACTAAGATTACATTGAATCTCTCACTATAGCCTACATTGTTAACATTATTGCTAACTTCAGTCTAAATTTTTTTTAACCTTTTTCAGGAAAGAATGTTATGAATCCACCATTATTGCCTGAAGGAAAAGGTGTAGAATCCCTAAAATTAAATGATGTTAAAAAACTTCTCATTAAGCATTACGGACAAGAGTGGCAAAAACTTGAGGAACTGAGTTATTATACAAATGTTTTGGAAAATAACACATGCAGAGAAACAACAGCTGATGAAGCAAATAGCCAATGCCAAAATATGGAGGAATCTTTTTTTCAATCTATTTAAAAATATTTAAAACTATTATTCGTCATTACTGTATTATTTTTTTATTTTATGATTCATATTGTATTCATTTTTTTAAGACTTTTATACTTTATACCATTTGTACCACGACTGCAGTGTATTGTGTTAATTTTGGGTTATAATGATTAAGAATAATGATGAGTTTTAGTTTGCTACTTTTCATATTAAAATTATATGCCATTGAATTCGTAGTTGATTTCGCAGTTTTGTTCCAAAACTGGCCATCTCCAAAATTATTTTGCATTTATAAGCTAAAATATAATTCTTAGAAATTTTATATTTTTATAACTATAAAAGAACATTAATCTCTTTAACATAATAAACAAATAATATGATGTTTGTAGTAAATGGAAGAATGAAACTTTTTTTTCATCTCCTGAAAAATGATTAAAAATGGAGATGGCCGGTTTTGGAACTATATGCTTCACCTGTTAACCCTGTACAATTGGCCATCCATCAGAACTATACACTGGGCCAGCGTGACCAGGAGGAAGGACTCTAAATCCTTAGGGAAACTGCCATATTTGCAGATTTTATCCTATACGTTGCAAAGGAAATATGAAAAATAAAGTCAGAATACGCCTTGAATACCATAGCGGCGGAAGAGCTTGAAAATAACAAATGAGACTTCTTGGATAGATGAAAGAAACTAACACAATTAAGTGGAGGCAATGTCGCACTCGAATGTTAGAACTCAAATGCATAAAAAGTTTGAGGCAGAGATGTGACGAGGTTGATGCTAGTCGTTGAGACCATCGCGCAATGTGGTCGCCACGTCTCATTGCTAACTAGAACAATAGGTATACGTTTGTGATATGAGAGGGAACGTTTGTTGGAATTAAAGACCATGGGATTGTAAAGCCTCCCATTAAAAAATAGAAATAAGGCAGGAAACACTGAATAATTAATGTGAGTCAAATGACCACTTAAAAAACTTCATCATCATCATCACGCCAAGGTAGGCAAGGTTCTGCCTGTTCCGCCTTCAAAGATCCTCCAACCATACCTTCCTGGGTTTACCCAGAAACCTGTGTCCATGCGTTTATATTTCAAGACTTGTTTTGGGCAATATTAAACCTAAAATTCTTTCTAAGTGTTATTTACACCGTTCTTTATAGTCTTTTAGTCTTTTAGTCACGATAAAAAATTGTAATTCTTCTCTTATGGCCTCATTATTTATACGGTCAGTTTAGAACACCTAATTCCCCTTAATATTGCCATTTCCGAGAACTGTATTTTACTATCTTGTTTCTTGGTTGTTGTCCCTAATTCACACCCACAGGACAGTACAGGAAGCGCTATAATTTTGTAATACTTAAATTTTTTATCTCAAAGTTACATTGTTTCTAAATATATTGTTTGAAAATTGTTTCTAAAAATTGTTTTCCCACATATTGTCTGAAACTTACGTAACTTAATATCAATATCACAATTCTTATTATAGCCAATATAATTTCCTAAATAGTTTAAACGGCTCACCTGTTCTACAGTTTGGCTTACTAACAATTATTTTTGTTCTAATTTGTTCTTTGCATCTAAATGCCGGTACCTTTGTTTTTGTAATGGAGATTTTCATACTGTATTGTTTGAAAATCTGACGAAACTTAAAAACTGCTTTTTGTAAAGCAAATTTTGTATTTTGAATAAGAAGCAAGTCGCCAGCAAAAAACAGATCATTCAAATATCTGTCTCTTTTAAAGCACATACTTAAAATATTTAATGTATTAAATGAAAAATGTATTAAATTATTATATTAAAAATAGGCCACCTTACTTTAAAAAGGTATTACATATCTACAATATAAAAATAATTAAGTAGGACCTATATGACAGATGGGTAGCCTACCTTATATGACTGTTCCCCTGCTCTTAACAGCACTAACTTTATCAATGGCGTTAGGAAAGTCCAGTTTTGATGCTACTTCCATTCGCTGTAATCGTTTGAAAGTGAAAACTTCCCTCAAGATGTGGTTGTTCAAAGGTAATGTTTAAAGGAGGATTGCATCTGCTACAAACAGCGATTCAAGAGACTTCTTAAAATTGGTGTTTACATAAACATTTGTTACATTGTTATTAGAACTTGGGCTAGCCGGGCTGTAACGCCAGTGGTCTAAGGTTATCTGGTGCAAACGTTTCGGCCGTGCCTTCAACGGCCATCTTCATAATAATCATTTTTATATAAATATAAAAATATTTATATAACACTGAAGCCGGCCGTGAAAGCCTCAGACAGAATTTGTTTCATTGTTTTGAATCACATTTCCAATGTGTCACCAATTCCCGCGTCTCCTGGTTCTGATACAGTTTTGACAAACATCTTTAGTTCTTGATAGAACTACTCTTCAACTATCCGACTCTTCAACTTTCTTAAATCACCGACTTTCATGGTGAGCACTTTTTGCAGCTGGTTGTTTCCACAGGAAAGGTCATCATCAGAAGTTTTCCTTCATCGCTTCAATGCCAAAAAGGAAGGCAAAGATTACTTCATAATTTCGTAACTCTTCAACTCGTGTGAGAGTAATATGGCGGGCATATGTGAATAAGCAGATAAAAGTGTTCTGGTTTGAAAACAAGTGGATTTTTATACAAAAGGTCTTTTTTTCCTACTTCAAACTTGCGCGAAGCCCCTGTAATTCCGAGACCACGGGCGACTGCCTTGTTTGCCTATATAGAAGGGACGTCCCGGCATGTGAGGATCTGTGAAACAAAGATACAGCATAACTCACCCATCCTGAAAGTTTCGCTTTGACATAGCTTCATGTACTACACCTCTCCATCATCTCGATGATGCTTTAGTTAGTTGCCTTAGTTAGTACATGGCTCAGTTTCGACATCTGGACATCTGCCTTCTAACATGTTGGAGCCATATCAGACTTTCTTCTTTCACGTAAGAGATTATTCCATCTCTATTTTCTTTAGACTTTGCCTAGTTTCCTCGTTAGAAATGGAGACTCTTTTTCAAAGTTGACAGCTTCCCACGAGGTACAACTCACTAGCAATTATTTCGTCGTCGTTGCTATCGTCACTACTATCGTTATCGTCGACTGTATCAGTACGATCTTCATTATCATCATCGTTGACTTTCAGGGTACGCCAATAGACCTGTTCTGAAAACACTAAGAAGGTTTTAAAGAAAGAGTCGGTGTTTATGGCGCCAGTTAAAGAAGCTGACGAATGGAGGATAAAAAAATAACCAAGAGGTAAATGAGATGTTGAATCACAAACTCATTGTAAGATTCATAAAGGCTCATCGAATCTGATGGTCAGGTCAATTAAAGCAGATAGGTAATCAGCGTATGCTAAAGAAAATTCTGAGGGCCCAAGTCTGTAAAAACAGAAAGAGGGGCCGATTTATATAAGGTTGTTGGATGATGTGCCAGAAGATCTCAGAAGAATGGATGTGAGAGATTAAATTGAGATGGCAATGGACAAGAGACTTTGGAAAAGATTTGTGTTGGTAGTCACACGTTGGACTGTAGTGCTAAAGAAGAAGAAGTAGCAGCTTATCACACAAGAGGTGTAACCAATTGACTTGACTTTATGTAATAGCCCTAAGGTTTTATGTGTTAGTACTGAATGGAAATACCATATAGAATGCCTTCTTCTAAAGATGGTGTTGGAAGCAGGCTCACGTTGGGTTGTAGTGGTGAAGAAGAAGACAGTTCTGCCCATGTCTTCCTCCAAGGAGTTTTGCTTTTTACCAGGTACGAAATTAAATTCCAGCTGCGGGAAACTTTACTTTCTCATTCTTTCATATGGTGCTGTCAAATGTCTCTATTCTCTTGTGTGCGATCATTTATTAGCCATACGTTAAGTTTCATTCTTATGTCATCGTATCGTATATAGTCAAGTCTGGAAAACTTTTTAAGTGATCGCAAGAACTTCATTTGGGCAGGTTAAAAATCTGCGATATACTTTTTTACGAGTATCCATGATTTACTGTCGTATATTTTTAACACTGGAACACCGCTATTGCCTTATAATTTTATATAGCCTAATATGAAAAATATTAAATAACTATATAGAATAGTATGGACGCGAAACAAAAATTATTATTGATAAAAATGATAAGTTATGTTCTGGAACATATTACACAACACACAGACAGCAATGATGTTTCAAACGACGGCGCCGTCACCAAAAGCAGGACGGACAGCGCTCCTAGCGGCAGCGTCTGACGAAGCTCTAACGAGCGAAAGCTAGTTTAGGCAGTAAGGTAAAAATTTACTAATATTTATCAATAATAATTTTTGTTCGGCGTCAGTATTATTGTTAGTTGCTAACATCGGACACGTCATGGACAACAAAATCCAGGAGAATATTATACTAAATGTTGGCACAAAATTATCTCAAAGATTTGTTGGTGAGGGTAAAATATTTTTTCGGCAACTTGCAAGGGCAAAAATTGTCGTCACCCGCAAACAGGAAGAAAAGTAAAAGCTGAATGACTTTCGACAGCGATATTAATACGTCAGGACAGAGAGATAAGTTGCCAGTGTCGATTAGTCAGTCTGCCGTGACAAGCAAAGTTAGATCTCATACTTCTGTTGTTGTAGTAATCGCATTAAGTTACAGCAATGTCTCTGTTTTTGTCTTCTCCTTCTGTTTGTCCACAAGTAATGTGTGATTAAATTGAATTGGAACAAACGTCGTATTCGATACACGAAGAAAGAGAGTATAACTAAAATGGTAGTTGAAGTGAAATACATTTTCTAAGATTATTTATTTATTTAATACAATTATTTTAAAAATCTATCCTACACCGGCGTTTTCTAAAATGTAGCCTATTTATTTATTTATAAGGTTATAAGGTTGCTGCAACAGCAACGGTCATTAGCGACCACAAAACTCTAAAAATGAATTTGTACAGATTTCGTATACAGATGCAGTAACATATAATAAACTAGAAGGTGCTTAGTGAAGACAAACATTGCAACAATATATACAGGAACTGGTACGATTTAAAAGCTACGTTAAATATATGATTAAATAATGCAAAATAAAATGAGAAGTATTACCTCAAACAACGCAAACATTATAAATACACATCATGCAGATATATAACAAATACAAATATAACAAATATAATACGTAATAACATATTCAACGAGAAACAATATATAACAATAAATGTAACAACAAGTTACATAATAATAAGTATATATAACCTAATAAATAAAACAGTAATAACAATCTCGACCACATATTAATCCATTAACTTAATTGTCCTAGAAAGTTTACAATTTTTAAGGTTCTTATAATTTTCATAGTCCGTACCTATATTTTTGCTAACAACTGAATCTCCTTTATGAGGAGAAATATACTGGCGGCTCCAGTCTTGTCATTTAAACATTTTCTGACATCTGAAGGAATATTAAATTTGCTTCGCAGGTGTTGAAGAGCAGGGCATTCTGAAACGAGGTAGAAAGCTGACAAAACCGTGCCGCAGTGATAACATCTAACAGGAACTTCGCTTGTGCAGATGTGCTTGTGAGTAATTAGCGTGTGGCCGATGCGCAGTCTTGTTATGACTACAGTACTTGTTTTTTTTCTGGTGTCTGTAGCAAGTGAGGGTTGCTCGTAAATATTTTTCGTCACTCGGAATAGCTTGGCGGGTGGTGACGTAAGCCATTCATTATTCAAGTGCTCCAGAAGTTTTAAATGCAGATATTTCTTAAGGACATTGTGGGATAGTTTGTGAGGATGATATTGACTCGACTTAGCAGTTTTTGCAGTTTGATCAGTCATCTCGTTTTCCTTAATTCCGATGTTCGATGGTGTCCAACTGAAAATAATTCCGTGCTCTCTCTAGTTGAAATATCAAAAGTTATGTTACTTATGTCTTGAATAATGGGTTCTTTGCTGTCCTCTTGCTGCAGACTATCAAAAAGTCTTCGATAATCTGAGAAGATAATATACCTGGAGCTCATGGAATCTTTTATTATTTCCAGTGCTGTATTTTTTGTTTCGTTCAATTAATTGCTTATTTATAAAATTCATGAACGATTGGGTTAGCAGTAATAGCTTGCCTTTGTGTATGACGAGTGGTTAGTATTGTTAGTGCCTGCCCTCGCGCATGCTCAGTAGGAATGGTTGACGTGATTGTTGTTGTAAATGTTTGACTGTCACTAGTCGTTGTCTACACAGAAGGTAAACACACGTGTTCTCTCTCTCCCCAGAGCCACACACGACACACACACGCTTCAGTACACGTGGCTTCACACAGACTCAAACATTGGGGCAACGCGTTATATTCAAATGTCACCTAAAGCTATGTAATTAAATCTCCTCACGTCTGAGTGCCTCGCTGCACATGAAATAAAACGCACATTTGAAATCTTTATTTACCTCGCGTCGGTTAAACACAGGTTTTTCAAAAGCTTGGAAATTTTCCAAAAAATCTCTTATAACAGTCTGTATGAAAACATTCTAAACGATACCGTTTCGTCTGATGCTTGACTCCCATTATCTATATCACGAACGCGAGCGCTCGTGTGTATAAGTCTATGATCTATGATGTATAGAGTGTTGGTCTAATCTTCTTCTTCTTCTTTTTCTTCTTCTTCTTCTTCTTCTTCTTCTTCTTCTTCTTCTTCTTCTTCTTCTTCTTCTTCTTCTTCTTCTTCTCCGTGAACGTGACCCCTGGCTTACAACACCAGTCTTCTGCAATGTTTCCTGTTCATTCCCATCTCAGTGTAAACCCTCACATCCAATCTTCTGAAATCTTCTGGCTCATCATCCAACCAGAGATTTCTTATCCTAGAGATACATCAGATCTTTCTGCTTTTATAAGGTCCATCTTTCTGCTTTTATAATCCTGCTCCATCAGAATTTTCTTTGAACATTCGTCCGCTCTGGGTGATCTAATGATCTAACCATTGTATTCGCTGAGGCTTTATGAATCTTACAATGACTTCGTGATTCAGTAGCTCATCTATCTCCTAGTCATTTCTTATTTTCCATTCATCATCTTCTTTAACCGCGCCACAAACAAGTCTTATGATCTATCTTATAAACATTCTTAGTGTTTCTTGTTCCTTTTGTATCAGTGTCCAGTGTCCATGTCTCGCCTTCATAAGTAACAACCGGTCTCATAAGTGTCTTATATATTATTATTTGTGTGTTACGACTAATGCGTTTTGCTTCTCAGTAGTCTGCTGTTGGCATGATATGCCCTATTTCGTATTTGTCATGTATTGTTCTGTTTAAGGGCCCTTCATTATCTATCATTTTACCTGGGTATCTGATCTTATTAACTGCATCAAATGAATTATCCTCTATGCATAAATTATATAAATTTATTGTTTTATCTGATGCAGAATCTTATTCTAATTATAATGTTAAACATCATAATCTAATCTAAAAACACGTAATTACAGATGATTTTTTTTTCAATAGTAGTTAATGCCTTTACACAAAACGCAATTAATTACTATGTTTAGCCAAAAAATGACTTTAAAGAATCGCTCTTGTATCAATAATAATTACAACAAGCATAACTATATTAAATGTGTGCGTGTGTACGTGTGTGTGTGTGTGTGTGTGTGTGTGTGTGCGCGCGCGCGCGTGTGTGTGAGCCCTTAAAATTAGAAAATATCATTAAGTTATAATTCCCAGAAGTAAATAAAAACTTCGTTGGCATGAGTTCGTAATAAAAACAAAAAAATGAGTTCGTACAAATAAGAAGAAAAGATCATATAAATCACATCCTATAACCTTAATTTTATAATACAACCCAATAACCAATATATTTCATTCTGTTACCAGGAAAAAATAAATAATATTTAAACTTAAAATAAGAACGTATCGTAGATTTTGTCTCAGTTTGTTTAATGAAGCTCAACTCTTCAGCCAATTAACTGTAACCTGGAGTTTGATTGCTTAATGTAGAGGATTCCATAGTGTAAGAAATATATTATGCTTCATAAATTACGTTGCTGCCAATTTCACCGCGGTTGCAGTACCCCACGGAAACATATAGCAATTAGTTACGTCAGCAACAGCAAATACAGAGAGAAACAACGATTACAGCGATTAAAGAAAATGACCTCAATATTTTGCAATACCGTTCTCATTTTATACCTCATAACCTTCCAACAAATGATTTATTGTTTAACGATAATTATTGAGGCAGAGATAGAAAAGGCTTTGGCGTGCAGCGAGCGATGTCGTAAAACAATTCCTAACTTACCGTGGCTCTAACTCTTTAACAGATTTCTTTCGAAGAACTGCAACTGTGTGTAGACCAATCAATAACATCTACGTCTTGCTTCCATTTCTGGAGTTCGAAGCTCCAATTTCTGACTTCCATACTTCCAAAATTCGCATCGTTATCTGCAGCCTATTTTATCCTTTCCCCGTCCGTTCTGCGTCTCTCATTTCTCTATTCAAAATTTTATTTTGTTGCCAAGATTATTTACCCAGACTGTCGACATGCTTGCCCAACCAAAATATTATTGATTTACACAATATTACTATACCTTCTGTCCTGATTTAGTAGTCGCAGTAACGATGATTCTTCATCGTTCAAAGCTACAAAGCTTAAATATTCTTTATTGATTTTAAATCATAAACGATAGAGTAGGAATTCTGATGTTACGACGGACCAAGCTTGTCAGTCTTACGGTAATAATGTGCTTATCGTCATCGTCATTATCATCATCATCATCCTTCAAGGACTCATTTAACTATAGACGTAACTATTTTAAATTTAAAAACTTTTATATATACACATTTTTATGAATACATATACTCATATACATACTTATACATATATTAATTATATGTTCTAAATCAGGCAAGTAATATGTTGTTGATTTCTAGTGGTTATTTGGATCTGATTCAGCTTGTAGGTTTCCATACTCTACAAAGTAGTATAAGTGTATTACCCGAGGTTATAATTTCGTACAGTTCGTCTTTCCCCCGTACACTCATTTCCGACAAACACAAGTACATTGTTACGATAGTCACGCAGATCGTTGTCGGTTCAGCGGAAACAGAATAACTGACACTAATAAAGTCACTAATTACAAACTTTCATTAGACAGAAACAGCTGTTAGAAATCAGCAAAGGCGCTCCTATACAGTAATTCAAATTAAACGTGTCCAACACGCAACAATAAATGTCACATTAATAGAGTTTCGTACTAATAAATCTCTTCTACTATTAATCACTACTAACCACTTCTCACTAAGCCCCACAATAATTTCGAACCACACTGTAATATCGCCAGGTGTAAACTGAACTGGACCGCCTCGAATCCAGTGTTTATATTTTGGCGCCTAACATAGTCAAGTAATGTCTAGAAGGCGCATCTCGAAGAATCTAGAGCTTTCCGTAATTCTGCTGCGCAAATATGCCTACAAGGCGTCATGCAGTCACTCACCGATGCGGTACTATTTACTTCTTTAGCGTAACAATATACACATTTATAAGAAATAAAATTGCGGTAAACGTTTTAGCTCTACTGAACAACAGAGTACAGCTTCTTATCAGTTGCTGCATTTATAACAAAAATTGTTTACGTAGAAAAATTATAATTACTGCTAATAATGAAGACTTCTTTGGTCTGGAAATAACAAAGATAACTTTGTTAGATGTACAATAAGAAAATACAGCTTTAATATTCACAGTTATGCTTTAGAGGCTCTATGCAAACTGTTTCACGGTGGAAAAGGGAGTATCAGGCAGATTCTTTACTTCAGTTTGCCTTTAATCTCTTCACACTTACAGCCCGCTTGTACCAGCAAGATTGGTAATATACTTACACAGTCTAATAACTGTTAGTTAAAGTTCACCATTTTAGGTTTTGCTAAAACAGTCTTTCAATGTTTACCTATTCCTTAGACAAAGCTATACATTGGCTACTAAGGTAGGAGGCGGTAATAAGACCAATCAGAAAATACCACTTTCAGAATTTTTGTACTTCCCGCCTAGTTTTTAACGCGTTAAACAGCGAATAAAGTAGTCCTACATGTCTGCAACCTGCGATAAAGGAAGCATCCAGAAGAACGTCATACTGTGGTTACTGTGGAACAAAGAAGCAAGTGTCGGTGTGTTATTTTTCATTTTTATAATTTTCTATTGAAAGTAGAGGTCTATATTTTTATATTTTGTAATTGTTGATTTTTATTAGTGTCTGTAACAGATACTACACTATATAAGTAATGTAAAAACATGGTTATCATAAACTTTTACGCATAACATAATTTTCCATAACCTAAAAGTAACACGTGGTCGTTGCAGGAAATAAGGCCCACAAACGGGCCACAAATGGGCCCACAAATTTCCTGCAGCGTACACAAATATTCTCAATTGCTTTCTAATGTATAAAAATTATAATAAACCATTTTCTTACATTATTTGAACATTTAAAACTCAGTTTTATTAAGGAAATACTGAGATAATCTAAGTTATTTGTTTCCTTAGCACATCACGGGTGAGACGCGCGAATACACAGAAAGTGTCAGAGAATATGAATTCTTTCTTGGCTGTTTAAGATCCAATTAGGTCATTAAAAAAAGATGTTCAATCTTGTATATTTTTATGTTTATTACAATCCTATTATCTACAGAACAATAACAAAAAAAGTTAGAAAAAATTTAAACCTGGTAGTCGTGGGACTACCGGTAGACATGGAATCATGGGCAGACTTGTGCTTTGGGAAGGAATGAAGGGTTAATAAAATAAACAGCTCTCATCGTCTTAATGTTCTCATCGTCTGTTTTCTTGCTAGCTAGCCGTACGCTCGATCTGAGTCGCTTTGGGGGCACGCCAGATGATTCAGGTATCGGAGATGCGGGCCGCTTGGGCGCTGACGGGGTTTCGTCAATCTTCAAATGTTGCCATTTTCTAAGTTCTCGGCCGATTTCTTTGATTTTAGTCTCAAACGATAGGCCTGTTGACGCTCTGCACAGGATTTGCCGGTTTTCGGTTTGAAGTTTTTGGTTCGAGTTTTATCGCGATTTTTAGGTCGAGGCATTTCAAATTTTTAAGTTCAAATGTTGTTATTATTTTCTGTGAGTGCTTCTGGTACTCGGAATTAGTGTTATTGGAGAGATTTAGTTCTGAGGATCACAACGCACTTTGTATTTTTGCGATCGGACTTGTAGTTCCCGAGATATTCAAGTTTTAGTGGAGCAATTTAGAAATTTTCGGCGCAAAAACACCCTCACGCAGACAAAGCCTAGAGGCGACTGAAGTCAGTTGTCAAAATTCTCAGTACTATTGGTGGAAGGGGACCGAGTGACTCGATCACCTGACACCTGGTTTGCTGGGATTGGTTGAGCGGTTCGTGAGATAGTGGTATGCTGAAAGTACATTTGAAACATAACGGTCGATTTTCGCGAAACGTGCGAGTAAGACATTACATACCTATGGATTCCATGTCAAAACGTAACTTCACTTATATAATATCAAAACGGTTTTGAAAGGAAACTAGATATTTAAATGGTTTCTTTAATTATCAACGTATTTGGCAATGGCCCGTCCGTTATTTGCTTAACGAAGGAATTTCCATCTACTTTTTTAACGAAAGAGTTGAGTTTTCATTGAGAAACATTGAGAGACTGTAAGTTAGAGAAACATTTCATCTAGAGATACTCTAACTATAGGTGTGAGATACATCCTAACAATTTCCAATAACAATACTCCTTGTCGCTGAATATTCTCGGAAGAAGTAAGAATACTTCTTTTTCTGATAGTTCCTATCCGTTTCGGATGTTGAATTTCATACAGACTATTTTAACTTTCCGTACTGTTGTACGGAATAAGTCAGTTGTGTTCATGCCAAATCAGGTCCTTAAATTTCTCAGCCATGAGATTATAGGTCGCCCAACCCCTCTGTTTCTAAGTACTTTTCGCTGTAGTATAGACTGGAATAAGTAATATCTCTGTTCATTTCTCATGAATTGTCCCACATATGAAGCTTCTTATATTCACTGTGTTAATAACTTATCTTTCTTTCTTCATCTTTCTAAGAACTTGAACATGAGTTATATGTGCTGTCCATGAAATGCTCAATATTCTACGGTAAAGCCACATTTCGAAAGTTTCCAATATTTTATTTGTGGCTTCAGTCAAAGTCTAAGATTCTACACCGTAGAAGAGGACCGAGAATACATAGCAGCGTAAAAGCCTCATCTTTGTGTTTATTGTTAAATCGTGACTTTTGAATAAACTGTTCATTCTAGTCTACCCTGCTCTTGGCTTTCCAATTCTGCTCTTGATTTCTTGAGAGTGGCCCCATTGTTCATTGACTAAAGTACCAAGATACAGCCTCGGTTGTATGGTGCACCCTGTTTCAACTGACGAGGAAATGGAGACCGAGTGACTACTGGAATAAGTAGTGTCCCACTTGCTAGTCAACAGCTTCGGGTGGATGAACTGACAAGCGGTAGAGCACCTCATTGTCCTGGGGTTAAGAAATCGGACCCGAAGGAGGATGAACTAATTACTAGTCAGCGACACTGGGATGTAGAAGGCATCGAGAAACCACTACACTAAAGATCGTTTAGATATCTCTAGTAATATCATCATGGCTATGTTCAACGCAAAATCATCCGGAGCTTCAAGTACCCCAATCGGTTCTCCGGATGGGGGGGACAGTTTTTGAACAGTTATGAAGTAAAAAGAAAATTAAATATAATCACAGACGTGAAAAATATGCACTTGAAAAAATTATAATTGCTGCTAATGATGAAGGTTTCTTTGCTGTGAAAATAAAAAAGATAACTTTGTTATATGTACAATAAGGAAATACTGCTTTAATAATCACAGTTATGCATTACAGGCTCTATCCAAACTGCTTCACGGTGGAAAAAACAGTGTCACTCATATTCTTTACTTCAGTCTGGCTTCAATCTCTTCACACTTACAGCCAGTTATGTCAGCAAGTCCGGGTGTTAGTATACTTTCACAGTTTAATACCGTAACTGTTAGTCAAAGTTTACCATTTTATGTTTTGCTGAAACAGTCTTTCAAATTTTACATATTCTTTACACAAAGCAATACATTGGCTACTATATAATATCAAAGACTATTTTAAATGGAAACTAGATATTCCAATGATTTCCTTAACTATCAACTTGTTTTGCAATGGAGAGTTTAACAAATAATCAAAATTATTCGATTTCAATAGAGAAACTAAAGAATAATCAAATTTGCTTCAATATAAAATAACGAATAATCGATTTAATTAAAATTATATTATCGATAGTTTTAGTGTTTATTTACTTAATGAACTGTTTTGACGGTTATAGAAAAATATTAAATGTTTATTTTTTATTTATGGTAATATATTTATAATTTTAAATAGATCATATTGCTTTCTTTTTATTTGAATTTCTTAATAAATTAGTAAATTTTTGTTATTTTGTTTCTAATATATAGATTTAGTATCAACGTGTTTGGCAATGGCGCGACCGTTGTTTGATTAACAAAAGAGTTGTAACTTCATTTATTTTTTGACGAATGAGTTGAGTCAGCTAGGTTTGGCAGGGAGGGTTGATCGTCCCCTTGTATTTACGAACTATAGGTTGGAGAAGCGTTTCATTCAGGGATACTATAACTACTCGTACAGCTGCGAGATACGTCTTCTCAATTTAAAATAACAATACTCCTCGTCCCTGAATCTTGTCGGATGAAGTAAGAATTAGTCGAGATAAATGTTCTAGTGTTACAGCAAACTGGTAAGGAAACTGATACAGGTAACTATACGTGATGTGACTGTAGAAGAGAACACATTGTTTAGACATATTAGAGCCCTGAGGGGGCTAAGTCTAATGCTATAAACTATTTGATCTCATTTCTACCCCACATGTTTAATAATAAAATTACTTTTACAGTGCAAGTTTTGAAGTCAACAACAGAGAACAGCGTTCAGTACAAATGCTATAGAAAGAAGAGGTAAGAGGTTTGTGATCAAGCGGTTGGAGAAATGAGTTAAGTTTAAAATAAGTTAAAATGTAGGGATAAGTTTAAATATGTCGCTCAACAAAACAAAAGGAGTACCCAACACTTATTGGGAATGGGAGAACAGTAACAATAACTTTTCAGGTGAAGGGTTTGTGACGATCGGTCAAAATTTTAAATAATTTGTGTCGACGTTTCGACAATGTTTATTGTCATCATCAGGACCTGTGTATGAATACTAAAGAAATGTTAAACACAACAGAATAATTAGTTGAGTGACGTGTTTGTGTATGTGCGTGTGCGCGCGCGCGCGCGTATGTGCGTACCCTTGTATATGTGAACAAGTTGAGATAGTTTGTTTTACATCATCAAATGTTTTCTTTAAAGACAACGAGGAAATTATAATATCACAGAACTTAATTTATACAATATTGCAATTTAATGAATAACATGATAAAAATAACTTATAATAATTACATAAGTGAACATCCCTGCAATCTGTATTTAGCTATAATATGTTTTGCTATGCTATATGTTGACAGGTGTATGTATAAACGTTTTCTGTACCAATTCTAATATTTAATTGTTGATTACTGCTTTTATAATTAATTACAAATACCATTACATTAGGATTTATTTAAATTGCAATATTGCATAAATTAAGTTCTGTGATATTATAATTTTCTCGTAGTCTTTATAGAAAACATTTGATGATGTAAAGCAAACTATCTCAACTCCTTCATATATACAAGGGTAAACACGCGCGCGCGCGCGCACTCACATACACAAACACGTTCACTCAAATAATTGTTCTGTTGTGTTTGACATTTCTTTTGTATTCATACACAGGTCCTGATGATGACAATAAACATTGTCAAAACGTCGACACAAACAATTTAAAAATTTTATTTTTATTTATTGACCAATCCTCACAAACCCTTCACCGGAAAACTTCATTGAATTCGGCGGCACTACGAATTTAAGGATTTAATAACAATACCGTATAATAGTATAATACTTGCATGGATTTGCAGCTACGTTTGTATTCAATCTTACGCTCTCTGAAGTAGAAAATCACTGCGAGCCGATTGTGAGTGAAAGGAGAGGGCTGTTGTGGCTATGAAAGCTGATAAAGACATGTGCTCGTCGTGAAAGTGGCGTTATCTGTAGGATGGAGACACGTTTCTTTCTTATCTCGGTGTTAAGGTTGGGTAGCTTTCGGTGGGGAGCAACTTTTGTACAGAAATTTATCGACACTTCGTTGACTCGTATTTCACTGAATAGGAAAGTTGCTGATACGGACAATTTTTGAGGGCTGAGTTAACAAAAAAAAAAAAAAGAACATAGCATTCAATACGGCGGGAAGCGGTGAGTGGAAAAACCGAGGGAAAATAAAAATCACCGAGCAAATATGTATTCCCCACTTAATCTGCAACTCTTCCAGACTGGTAGCGTTTCTTCAGTTTTACACAGATATAAGAATATACAGGGTGCGTCAAATAAATCCGGACAAACCAAAACAGATTATTAAAACATTTTTTTATTAATTAAAATGTTAAACTTACAAAAAAAGAACTTTTTTGTACATTCTGTAAGAGACCCTTTCTATGTTCTATTTTTTAATACTATAACCCCCATTTGCTGTGATCACTGCCTCGATCCTTTTTCTGAAGCGCGAGGACCAAATCCCCGAATGTTGCTTCAATACTGGCCTGAAGGATTGCTACGTTGGGGGCCTGGACTTGATAGACACGCTTTCAATAGTAAATAGACACGCCCCAAACGTAATAGTCAAGGGGGTTTAAATCAGGAAGGACAGAATTCGTTACACCAGAATGCGCCCACGTTATCGGAAAGCCAGTTCTGCAATAAATGGCTTGTGTGAGCGCGTGCACCGACCTGTTGAAAGATGTACGGTCTTCCGGAGGCCACATTTTCCATCAAGCCAATAATTGTTTCTCCGCTACACTTTTGCATCAACCGTAAAAATCTTCTCATCAGAAAAAACATGAGGTGGCAGTTTCGTGCTTCAATGAACAAAGAAGCAAATTGCAGCGGGCAACTCTCTTGACCTTGGCAGCCTCAGACAGCATTTGTCGTACCTTGAGCACATAAGACCTGTATCTCAGGTCCTTTTCTGCGAGTTGACGCATGGTGGCCCCACTCACCCCGAGTGTGGTAGACAGTTTAAAAAGCGGTACCCTGAATCTTCCAAAATGAACTCTTGAGCCCTTTGTATGGTACTTGGTATCTTTGCAGTGTTTTCTCTCAAATGGTTTTGCCTCGGCGGGTTAGCAGAACCTTCTACGGACTTTCCCGGCGTCTCCACACTTTTGCGCGATGTTATAAACGGTCGCTTTCAGATACCCGAAGAAGCGAATAATTTCAGTCGGTGAACGGCCGGCGTGAAGCGCTTCAATTACCGCCGCTCGTCGATTATATTCCGCACTCGATCTCACAAACTCACTCATTTGAGATTGTAAACGTCTTACACATGCAGCTGGCTTACCTAAACGCCAAGAATCAACAATTGCAAAAGCGAAGTGTAGCGGGAAAATGCAAATTGAATTTTGTCCGGACTTATTTGACGCATCGTATATAAAATAAATAAGGTAAAAGAAAAAAAATATTGTATAGTACTTTTTCAAAAACCTTGGAATATTCTATTGCTTTAGTCGTGAAGAAAAGTATTCATTTCTTTAGTGACGACACTCCGCCTGCCTCCAATTATTCCTGTCTTGTCAGTCATCATGCGTTTGAACTTTGCTGGTCGCTCCATCTGGTACTTCGACTTACCACATGTTTCTTGGCGTCCCTCGTCCCCTACATTGCTTTGGGCATACGCCGCAAATGACTACTATTTTAGCCGTTTTGCTTTAGCGTTGTCTCTATAATATAAAAATCAATGATCATTCTACCTTTTCTGTCTTCGTTATTCGCCCTGACAACCTGGTCAGGCTGCTACGTGTTCTTCAGAAGTATATTTATATGGTTACATTTTCCTCTGTGTTTCCCGTACTTAAGAACCGTAAGTTGCAATGCTTTCAACTACTGACTTGTGTATAATAATTTTAGTTAGTGCTGGAATACTCTCACTCCACAAAATGACGTTGAGTCGTACAATAGTACTACGTTGTGTGCGCCATTCTCGAGACAATTTCGTCACTGCTCCCTCAATTTTCGGTTACTTTTGTGCCGTAGTTTTTGTTTCCTTTCATCTCTAAACGTAACTGATTTTTAGCGCAAAGCATAATTTACCGTCATGTGTCGTAACGTAAAATAATAACAATTTCTCTTTTACATACGGTAAACCTGGCGACACTGTCGTCCGGATCCACATTCACACGCATAGGCCTAAATAAAAACTGACCGCACCGGGACTAAGTGAATGACTACAGACCTTCACATAACCATAATATCCATACAGTTGTTCGGAACGCTGTTCAGCAATTCCCATGTTTTCTCTCTGTTACATTTCTCTTATTCGTTTATTTAGTTACGTTCATTAATTCCATTGTATCGCTTACTCTCGGTTTTCTGCGTTTCTAAACTAGTTTGTACGCTACACAGTACTCTATTTTGTCATAGAAGAACAGTAATATAGGCTACTAATGAATATACAAACAGAATTTATTAATGAAGAAATATTTTCTCATATTTTGCAAGAGTGTGATATGTGTATTCCATCAGGGGTTAGGTAAGTAGACAAAGCTGGGTGTGGCTCATAAAGGTAATAGAGAGAGAGACGAAGCTTCGATGCAAGTGGAAGAGACGTGGCTTAACGGAGTTGAGCCAATAAGGTAGTGACGAGTTGACTTGTTTACAAATTTGACTTGCCGTGAAGGAAGATTTACGGGTATATATACGGGTTCCAGCGGGATATTTTTTTCGTGATTTAAGACTTGAAAATGGTGGAAACACAGAAAGGCCGCGTCCAGACATTTAGTAGTTTAGCAAATATGCACGACGAATTTGGAGTCTATTTCGTAATGTCTTCTTCTTCTTCTTCTTTTTCTTCTTCTTCTTCTTCTTCTTCTTCTTCTTCTTCTTCTTCTTCTTCTTCTTCTTCTTCTTCTTCTTCTTCTTCTTCCTCTTCTTCCTCTTCTTCCTCTTCCTCTTCCCCTTCCCCTTCCCCTTCCCCTTCCCCTTCCCCTTCCCCTTCCCCTTCCCATTCCTCCTCCTCCTCCTCCTCCTCCTCCTCCTCCTCCTCCTCCTCCACTACCACCACAACGACCTTCTCATCCTACTTCTTCCTCTCTGCTTCCTCTTCTTCCTCTTTCTTCTTCTTCATCTTTTTCTTCTTCTTCTGTCGCATCCATTTCAATTTTGCTTTTCAATTATTTCCTTGCTTTCCAATAACTCTTCTTTCTGACGCTTTGGTTTATCCTTCTCTTTACCGCCCAGACGTTACTTTTTTTCTTCTTGCCTTTCTCCTAGAATCACTGAAGTTTTGTGTCAGTTCACTAGAAGCCGTCCTATCTTATAATATGTTTTTGGTGATCTCTCATTTTTATAACGTCTTTTTAACCCCTTTGCCCAACATTTGCCATTTCCCTTATATTAATTTATTTTTATTTAATTTACAAATGTTGTCTGATACGACTCAATTAAATTAGGTATTAGGTCACTGTAGTAGGCCTACTTGACGTTAATCAATGTAATCTTTAGTGCGTGAATTTGTTTCAGTTGCTGTGGAATTTCGGGTCAGGTACTAGTGCTCGACGGTTAGTGGTATGTTGTCACTTGCGACCATCTGATTCCCATATAACTTGAACTTTATTCCCGTCCGACTGCGTTTTATAACCTAGACTAGATCAATAGGTTTCTTTATGCTAATATCTCGGTAACCGCACGGACCAAGTTGAGCATCTGGCAGACCACTACACGAAATTTCTAGGAATGATTCTAGCTTAATACGTTCTTCATTTGAGTGCATACAGTACGCTGTTTTTCATCCACAGAGATTTTTGACCTAGTAACGTTAACGGATGTTAACTTAAGGATAGAACAACCTGGTGGCACTTTTCCTTAATAAATGGATTCACATACGAACAGCTTTCACACATACAGTCACTGTACTCCGAAAACCCTTCGTTAACATCGTCTTCTTTCAGACAGGTAAACAATTGTTGTATGAGTACACATTTTGCAACAATGAAAGTTTATGAGTTATTGCTACTGTATTGTTGTTCCTGTAAAAATGTGCATACAGTATTGAGAACAAACTGGCATTGTGTAATCTTCTACTGCTTCTGGTGTTCTGTTTGTTTGGGGTTACGACATCAGAAACTGTGTTCGTGAATCGATAGTGCTTACGAAGAAGAAAAGTGACCGCAAGAGATGTGCAGCGGTTTCAATCTTAGGGCCGGATCTCTGGAACATTTCTTATGATAGTATTCTCTGTATCGAAATGTTAGAGAATACTTTGTTACTGGGATATGCGGATTGTATGGCTGCAATGATTATTAAGCGAGATCTTACGGAGCCGAAAAGGGATTAAATCAGGTGACGAGACGTACCGTCTGCTGATTGAAAGGCCAATATAGGCTCTTGTGACGGAATAAACAGAGATAGTTTGCCGACTAGAAAAAGTTTTTTCGACTACAGTACCTCTACGTCTGAACAAGGAGACGGTACAAACTGAAACCTCGATAAAGTACCGCGGAATGATTCTACAGACAATGCAGACTTTCTGGAAACAGATATGTCTACCCATTAAGGTGTAAGCTTGTGATACATGGCAGAATAATAGAACGAGTGATGCAGATAGACTACTTAAAGATAAGGCTTACAAGTAATAATACGGCATATGAAGCAATAGATCGTCAATTGATTAAAGAAAAAACAATTGCTCGATGGATGAATAAACTTATATAGAATGATAAATTCCTCACACAAGAAGCAAACACTAGGGTTCACAAAAGCACAATACGTCCAGTAATATCCTATCGAAAAGAGACCAATCCAGATTCAGCAACAGCTCAAAGAAGACGACAAACTATAAAAATGACTATATTACGCATGGTACTAGGAAAGACAATGTACGATAGGTTGACAAACAATGAAATGCCCCCCTTTTAGGGGGACGACACTTAAATTTAAAAAACTAGAGACTCTTGGTCTAGATGGAAGAAAAAATGTGCTGGGGCCCAGAGTGACAGAACTCGCAATAAAACGCTTGTTTAAACGAACAACAACTTTTTATTAGTGTTTCATAAAGAAATTTTTTCTTTACATTGTTCAACAATAGATTCTTGATTTTAATAGCATCCACAAAAAATATTTATGTATATATATGTGCATAAGTACAGTTACATTAACAACCCCCCCACAATTAATTGAATTATCCAATTAAATTGTATCTTAATAGCTGCTCTGGATTATTTTTTATTGCATCACCAAAATATATAAAAATCCATACATACACACACATTAATAAATTATTATCAAAGTTAAAGAACAGAGTAAGCCTTGTATGGACATGACCTCAGTCGCTAATATCATTCGTAAATGTGCGTGTATAAGACACTTTCTTGAATTTCAATTGCAGCTCACAATTGTTATTCAATCAACCACACATATATTCACTTATAATTTCATCATAGATCTATATATATATATATATATATATATATATATGTTCATTATAAATGACAAAAAGGAAATTACTACAGTTGTATGGCTACAACCCAATTCATAATGTCAGTCCCGGAACTGCATATGCAAGACATGTCATAATTAAATTTTAATTAATAAAGTGTGAACACCCTTTTGTAGTAGGCAATATATATATATATATATTGCGACAGTACAAATAAGTGATGTACTGAGCATGAAATATAAAAATTTAAATTTACTTAATAAACTGTAAATAATTAATAATATATTAGAAATAAGCATGTTATGGATTGCAAGCTTGACTCAGACAAAAATATGAACAGGTGTTTCGACCTGAATCAACGTGCACACACACACAAATGTAACTGAAAGTGTGTGCACCAGTATTTTGCTAGTGTGTGTGAACGCAGGTCTCTGCAGGCAAGTTTGCCACCCCAGTATGAGTAATTGCACAATGACTGTTTTTCCGTAATTATTCATAAACTAGAATTAAGAATTAAAATCCAAAAGCACCATAAAATGTAAATAAATTTAATAAATACTGTGTGCGAAAACCACGCGAAAGTGACACGCCGCACAAGTGCAATAGTGAAATAACTGTGTACAAATCAAAAGGGTTAAGTTGCAATGTCCAAAATTACAATGAACATGTGTTGTAAAATTAGTTATAAGATAAGTATAAAAAAATACTTACAGGACTCTGCAATTCGCAGAAATATAAAAAATAGTGAATTTGACAAAGAGTGGGGGAACTGACGCCAAAGACAGTTTCTAACATGTCGATTTTGTATCACTGAAGGGTGTCGACCAAGACATGGGTATAAATAGGACACGCAAGCTTCAGTGGTTTTCTTTCTTGAATCATCCACGATGCAGCGGGAGCTTATGCCCGTCAGCACGGCATATTTATTAATATTTTTATAAACAGTTTAAATTGCCAGTTATGTACAAATACGTAACCAAGCTATAAGACAAACATTGTAATTAATAACAGCACTACTGAAGAAGTTCCATAGCGATACGAAGCTGGACAAGAGAATAAGTTCTATAGCGATACGACGCTGGACAAGAGAAGAAGTTCCATAGCGATACGACGCTGGACAAGAGAAGAAGTTCCATAGCGATACGACGCTGGACAAGAGAAGCAGTTCCATAGCGATACGACGCTGGACAAGAGGAGAGGACGAGAGAGTGAGAGACAGCCGACGCTGGACAAGAGGAGAAGAGAGACAGCCGACGCTGGAGGCGAGACGAAGATGAACACCGATGGAACAAAAAATGATCGAGTATGATTGACGACAATAAGGTGATAGACAACTTATTCATATCTTAATCATACACAGTATACAAAGACAGTTAAAGACATTAATATTTTATTTAAAAATAAGAGTAATATTTCTTGTATAGTAGAGTTAAAAATCATAGATGTTTAGAAATACGATTAACGTAACAAGAGCTCAAATTAATATGATATAAAATGATTACAAAGAATATAAATAAAAACAATTAGTATTTGAAAAAACAGTACTGAGAAGTAATAACTATTAATCTTTTGAGTACGTACCATATATAGAAAAAAGATTTAAAAATTGATTTTGAAACATATTAATAGACTGAGTAGTCTAAAAATGAGATTTTTCTTTTATATACTATTTAGTAGCATAGAATGTTTAGTTAGTGAGGATGTATATATCTTAAGCCTTACGGCATAATAACAAATAATAACTAATGTTTTAAAATCGAAGTCAGTGCCATGTACACATATTTTTTTATAGTATAAAATAAATTTTAATTACTGTTTCAAGTTCCGTAGAGTTCTTATTGCAGATACACCTGACCCCCTATTTAAATGTTATATGTTTAAAGAATTTGTCAATCTTGAACGTGAGACCGTTCACACCTATTTATGTATATGTAACGTTGTTTAAATTTGGTGCTCCAAGATCGAAGGACTCCACAAATTTAAATTAAATTAAATTAAATTTGCCAAATTGTCACGTTGCAATATATATTGAATTGGTGTAAAGGATAAATATTGGTATTATGTAAAATTATATCAATCAATCACTTAACAATTAATACAATGAATAACAAATCTGTGTCCAGAGAACTTGTCTAACAGAATTTCTTTTTCTTAAACATCACAAATGTCCAATGCTTTCTACATGTTTATAGTTTATTTTGTGGCTGACAACAGGTGAAGTGTGGTTGTTGTAGTTTTAGTAAATGGTCTGATCCCACCTGTGACTTGAATTTTGGTGATATATTCCGAGCATGCGAGGCGTGTGTCTGGTGATGTGTTAGAGGATTCCTTTTTAAACTGATTTCCGGTGAATCTCACTTAGAAGTTATGTAAAATCTCTCTCGGCCTGACGGCGATGGGGAGCGTAGGTATGCTGCTCTGCCGGTGGAGAAAATCTTGGATTCCACATTTCGGCACTCCGTCACTCTCGGCTTGTCCGAGAACCCTGCAATGGGTATTAAGTACAGTATGTTGTCGGGATCTTAACCACCCCTAAATATTTCTCAACTCGTAACAGCTTAACCACTCACGCATAGGATCACCATTTATACATGTTAATTCTTTTTGCCCGCAATATAATTCAGTATCATGAATGATCTTGCAAGTTTGCATTTAAGCTTTTCATTAATACGTGCAAGCATTTAGAATATCTATATCACTTACATTTACAATAATTTATTACTCTGGCTTTAGTTTTTTTTTACTTGACTAGTTGCATTGTGGGTTAGCAATTTTGCCTTAAATATCTTAAGTCCTGAGATACAAAATTATTGGCACGTGTTCACACATCTGCCGGAAGTAACACACACATCCACGCTTAACAGGCACATAATTGAATTAACATACGAAATATTCCCTTATTTTATTAAACACATAATCCTTTTATTGAATGATTATTGAATAAGGTAATTACCTGAGACACTTTAAGCCTTTGCGAACGCATAGAGTAGATAGATTACCCCGCCGTCAGACCAGAAGTTCTCCGTTGAAAGATTCGGATTGAAATGAGGAAGAGACACATGTGCGCCGGGCGCAGCTAACCGGTAGCGAATTGTAACGTCGGCGAAAACAGCTGATATGGAACACTTTATTTCTTCGCTGTAAACACATCATCGATAGGCCGCGCCGCGGCCGCGTGATGACCTTGACCTGACTGATTTAGTAGGCGCAGCATGCAGACGACGCCCGAGGCGGCTGTTCGGCTACGTGCTCAGGGCGCCCGTGCTCTGATCGCCGATACTGATAAGCCCGTGTTTTGTGCGCCGAGTTTATCTGTCCATAATTAGACGCGGTAACACGTGGTTGCATATCGTCTGTCCGTTCTTCTTCAACTCCTTAGTCAACATTAGCGGTCCTATGTACAATCATTGGTAAAACGAATTATTATACCACTAGTAAACTCCCGGAGCTGCAGAACTATCTAACTGTTTTGAACGAAATACGTTTATTATTAAGTTAGTTAAATTTCAATATTAGAAAGTTTCTTATATTATCAGAAAAATTATGAAAACGCAACTACGCTATTATTTTATTAGTAACATAACAATTTAAAGCAGACAATTATAAGATAAATAATAAAATTTCCGAACTTCTGTATTAGAATTTTAGTTAAATTTTTAACCACAATACCTCAATGACAAATAATTTAGTCATATATTTTCAGTTTATGTATGTTTCTATAGATATCTATAGGTCTACTACCTCTAACGTTATTCACAGATACTTGTAACTGATAACAAAATATGAGGTTTTTGAGACATAGTTCACAAATCGTTTTGAAAGCGATTCAAAACGAGTGTTGAGACATGCTAATTCTGTCAAATTAAGTACTACAAATTGAAAGTACAGACTAAAGATACAGATTTTGTATTTTAACTAAAATTCCTCATAACTTTAACCCAAAATAAACTTTTATAATTTTTTAAATTTTGAGTTCTATTTTCGCCCCTTGGTGCTTCTAAACTTAGTTTTTTGTTTTCATGTACCCTTGACACGCTCAGAATGTAATATACTCACTTGAACCCGGTACTGATATTCCTCGTGAAAAAGTAGACTCCATCTAGATCAAAATTCACGTCTTTAATACTACTGTGTCACAACGATTGTCAAACCACAACTAAGGAAAGGTGCGAATAACAAGTTCATCTACGAATCGTATGGTCAGCGGATTTAAGGTATGCGGGTAGATAACCACACAAGTGAGTTTTGCCTTCCTTATCAATCCGCTTACATTGCACATCCTGTGTTTACGCATATATAAAGCTCAGCCCTCTGTCTCATAATTGTATTTTCAATTTCTTAATTACAGTTGTATTTAATCACTTTTTTTATTGTCTCCTCAGATTTGTTCGGCCCAACCAAATGAGAAATCCTGAAATAATAAGTAGGGTTATTCGCTAATGATCGATGTCCAAAGGCACCAATACACGTGCATAATAAAAATTTTCAAAATGAAAGTTGCAGGCTTCTGAAAAATGTGTAAGGCAATATTCACCCTTTACCGTTAAACAGCAGTAGACCTGAAATACTCAACTTCGGCGGATGTAAGTTATTTTATTTCTCATTGACAGGTACAAACACAAACACACACACACAGATCTCTGTAGTTAAGTGTGATTTATAATTATTAAATAATATTAAAAATACTAAATAAAAATAATAATAAAATTCTTAATTTTAGTGGTGACCGTCCGTCAATAAATACTAACGATGGAAAGTGAGGATCGGTCAATAAATGTTACACAAATTTTACATTGTTTGTATCGACAATATTTATTGTCATCATTAGAACCTGTGTACGGACAATAGAGAAAAATCAAACACATAACATAACTACCAACCAGAACACCCTACTGCCTTCTAAACATATGTTCTTTTAATTACCTTTACAGGTCAAAAGGACGCTGTACAAATGTCTTCTGGTGTGTGTTTATAAATAGAGTGTGTATTGTAGGCACATTACAGTTGTAGACAGTCATAATATTGTCTAGTATCAGTTATTTTCAAAGTAGGTATGAGTAATTAATAATGACAAATATTCGATTAGTTTTAAACTCGTTGCAATTGTCAATCCGCGTCTTTCATATTTTACGCTTACGCAGGGAGCTTATACCTGTGTGTGTGTGGGGGGGGGGGCTAAGACAGTTTTGTTTTACATCGGCAAAATAATAACACTTCTTACACATTATTTTACTTAAACAGATAGCCATAATTACAATATTCCAAAACCTAATTAATATAGTATTACAATTTTAATTATTGATAATATAATAATCCCTTAATTACATTTGTAAATAATTATAGATCCAGTAATCATTGAATGTTTATTGGAATTGGTGCAAATAGCAATACATGTCTAAAAATATGTTATAGCTGAATGCAGATTGTAAGATGTTCAATAACGTATATTATTACTACTAGCACTGAACACACTTATCCATAAATTAGAGAATTATGTACAAAATAACAGAACTACTGATATTACAAACACAAAATTATGGTAAACAAATCAATCATGTGACAATGGTTATTACTTATTATTTATATTGTTGTAAAATAATATTTACCGAGTACATCGTCTATACAGAGTAATTTAGTCTACTGTTAAATTATGCAGACGTCGACATTCACTCTCTCTCTCTCTCTCTCTCTCTCTCTCTCTCTCTCTCTCTCTCTCTCTCTCTCTCTCTCTCTCTCTCTCTCTCTCTCTCTCTCTCTCTCTCCTCTTCCCCCCTATCAAAAACATATAAAGATTCCCCCCCCTCCAACACACTCAAATCACAATTACGCATATTCCACATATCGTAGGTACAGATAATATTCATGTAGAGTTCTTTACGTTTCAGCAGCCAGGTGGGCCTATACGAATACATCTGCTTCACGCATCTACAAATACTAAAACCGACTCTATACTCGTATACACATGAGTTTGTGTGTGCGCGCGCGCGCGCGCCAGTCAAAGAGAAATAAAATAACTTATATCCGCGGAAGTCTTAAAAGTAGTTGAATACTTCAGGTCTACTGCTGTTTAAAGGGAACTGATAAATATTATTATCTTATCCTTTACTTTTTTCAGAAGTCTGCAAATTTCACTTTGAAATTTTTTATTATGCCTGTAATAGTGCCTCTGCACATGCATCCTTGGCGAATAATCCTCTTCATTATCTCAGAATTTCTCATTTGGTTGGGACGAAAACATTTGAGAAGAAATAAATTAATTTGGTTAAACATAACTCTAAATAATAAAGGAGAATACGATTATGAGACGGAGACCTGAGCTGTATATGTGCGTAAACACGGGATGTACAATGGAAGTGGGTTGATAAGAGCGCAAAACTTGCTAGTATGGTCGTCTATACGGCTTAGATAGCCGCGTACCTTAAATTTGCTGACCATATGATTCGTAAATGAGCTTGTTACTTGCACCTTTCCTTAGTTGTAGTTTGACAATAGTTGTGGCACTGTAGTATGACTATATTATTTGTCATTTAGGTATTATGGTTGCAAATTTAACTAAAAACTAACGCAATAGTCCAAAACGTTTAGTATTTATTTTTTGATTGTCTGCTCTAGAGTTATGTTACTAATAAAATGGTAGAATAGTTTGGTTTTCGTAATTTTTCTGATAATATGAATAATTGTCCAATACTGGAATTAACTAACTTAATAATAAATGTATTTTGTTCTGGGACCTTACTAGCGCTGTGATAATGGTTTTAGTAATGACTTGTACAAATTTTCGTTGGACCACTAGTGTTGACTACGAAGTTGGCGAACAGCGGATATACAGATATGCAGCCAGGTGTCTAATGATGCATAGATAAGGTCGGCGCACAGAACACGGGTTTATCAGTATCGGCGCTCAGAGCACGATTTCATCGTTGGCGCTCAGAGCACGGGCGCTCTGAGCACGCTACGGGCTGTTCAATTCAGTTCGTGCCGAGGGAATCAAATTTAGTATTTGCCTCGGCACAACAATAGTATAAGAAAAACGTATAATGTAACAGATATTAATATTTTCGGATTGCGGAAAGAAGAAAGAGATGGAATGAACACTTATCAAGAATGGATAACACAAGGCTAGTGAAAAGGCAAGATATAGCCAAACAAACACTAAGGGAGCATTGGCCGGCCAAGGAAGATGTGGAAGGACAGCACGTAGGACAGAGTCCTAACAAGAAAGTTAAATAACAAGAGGAAAAAGATAAAGCGAGATTAATATCTGGAAACAGGTACGTTTCATTATTTTGACCCCCAAGCCTTGCTGTCACGTTGATCCGTAAGAAACTAACACGTGACTGTTAGCGATTTGAAAGAGTCGCTTTGACAGCGATACCATTGTGACATAATGCACTAATCAATAAGGTTTTCTTAATCTCGCAGCTTTAAACCGAAAAGACTGCTCCCGTAGATAAACAATTGTGATGACGCAATACAATTGTGTCTATTTGTAGGAGAAACAATACAGCGTAACCTGATACAAAACAACGTAACATTAAATCCACCTTAAAACAAAAAAGAAACACAACGTTTCGTTGTGTAGTTTTTAAGAAAGACTCATTCTTTCCGACTTTTATAGTTCATTTAGTTTTTTTAATATCCCTGAAGCAATTAATCACTATACTAAGGTATATACATTCACAAGAACAGTAAGTCCATAGTATACTGATAGTACCGTACGGGACCGAATCGATATGACTGCTGCAGGAGTATCGGGTTTAACGGTGCCAGTCATCATCTGGGCTATGACAACTGTTTGTACAGGTCACGAGTCTTATACACCCAACATAAACAATGTGATCAACATAAACAATGTGAGTATAGCGTACAGTTTGTGAAAATTAAATAATCGGAAACCCAATATTCCACGGCAGACTCAGACAGTCAACTTTATAATTATTTTGTTACACCTGTGTAAATATAGTTAAAATTTTTCACAGATAAATACTTCCGTACATATCTAAATAACATGAATATTCTAGCTATTTTAGTTAATGGAAATCAGGTTCAGGTTACAAATTAATGACACGTTTTTGATTAAAGTACCACGTTAGCACAATAATTGAATGAGCGTAGCGAATTCTCAGTTTTGACCCGACTGTTTGGCACTTGCCTATCAGTCTGCCTGCTGACTGTTACCTGTCATTTTTACTTCCACGTTCCACAAGGAAATGGAAGTATGGTGATGGCAAAAAAAATCGTGTTCGAGATAAGGGCTGATTCTGATTGTACTACCCTCAAAACCTGAAGAAAAGTAATTTTTCGAAAACTGTGCGTGTGTGTGCGTGTGTGCGTGTGTGTGTGTGTGTGTGTGTGTGTGTGTGTGTGTGTGTGTGTGTGTGTGTGTGTGTGTGTGTGTGTGTGTGTGTGTGTGTGTGTGTGTGTGTGTGTGTGTGTGTGTGTCCGTCTGTTGTCTGTTGTCTGTGTGTAGAATTTTTTTTGGCAAACGATAACTGCCGCAAATTCAAATAGAATCCAATAATGTTTTGCATACGTCCATAAATTGTAGAGATCTCAAGGCCTGTTGACTTTGGTGAAGATCGGTTAAGGGGAAGGGGTAGTTTACCTGTAACGTTTTACGTTTTAACAGGAGTAAAGTTTTTGATTTTGATAAAGAAAGTATCCTGAAAAGAAGGTCATAATAATCCACTGTAGATAGGTAGATGAAATATCTATGAATGGAAAGGTTAGTTGAAGGGGCGGGGGTAATATTCTATAAATAAAATGATAGTTAAAGGGGGAGGGGATAATTTTTTTATACGTGTACTACGTTATCGGCAACAAAGAAGTAGTTTGTTATTAAAATTCCTTCCCGGGCTGTTTGGCTGTGGTCCAATATTTTCTGCAAAACCGGACGTTTCGGCAGTGCTATCCACTGCTATTATCAGTGAAAATCGAGTGAGCTAACGTGAGGTGGTATACGTTAGTGACCACAGTACTGTGGTTAAGGCTGAAGCAAGAAGTAGAAAGAAGTAGTTTCTATGGAAATATTTTATTTTCCAAATGATTTTAAATATAAATCTTAGAACATGGAAGTCGTGTATGGTTCTCCATACCGATATTTATATCTCCCTATCCGTCGGGGGTATGTTTGACAATAACCTTTGAATGCACCGATCTTCGTGAAACTTGGCATACGGGTCAAATTGGGGGGAGGGGGGTCCGAGAAAGCTGCCTTGAGTTTGTGCGGTACCCGGAAGTTGAATCCGGGACCTCTAGATCGGTAACCAAGCAGCATAACTATTTGTCTGCAAAACGCATTGAGAACTTGGCCTGCTTGTTTTGATTTCACGCAGAACTTTCGGAGACTGGCTGACGTAGAGTCACAGAAGCGAAAGGAGCATGACTAGTCTTAGAAAATTCCTTGAAAAAGTCAACGTAAAATATGTCCTTAAAAACTGATATATTTGTATAATGAAATAAGAGTGTGTGTGTATTACAATTTGTTGTACTGTAGAAGCATAAAAAACTGCGCCAAATGTAGTTGATCGAATAAATTTAGAATTCTAAGCAATATAAATATTTAAGGAAATAAATGTGACAAGAAAAATACATAGCGTTACGACGGTCTACTGATCGTCGTATGGTACAGTGGAAAGCAAAATACAAGACGCCAATTACGTCATTAATAACCAGCTTTAATTATCAAAATTAAACAGTTTGTAATCGACAAGATAGTGTGTTACAACAAATCAAATATAAATTGTTCACACGCAATACAAATTTCAACTAATATAAAACATAATTGTATTACAGTTGATTATAAAACACGTTAACACTTCGCCACAATACTTCAAACCGCACTGTGTAAATCGCCACGTAAACGCACTGTGTAATCGCCCGACAATAATTAGCAACTCAAACTAAACCGAACGTCACTCGTATGTATACCCCGCCTAAATACCAGAATATTCCATACTACGCATTATCAATAAAGGTAAACATTCGAGCGTAATTCATTGCGGCTTTGACACGGTGAGCGCGGCTGGTGTCACACTCTAGCTAACGCGGTTGAGAATCACGTACGCACACACATTACAGCCGGATTCCACTGGAACATTAGATAAATATGTAGACTCTTCTGTAATGTCGTAACGATAGTAACGATTACAATTTTTTTTTTCCAGAACTGCGGTAAGTACGTCTATGGGTCCTGTGTTAACGCTGCTTTGGTAAGTGACAACAGTTTACTTGAATAACCACGGCACAATAATGTCATCAGTAGTAGGCCTACAGACGATTAACCCATAATATCTCGCACAACTATATCGACTGTTCAGAGTTAGGTTCTAAGTGCCGTACAATGCTTTTCAGCCGTTATGCCGTTTTTAGGCTAAGTGTTTACAATCCGCCATTGCCATTGTCGTCATCTTCCTCCCCCTACTCCATCACTATTTCCTTCACCACCTCTTTCGCCACCAGCACCTCCTCTTCCTCCTCCTCCGCCTCCACCCCCCTCCCTGCCGATCTACCTCCTCCCCTTCCGTAACACCCCGCTACTCTCTTCATCATCATATGTATCAGCATAATCATCATCATCATCGTCGTCGTCGTCATCAATAACAGCGTCGTCATCTTCGTCGTAGTCATCAACATCAGCATGATCATGATCATTATCATAACCTGGTCATTGACTGCAATAACTATGGGTAAGTTATATTATTGCTGAGGTAAGGCAGGAAATTATTCTATAATCAATAGATGTTTCTCGTTGCCAGATTAAAATAAAAGCAAGTACATATTTGGCTTCTTAAATGGCTATTATCACAAAATAATAGTAAATATTACAACCGGCAAACATGCTCAATATTCTAGGCTACGCAGTCTCTCTGGACAAGAGACTACAGGCAGATAAGTAAAAAAGAGTTAGTTTGTAGTTAGGTTACAATGCGTTTCAGCTCGCATGCCGTTCATAAGTTAATTGTCTATGTAGCGTAATTTATCTTCGTCGTCGTCGTCGTCGTCGTCGTCGTCGTCGTCAACATCGACATCAGCATCAGCATACTCATCACTGGTCATAGACGACAGTAACTATGGGTAAGTCATATTGTACAATGAGGTAAGTAAGAAGAAGGGACAGAAGGGAAACGCCGAAATACCGGAGTAACTTGATATAGAGAGGAGGCAAGGGACGTTTATCAACAACACCTATTCCCTGGCGACAGAGGAAGGGACTCACAGACACTGCCACGCAGATATTTAAGAGTTTCAGGAAAAGGGACAAAAAGGCTAACGATAGACAACCGTGGTTTACATCGCATTGTGGTTTCAGAGTTGTGCAACGGTCCCACGTAACACGCTGATGGGTCTAAATCCAATACCTGCATGGAGAAGTAGTTACCACTTAGTAATGGCTTTCATTTAGAGTTCCGCACGTGCC
Source organism: Magicicada septendecula (assembly GCA_034769895.1). NCBI lineage: Eukaryota > Metazoa > Arthropoda > Insecta > Hemiptera > Cicadidae > Magicicada > Magicicada septendecula. The sequence goes on along the minus strand of CM068372.1, from coordinate 70,941,014 downwards.
AGCTGTAGACTATAATCGGAAACTGATGACGTTTATTGTGTTTAGAGAATAAGTACTCTACCCTAAGCTTATTTAATAGAGCACGTAGTTATTTTAATGATTGCGAAATATAAGTTATAAAATAATGCACAAATTTCATAAACATTAAAAGGTGACTTAATATTAATATTACGGAACTGAAGTAATGTACATAGCACGCTCAGCACTCGCCTAGCACAACACATCCTTGCGTAATACTTAATGATCAATGTAAACGTTTATAACTTAAAACCCGAATACGAGGTTCATGCAATAGTTAAAGAGGCAAATAGATGTTGAGCAAAAACAATTTATTTAATCAGTATGAGAATATTTTTTACTTTTCAACAAAATTACAAGCAACTTAATACACTTGCCCCATTTCTCAATAAGCTTGTTTATGCTTGCTGCAAAGAAATCTTTATGTTGATGTCGAACCCATTGCAGGAGCTTGTCGTTGTAATAAAACTTTGTACCACATAATGTCTCTTTGAGTGGACTAAACAAGTGGAAATCAGATGGAGCCAAGTCTGGACTGAGGGGAGGGTGAGGTAGACCAGGTAGAGTCTCTCTGACCAATTTCTGAGGTGGTCCCATCAGCAATTACAGCCAAATATTCCGCTTTTTGTATCTTACTCGTTATTTCTTCATGGCATATTTCTAACATTATATTTAAAATGGTTTTAATATATGTTTTTGAGAGATCTGAATCGTTTTTGAGGTGATCTTAAATACAGTTGCTTCCTCTAAATGATTTTCCATTGCTGTGTCAAGCTCAAAACTGAAACCCATTATGACCCTGCAAAGCTAATTCAAAAGCTCCACAGAAGCGAATACAGTTAATTATTATATTTAAGACGATTACTGCGTGCTTTTTTGTTGTGTAAAACAATATTTAGTCTATATTCTCTGTCCAGCTGCTGTGCTATGCGTACCAAAAAAAAAAAGAAAACTAAAAGCATTCTTTATATGTACACTTGACGCCTGATAATTTTTTTATTTTTTGGCTAGACAACTAATATCTTTCATTCCGAATGTTGTCCAGGAGTCCCCCTCCAAACAATACACATGAAAAACAAAATAAAAAATTCCTTTCGTCACAACCACATAACCAGTTAGTATTTTGATAATATTTTAGTTTACATGATCGATTAAATTATCGACCGCGTGATTTTACAATTTGATTTATTGTTAAAGCAGACATTTGGCGTCCTAGTCTATTGGTTTTTAACGTTATTCATTTTAAACTAAAAAAAAAACACGCAGAAACAGTAACTTCAAAAAACTCAAACACACAAGCAAAAGCACACAGCAGCACTAAACAAAGAAAAAATAATGCTGAACACACAGTTTAATGAACAAAAAGTCAATTCACACTTTATTATACAATCGCAGTTATGCCAAATTATTACTATAATTTTTAAAATTCAATCAATGAGTAACGTTCTTGAACCTGTAAACACTAAACCTGACACAACTTACAAATCAACAAGGCTGTGCTGACTTTATGACACAAGTAAGGACGAACTACAAGGCTACTAGTGGAGCGTTGCAGAAACTTTGCAACCGCCTAGCTAACATAGGGAACATAGGACAGTTGTGAACAGTAGCTCACGACCTCTCATATGCTTGTGTAGTAAGCTCTGTTATTTACTCTTCAAGTTGCAAACGGCCTATAACCACCAGGCTGCGCGCCACATTTGAATTGTACGCGAACGTTATCGCATAGAAGGTAAATAGGCTGTCCATTGAATTTATGACACTTTTAACTGCTTAATCTTTTCATGTATTATTTTACAGTTTAGTTATTCTATTTTGGTGGTTGCGCAACGCTGCAACCATAACACCAGCCGCCACTGATTTAACTTGTTAACTGAGCCGTCTGTGTGGACGGGCGTTATCATAATGGAGAATGAAGCCTTTCGCGGAAATCCAGCACGTTTCCGCATCACTGCCGGCTTTACTTTATTTATAAGCAGGTCTGAGTAGTAATTGTCCGCTGTCTCCTAAAACACCACAAAAAAGTTGAAATCTCAACTGGACGATCTAGAACGGTGATCGTCAGTTACTTTAGTTCAACTATTTTAAACTTTTCTACCCACTTATAAAAATTTCCGCGATTTATACAGTTTGTTCCGTAATTTTTAGTCATAGTGAGTAACGTTTAGACTGTTTTTACCTGCAGACTCCAAATAATGGATCGCTGCACTTTGTTCAAATAATTTCGGAACTTAAGAGGAGTCGCCACTGTTAAATGAAAATTTAAGGTTATAAACAATACAATTCCTATCAAACAGCTGATCAAAACTGATCACAAGGATGCCAACTTACAGTTCTGAAACTGTCGTCTTCCGCCTATCAACTGTTTTTCCTCTACAGCTATTTTTTTTTTTAATTATTGAATGACCCTCAAACGTTAGAGACATGTAAATTGAATAAAAATAAAATTCAAACATATTTCATTATTTTATTGCTCTCCACTTTATCGACATTTGAACGCAATGCATTTCTTTATCTTACTTGTTTTGTCATGTGGCTTATGAATGATTTATACTCTTTCCGTTCTTGGTCCAATCCTGATATAAACAATCCCACGTGACAAATCTAAAATGCTATTGGTCAGGGGCGTTGACACTGTTCACACAGTAATGTATTATGCCCTGTGCAGAAAGTCTGTATAGTCATGTGAGAGTTATCTTGCAATAACAGTAAATAATCAATTGAGTTATCTCAATAAACAGTATACTGAGAAGGCGATAAATGAAACAACGGCGGACAAGTGGAGTCATTGTATGCAACATATACTCAAGGAAGATGATAAGCTATGGCAACTGGCTCACATTACCGACGTCGTTGTGGACAATGAGCAATCAAAAATAACGATGACTCAAGTGATGATACAAGTTCAGACACAGATACGAAAGGCAACGAATTACTCTCTGACAGCAACTGATAGTATTCAGTACACTGGTAATGATCACAGCTTCTATTCTCGTTTTAAATAAACTTTACTTTTTTGTTTGTTGCGATATTTAAACGGTAAAGAAAAAAGCCATTAACAGGTGTTATAAAATGTTTCACTGTCGGTTTGACACTATCACACAAATTTTACTTTGGTCAGGACAAATTGTTACAACTTACGTGTGCTTATACAGTATCAATATTATATGTAACCTTTCTGTACTCCTTATGTCAGAGTGACACGCCTCTAATTCACGTAACAAATAGAGTTTCAGATGTGCCACGCCTGTTTGTTTAGATCAGGATTAAGCAAACAACGGAAACGGTATATACCTATACACAGAACGCTGTTGGATACCTAACTGCAATATCCTTTCCAAACTACACTATTTTCGATATTTTCACATTGACTTATGCAGGCTGTTACTTTACAACTGCCACACGATGTATAAGGTCAATAGCTTAGCGTTGTTAGCGAGCGTGCCGAACTATATCCTCTTTTATTTTCAGTAAAAATTTTTAGGTTAGCAGCCTTTAACTTTCCAACTTTTCTGTATTTTTTCTTTACATAACTTTGTCCTTAACTCAATTTGTCCTCTTTTGGAAACACCCAAGAATGTTATAACTACTTATCCATTTCAACTTCATGAGGAATCACAAAGAAGCAGTATTGGTTAAATACTATGGGTCTTGGACACATTTATTCACAAAGGAGGCATTAACCATATACAAAGCGACCTTGAACAGTGGGGCCACATGTTGTTTGTCAGAAATTCCTTTATAATTTAATAGAGTCAACGACTTATGGCCCGCTCTGAAAATCTAAAGCTACGTTGGATATGCGGACGCTTACAAATGATTGTATACATGTTTCCTAATATTTTGTAGAATGAAAGCATAGAAGTACTGCGCTATATAATTGAATATTGTTGTATTAGTCGTTTTTAGAAACGTAAGTAATCAAGTGTTGTAACAAAACATGTTACAAGACAAAAACATGCGTCCCACGGTGAGAAATTTTTTAATTTTTTGGGGGGTAAAATTTACTTACGTTATGGATGTGTAAGACAAGTGAACGCTCTCACACTTAGTTATGTTCTATACACGTGTCCTACTTGAAAAGCATAACTTGAAACTTGTGTTATAGAATGCGCAGACCGGTAGTTAGACCCAGTTTTAATACTTTTCTAAGTAACGCACCCCCCTTAGTAATTGGTAGTTACAATAGCAATTTATTTTAACATTTTTTGATTTCTGTTAAGACAATTTCATTCCGATATAGTAGATTCACAAATTCTACAAACATTTTAATCTGTACTGCCTAAACGTCTTGTCTAAGTCAACATAAAACATCTGAATTTCAAACACTATTTTAAATAATTTGCTTTCCTGTTTGGATTCAGTTGCGAGATCATTATGTATACATACTACTTAATCATTCTTATTAAAACTATTGTTACGATGGTCTCACTGATCGTCGTATTGTACAGTGGAAACAAAATACAGACACCAATTAAATCACTAATTACAGCTTCAATGAGTCACAAATAACAATTTGAAATTAACAAGATACTCTCACACAGTAATTCAAGTTAAATTTGTTTGCACGCAACAATAATGTCAACTATAAAGAGTCCAACAATAATTACGTTCTACAACAACCACTTGAGCCGCATTGAATAAATCGTCCAACGTAACTAAGTCCTAAGCGGAACGGCTGTTGATTATATATAGCCTACAGATGCTACAGAATACTGTTTCATAATTTGTGTCGTTAACAGCAACTAAAAAGGTCTAGAGGGTTCTTTAGTACACAGCCTTGACAAATACACGCACCTACTGGGCTAGCCGAGACACGTGTAGAACGATACTCTCGACAGTTTGAGAGCGTTTCGTCCTAACACTTTTTATTTGTTGGTTATTGTTTTCATGTGTTTAAAAGGAAAGCTTACAGACAACTCTCGTGGTCTGAAAGATTAACATTTGTAGCTTACATAGCATCTGCGTTATTTTGTTTTTGTCCAAAACCAGTATGTATCTAAAAGTCAAACCCTTTTATTTAATTGAAAAAATTCTTCCAGGCAGACTTGTAGCAATAAGCAGCTGTTTTCCAGTGTCTGCCATTAAGAAATCGAGAAGAAATTCGGAACTCAATGTTCTTTTTCCAAAATATTTTAATCTGAATTTTATTAACACAAGACATACGGATAAAGTAAGGTCAGCATCTTCATTCCTGTAAGGTCGTAGTTTGCCGATTTTAATGCATGGATGTGAAACATGGACACTCATAGTAAAAAATACAGGCTTCGGAAATGGAATTTTTAAGAGCAGTTAAGGGATGCAGTTGGAGGGATCGTCTACAAAACGACGACATAAGGAAATACCTGAAGTTGCAATTGGTTCTGGATAGAATAAAGGAATACAGCCAGAATTGGAAGTCACTTATGGAAGGCATGGTAGACACGCCTATTCCTAAACAAGCGATTGAATATAGGCCAGTGGAACGAGAGATCGTAGAAGACCCTGGAAAAAATGGTAAGAGACTCTATGAACCGGAACGGGCTATAGCCCACGCAATGTAATTGAAGAAGAAGAAGAAGAAGAAGAAGAAGAAGAAGAAGAAGAAGAAGAAGAAGAAGAAGAAGAAGAAGAAGAAGAAGAAGAAGAAGAAGAAGAAGAAGTTTTTCAAGGCAGAAAGTAATGAATGTTACCCTCTGAGAAACTGTTTAGTGTTGATTTTGAATAAAAATGTGCGAATCGTAGAATGTAAGTGAACACACATATTGTTAGAAGTAGGCCAATTTAAGTCGCCATATTAAATTAAACCACGTTCTGTGTCTGTCGAAATTACGCCTGTGTGTGTTTTATCAGTGCTGAAAACGCTTATCGTTGGTTCTTGTGTTGTAGAATGCGGCAGATATAAAACTACTGTTGTTGGGCAGCTTCGAATTGCTGGCGGGAGAGAAGTTGTAGCGCATTACTATCCGTGGATGGCTTATTTAAGGACCTGGTACGAACAAGGTGAATCAATGTGTGGAGGTAGCGTCATCAACAACAATTACGTACTGACAGCAGGCCACTGCGTTGAATACAGTGGGTGAGTACAGCTATAGAAGTAATCTATATACAATTCAAAGTCTGAGGGTTTATGGGCACTGAATAAAAATCCACACCGTTACACCGATTGCCAAAACTTTTGCACAGGTAACCTTTGACACAAGGCAAAAAATACTGTCTAACTTGGAATTTGATATTTTGCCCCGTTTACACGATTTAGGCACTTTTAATTACGCCTTTTCGTTGACGCGTATAAATATGTCAACCACACCATGGAGACCAGAATTAATAACCATAGTTACAAGTAAATAAACAGATGATATTTAACGGCGTCGAAACTATACCTTTATCCTTTCCTGCAGTTTTTAATGTGCAATTGTATCGATATATTTTGTAATTTTGTATATAGATACGTCTATACATTTTGTAATTATCTGAAACGATTATAAAATTTATGTTTATACGTATTTCTGATGATGAAACGAATAAGTAATGAAATATATTAAATACTAGGCCTACTACTAAAGATGTCAAAAACACCATGGAAACCAGAATTAATTACCATAGTAACAAGCAAATAAACAACACCTATTTTGCGGCATCGGAACTGTACATTTATCCATTCCTGTAGTATATTTTCAATGTCTTATATAATATGCGATTGTATCGATATATTACCATGTGGAAAAAATGTACTAATTGTAAATTGTCCTATTTCTTAATGTGAAGCGAAAATACGTATTGTTTTCATTTGTGAGGTTAGGTGACAACGGTTTTTGGTTTTTGGCTGAAGTAAATAAAAGCCATGGTTGAGGAAAAGATAACGTTTAATGTGATATACAATGCTTATAACACTGTAACACTTAAAATAAAGAACCTAACGTTTTTGAGTTAAAGGGTACTTTGTAAATATCTCTACAGTCTTTAAAAACGGGAACTTTTAATCTGGTTTTGCAGAAAACATTGGACCACGGCCAAACAGTCTGGGAAGGAATTTTAGCAACAAACTACTTCTTTGTTGCCGGTAACGTAGTATATACATAAAAAATTATCCCCTCCCTTTTCAACTATCATTTTCATTTCTAGAAAATTACCCCCACCCCCTTTAACTACCCTTTTCATTTATATATATATCATCTACCTTTCTACATTGGGTTATTATGACGTTCTTTTCAGGATACTTTATTTATCAAAATTCAGCACTTTACTCTTGTTAAATCATAAAACGTTGCAGGTAACCTACCCCTTCCCCTCAACAAAATCTTCACCAAAATGTACAAACACTTACATACCCATATTTAGCGCTTTTTACTATACAAAAAACGGCCTAAACTAAAAAAAATGCAGGTTTTTTTTTCGTAAAAATGCCTTATACGAAAAATTGCAAAAAAAGGTCTCCCATTTGGGCGCTCATAGCTCTGTCCCAGTGCGTCTGACAAAAAAAATTACTAAGGACCATTTTGATGGGAAATTTGGTCAGCTACAACCTTTGTGTTTAACTTTGTTTGATATCTTGCTTAGTTTTTGAGATATTTACAACAAACCGTTTTGCCCCACTTTTTACCCGCCCAGGGGGGCCAGCGGTGAGCTGGAGTGTTCGATTTTTCCCCCATTGAAGTGACCCCAAAACCTAACTTTCTACCAAATTTCGTGTCTGGAGGAATTTTGTCCAGATTTTCACAAAATCTGCCTTTATTCAATGGTCTACATTGTCTTATTACATAAATGAAATTGATCACATCAACAGTTCGCATTCTTTATAATAACAGATTAACATTATTTATTAAAACTAAAGTAGCGGTAGTAATAACGAATATGTATGCTTATTTTAACGCTTATTCACTTCCTCACACCTCCGTCATTGTTTGAAAGTGCGAGCTGTTGTGCGAAACTTAAATATGGGGTATCAATTTAAATGCCCGAAAGTAGAAGAGCTCTGAATTAGTCATTATTTTTTCAATTTACAAATAGTGTATTGTGATTCGTTTTATTTCTACAATTAATTATATTAGGCCCCCTTACAACACACACATACACTTACAAATTGGCCTACGTTAAAGGGAGCATGTACCCTTTACCTGCAAATTTTTCGATTTTTTAATAATAGGCCTAAAAAATTCTCCCTGTTAATTCTGTTTAAGAAAATATATTGTCACCGGACAAAAGGCTTGCCGCATGACAAATGGTGCCAATCGTACACTCTAAGTGTTTTTGGTGGCCCTAAAAAGGACCTGGTGGCGAGAAAGCTGATGTTGGTCGTGCCGCGCTGAGATGTTCGGCGGCTGCACCCGCTGTTCGTGGCGTACTGCAGTCCTCCTCTTCTTTCGGCATCGGGTGTAGAGTCCGCTGCCGTCCCAGCGACGTCCTATCGCTGGCGCGGAACTGGAGGGCGAAGATGCAAGAACGCCGGTTCTATTCTTCGGCCGTTCCTTCCGGCTGACTCCGCGCCGATGTCGTACGAGATAGGTGAGGGTGAAGTGCGTCCGATGGTGTGGCGATGAAGAGTGCTCAAAATTTTCTGCTGGCCCGGGTTTTATTAACTAACCGGGATCGCTGATTGGCTCGCTCCGAATGCTGATGCCGGATTGGCTCGCCTCGTATTCTTCAGGTGTCACGCGCAGTGTCGCTGGCACCGGAGAGCAGACGTAATGAATCGCTGTTGCCACAACTCCCCCGGGTCTTGGATGCTTTCCGGTAGCCAGCCTACTGCTCTTCTCCGAATCTTGTAGAGGTGTTTGTTGGGCGCCATGTTGTTGGTGTGCCGGCTGGTAGCTCACTGGCGTGGCTGGATATTGCATCCGCAAAATGATCGTCGCCCCACGTTGGGCGCCACTTTTCACCGGACAAAAGGCTTGCCGCATGACAAATGGCGCCAATCGTACACTCTAGTGTTTTTGGTGGCCCTAAAAAGGACCTGGTGGTGAGAAAGCTGATGTTGGTCGTGCCGCGCTGAGATGTTCGGCGGCTGCGCCCGCTGTTCGTGGCGTATTGCAGTCCTCCTCTTCTTTCGGCATCGGGTGCAGAGTGGGCTGCCGGCCCAGCGACGTCCTATCGCTGGCGCGGAACTGGAGGGCGAAGACGCAAGAACGCCGGTTCTATTCTTCGGCCGTTCCTTCCGGCTGACTCCGCGCCGATGTCGTCCGAGAGAGGTGAGGGTGAAGTGCGTCCGATGGCGTGGCGATGAAGTGCTCAACATTTTCTGCCGGCCCGGATTTTATTAACTAACCGGAATCCCTGATTGACTCGCTCCGAACGCTGATGCCGGATTGGCTCGCCTCGTATTCTTCAGGTGTCACGCGCCGTGTCGCTGGTACCGGAGATCAGACATAATGAATCGCTGTTGCCACAATATAACAATACATAACTTTATAGTAATTTACTAGGTGTAAAAAATTAATAATGGCACTCCTGCACATCTTGTTGCATCGTCATCGTCCTGCCTGGGTAGGTGGCGCCGACGAATTCATCCAGTACAACTTCGTATTTACTTTGTTACAAACAACTTTCATATACGCGTATATAATACAGATTTTAAGCATGAGCATTCACTGCCAGAAGCAGTTAGGAAGTGATCAAGCCTGTATTCAAGGACCTATCACACCCAAACTTGCTGAAACGCTGCCTGGACGGAAAAACGCAAAACCCTAATAAGAGCATAAACAGTGTTATTTAGAATAGAATGCCAAAATCAACTTTTGTGGGACGTCAGACATTACAACTATGAGTTACAGATGCAGTGATATGTTTTGGTCAGTTACAAAATGTAATGTGCTTGAGAGGTTGGGCATAAAACCAGGAAAAGTCATGGTTCAAGGACCTACGGAAATCGACAAAAATCGAATTAAAAAAGGAAACAAAGAAGTTGAGGAGGAAAACAAAACAAAGAGGATCAGAAGTAGGCTATTAAAAAGAAAAAGAGAAGACAATGATAGTGGTGATTATTGTCATGGCGGCTTTTAGTTCAATTTAAGTGTTAATCCAACTTCAAACTCAATGTACCGAAGTATAGTTTTTTTAAATTTAGGTACCGTTTTTGTAAAAACTAATAAGCCCACAAACTTCAAATTTGGCACCACTCTTCTTCATTACTTGGTAAGTAAAGTGTACAACTTTTGTTTAATTAAGTTAAGTGTAACATAAATATTTATATATTAATATTTAAAAATTGCTGTGAAAAAATTACAAAAATAAATAATTTTTTCTCCAAAACAATAAACTGTTTTTTGCTGAATGTGCATTATTTTAAGCAGGTATATACTAGCAATAAGTGTTAAAAATTTCAAGTCAATCTATCGAGTTGTTTTCGAAATAATAGTACCGAAGTCATGTGATGTTTGCTCATTTAAAATACATTGTGACCCTAAAGGGTACATGCTCCCCTACGTTAACAGTTATGGAAATTTGGTGAAATTTTTAATAGCTCTGGCGGAGAATTTATTCCCATATCCCCCTTTCCCGTTAGATACACTACTGCTCTCAGTAAAGTGGGATGTTAGACATTACAACTAGGAGTAGTTACAGATGCAGTGATATGTTTTAACAACTTTTATGATGTATCTGGTCGCAGTACTAAATTTTAATACCAAATCTTATGTTCATTTCAAACGACGGAAACAGGATATGAGATTCAAAGGAATAGGCCTATGTTGGCTGCTAGAGAGAGCATTTGAATTATCGCTGGAAACCAAGCTGCTAATTTGTTAAATAATAATAAAGCCTGGAGTGCAGGTATGGATATGTACAAAGTCAACGAATATACACATGCTACAAAGATTCCCGCAAAATTATTTTGCATTAATGCTATTATTGAAATGATAAACTCCAAACCAAAAGCTAAAAATTAAAAGCTAAACTGTGTAAAGACAACAGCAGACAAATCTAATGGTCTGAAAGAGCGTCCGAGAGTTTGGCATTTGTAGTTTGCATCGCCTCTCCATTTATCTTCTTGTTTTTGTTCCAAAACGAGTATATATCTAAAAGTCACACTGTTTTGTTGAATTGAAGAGATACTTCCATGCGGACTTCCGCTCTTTTAATACGAACAAAAGGCGCGTTTTGTAGGCGAGTTGAACTATTAAAAGAAAATTAATTTTACTTAATTTTGTCTTAGTTATCAGACTAATTTGTGAAGTAAAGTAGTAGTAAGAACTTTTAAATTTTAACTGTTTTACGGATTGTCAATTTTCAACACATGATTCCACATATTTGTCTCGGGAATATTAGTTATTTATTTTCAATTATCCACAACGTGTGCTATTTCTCTCCGCAACTTTTCGGCATATTCACCTGTTTCATTTTCAGGCACGTTCCTGCTCAACGACTGGAATGAGGCATGCGATGTAATTTGAATACGATCAGAGTCGTTTGACGTAACAGAGCCAATTCCAGCGAACGTATTTTACATTAATATTCTCATTTAAGTTACAAACGTAAAAGAAATTTTAAAAACTAAAAGCTGTAAAAACAAATTATTAAAAGTGCAATAAACGTGCAAATCTAAAAATGCAAAACTAAGGCATTACAGTACAGTAGTGAGGCCAGAATGCCTATATGCAAATGAATGTCTAGCATTGAATTATAATTTAGACAAACTAGAGATATTGGAAAGACGAATTGTTAGGAAAATATTAGGCCCACGAAGAACTACAGAAGGTCTGAAATTTAGAAGTAATGATGAAATATATCAAAGTATAGAAAATATAACAGAAATAATGAGAAAAAGAAGACTATTATTTTTGGACACTTATACAGAATGGAGGACAATAGGTTAACAGAACAGATTTTCAAATATCTCTAGGGAATGAAGTCAACATCAAGTTGGTTTAAAGAGGTCCAAAAGGATTTAGAAAAAAATAATATAAATGCAGAAGAAGCAATTCAAAGAAAAAGTTTTCGGCTAAAGTGTTAAAAATGGAAGGAGTCTAGAGTAAGAGGGAGACAAAGGCAGGTTCAAATTAGACTGAAGACAGGAAGAAGAAACACTGAAAAAATCAAAGAATATTGCAGACAAAGGAAAGCACAAGGAATAAAAAATGAAATTGGCATGTGGTCCTCAGATGGCCGATACAAATAAAATAAAATTATTAAAAGAGGAGGTATCCGCTTGAACATGGCAGAGGTGGATTTGCTAAAACGTTCCGAAAAACCTTGGGGGAAAACAGCAAAACGCAACACGCCCTAACCAGAAAAAAGGACACATCATATAGCAATCGCAAAAATTTAATAATTATTTCTCTCTCTCTCTCCCTCTCTCTCCCTTTCTCTCCCTCTCTCACTCCCTCTCTCACTCTCTCTCTCTCTCTCTCTCTCTCTCACACACACACACACACACACACACACACACACACACACACACACACACACACACACACACACACACACACACACACACACACACACACACACACACACACACAGGCTTAATATAGAGAACGATGATGCATAACTTGAAGAGTGACTAAAACTTGTGTTTATTTTCAGTACAAAACCTTACGAAATTGAAGTTTTTCTTGGAATACACGATTTTGAAGATCGGGACAAAGGGCTGGCGGCGGTTCACCTTGTTACAAAAGTTATTCGACACCCCAAATACTTCCAAGTAGAGAGACTTATGGCTGTAAACGACATCGCGCTACTAAAGCTGGACAGAGAGATAGAATTCAATAGCCGCGTCGGATCGATATGTCTTCCTAACAAAGGTAAACTAAGAGTTCACATTTTAAGGTCCGCGCACACTATGCCGGCACGGACATGCAGACAGTACACCTTCGCGCAATTGTCCTACATCGACCAGCACCGACCTGCATCTTTCGGGTATGTGGGGGACAACAGAATACGCACCTGAAGTAACTATACCTGACACTTAATGATCTGTTTTTCCTTCAAAATTACTTTGAGCTATTTCTTCCCATAAAGCGTCCTTTCAATGTTGATCATGATAATTTCCGTTACTCATGCCCCACAGTTCTGGATAACGTTAAACTATCAATTTCAGATTTCTTCCATTAATGGCTAGTATATAGTTTTAACAAAAGTAAACGTATAACAACAGCTGCACAATATAACACTCCTCGTTTTAAAATACTGCGAAAACAAGGAACCGAGAACTGCCGAGATGCGGCGAACTTAAACGAAGGTTGAGGAACTGCTGCAAACTGCTGGTTCCTGGCGTCCGCCAGCGCAGTCTACACCGTCACGGCACGAACATGCAACCGACATGCTACCCTGACCGTCACGACCTGCACTACCGGTTGATGTTGGTTGCAGGTCGGTGAATTTGAATTTGTATTTGAAAATATGGAAACCTACGTGACCGACAAATGCAGACAAATGCTGTGCTGGTCTGTATTTGCGTAGTTTCTGCAGACTTTTATTTTAAAATTAAGTGTTTAAATTATGTTTCCTTTTTAATCAATACGCATCATCTTTCTTCCTTTCGCTTCCCAGTATTTGGCTATCAGCCTGTATACCTCCTTCCACTGCATTCTTTGTCTTGCGGTAACTATTCTGCTTTGTGACGAGGTAAGTCATGTAATCTAACTATCGCCATAGTGAGCTGTCACTAGTTGCCCAGTTGGTACTAGGTGTTAATTACACTTAGATAAATTGTGCTCTGTTACACTTTCTTCATAACTTTTAGAAGTTCTGTTCAAAGTTAAGCTTGTGCAAAGTGTATCTACAATCATTATTGAAATGTTTACAGTAGTTTATTTGAATGACCAACCCACAATTCTGATTAGAGTTTATTAAGTACTTTTATGTTTCAAAAAGTTTGTAAAAGTTTTAGTTGAATTTAAAAAAACGTTAGGTCTGTAAAAGGAAAATTCAGTAATAATCATAAAGTCACTCACCGATATGGACGAAGTGTTGATGGCCCATGGAATATATATATTATAGTAGCAGAAACTGTTACGAATGATCGAATGATGCTTTGGCTAGCAGAGCTCGCGTATTTATTGTGATCCACGAAAAATATTGTGAGCTCGCGAAAAGCTCCACGAGCACTCTTGGAGTTCATCACCCTCATCTCCACTTCACGCATTAGGCTTCATTGCCTATTGCGGAAACCATCTCGTTCTTGGGCGCCCCACACTACGATAGCCTGTGGGTTTATAATTGAAAGCAAGTTTGGGAAGGCGATCTAGGTGCATTCTTCCTAAATGCTTACACCAGTTCGCCATGTATTCCGCAATTCTATTCTGTAGTTGAAAAATTTGTAACTCTCGCCTTATGTGTGCATTATTTATTCTGTCTCGTAACGTGCACCATTTGATCAACCTGAGAAATTTCATTTCTGTTGTTGCAACCTTCCCTCTGTCTTTCTCTCTGTGAAAGCATCCGTGTCTCACTCACATACAGTGCCACCGGTACAGGCATAGCCTTATAAAACTTAAGTTTAGCGTTTTTTCCTAGTTTTGTATTTTTAGGTTATATGTATTGTCCCACACATATGTTTAAATTTATTAAGTTTATTTTCGACATCACAATCAACTGCGGGAGATACTCCGCATTTAAGATAAGCCCTTGGGGTTGTTAAGAAGAAAATTCCAGAACTAACGTAATTAGAAAAAAAAGAAGACATCTGTGGTAATTGCTCAGATAGGAGTGTTATCGCTTTGACCAGAAGAAGCCTTGAAATTTGCGAAATTCGGTTTGTACTGACAATAACAGATATGATATTTACATGTACATATGTAATAGACGTATAATTATGTGTATCCTGTGTGATCAAGTAAGTAAACAACGATTTAGCTTGCCTTAAATCAAGGAAGATAAATAGCCATAAGGCAAGACATCTTCTTTTGCATTACAAGCATTAGGCGTTTGCCTGTTCCGTCCTCACAAACTTAACGACCATTGTTTTCGTGGTCTTCCTATATCTCTTTTCCCTCTTGGGTTGCAGTTAAGTATTTCTTTGGGTATTCTCCCATTTCCCATTTTATTTACGTGGTGTTTCCATCTTTCTTTATATTCAGTTATTTTTTCACTTATTGCATATACATTTTGTTCATTTCGCACCTCTTCATTTATTACTAAATCTTTTCTGGTGCAGCCTTTGACCCGTCGCAAAAATCTCATTTCTGCTGCCTGTATTTTGCTGTCTCCTTTTTGGTATTTATCCAACTTTCACTCACATACATAAGTACAGGTACAACCATCGTTTTATAAAATTTTATCCTTGTGTCTTTTCGTGTTTTGTTATTTAATGTACTATTTATTGTGCCACATATTGCCTGGAACTTATTTATTTTATTTTCCATGTCATTGTCATAATTGTAGCTTGTGTCGCAGCCCAAGTATGTAAAGTATGATACTTGTTCGATTGGCTTATTGTTGACAATTATTTTCGACCTAACGGGATTCTTGCCTTGGAAAGCCATAACTTTCGTCTTATGCAAGGAAATTTTAAGATTATATTCTGGACATATTTGATTCAGTCGGTGCACTGCCAGTTGCAATTTATCTTCACTCTCTTGTATTATTATTTTATCGTCAGCAAATAGTAACGTACTCAGGTAAGTATGTCGGTCTAGCTGGGCTTCCATAATTATGGAAGACTAGCTACTTAGATAATTTTGTGTATGTCCTTTATGAGTCTGGACACTACGTCATAATGTTCTCATAACTTGTTCTCTCCAGCGTTACCTACAAATCCTTATTTGCTCCAGTGTACTTTCCATCTCCAGCCCGTATACTTTTTCATCACTTCTTAGATTGTCCCTCAATTAACAACCTACCTTAATCCTCCTTAGGAACATTATTTTTGAGACAACGATTCTTTGCTGTTGATTATTTGATAATTCCCGTGTCTCGCTCCCGTACAGCAGTACTTGAACTGCCAACGTCTGATATGATTTTACCGTTGTAGATCTCTGGACCAACTGATTCAGGGTGCCGACATACTCCGGTTTATTAATAGTAGGAGACTTTAGTGGCTCGGCCACGTAAGGCGAATGGATGACAGAAGAATGGCTAGGAGAAATTACAGATTGGACACCGGTAGGAAGGAATACTTAGAGACAGACAGAAAGAGATGGTTGGATGACATGAAGGAAGATTTGAGATGTATGAACGTGAGGGGATGGAGACGCATGTGTAATAAGAGGGCGGAATGAAAGAAAGTCTTGGATTGTAACGCCAGGAAAGGAAAGAAAGACCTATTTAGTATTAAAATCTAAGTATTATTTTAACTGGAATTTATCTCTATCATTACCTGAGTAAAGTGTCTGACTTACTCTAAGGCTGTTTTATTTATAATTATTTTTGAAAGGACTAGCTACGCTCTCCTGAAGTTTTTGAATTTCGTTTTACATAGACAAACAGTCATCTTATATTCCTCACACATGTAATAATCTGACTTTCTATCTCTTACTTTATCATTAATTTCTTTAGCTGATCATCACCAAAACATATTGTATTAATGTTTATACCTACACTTACTAACCTTCTATATTCCCAGGTATATTATCTGTTTCCATCTTCTAACTTCTGTATTGTTTAATACGTTTCAGTATTAGATAAGCTTCCAGTTATCAAAAGGACTACGAAATCTCAATTATTTATTAACGTTACGATTGTAAAGCTGACATTACATTCTCAGTCTGAGGATGGGAACAATAAGTTTCCTGAAACATGTTGCAAATAAGGAAAAAATAGGAAAGTTATTATGAATACTAATATGTATTATATATATCAAGAAATACACTGTACCAAAAAGTGTTTGAATGAATATATATTATATTTAATATTTATAATCACTTTAACTCAAGATGTTTTCTCCTTATTTGGAACATGTTTCGGGAAGCCTTGTGTTCCCATTTTTAGTTTCCTGTTTTTGATTCTTGTGAAGTAATTGTGTGTGTTGGTTGGTTGTTGTTATGGTTTCCAAACAACCAACACACAAGTACTTCAAAAGAATCAAAAACAGAAGGCTGAGGATCGGAACACAAGGCTTCTCGAAACATGTTCCAAATAAGGAGAAAACATCTTGAGGTAAAGTGATTATAAATATTAAATATATTATATACATCAAGAAACAGACTGTAGAAAAATGTGTCTGAACACACACACACACACACAAACATTTTACAAATAAAATGAATTTTATTTATTGAGACACACACTACCAGGCCTAATTTTTAGTGCCTCCCGTTTTCATGTAGCTTATAAACAAATATATTAAACAAAAATTTGCTGCGTTAAAAATTGTGTACTGTTGATTATTTTCTTTGTTGACAGGTGAAGACTTTACCGGACGCAAAGCCACAGTTGCTGGCTGGGGGGCAGACGATGTGACAGGTGATGACTTTCTTCCTAAGCGCTATCTTTGGGAAACAGGCGTTGGAGTTTTACACAACACTCACTGCCGTGACTCTGAAGTAGGATACTACGGACACTTTGAGCAGATATTGTGCGCATCCAGCGAATACGGTGGGCCCTGTATGGTATGAACACCGTAAAGATACAAAACAGTAAAATTAAAAAAAAAAATATAAATTTTACGTCTTGTGATAATTGACGTGAGCCATGTGTCAAAGAATCGTCTAACGACTATATAACGAACAGAATTATCACCGTTTCACAACATTATAGAAACATTTTTCCGATTAGCGCTTTCAAGCTTCTCACCTCATCGTCAGATCGAAAATAACAACAGCAGAATAAAGCAAACTCTTCACACCCTCATCCGCCCCACTCACCACACACACCCCCGCAAACAAGCTATAAGTCCAATGTCCCTTCCCAACCTTCGAACCCTGTCACCCTCGTCTGTACAATTACAACATATTTTTCTAGCACTTTCCGTGTGTATGTGTGTTGTGTGTGTGTGTACATTCGTTCAAATCCTAACTTTGCAAAACCTTTCTCATTCGCACTTTTGAGCGCGGTCACTCACCCTTATATCACAAACATCCATATATGCAATTTAATTCTTAATGTTATCTATCCGTCCTATATCTTTTACTTCTTAATTATATTATAAAATATTTCTTCATTATAAAATTTAGTTTTAGTACTCATTAAACTGTCTAACCCTTTCTCTCTTTTTTACTTCCATATTCCTTAAGGAATGGAAGTATGGTGATGGCAAAAAAAATCGTGTTCGAGATTATTGCAGATTCTGCTTATACTACACTCAAAACATGAAAAAAAGTCGTTTTCCGAAAAGTGTCTGTGTGTGTGTCTGTCTGTCTGTCTATCTATAGATTTTTTTCTATGGCAAACGATAATTGCCGCAAATTCAAACAGAATCAAATAATTTTTTGCATACAGCCCTGATTTGTAGAGTACTCATGACCTATTGTTTTTGGTGAAGATCGGTTAAGGGAAAGGGGTAGTTTACCTGCAACGTTTTTTATCAAGCGTATTTTCTATGGCAAACGATGACAGCCGCAAATTCAAACAGAATCAAATAATTTTTTGCATACGTCAGTGAATTGTAGAGGACTCAAGCCCTTTAGATTTTGGTGAAGATCGGTTAAGGGGAAGGGGTAGTTTACCTGCAACTTTTTACGTTTTAACAAGAGTAAAGTACTTGAAAATTTATTTAAACTTTTTGAAACAATGGTAATTGTTGAAAATAAAATAATTTTGTTGCCAGGTAACAAAAATAAAGTCATTTTGATTATAAAATATAAATATTTACAACAAGAAAAGAATTTTCAGTTTTCAAATTTAAATATATTTTTATAAAACAATGGGTTCTTCATTGAGGTGGGGACCATGTCACTCACTCCATCTCAAGCCTCTCCCATTTTGCAGAAAAAGAGGACCCTGTCAAGGCTGATACTTTGACGACAGTGACAGGGCTTTCCACCAAATTCAGCAGAGTGACAGGTAGGCCCAACTCTGATTGGCTCCTCAGATTTCCCCAGCGTTAGTAGGTTCTACGAAAATATTTTATTTCAAAAATGGTTTTAAATATAAATCTTAGATATGTTTTATAAATCTCATGTTTTATGTTTTAACATGGGTAATTTTTTATATGACGAACCATAACTGCCGTAAATTCAAACAGAATCAAATAATTTTTTACATATGTGCCTGAGCTATAGAGAACTCAATGTCTGTTGATTTTGGTGACGATCGGTTACGGGGAAAGGGCAGTTTACCTGAAACATTTTTTGTTGTAACATGAGTAAAGTACTTAATTTTGATAAAGTATCCTGATAAGATCTTAATAATCCACTGTAGAAACGTAGATGAAATATCTATAAATGAAGAGGCTAGTTGAACAGGCTGGGGGTAATTTTCTATAAATCAAAATTATAGTTGAAGGGGGAGGGGATAATTTTTTTTTATATGTGTACTACGTTATTGGCAACAAAGAAGTATTTTTTTGTTAAAATTCCTTCCCTGGCTGTTTGGCTGAAAATGATTTTAAATATAAATCTTAGAATATGGAAGTCATGTATGGTTCTCCATACCGATATTTCAGTACGCCTCCCTAAGCTTTCTTTCAACTTTAAACAGTAGGGCGGGTGGCGGTGTGAAGAGTTTGTTTTATTCTGCTGTTGCCGTTTCCGATCTGACGATGAACTGAGAAGCTTGAAAGCGCTAATCGGGATAATTTCTCTATAGTGGTGTGCAACAGTGATAATTCTATTTGTCATTATAACCACTAACACAGTTTTCTTAATTGGACTATATAACAAATGCACGGCCCCTTTGACGAACCTATCTTGATTTTGTTCTATAACTAACCGTCTGTCAACTGACGATACAATTTTTAACGGTCGTTATGTTGATAGATGTAACGAGCTCGTGTATTTTGCTACTTATCTTAAATGAAACGAAAAACAGGAAGAAAGTGTATTCTGCTTTCCTATCTTGCTTGACAAAATACAACGTATATAAAATGTTAGTTTACGGTTAGTTATCACCGTTTTAACAGCCCGTTATTTACCTAACAGTTCAAATGTCTCCCTTTAAATTAACACACCTTTTTAACGGACGGTATCTTTAACTAAGTAAAAAACAAGACGCGATAAGATACTCAGCTCAAGTTTTAAAAGCCAATGGCTGTCCCTATGCTTTTCTATGGAAGTGAGTCATCGATAATGAGAAATAGAGATAAAAGCCGCGTACAAGCAGCGGAGATGAAATTTCTAAGATCGGTCAAAGGTTGTTGTAAACAAGATCGATTTAGAAATGAAGAGATTAGAGAAGAGTTGGAAATGTGCAACTTAAATGAGAAATTAGAGTTGCATAGAAGAAACTTAAGGGATCATCTGGAGCGTATGAATAATCGAAGACTACCAAAAGCAGCAATTAGATATAAACCTGCTGGAAGAAGAAGCGTAGTGAGACCAAAGAAATGATGGGAATAAATCCTATGAATGCGGAACTGGTCACTAAGTTCCAATCTTTGTTGGGAAAGAAGAAGAAGAAGAAGAAGAAGAAGAAGAAGAAGAAGAAGAAGAAGAAGAAGAAGAAGAAGAAGAAGAAGAAGAAGAAGAAGAAGAAGAAGAAGTTTAACTAAGCTTTCTAAATCGGGCTATCTTCTATTAGATTCTTAACGGGTGATTTAACCACCGTTAAATTCTTAACAGAGGTATGTGAAAGGGGTCAGGCAAATGTTTACAACTGCAGAGAAAACAAATATATTTATTACACATCTACGAGGTGTGTCTAAAAAGTAATGAGATTGAAGTGTTTCTCACAAAGTGACAACACTGGAAGACCAAGATTCCACTGTGGCATCCGGTTAGTTTGTAAACGTTATCAGCTATTTGATCTCGTCGGATACGATGTACTATAGATTTTTTGTTTTTAATTTTTACTTTGTCACACGCGTACAAAAACAGAGGTCGATAGAACTGATCAGCGTTTTGTATTCAAATTTTGTAAAACTTCTTGATAGTTCAACAGAAAGTTTTAACAGGTTAAACAAGCCTACGAAAATGAAGCAGTGCCCCGGGTTTCTCTGTTTTAGATGCTGTAAAGTATTCCTGGATAGCTGCAAGTTGGTTCAAGAAGACTCGTGCTTTAGACAAACAAACTTAACACAAACTGATAATAATTAGTCGAAAGCGAGAAATCTCATCAAATACAGTCATCTTAATATGTGTTAAATTTAACTCACCGGGTTCTTTAAGAAATTTTGGTACAGTGTTTGAGCTCAGTCACAGAATGCTGAAAGGCCTCGTCCGGAGCATGACAGATAGTGATGTAACAAGTAAGCATGACGAAGTTGGAATGATGAAATTTATTACCTTAATTGCAGTCGGTTTTATGTATCACAGAATTTCGAGGAAATGTGATTTTAGTTCACTTTGTTATTTTCCGCGTTGAAAAAAAAAATCAAAATTCTGGCTTCAACAATCAAAACTCATGGTTGAAGATTTCCAGGTTTGTTTAAACTAATGGAAACAGCGTGTACCAAATTGTGTACGTTTTCCAAGGGAACAATTTTGTAGGGCGTCACAAGGGAACAATTTTGTAGGGCGTCAAATTGTTTGGTGGTTAGTGCATCAGTAATATATAATTTTACGCGATCAACTTCACCACTTTTTACACAGACTTTTACGGTGAGTATGAGACTGCAAACGATGGATGCAGCTAGCCTACGTTGTCCAAAGGTCCTTAATTCTGGCCTTGTTTTGTACAAATGCTGTAAACTTTTGACACTCTCCACACATTATAATTTGTATAATACACAATTATGTAAGATTTCTCCAGCACGAATGTAATATTTTTACGAACAGTTGAAAAATCTACACTGCATCATCAGGAGCTATGATATGTGTATACGAGGATTGATAAAAAAGATTGTGGAATTTCCACCGCTATAAGCTTCCGATTAAAAAACTGTTATTACGTGATGTTGGTACACATGTTACTAAGAATCGTCTAAACGTTTTGCCATATTTGATGCATAGATTAGATTTCACAGAGTAGCCTAAGTCGTCTTTAAGTGCTTTAGACGATTTTTTGTCATTCTACATTGCAAGATAGAAGAACATGGATTAAATTTTGTGTAAACTGTGAGATACACTGCTCTGTCCTGGTAAAAGTGTTCAAAAGACTTCTGGCGAAACTGCTGTGCGTGAACAAGCGGTTTTACAAGCTTTAAAGACTGCCGTAAATGAGCTGAAGATCGTGGTTGTCAGACGAAGATTATGTTTTTGTGTTCCACAAAATTTCATCACTAGGGGCAGTGGTAAGTAAAGAGTATTAATCGGACATGTTACACCATATGTATGAAGCTGTTCGTAGAAAACAGCAAAATGTACGGTAGAATAATTGTAGAATAATTTATGGAAATTGCAGCCGATAATTGCTCAGGGACCTACGTCGTTGCTTGAATTTTGTCACCTTAGGAAAAAAGGTCATAATGATAGCACGGCAACTGCCGTATTCATCAGACGCATCACAAATAGATCTTTCTGTCTCCCAATTTTGATAATGTTTACGAATGGACAACGTTTGGGACTGCTAAAGACGTAAAGGAAAATTGCTAAGCGAACTCAAGGCTGTACCAAAAAGTGCTTGCCTAAAATATTTTGAAGACTGCAAAATGGCTGGGTTAATCGGGTTACATTCGACTGAGACTACTTTAAAAGGGGCGGTATAACGGTCGATGAATGAAGACATAATTTTTAAGATAAACAAGAACTGCATGAACTTTTTGATCAAACGTCGTGTTGTACAGGTATAAAAGTGGGTTTCCTTACAAGCAGCTGCGTATGCGGTTAACATTGATATATTAAAATAAACGAAATTAAGAGACAAAGGGGCACTGACACATATTGAAGAAGCGGCTAAAGAAGTAGGCCTAATTATCACTGAATGCAAAACAAAATTTGTGGCAAAAGTAGCAGGAAGAAATGCACCTGTAAGACAAAATCTGAACATTGTTGAATCTGAGTTTGAAAACGTCACAAGCTTTTTATGTATCTGGAGTTAAGTTTGCCAAGGACTCTTGAAATTACAAAAAAGCAATTTTGATAACGAGAAAAATTAGTTTTTATTCCTTTCTATTTTAAAATGTCAAGACGTGAACATTAATTACGTTGCCTTAATGATTAATTACGTTGAGAATATATAAAACAATTGTTAGACCAATGCTTTTCTATGGATGTGAAACATGGCTTTCACAAAAAGCCAAAGAAAAACTTCTAAGTGCATTTGAAACGAACGTCCTAAGGAAGATTTTAAGCCCTGTTCATGAAGGAGGCAGATGGCAAACAATTACTTATTACAAAAACGACTAATTATGTACAACAATGAGTTGTGCGCTACATTTTACGATCTCTGTAATTATTAATCTGTGAAAACTGAAATGGGCTGCCCACGTGGAAAGAATTCCCAAAACCTACATTAAAAGAAAATCTAGAAGTAGACGTCCTATGGAAAAGCCACGACAATTTTTGTAAGACTCCGTTCGTGAAATTACCGAGAACCTTTGAGAATACCAAATTTGAGAAAGCGGTCAAGAAGCCGAGGGAAATGGGGTCATAAAATTCAGAAAGCCAAGGTCCGATTTGCATTGTCGCCCCCGTGATGATGATGATGATGATAAAATGGGTTTAATAGACCAGTGATTGTGGCGACTGGCTGCTGAGCTAGAGATTGCAGGTTTGGTTCCCTGGCGTGCCGTTATGTCAAGGTGCTTTTTTTTCTACATCCAGGTCGACTCAGCCCTGGAGTACCAGTATGGGTAATAATTAGTAGCTCAAACACGTGATGTCCATATTATCTTACTTCTATGCCGAAAGCCTCATATAAGCTCCAAGACTGCTTGGGCGGTAAAAAAGGATCCATTATTAATTGATTGTCCTAGGACGTTTTTCTAATGACTCGTTCCAAACAATTTTTAAAAATCATTAAAAGTAAAAGTGGATTTCTGTGGGTTTTATGCGAATCAATGTGGTCCTTGACTTACCGGTTTTCTTACAGTTTAGTCATAGATAATATCATTTTTCAAGATCCTAATTTCCACCTGAGAAGATAACATACATGAATGGTCCACATCTTGTGCATACGGGTTTCGTAATCACAATGTGCCTTAGCTGGATTCTCATTTCGCTACAACTTGTCTTGGGTGAGATCCCTTCCTTTAGTCTTTTCTGTCTAGTCCCTCTTGACTGCCTCTCGTTCTTTTCTGACCCCGACGGTATTAGAGTAATTGAGAGCTAGGCTGCCTTCCTTTTTTAATTCTAATTTCTTAATTTTTGGTAGCTTATGATCTTATAGTGCTTACTCATGTCGATAGGTAGGACTGAAAAAAACTAATAAACGTTCAGTATCAGAATAACTGATACAAAGCCACCAAATCCTATCTCAGAAAGAGAAGGGTGAGCGCGAATCTCCTGCGCCCCAAAACAGGGGCCTTTCGGCTAAGGTATGGTAACCATGACAGAAGAGTCTCTGGTCCTCTTGGGAGGGGACTTTGCAACAGGCCAGTAAAACTTTGAAATACTTGTAATATCGAAAGCAGCCTCGGAGTAAACGGGGGTCGTCCGACGATTAGATGTGTGCCGGAACAAATTTATATAACCTAATCCTTAAAGAGGAGAAAAAGAAAAAGAAGAAGATTACAAATATTTATAAATTTTGTAATCTGTATTTTGCTTAGAGCTAAAAAATTAACAAGTAGTTTATTCTTAGCTTTGGTAAGTTCTGAAAGTATAATTTTTGTATAAATACGTACTTGTGCAATTAAAATTAGTAAAATTGTGTTTAATTTCTAGGGAGACAGCGGCGGACCGCTCTTTGTCGAATCAGCTAACGGCCGCATGGTACAGATAGGTATGTTGTTGAGAGAAATGTATTTTTAAGATAACTTCTAGGTTATGTAAAATTCGGTCACTTTAAAACATTGTGTAATTTTAAATTATTTGCGTTGATAGTTCGACACTTTATTGTCAAGGGTTGAAATGTATTGCCTACATCAGACCTGTAAAAGGGTAGTATAGAAATAATTAATATGTATATAGCAGTGAAACGAGTATGCAAATTTTAGCATACGCATATGTTATTGATCTAATTGCCAGGACCAAACGAGATCTCATAAGCGCCTTTGCAGCATTAGAGGAAGCCCCCAAAAATTGGACTGCAAATAAACTCGGAGAAAACAAAATACTGTATATGTATGACACCAACAAACTACCGCTAAACTTAATCCTTCAAAACCTTGAAATCGGCACAAAACATATAGAGGCAGTAAAAGAGTTTATATATCTTGGCTGCCAAGTAAACAGCATTAACAACACCAACACTGAAATAAGAAGAAGAATATATCTCGAAAAGAGAACATATTATGGATTAAAAAAGCATCTGGCGTCTAGCTTCTTCTCAAAAAGCAAGAAATGCAAAATATACAAAACACTTATCAGGCCAGTGCTGATATCTGCTTCAGAAATGTGGACTATGACAAAAATAGCGAGAGCTTTCTAGGTTGCTTTGACAGACGGATTTTAAGAACACTATTAAAAAGAGTACAATAAAATTGAATGTACCGCTGGCGCAACAATTATAAACTATACCATTTTGAAAAAGAGCCAGTAGTCAGGATAATCAAAATATACAGGCTAAGGTGGGTTGAACACATAGAGGGAATGGAGGAAGAACAGCCTACAAAACATAGCTTCTACCAGAAACCAATGGGTAGTAGAGCAAGGGGAAGACCCCAAAGTAGATTCAAAGATCAGATAGAGGTGGACCTCAGAAAGCTGAACATAAGAATCTGGAAAGCGAGGGTACGCAGTATGGAAGAATGGAGTCGAGTCTTTGAGCAGGCCAAGACCCACCAAGGGTTGTAGAGCCACGGCTGATGATGATGATGATGACAGCGGTAAAACACACACACACACACACACAATGTCTGGTTACACATAGATATATCTCAAATTGTCATTTACACCTCACGCACACACTCACACACAATGAGAACAGGTTAAACTCTTAACAACAGAGTGTAGGTAAAAAGGTGCCGGCTAGTGACTTTCGCTCCTGACAGACAAAGGGAAAATTTCTGGAAGTTGACTCAAAACGGCATGCAAACAAATCACAACTAAAACCTTCAACATATTAAGCTACACATGGACATTTTAACGTCAATAATTGCAGAGCGGTTTAGAGATTTCTATCGTCCGGACACCAGTATAAATACAGTTACGCTGTATCACACCCACACTCACACAGAGACTTTTTTACAACACTCTCAGAGTCCAACTCAGAGACACTGCTACAGTCAAAATCCCAAATCAATTAGTTTGTTTTCTACGTACTAAAAAATTAACTTAGTACAGACTGTACACTATAAAGGAGTGCAATTAAAAATTTTAAAACAAAACAAACGGAATTACGTATGAATGAAGAAAGGTAGAATGAAAACCACTTTTCCACATCTGCCACCTCTCACGTACTAATTGTCGGTAAAAAGGGGAGAACTGTGACTGCAGTCAGAGTGAACGTGAATTCAGTTCCCCAAACCTGCCACCTCTCACGTCTAAATTCCTGGCAAGGAGGAGGGGCAACAGTTGAATGCAGTCAGAGTAAATGTAAAATAAGTTTTTCACTCCCGTCACCATTGTATTTCCGACTTCCCGTCAAGGAGTAGGGAACTGTTCTTGCAATCAGAGTGAATGTGAATTCAGTTGTTCATAATCATCACCTCTCACGTCCGACTTCTCGGTGAAGACGAGGGAACTGTGACTTCAGTCAAAATGAATTTGAATTTAGTACGGCAAACATGCTAATTTTTACATCCAGCTTCTTAGGAAAGTGTAGAGGAAACAGTTAAATGCTGTCAGAGTAAATGTAAATTTTGTTGTACACACATTTCATTTCTTGTTTCCGATTTCCGACTTACCGGCAAAGAGTAAGGGGAATCGTTGAATGCAGACAGAGTGAATGCGAATTCAGTTCTCCACACCTACTAATTTTCACGTCCGATACTCGACAAAAGAGGGGGGAATTCAGTTTTCTACGCCTGTTGCATCCCAAGTCCGAATTCCCGAGAAAAGTGGGGAACTGTGAATGCAGTTAAAGTGAATGTGAATTCAGTTCTCCACGCCTGCCGCTTCTCACGTCCGAATTTCCGGCAAGAAGTGGGGAAGTGTAATTTCCAATCAGAATACATGCAAATTCAGTTCTCCACACCTGCCGCCTCTTACGTCTGACTTCGCGGCAAGGAATGGGAAACAATAAACACAGTCACAGTGAATATTAATTCAGTTCTCCACGCCTGCCGCCTGTTCCTGGCAAAAATGTTCTTGGGCACCTCACACGACAGGTCTCGCCTCTAAAGTTGTGTAGGCCTGTACGTAAAATGTACGTTTTGTATGAACCAGATTGAACGTAACGTCAATTCCGTAGTGGATTATGGAAACGAAACCCTAATGTTGCTTAACATTATAAGTATAATTTGCATTGGTAACTTTTGATGCTGAAACTTTAAGCTTGATTATATTGTGACGTTTAGTGAGGAATTTAGGGAACAAGAACAATAAAATGTATAATTGTAATTTCTTGTTTATATGCGAAAAAAGTATTAGTGGCTTCATAATTTAAATTTTATGGTATTCTAACAAGTATAAAGCGATGTAATCCGTTGGCGTTTTTGGTATTAAACCATCGTGCAACCTGCAATGTATAAGAAATTTCTTGTTATTTTGCATTATGCTCGAGGTATTCCATAGAAGACGAGCACTAATTTATATATTTGGTGGAAAATTATTAGGAAGAAAGAGAATGAATGTTGAAAGAAAATGTAGATATATTAAAAAAAGGGAATATTCATGAAAAGTGATTAATGTATATTAAAACGTTACTTAAAATGATTAAATATATATAGGGTTGAGAAAGGAAAGAAAAATATTTAAAAACAAAGAACCAACTACGCGCAAAAAAGATCCGAGCCGAGTGAACTCACGAAACATAAGAGCTTTCGACAAGGTACTGTCCATGTCACTACTTGAAAATATACATCCGCAGAAATATAGTCCCTTAATAATTGTGTCACTCCGCGGGGGTGCCCACAGCATGGTACAATGGTGCAAGTCACACCACTGGAATTTGGGGGGGAAGGAATTTTGCAAGGCGATATTTGTAATTTTTCAGTGCAATTACAAAATCAAGTTAGATTATCTCGATAAGGTCTCATGTGCTACTAATTATATTATGCCAGGTTTGACCAAGCGTTTACATTTCTCATAATTTGGTTATTGATACAGCATACTATAAAACCTTTTGGTATTGAGAAAAAGAATAACATTAGTTTTTTGATTCCAATAATTGCTTAAATGGCTTTAGTTGTTAAAAAAAAGGTTAAATAAAGCCCAAAGATCAACCTTTAATTGGAGGGTTATTCCATACCCCCCTATTGTGATTCACCGTACCCACGAAATTAAATTTTGGAGGAATTCGGAATACTTGAGGGGGTGGGAACGCACCATGGTCTTTGGGAGATGGGTACCTCTGTCACTTCGTGTGTAAGTCTCCCCGGTAATATAATTCATTAAGTACGGTATAAAGGTAATTAATAGTTTTGTGCTGGTTTTGACCTGACGATGTTTCTTCTTCTGATAGTTGCTATCTGTTTCGGACGTTGGATACCGTACAGACTATTTTAACTTTGTGCACTGTTGCACGAAATAAGTAGGTTGTATTCATGCCAAACCAGGTCCTTAAATTTCTCAGCCATGATATTCTCGGTCGCCTAACTCCTCTTTTTATAAGTACTTTTGCCTGTAGTATAAACTGCAATAAGTAAAATCTCTGTTCATTTCTCATGAGATGTCCCAGATACTGACGCTTTCTTAACTTCACTGTGTTAATAACTTCCCTATCTTTCTTCATCTTTCTAAGTACTTCAACATTAATTATATGTGCTGTCCATGAAATTCTCATTATTCTACGGTAAAGCCACCAATTTTTTAGTTGTGGCTTCAGTCAATGTTCAAGATCCTACACCGTAGAAGTGGACCGAGAATACGTAGCAGCGTAAAAGTCTCATCTTTGTGTTTTTTGTTAAATCGTGAATACTGGCGATGTTTAATATGCCAAAAACTCCAGTCAGATTACAACGCTTATACAATGGTTAGTACACTAGAAGATTCTGGAGGTGAAATATTGTGAAATTGTAAAGCAATGCAATACTTTGTGCGACAGGAGTGACTTCTTTTGCTGAAAACTGTACACCTCCGTATCCGCCTTATCCAATCGGAGGCTACACCAGGGTGACGTCTTTCCTTGACTGGATATACACCGAGACTGTGGATTCAACGTATTGTGCGAACTAAGTCTATAGTCAAAGTTAAGCTGACGGGTGGCCGCTTAACTATACTCTTTCCGTTCTTAGTTTAATTCTGACGTAAACAAACCCACGTGGCAAATCTGAAACGCTATTGGTCAGGGGCGTTGACACTGTTCACACAGTAATGTATTACGTGCATGTGCAGAATGTCGGTATAGTCGTGTGAGTGTTATTTTGCCACTTAAATCGAGGCACGTCGTTTTAAGACTTCCTCCTCATCACTGTATTGCGAATCGGATTAAATTAGTATGGGGAGCCAGTTGATAGGATATGTTGCCCGTCACAACAAAACATTAGCTGCTTCATACATAACATAACAATAATTGTTTTGTTCTCAATAAATTATTTATTGAGAAGGCTGTAAATGAAACAACGGCGGACAAGTGGAGTCACTGTAAGCAGCATATAATCAAGGAAGATGGTAAGCTATAGCAACTGGCTCACATTACCAATGTGGTTGTGTGCAATGAACAATCTTATCAATAATAACGCTAATTAAGTGATGATACAAGTTTAAGTACAGATATGGAAGGCATTGAATTACTCTATGACAGAAACTGATAGTATACAGTACACTGGTAATTATCACAGCTTCTATTTTTGTTTTAAATAAATTTTACTTTTCTTGTTTGTTGCGATATTTAAACGGTTAATAAAAAAAGCCATTAACTGGTGTTGCAAAATGTTTAACTGTCGGTCTGACTCACACAAATTTTACTTTGGTCATGACAAATTATTAAAATTTACGTGTGTTTATACAGTATCAATATTATATGTACCCTGTCTGTACTACTTTTGTCAGAGTGACACTCCTCTAATTCAAGTAGCAAATAGCGTTGTGCCACGCCTGTTTGTTTACATCAGGATTAAGCTAAGAACGGAAGTGGTATACACGTCCGACAACAAATTAAAACTGTATTTTAATAGTAAAAAATGTATGTTACAAATAAAATGTATGTTACAAATTAAAAATACATGCTTTACTATTTACAGACTAGATACATATGCTTGTTTTCTTACCTTGAGTGAACTGAAGTTTAGGATACTTTCTTAGGTGAATACATGGGGAGATTTAGAAGAGATCCACGGAGACTTACAGCATATAAAAGAAGTAAACCCTACGAAAGCAACAATATATACGGACAGCAGAATAACAATAGATTCAATTAATAATCCTAGCAATCACAACTGCCTTATAGAAGAAATAAGGAAAGCCACAGCGATGCTAAATAGCGATTACTGGAGAATAAACTTCAAATGGATCAAGAGAAAAGAGACGGAGAAAAGAGTCGAGTAAGGAGATAGTAAAACTGGTAAAGGTACAAACATTGAGAACTGCCAAGAAATCGAAATTTGATGGGGTATATAGAAGTGCTGTTAGAGATGTTATAGACATTTCGGAAACTGTAACAGAGAGTACTGAGCGGAGGCATCTGATTATACGACTCTGGTATGGACAAGTATGACGATTGGCTGACACCAGGTGGTTTAGAACGTCAGCTGGAAAGGATCTAAGAAGCAAGTAGAAAGAAAGCCTTGAATAACATGAGGAAGGATATAAGAATGGCAGTAAGTTAGGGAGGAGCAGAACACGGAATAATGACGAATCTCACAAACAATCTGTAGCCTTTCTTGTAACTAATGCAATTCTATTGCCAGCATTTTATACATTCCTTTTATTCGTCACAAGCTACATTTATGTTTACTGTAGCAGAAGATATAACGTTATATTGTGGAAACTGTATTTTCAGTTCAACTTTATTTTTAGTTACCCTCCTCTTCTTTGTATCTTGGCTACCACATTTGTTTTGTTCCAATTTAAGCTTTCGAAATTTGTTTCCGCGACAGTTTAAATCGGTCACACTTAGTCTCTTCTAGGCAGCAATTGAAAGAAAGCACTAGTAACACTGTCGAAAGTTTGTTTATTTATCGTTATCACAAAAAATTATTTACAAGTAAATGTATAACACAAAAAATACAAATTTCGATTCCATTTCAATACAAAATTCGATGCGGTATCGACTATTGACACAACCGTAATTTGTACAAGCAAAACAGATAACACACGAATATACGAATATAAGATCGATCGACAAATGAGGTATCAAAAACACGCACTACAGTACTTCTGTAATTTAACTTACTAACTCTCAAAATAGCGACTGACTTGAACTGTCAACTACCATCATTTACATTTAGTATGGCAATGATCTTATTCGCTAGCACCCGCTGCTACCAGAATGGTCTAGATTGTTCGAGGCGGAATGTCTAGAATCTCTTAGAAAAAACTACGTTAACTATAAATGTATAGTAGCCTACACTGATACGGAACATTCTAGTGTATTCTGTAAATAGTGTCTCCATAAATAGTGTCTGTCAGTAGGCGTATACATAAGTTATACATCAAATGTGGACAATGTAAATACATGTTAGTACGTACTTAACCCAACGTGAATAACATAACCTATGCACTTTTCCAACGTATTCTAGTAGTTTTAATAATATGAGAAATATTTTTAAGAATATTAGTAATATTAACACTTATAATGGTATGACACGCGAAAAGAATGGCACAGGAAAGATTGGCAAGGAAAATTATGGAATAGACCCCACCAGGAATAACTAAAAGGGGAAGGCCACCGATCATCTGAATAAGAGAAATTCAGACTATATTGAGGGAAAGAGAAATTGAAGACCTTTGGATGCACAAGCAGCAGTGGAATCACTTCCACTTAATCACTTCTGTAATCTTTGGTTCCGGAAAATGTGTAAACTTCGTACAGCCGGAAATAATAATAATAATAATAGTAATTATTATTTAATCTGTTGTGTTATATATGGGCATAATAACGATTTGACCAGCAATGTGAGTAAATTTTAACATATTTGCGGTTTCATAATAAACACTCTGATAAAGAAGCCCAGAAAGGACACTAATTTAAATTTTATAAGATGATGGCTGTTCCGGAATTATTATAAGACTGCGAATCTTCGATGATGAGGAAGAGCGACTGGAATAAGATTCAATCTGAGGAAATAACATACTTAAGATCAGTAAAAGACCGTATAAGGAATGAGGATGTAAGAAAGAATTTAAATATAGTTTCAGTTAGTGAAAAAAAGCTAGTGTTGTATAGAGAAAATGGAAAAGCCATTTTGCAAAGAATGGGTAATACCCACATTCTACAGTTAGCCTATAATTACCAGCCACATGGAAGAAGAAACGTTGGATGACCGGTAGCAAGGTGGTGGAACAGAAGAATGCTCCTAACGGTTGATGAATAACAGTCAATGTTCATAATATTACTTTAGGGGTTAGGGGTTCTCTAGTGTACAGCAACGTTAGTTGTAGAGAGACGGAAAGAGAAGGTAAACACAGAGACATTTGGAAAGTTAATTCGATATGGCAACAACAGCAGACGTACGAGATCTCACGTTGCTTGTCACGCCAAACTAACTAAACAATACGAGTAGCTGTTGTCAAACGTAACGCTCTGTCTTGACGTATTAATTTCGCTGCTGTCGACAGTCAACTTTCACTTTTTTCTGTTTAAGGGTGACGACACTTGTCCTTTTAGTAGCAAACAAAATGTTTCCTCTGCCCTCCAATATACAAACCTTCATAATACATGCTGTCAATTTTATAAGTTATTTATTGTGCTTTATAAAAATTATTTTAATAAATGCTCACATCTTTCTTGTGTATATATATTATTATTATTATTATTATTATTATTATTATTATTATTATTATTAAAAATAACTAAAGTTTATACAAGAATACATTTTTATTATTTTGTGAATTACAGTGTTTTGATAGTGTTACGTAATGCGGAAGAAATGGCACACCACTGCAGAACAATCTACTTGTTTCTCGGCTCTTCCAGCTGTAATGTGTGTGTGTGTGTGTGTGTGTGTGTGTGTGTGTGTGTGTGTGTGTGTGTGTGTGTGTGTGTGCGCGCGCGTGCGTATTGCTGCTATTGAGATAAAGGACAACGACGTGACACTTGTCACGCGTCCGAGACTGATCCAGATTTCACTAGTCCGCGCGCGCTGTGTGCAAGGGCGCAATCAATTACGTTCTGGTGTTTTCTAGCAGCGTTCTTGACGAGTAGTGTGGAATATTCTGGTATCTCAGCGGGGTATAAATATAGGCTGTAAGCGGCGCTTAGTTCCGTTATTGTCGGGCGATTTACACAGTGCGGTTCGAAGTATTGTGGCGAAGTGTTATGTATTTTATAATTGTGTGGGACAATTGTAATACAATTGTGTTTTATATTACTTGACATTTTTATTGCGTGTCAACAATCTTTATTTGATTTGTTGTAAGAGACTATCTTGTTGATTACAAACTGATTAATTGTGATAATTAAAGTTGGTGATTAGTGACTTAATAATTGGTGAATTGTATTTTGTTTTCCACTGTACCATACGACGATCACTAGACAGTCGTAACAATATTATTCAACTATCATCATGAGATATAAAATTAATAAATATGAAAAAACTTTTAAATTAATTGTCCAAAACACCTGTTTTATATGCAGACTAAATTTCATTTTTTATATGTGTATATAAAATGTTTACATAATTAATTGTAAAATTTAATAGATATTTCTTATTAAATTAGTAATTTTGCAAATATTATAATTTTTTGTATTAATCTGGATTTGTTCTTATATTAATTTATTACTTGTTTTTTGTTTAAATGCTTATACATTTTCCCGTAAGGTCATTTTAAAGTAAATTGTTCAAAACAATTTTTGAAAATTGTATTAAACAGTTGAATCTAAATTAAAAGAAACAGAATAACTGACACCAATGAAGTCAATAATTAAAAACTTCAATTAGACACAAACAAAGCACAATACGCTCATCTTATTTTGACTTGTTTTTTAATCATCTTATTTCCAAACATTTTATGTTGGCATAAAAACTGTCGTTAACTAAAATTCTTTTCATAATCAAGGTTAGAATAAAATGTACGGGACTACCCGTAAACATCTTACCAAATCGCAATCGAAACCGAAAAACTACCGTTTGCGTCACACATTACAGTTATTGGACAGTAGACCAACCGTCTTCGTTGTAAGCTTGCATAAGAATGCCGATACGTCAAGACCGCTAAATGACACTGTCTTTCATACAAGCGTGTCACAGTACGGTATGCGTAGAGCTATGGGCAATTTGTAATCTCAGAAACTTTCTGAGTGATGAGTACATCATCATCTTCAAGGATAAAACCAAGAATGATTTGTTGTTGTTGATTTAAAAAAAACTATTAAATTAATTGTCCAAAACACCTGTTTTATATGTAGACTAAATTTCATGTTGTGTATGTGTATGTAAAATGTGTTATATAATTAATTGTAAAATTTAATAGATATTTCTTATTAAATTAGTAATTTTGAAAATATTATAATTTTTTTTATTAATCTGGATTTGTTCTTATATTAATTTATTACTTGTTTTATGTATAAATGCTTATAGATTTTCCCATTTTTCGGTCTCAAACACCCAAAGATTAGAGCTGGTCACGCCAGCGCTTCCTCGGTCGTCCCACACCTCTCCGTCCCCTTGGCTTATAGTTTCATATTTGTTTGGGGAGGCGGCAGTCATCGATTCGTCAAAGATGTTCCCACCAATTCAGCCGATACTGGGCGATCCTGTCGAGCATACTCATAATATTCAGTTCCTGCCGTATATCTGTGTTTGTTCTATGATCATGGAGAGTATACCCTGCCACGTGCCTGAGAAATCTCATTTCAGCCGTTTTGATGCGATTGGCTTGACCTTCCGTTAAAGTCCAATTCTCAGACCCATAAAGAAGTATGGAAAGGGTCATCACCTTGTAGAATTTTAGGCGTGTGCCTTTACATGCTGACTTAAGGGTTCGCCTAATGGTTCAGCACATAAGGTTTTGAACTTATGCAACTTATTCACAACGTCGTTGCTTGCATTATAAGACACACTGTAGCCCAGGTATTCAAAATAGCTAACTTGTTCCAGGACAGTACCATCTATAAAAATTTTTGCCCGTACGGGATCAGTTCTACGAAAAGCCATCACCTTGATCTTAAGTGTTTATATTTGCAACCCAGAGTCTTTGCAGATTTTAATTAATAAATGTATACCGAATTAAAAATGTTGTTTATTTAATACCACTGGAATAATATATAATTTCGATCTCTACAAATGTCTTTTTTGTGTGTCTCTTAATGTTCTACAAATAGTCTATTTGCCCATTAGCTAGTTTTCCTCGATCAAAATTACTGTACACAGTAGTAAGACGAGTAGAAGAGTAGTACCTGAAAGCCAAGACTTCGAGACAGACTTAATTTTAACAAAAGGTTGAGAATAAAACCTATTTCTGAGACTTTCACTGCCGGCGTCATAATTATTGAAATTAAAATCAAGATCCGGGCTACTGGGCCGTGGTCTATTGTAATTATCATTCTGACGGA
Organism: Magicicada septendecula; assembly: GCA_034769895.1. Taxonomy (NCBI): domain Eukaryota; kingdom Metazoa; phylum Arthropoda; class Insecta; order Hemiptera; family Cicadidae; genus Magicicada; species Magicicada septendecula. The sequence goes on along the minus strand of CM068372.1, from coordinate 70,905,251 downwards.
TGTTGTTGTCGTCACACGTTTTACCTCACCTCTGGAGTGCCGAAACATCTGCAGTGAAACACGTTTTTAAACACAACTGACACGTTGTTCGTCAGTAAACCACAGTACTGTGGTAAAGGCTACGATAGTAGAGGACTAAAGGGGGCGTGGGGTGGGCCGCCCCGAACCCCACTTAGTAAGGGGCCACCAGATTCGGAAATTTAAGTTTCAGACACCAACAATCAGGTCAGTTACTCGAATGAACGAATTCACAAAAATGTGCATCACATATTGCGTCAGTGAACAAAACAGTTGTTGACACTGAAGACAACAGCACGTACAACTGTAAAGATAAGTAACACAGTACAGTACAGTGTGTGTTATGCACTAAAAATGACTTGAAAATAGTTGCCAAGTATTGTTTGCAGCAACAATAAATTTGTTTTGGCGTGTATAACTTGATTGCACATTATAAAGTATTGTAATAAATTTAACGCAATCTGTAAGTAATACTATTTCTATTATTTCTTTAAACTTTGTATTCACAAAATGAAAGTGGATTTTTATTTCTAACATTACCATAACTTCTTTTAGACGCATCTATGAAACGATTCATAGGTACCTGAAAAATAAAACACGGAAGGATACCCGTATGAAATTTTACAAAACTGTAGCTGTCCCTACATTTCTGTATGCTAATGAGACATGAGGTCTTGTTAAAAGGGACGTGTAGAGGATTCAGGCAGCCGAAATGAAATTTCTAAGAGGGACGCAAGGTTTTTCTCTCTTGGATCGGAGAAAGAACGAGGATATTAGACGCGATTTAAACATTCTGTCATTGCACCAGAAGATGCAAGACACAGAGGGAGATGGTGTGAACACTTGAATCGCATACCTGATATCCGCCTACCTGTGGCTGCCTTGGGTTATCACGCTACTGGCAAGAGAGATGCCGTTAGACCGAGGAGGAGATGGGTTCCGGAACACGTCTAAGGTCTAATGCTTGGATTGGTGATGACGATGAATACTATATCCTTTTACAAAGATTCCTAACTAGATGTATCAATACAGTAATTAGACATAAATATATAACAGTAAAGTGTTTTTGCTATACACTACTTAAAGATAAATTGGATTATAAACACCCGTCTCATGGGAGCGGGGTCTCAGAAAAAAATCCGGGCCGGGCCTACACTGGCCTAGGTACGCTATTGGGCTACGCGGTACCAAAAACGACCGAAACTATATAAACCTGTAGAGTTTGCACGATGCCAGCTAAAAACCACTATCGGCCAATCAGAAACAAGCGCAATGCTATAGGTCGAGCAGCACAGGATGCCAAACTCTATGTAAAGCGAGATTTTCTCCACAACGATTTACCTTTAGCGTCCTGCGCTACTCGACCTCTACCGTTATAGCTTAACACTTTCTTTTTCCAGCAGGAATACTTTAAAACCATGCAGCAGTTGTGTCACTGAATGAAACAGTACAATGTTCTTAATCAGGTGGAAATCGACAGCTTTAGATTAACACTTTTGAACCGATGACCATAAAATTTACGAGCGCATGATTTTCCTCAAAAAACCGACGTCCGTAAATTTTACGTGTGTCACTTTACGCGCGTTTGACGGTATTTTTATGAAACATTTACGGGCTTTTGTTGTTTGTACTTGCAGCGGACTTTGTAGTTGCCAACTGAATACACAGGTAGCAGCACAATCAGTTTTCTGCTCTGTGATTTCTGACTACTGTGAAACTTGCAATGTCGGTTTGTGCTACCATGGATTTCATTTTGTATCATATAAAAGCAGATTATTGTAAATTGACTAATTTTTACTATATTTAGTGTCTCAATGTTGTAAGAAAAATAATTTTTGTATAATAGTTACTAATAAAACCCATTTATAAATTTTTCAAAACCATGCTTCTAATTCTTAAATTTCGTTATCCATGACATGTCCGTTACTTAACGAAATATAATTATTTTACTACCGACTCGGAACACAAAGTTGTTTATGGGTACAAACGTAAAAGTTTTACCTTATAACCTGAATCAGTTTTCGCTTTTATAAAGCTTCTTCAGAGGCTGCAACTGGGAGCACTGTCCGTCTCGAAAGATTGTTTTTGTGTGTGTGGGGTGTGATATGTTCGAATAATGCGTGTGATTTGAATTGTGTCTGTTTGTTTAGGATGTCGTTTTTATTTGTTTTCGTGTGTTTGTATATTTCAAATTGTTCTAGAGTGTCTAGTTTTCGGCCTTTCAGAATCGCTTACAAAACTACTAACAAAACAGAACACACACTGTCAAAACACACACACAAAGCACAAAACAAATTCGATCTGCCTAGTGTTACAAACTAAATTTCTCAGATTGCAACAAATTCTACATAGGCCAGACAGGACGTAGCTTCAAACAAACATACATTGAACACACAAAGGCACTCCACTCCACTACAGAATCCACCTTTGTAAACCACCTCACTGAAGCAAACCACACAAACAAAAGCATCGAAAATAACATGGACATTCTACACGTGCACGCAAAAGACCGAAAACTTGACACTCTAGAACAATTGGAAATATACAAACACACGAAAACAAATAAAAACGACATCCTAAACGAACAGACACAATTCAAATCACAGGCATTATTCGAACATATCACACCTCACACACATAACATCGGTCTTTCGAAAATCGATACCGTCGCCAACAACGAGACGGACAGTGCTCCCAGTGGCAGCCTTTGAAGAAGCTTTTTAAAAGCGAAAACCGGTTCAGGTTATAAGGTAAAACTTTTACGTTTTTACCCATACAAAACTTTGTGTTCCGAGACGGTAGTGAAATAATGAGGCTTCTAATCTACATACTAAAAATTAATTTCACCTAAAACAAATAAATAATGTACCATTTTATGAAAAAAGAAGATCCAATCTTTAATTTGACACGTAGTTTATGTTGTTTAATAAAAATCTTACTATTACAAAAATAGGAAAAATTATGGAAAACAGCTAGGCTGCTGGGACATGCCTACGGTGAAACGGTCAGTGTTGAAAGTGTTAACAAAATTACTTTACTTCCACCAACCAAAAAAAATTACTTTAACCTCTCCATATAAGGCTGACCACACTACACAAACAGTCACATTAGCACTTCATTTCCTCTTCTGGTGCCTCCTCCACCTTCCCAGCGCCCGGCCTGCATTGGCGTGCTTCACCAAACAAACCATAACCAACTGCTTGAAGGGAGCTTGTCCCCACAACAGCCTGACTTGCCCACCAGTAAGCCTCAAATAATTAAAAAAAAATAAATAAATAAATAAAACGCCAAGTTACTCCAATGGCAGCACGCTTATGGATCTGCACAAACTCTAAATGCAGGCGAGGGAAGCAAGCACTCACGGAGCAGAAGAATATAAGTTTTTTTTTTAATTTTTGTGAAAAAAAGGAGAAACTGTTAAAAAGTTTAACAAAGTTTTGTTTAAAATCCGTCACAGTAATTTTGAAATAAATTACACTTTGTTTAAAACTATTTACAAAATTTACGAAGTACGTTGTTTACAATACGTTTTAATTAAAACACTGGTAAATTGATTAAATTAATTACTACCTAAAAATAACTTGAAACCCAATGCTGGGTAGATTGTAGCGAATTTGTTTTCTTGCGGTCCAGCGGTTGTAATATGGAATTTAATTATCTTCATTCCGTGTTTGCTACGATCCCGTCGTTCTCTACAGCCAAACGCAATAGATATAAAAATGATAGCTTAGCAAACGCTTACAAACTCTTGAGTCTTTATCGTATTATTGATGTGTGATGACCTCATTTGTGAGTATCAGGGCCGCAGCTACGATGATCGGCATCCTTTACCTTGCTGCCTGCTTACATTTCTCTACTTTGCCAGTAGCATTATTTTAATTGAGCAATGGTCGTCGATTTTGGTGAATTCACCAAACAAACCTTTTTTGTACGCATAACTAGTTCGACTGATCAATTGCGTAAACGCCTTGTTTACTTTCCAAAAAAAAGAAACCAATTTTTGCATTGTTGAAGCACCGAAGTTCAGTTTTACATTTGCTGAATATCATTAATTTCAGTTGAACATTACTCCAACTCAACTTTTAATTTCTGTCGTTGTTCAGTTTTTCCTTTCTGTTGTTATTGTACTAAAAACCCGACAACCGTTTCGTTTTTATTATATTTTGATATGGTACAAATAAGACCCTACACAATTACAACACGTCTTAGAATTATATTGCCAGATGGTAACCAAAACCAATTCTTTATATGATCTTAACTTTATACTTTATACACTTTAAAGAGACTAAATTATAAGTCACGCAACGATACGTGTACTAATTCTTGGAAACAAAAACAGGGCTGATTAACACAGGTTGAATTATCAACTTTTGGTAATTTACAAGTAGACGAATAGATTTTAAACAAGCCTTTTATGATAGTCAGTATCAATGCTCTTGGAAAATATTTTTCAAAAACTGAAAACCACTTAGCAAACTGCTTTTCCTATAACGACTAGGCCTATTTAAAGAGAAAGTTATGTCCAATAAGGTAGCCTATATGACTGCGGTGTTGAAAGGGAAGTATTGAGGAAAAGCTAGGCAAAAGTATTTCTTTAATCAGCGACGATCGGGTTTGCAATGATACAGCGATTGCTCACTGAAGTTGATAAACACTGCATGACGGACACCATCCGATACATGTTTGCAAGGTAGTAAAAAGAAGAAGAAGAAGAAGAAGAAGAAGAAGAAGAAGAAGAAGAAGAAGAAGAAGAAGAAGAAGAAGAAGAAGAAGAAGACGATGACGACGACGACGACGACGATGATGCTGCTGCTGCTGCTGATGATGATGATGAAAAAAACAACAACAAGAATCTGATAAACAGGGAGTATGATAGACACCTACCAATACCTGATTTCCAGATTGGAAAGAGCAGAAGAAAAAGAGAAAAGCTACCAAAACCATGGTGGCTTGATTATAAAGCAATCAGCATTAAAAGGCACATTATCTAAGGATTTTTGAGATATCGTTTGTTCATGGGCGTAAACTACTTAACAAAAACGGGATATCCTGGTTACAGAAACAACTTTGAAATGTTAACTGCATATAATTAACCATAACTTATTAACAGGTGTCATACTGGTTTTATCACCATCCATACTCTGTCTGTCTGTCTATTTCTCTCCATCTCTCTATATATATCTCACACACACACACACACACACACACTCATAGTTTAACCGACATGGGCGGGCGGGCTAATTATAAAAGGTCACATTGTGATAGAATAAAATTTGGACTTCCTACACTAACGAAATAGTATTAACTAACCCACCTCCAAACAATATTAACAAAATACTCGTGCGGCTGTGTGCACCCACGCTAGTTAAAAATAAATTCTACTTTATTCTTTATAGAACTTGACACTCTGGATTTAAATTGTCACACGCAGTAACCAATTAACAGCTCTGTTGTCGTCACTATGACCTGTGGATCAGTATTTTGAGAGAGCGGTTTCTAATTCATTTAATACGGCCACCTTAAATTATGACGTACATAAATTTTTAAATAAAAAAAATATTTTAAATAAAAGTATATTGTTCATTTTTGAGGCCGTGGTTCTTCTGTTACAATCGTGGCCGAGCGGATGTGACAGGTATACGTCACAGGTATTTCAATTGGCAGGGCACCAATTTAAAGATAACGTAAACAATTTTATAGATGCACAACAGTACTGATCTCTACTTACTTGATGCATATCATCTTCATCAGCCGTGGCTCTACAACAATCGGTGGGTCTTGGCCTGCTCCAAGAGTCGATTCCATTCTTCCCTACTCCGTCCCCTGGCTTTCCAATTTCTTATGTTCAGCTTTCTGAGGTCCTCCTCTATCTGGTCTATGAATCTACTTCGGGGTCTTCCACTTTTTCTACTACACATTCGTTTCTGGTAGAAAATATGTTTCGTAGGCTGTCCTTTCTCCATTCACTCTATGTGTCTAACCCACCTTAGCCTGTATATTTTGATTATCTTGCCAATGTCCGGCTCTTTGTAAAGATGGTATAGTTCATAATTATAGCGGCTGCGCCACATTCCATTTTCTTGTACTCTTCTAAATATTGTTCTTAGAATCCGTCTTTTATAGCAACCTAGAAGTCTTTCGCTTTTTTTGTCATTGTCCAGATTTCTGAAGCACTGGCCTGATAAGTGTTTTGTAAATTTTGCATTTTGTGCTTCTTAAGATGAAGCTAGATGTCAGGTGTTTTTTAATACATAATACGTTTTATTTGCGAGATATATTCTTCTTATTTCAGTGTTGAAGCCAAGATATATTAACTCTTTTACTGCCTATATATTATTTGTGACTATTTCAACGTTTTGAAGGGTTGGGTTTAATGGTAGTTTGTTGGCAGCATACATATATTCTGTTTTCTCCAAGTTTACCCGCAGTCGAATTTTGTTTGAGGCTTCCTCTAATGCTGTAAAGGCAATAATGAGATCTCGTTTTGTCCTTGCAATTAGATCATCTGCGTATGCTATATGTTGTATACTTTTATGTGGGATCGTACCTCTTATGTTTATGTGGGAGTCTCCTTTTGCTTTTTAGTACTACGTTAAATAACAAGCATAGCAGACTATTTCCTTGTCGGAGTCCAGTTCAAGTTGTAAACTAACGTGAGACGGTTTTCTGCACTTTAACTTTACATTCTACTTTTGAGAGAGATTCTTGGAATAATTTAATTAAGTGTGTTGTTATCCTGTATTCCTTTAATGCTTCGTACAGTGCCATTCGGTCCACACTGTCATAAGCGCTCTTAAAATCAATGAATAAGTGGTGTGATTCTATAACAAATTTTCGTGTTTTCTCCATGACCTGTCTAACCATGAAGATTTGATCGACTTTAGATTTCTCTGGCCGGAAACCACATTGGTGTTTACCAATAATCTGTTCTGCGTATGGTTCAATCTATCATATATTATATACGCCAAAATTGTATATGCCATATATAGGAGCGTGATTCCTCGATAGTGAGTTGGTCTCCTTTCTTGTGGATAAGTACTATTATACCTATATACCAGTCTTCCGGAAGTTTCACTTGTTGCATATTCCTCTTGAAAATCCAGAGATGAGATCAACCCATGCAAATCTGGTGGTGTCTATGAAGGCAAAATGAACGGAGTACTGCAACCTATCTTTTGCGCCCTCTATAAACCGCTAGTCATCGCTTTGCAATAAGTTGTTCGTATTCCTTTTTCCCACTAAGTTAGTTTCAATTAATATGACACATTGTATGCTCTGTCTCAAAACTGCGTCAGTGTTGTTCCATATTGAATACCGTAGGAAACAGACAACAACTTCGTCTAACAGCTTGGTTTAATCGAAACTTGTATTCAAATTTAATTTTGAGCAGTTCAGTGTAATGCATAAAACAGCGGATTGTATTTAATCTACCAGACAATCTATACTACCAAAAAATCATATAACATACACTTTTTTAAACGAATTTGTTTATTATTTCCTCAATACATTATATCCTGAGATAAACCTTAATACATTCACAACGGACTGGTAAGGAATAATCTGTGGTCAGTGATTCTATGACCAGAAACTTTTGTGAATACGGTATCTGGATAGCAACAGACACACAATAAAACTCTACGGTTTCGACTGGGAATTCCTTTTGCTGTGGGACAGGGATCGTTTTCAAAGAACTGTCCTTGCCGGTGCTTAACTAAAACAGGATTACCGTAACTGACATCTTGAGGGAACAAATTTTCACTTAACAGCCGACTGTTAATCTGTTTAAAGTTACCTCATGTTTCCTGGTAATCCTACTGTTAATCTGAAAAAAAAATTTAGAAAATTTACACAAGAGTAACGGAGGCGTTTACACAGCGCTTTGCAATAGTGTACACAGTGCGTTTGTTTAGCGCACGGTTTGCAGAACACAGCAGAGAATTGCGTTCTTTGTGAATTACGTTTGAAACGGTCACATTTACTTAACTGTAGTAGTGATTTTAAGTTAACATTGCGTCCCTCCGGGTACTGATTGGCAGAGAGGCAATTGTACCAGGACTGTGAGATGTAGCTGTGTTGTAGTTAGCCACTAAACTATGTGTATACGAGAGTATGGTAAAATGTTCTGGGCCTAAATAAAAAACGACTATTTTTTTGATTAATTTGTATTTATTTTTCAACATAATCTCTGTTTAGCTCTATACACCTTTTCCAACGGTGTTCTAAAGCGGTTATGCCAAACTGATAAGCCGATTTGTTGACGTCCTCAAAATAGCCATTCACAACATTGATGACGTAATTGTCGTCGAAAAATCTTTTTCCATCAAGCAAAACCTTTTTGAGGTTAGGAAATAAATATAAGTCGTTGGGTGGGGGGGGGATATGGCGATTATTGAGGGTGAGAAAGCAATTCGAACTTCAGTTCCTTAATTTTAACCCTTGCAACAATTGACATGTAAGCTGGTGCAGTGTCTTAGTGAAACAGCTCTTCCTTTTTCGCTAAATGTAGGCATTTTTTCTTGATTTTATCGTTTAAACAATGCACTAGGTTTGTATATTACTTACCATTAATTGATTTCCTTTTTTCGAGGAAATCAATGAAGATTACTCCATGTGCGTCCCAAACAGTCACCATAATCTTACCAGCAGATGGAATTGTCTTTGCCTTCTTTGGAGTTGTTTCGCCTTTTGCGGTCGGTTGTTTTGGCTGTTTGGTCTCAATAGTGTTGTGGTGGACCCAAGTCTCATAGCCGGTTATAAATGGACCGTGGTTGGAATCGTAAAAATTTGGTTGAATTGCGCTTATAAAATGCCAAACAATCAGTTCCTGTCGACAATGTCATCCTTTCAACATATACTTACAAAAACATTTCGACATTGTTTTTTGTCAGGCGTGACCAAACGCCCCCAGCTTTCTCACACACAAACGTTCGTGTGAGATACTGCGCACACGCTTTGTTGATATGTCAACAGTCTCTGCTATCTCCCTCACGTTTGTTCTACGATCTGCAGAAACGATTTTCTCTATTTTTTTGACCTTTTCTGGCGTAGTTACTGTAGTCAGTTGAGCTTGTCCGGCCTATTTTAAATTCAGCAACTGTTTCCGGCCTAGCGCTTAAATGTTGTATTCGATGGAGAATAATCCATCAACATTGAATCCAGTTTCTTTTTAATGTCAGTACTAGTTAAGCCATTAAAGAAAATATTTAATGACAGCATGATTTTCCATTGTTAAGACATTGTTTTAAGTGCTTACTACGGTGAATTGTGAAACTAATACTAAACAACTCATTTACTTGCAAACATCGAAATTGAGCCTACGGAGGATGAAATCATACAACACGATCAAAATAACGAGCGTAGTGGCGCTATCTCTGTGTCAGGCCCGGAACTTGTCACCCTACCCTTGTACAATAAACTTTCAAAGTACACGATTTTGTCTCCCGCCACACGAACCATGTTAGTAGAGTACTGTGTAGCAGTTCAGTTACACGCACGTTTCTTCATTTTGTGACGTCACAGAAAAGCAAACAATTGTCGTCATATACGGAGAAGATACAAAGCTGATTTCACTTGAATCCAACAGATTCATAACACACAACTGAGACTTATGGCTGTTAATACCGGCAGTGAATTACGGTGGTGAATTACCGTGTGACGTACACTGTATTGGCTGTACGTAAGGTATTAAATGGAAGTCATAAGTGCCAAGATTGTAGTTAGTGTTTTGGGGCATCATCATCATCTAAAAGCTTGTCAAGTTAGTCACATCTCTCTCTCTCTCTATCATTGTTCGTTTTAAATCGCAGTACGTTAAGAAGTTCATCTCCTTTCCCACGTCTTTGAAAAACGCTGCACTTAGTCGTCGTCTTGGCTTTTCCCCAACACATTTCCTTCAAAAATGTTATTTAAGCATTGATTATGTCGTAATACGTGCCAGATCAATTTTGTCCTTCTTCTTTCGATCATTTTCACTGAAGTGGCGCTACCACAAAGCGTTCTATCTTCGTACACTTCTGTGAGGACATGATTATCCATCCAACGTGTCCTCATCGTTCTCCTTCAGATCCACATTTCCATTGCTTTTAGTTTCCTCCTTTCCATTTTGCCGAGGGTCCACGCCTCACACCCTCAAGTTAAGACACTCTACACAAATGTTTTTCGATTCTTTTCCTTACTTCCATACTTAAGTGATTATTTGTAAGTAAATTTCTTTTGTTCTGAAACGCCTGCTTTGCTAGAGCTATTTTTCTCCTAAACTTTGTCTTATATCTATTTTGACAAGCGACGGTTCTCACCAGGTAGCAAAAATTTGTAAAATGTTCTAAAATTAAATTAACCATTTTAATAACAAGTTTTGCATTTTTCTTTTTCCCTATCACAATTGGCTTGTTTTCTTCTTGTTAATCTTTAATTTAACTTTCTCTAGAGCTTCAGACATGATTTATAAAATTCTCTTCATTTCTTTTACCGAGTCTACAATTACTATTATATCATCTGTAAAGCGGATAGCCTATTATGAATGCGCCTTCCATTAATCTTAATGACTTTGGGTTTTTCTTTTATTTTTGTGATAGCCTCGTCAATAAATAAGTTAAACAAATATGGAGACAAATGGTATTCTTGTCTGACTCCTCTTGTTATTCTGGCTTCTTTTTTGGACCGCTCATGTCAATTTCAGTCTTCTGCAATCTGTACAAATTCAAAATCAGTCTTCTATCTCTCCAATCAAGTTCAAAATTCTGCATTGCTTGAAATAAGAGCTGCCAAATTAGTGAGGCATTTTCGGGACGTAAGTAGAGTAAAAACCATTCTTTACTCCAAAAAAAACTTGTTTGTCACGTGAAGTAATGTCAATTGTCATTATGTCATATTGTGACGAATATTGTCACAGCACAGTAAGACGTCTGCTTAGTAGGATGTCACTAACTATGTGTATTACTAAACGCTTCACTTCTAAAGTAGACGATTTTCTCTCCTGTCCACCGAATCAACGTGTACCATTACTAACGTTGAAACAAAATACACGAGTCATTCTTCCTAGGCTGAATGTCTCAAAAGTTTGTTCTGTCTGTGTCTTGTATGCAAAACCATCAGACTGCTTGAATATTCTTTTCATAGACGCTTGACTGATATTCAACTTTTAAACTGTTTGCCGGAGAGATTGTAACACCAGGTCGAGAAGCCTCCTTGAGTCACATTTCTTGTCACAGTAAAATTCAAGGCGGAGCAGTGGTTTATGAGGGAACGCTTCCGGTTCCATAGATTTGTTTTATGACAGCTAACATAACCACATTACAGATTGGTAGATTTTTGAACCGTTCATGAAAGTAGTTTGTGGCAGAGCAAAATTGGTCCATTCTAACGTCTCTGAATCTGTACAGACCAACTATAACATTCCACGTTAAAACGTTTTCCTGCTTTGCTGGAAATGATTCAGATGTAAATTAAAATAAACATACGTATTTTATAATTTAGACAAACCAGAAATTTTGGAAAGACGAATTATTAGGAAAATATTTGGTCCACGAAAAACTTCAGAAGGTTGGAAATTAAGATGTAATGATGAAATATATCAAAGTATAGAAAATATAACAGAAACAATGAAAAAAAGAAGACTATTTTTTTTTACATTTATATAGAATGGACGACAATAGGTTGACAAACCAAATCTTCAAATATCTGTAGGGGAAGAAGTCAACATCAAGTTGGATTAAAGAAGTCCAAAAAGGATTTAGAAAAAACAATATACACGCAGAAGAAGCAATTGACAGAGAAGTTTTTCGGACAAAAGTGTTGGAAATGGAGGGAGTCCAGGGTAGGAGAGATAAAAACGCAGGTTCAAAGTGGACTAAGACAGGAAGAAGGGACACAGTGAGAAGATGAAAGAATATGGGAAAAAAAGAAAAGTACAAAGAGTAAAGAACTGAAATTGCCATGTGGTCCTTAGATGGCCGATACAAAGAAAAAAATAAATAAATAAATAAACATATAGTGGTCCTCTTGTGACAAGGATTGATTAAGTGATCACATGGTACACACTGGAGTCACAGAATTGTGACTTTTAATACTCTTTGCTTTGGATCATAGCGCATTTACGTATAAGTTCAGTTTACTTCTTCTTCTTCTTCTTCTTCTTCTTCTTCTTCTTCTTCTTCTTCTTCTTCTTCTTCTTCTTCTTCTTCTTCTTCTTCTTCTTCTTCTTCTTCTTCTCCTCCTCCTCCTCCTCCTCCTCCTCCTCCTCCTCCTCCTCCTCCTCCTCCTCCTCCTCCTCCTCCTCCTCCTCCTCCTCCTCCTCCTCCGCCTCTCCTACTCATCCGCCATCCACCCCCACCCTCTCCAACACTCCCCTTACCCACCACCCATCTCCTCACCACCGCCTAATTTCCCCTCCTCTCCATTTCCCCTCTTCCTCTTCATCCGCCACCTCGCCCTCCTCCGCCTCCACCTTCTTCTTCTTCTTCTTCTTCTTCTTCTTCTTCTTCTTCTTCTTCTTCTTCTTCTTCTTCCTCTTCTTCTTCTTCACTTTAAGGATTAGGTTATATAAACCTGTTCCGGCAGCCATCTCATCCTAGAACGGCCTACGTCTCTTCTACCAGTGACTTTATAGTTCTCTACCGGTTTTGGCAATCGATCCTCTGTCATCCTTTACAAATGATCCCACCATTGTTTTGTGTGAGCTTAAATAATTTCGTTTATGTCCTTTACTTGGAGTTCTGCTCTGATATCCTCATTCTTTATTCTATCTTGCAATGTACAGTTTAAAGTACTTCGATGAAACTGCATTTCAGCACTCTGAATCTTGAAGTATTCCTTTTTTGTAAAGACCCACGTCTCACTCGCATAAGATCAGTTTACTTGAAATTAAAGTTATTTATTAATAAATGAATTCTTTTAAACGTGCGTCACGTTTTGACTTTATAAACTGATTATGTATACAACTAGGAAGGCATCCTAGACTTTAGATCACACAAGGTAAGAAAAAAAAAACACACGTTTCTAATCAGTGGATAGCAATCCATGTATTTTTAATAGACCCATGTGTAGCCTACATACGTATTTTGTTAAAATACAATTTCAGTTATTTGGCGTAACGATCCTGCCGTCAGCTTTCATTTGACGATAGAAAGAGTTTGTACAATACGTTGAGCCCGTGGTCTCGGTGTATATCCAGTGAAGGAAAGACGTTACTCTGGTGTAGACGCCATAAGGATAGGGCGGATACAGCGGTTTACATTTTGCCCCAAAAGAAACCACTCCTGTCACATACAGTTTTAGAGTTAAACAATATTACAGTTTTATAGTCTTTTAATTTACTGACTAACATACAGAAACAGAAGTAAATTGCAGAAGAAACAAATTGAACTACATCACAATATTATGTGTGTGTGTGTGTGTGTGTGTGCGTGTGTGTGTGTGTGTGTTTAAGAAGGGACTGAGGTATCCTACTGAAATTTGGCATAATGTTACATAAATGTTCTTTGAAAAACAAAAAGAAAATCATTGTTGTTTTGAGATTTCAAACTTCAATATGGCGGCTACTCCAATTTTTTAGTACTAAGTAGTTCAACAAATTTTAGTTTTTTATCGAGTAAAAGTGTTTTATTCAGCTTACCTATCTGTACCATACGGCCGTCAGATGATTCGACAAACAGCGGTCCACCACTGTCTCCCTAGAAATGGAACACCATTTACATAATTTCATTTTAACAAGTAGTTCTACAAAAAATTTATAGAACCATTTCCAGTATCTACGCGTGATAAGAATACTAATGTTTATTACTTTTTCACTCTAATTAAAAATATAGACATGTAAGGTTAAGTAGATGTGTAAAAATCTGTAATCTGATTAAGCACAAACGCCAATTTTAGAGTGTAGAATAACGAATGTTAGTCTATGGCTAACTGTACGAAAAATAAAATACAAAAATAACACTATTGGACACTACTATAAATAAAAATTCATGAGATTAGCGCTTTCAAGTTTTACAGCTTGTCATCAATTCGGAAATCATTTTGACCTGATGATGAGCTGTGAAGCTTGCAGGGCGCTAATCGGGAATCTTTATTTTTTGTTCCGTGAAGCACTAGTATTTATTTCTGTTTGTGATTATAACCACAAACACAACTTTATTAATTAAATATTCTAGAAAAACGATAAGTTAAGGACCACAATGATTTGGCTACAAAACATGGACACAAGGCACTACATTACTTATGGAAATTTTGTGATAAAAAATGTTTTGACCATACAATGTGTACACACACGCGCGTGCGCGCGCACACACGCACACACATGTATATCATTTACAAACCTCTGATGTTGCTGATGTGTTTTAGTGAAACGTGCGTCAGGTATTGTAACACAATATTATATATATATATATATTTCAATCACTTTCTGCTACAGTCCGTTTCTTGATATATATAATACTATAATACTTATAACTATTTTACCTCAAGATGGCGAAGCAAGATGTGCCGCTTTTAGAAGCAAGATGGCGAAGGTTGAAGATGGGAGAACAGGATCTCCCGAAACATGTCCCTAAAGAAAAAATACATCTTGAGGTAAAATAGTTATAAGTATTATAGTAATATATATATATATATATATATATATACACACACACACACACTCTCTCTCTCTCTTGTTGACGGGCGTTTATTAACCGGATTCAAATGCACGTTACGTGTATTATGTCTACGGCCATTAAAAACTATATCGCCAGTCAACAAACGTTCCGTTAGAGAAGAAAGTTAACAAATGGGTGTCAAACGAGACATACATTTTTTACATAGCTACTAGACGCTTCTTTGACACATTGTTCACGTTTCCTGGCTGATAGACATAAATTTTATACTCTTTGTAATATTTTACTCGTGTGTATCTTACTTGACAGACAGCACCGTCCTCGCTAGACGCACATAGTAGCTGTTTGCATTGTCCGAAGCAACCGATTTCATGGTAACACTGAGTGTTGTTTAGAACTGCAACATCTGCTGACCGAAGACGTTTGGAAGGCGTTTGGTCGACCAGTGTCTCGTCGTTTGTGCCCCAGCCAGCAACTGTCGCTTTGCGACCAGTAAAGTCTTCACCTGGCAACGGAGAAAATACAAGGCTCATTTCGAAAGTAAGTTTGTCTATTTTTTCTTTCATAGGGAAATGGCGCAACCAGGCTGACGAAGGTTGGAGAACTTTTATTTGTGTGTAGTGACAAAATGTTATTCCTTCCGTAGCAACGTAACAACAACACGAAATTTAAAATCATGGACGTTCCATTTTCCAGGGTATCCGATTGCAGAGTGAGTAAAGTGATTCGGTTTTTTGCTACAAAAAATGAATCAGCTGCTGAAAGTCATCGTCACTTAGTTTCTGCATACGGGCCTGAGTGCACGAGCATTCAGATGGTCCGCAGGTGGCTTACATCGTTCTAGAAAAGGAAAAGTTTGTTGACAACAACGTACTTCTGCTCCATGACGACGCACATCCTCATTCCTCGCGAGTCACGCCGAATTTGATGGAGTCCTTTCGAAGGAAGATTATCGACCATCCCTCATATTCACCCGATTCGGTTCCGAGTGATTTCCATAGTTTCTCCCATCTCGAAGAACACCTGGGAAGACAACGTTTCAAAACGGATACGCTAGTGAAACAGGCGGTTGACGCTTGGCTCCAAAATCTGGGCACGCGGTGGTTCAAAGAGGGAATTTAACAACTGTCTTTACGCTACTGAAAGTGTACTGACAAGGCTGGAGATTATTTTGAAAAGTAAGTACATGTTTTTGAATAGAAGTATAGTTTTCTTTTTAATTTTTACATGTGGTTTTATTTTTCCTAAATCAGGAAAACTTACTTTTGTGATGACCCTCGTATACAGCATGTTAAAATTTTTGCACACAGCAATTATTTTATAGCTTTATATCTGGTTAAAAGTGTCATGAAAACGAGAGGAGTTGAGTCCTAGTAGGGTGTGTTTCAATAAATTAAATTTATTTTGACATTTTATTCATATAACACATGTTCTGTGGTTGTGACTGTCACCGCATGTGAGCGCACATACACAATTCTCTCTCTCTCTCTCTCTCTCTCTCTCTCTCTCTCTCTCTCTCTCTCTCTCTCTCTCTCTCTCTCTCTCTCTCTCTCTCTCCAACTGATTCGCACTATATTATAACATTGCTTAACCATCATCATCATCATTATTTTCAAGGATTCAATCAAGGATGGTTTGTTCCGGTCTCAAATAGGCAAAGATTAGAACTGGTCACTCCAGCGCTTCCTCGGACGTCCCACACCTCTCCATCCCTTCGGCTTATAGTTCCACAGTTGTTTGGGGATGAGGCAGTGTTCCATTCGGCAAAGAAGTTACCAATTCAGGCGATACTAGGCGACCCTGTCGAGTATACTCATAATATTCAGTTCCTGCCGTATATCTGTGTTTCTTCTACGATCATAGAGAGTATACCCTGCCACGTGACTGAGAAATCTCATTTCAGCCGCTTGTATGCGACTGGCCTGGCCTTTCGTTAAAGTCCAATTCTCAGACCTATATAAAAGTTTGGGGACAGCCATCACCTTGTAGGCGTGTTCCTTTATTTGCTGAATTAAGGGTTTGCTTGATCGTCTCGCACATAATGGTTGAACTTATGCAACTTATCCATTGCTTAACCATTTGCTTTAATCTGCAAGAAAAGGTATCGTGACAGAAACGCGCTTTGATGTACACAAAATAAAATTTTATGATTGCGACAGTTTTGATATTGGACAAACTAGTGGCAACGCTTAAGATGAGCTTCTGACATTTTAAGAAATCGTGGCCCAAAAACGGGTCAAAATGTTTAACTTTTTTTTAACCTTAAAGAAAACTTGGCGCAAACGCGAATTTAGTGTTTACTCCAAAACTTTGGGGCATCAAGAGTGAAAAACGGAAATCACAATTTAAAGTAAATTGTAAAAATCTGTGTAGTGGAATCGAGTATAAGCAATTATTCAAAATAAAAATTTGGTATGCTTAATATAATTTCTTATCCTTTGAATATTTTTAACTCCTTGAAAATTCCTTAAAAAGCTTTTTAAAAATTAGCAAGCTTTGTTTGCAAAAAAAAAAAAAATTACTTCTATCTCAGTTCTATACATTTGTGATTAATTTTAGATGAAGACTTACAGGTATTAATGGAGTCGAAAATAAACTTAAAAGCTAGGACTTTATTTCATATTTCATGCATTTTATGGTTGTAAATTTAACTTGACAAACCAATGCGTTATTTCAATCCTTGTAGCGTTTATTGTATGACTGTCTTCTTTACAATCGCCATTCCACTGCAACAATTTAGATTTTGTAATTTTTCTGAAAACTAACAAATTTTCTAATATTACAATATATTAAATAATTTAGGAAGTTAGAAGGTGGGAACATATAATTGATAGGAACTTGCAACGAGAAGTCGCTAAGAGTATAAACATTAATAAAATTCGTTTTGGTAATGAACAGATGAAGAGATGGACGGGAGCAGTTATCAGCTTATCTGAAATAATAGGAATATAATGTAAATATATTTGTATGCAAAACGAAAGTCAAGGACTTAAAGGGAACGTAACCAGTTCTTTCGAAAACAGTTATAAATTAAGTGCAAAAGAGGAAGTCAGTATATTTACTTAGGTAGTAACAGAGATAATGTTAAAAACGGTAATGAATTTCATCTAAATTGAAGAACTGTAAGTATGATCTTAAATATGGTAGTAAATAACACTACCAAGATGAAATCCTTTAAGGCGCTGGCCGTTCAGGCACTACTGTATGACAATGGGACATGGAGATTGTCAAAAAATCAACAGCGAAGAACTGAAATCTCCAAAATAAAGTTTCAAGGATGATCAAGGGTTGTCTATTGAGAGATCGACTAAGGAGTGATGCCAAAGTGGACGAGTTATATACTCGTGGAACAGAATGTATACTGAGAAAAATGAGAACTTAAAGGTCACGGCTGGAGGGAGAATTTTGGATAGTAAATTACCTGAACCTACACGTCACAGGGGAGAAGAGTCAGCGGGTCAGTGGAGAACGATAACTTACAGGTAACGCTGAAACGAGAATGTTGCATAGTAAATTACCTGAACCTACACGGCTCACGTAAAAAGAGTCAGAGGGTTTTTACATAAGCGGTGGATTGCGGGAGGGCCTTTGAGTCCTAAACAGTCAGATACCAAACTCCGGAAGCAAAGAAAAAGATGGAAAAGGTAAAAATGTATTTGTTAAAAAGAAAAGGTATTTGAAGTACTTAGTTTTAAATTAAACTGTAAACTCTTAATTTACCTTTATGAGGAAGACATATCGGTCCGATAAAGGTATTAAATTCTATCTCTCGGTCCAGTTGTAAGACAGCGATATCATTTATTAAGATATTTGACGCTAGAAGTGTGTAGTCTGGATGTAGGATAATTTTTGTAACGTTGTAAACTTCCGCCTGGCCGTTTTCCTGACTCTGTAAAGCGTGCAAGCCGAGAAAAACTGTAACTGCGGATGCTATCACCCTAGAAGTAAATACGAGTTGTAGTCACTAAAAAATAATAATAAAATTATAAATTTTGAAGTATCGTATAAATATAAAATGGATAATTCTAACGCACCAAAACTAAATTCACTAATAAATTTACAGAAAATTGATAAACCTATTAGGCCCTTAATAAACGCTGAAACAGCAACAAATTATGAAATATCTAAATTACTATCAAAAGTATTAAAAGGTAAAGTAAAACTTCAATACAAATATAATATAAAGAAGTATGGAACTCAGATTAAACCAACAGTTTAATATTTTAAAACAAAATTATTTTCAATATAATAACAAACTATACCATAAAAAAATGGACATGCTATAGAAGCCCCAACCTCTGCTATCATCTCCAAAATCTTTTTACAAAAACGTGATGAAGAAATAATAATAAAATAAAATAAAATAAAATAAAATAAAATTGAACGATCAATTAGGATACTACTTTAGATACGTTGATGACACTCTATACATATCCCAAAATATAGGCATTAATATTTCTAATATATTAAATTCAATTAACAATTCACGTAACAAATAAAATTCACAACAGAAGAAGAATCAAATAATAAACTGAATTACCTAAACCTAACAATAAACAAAACTGAAAATAATTTTGAATACTCGGTATACAGAAAACCATTTCAAACTATTTTAATAAATCCAAATAAGTCTATTCATAAACCCCAATAAAATTGAATTCATTAATATATCGTAAGTACAAAATCCCATTAAATGAACAAGGAAGAAACAAAGAAAGATGTATTATCAAACAAATAGCAATACCGAATCGATACAAAATAAAAACTATCAATAAATTAGAAAATCAAATAAAATATAAACTCACTAAACAAACACCATACAAACCTTTATGTAACAATCCTTCCACTAATGATAATATGAAATATATCAACTTTACTTTTTACGGAAACACAACTCGTAAACTAAGCAAACTATTTAAAGATACGAACTTTAAACATCTTATAACACAGATAATATTGTTTTTAATAACACAAAACCTAAAACTAAATTCAACATTTATAGTAAACATGGAGTTTACAAAATAGAATGTCTAGATTGCAATAAATTTTAAGTAGGCCAGACGAAGAAACTGTCTCTGTCTCTCTGTCTCTCTGTCTCTCTGTCTCTCTGTCTCTCTGCCTCTCTGTCTCTCTGTCTCTCTGTCTCTGTCTCTCTGTCCTTGTCTCTCTGTCTCTCTGTCTCTGTCGCTCTGCCTTTCTGTCTCTCCGTCTCTGTCGCTATGTCTCTCTGTCTCTGCCTCTCTGTCTCCCTGTCTCTCTGTCTCCCTGTCTCCCTGTCTCTCTGTCTTTCTGTCTCTCTGTCTCTCTGTCTCTCTGCCTCTCTGCCTTTCTGTCTCTCCGTCTCTGTCGCTATGTCTCTCTGTCTCTGCCTCTCTGTCACTCTCTGTCTCTGTCTCTTTGTCTCTGCTTCTCTGTCAATCTGCCTCTCTGTCTCTGCATTTCTGTCTCTCTATTTCTCTGTCTCTGTCTCTCTGTCTCTGTCTCTCTGTCTCTCTGCCTCTGTCTCTCTGTCTCTCTGTTTCTCTGTCTCTGTCTCTCTGTCTCTTTCTCTCTGTCACTCTGTGTCTCTGTCTCTATCTCTTTGTCTCTGCTTCTCTGTCAATCTGTCTCTCTGTCTTTGCATCTCTGTCTCTCTGTTTCTCTATCTCTGTCTCTCTGTCTCTCTGTCTCTTTCTCTCTGTCTCTCTGTCTCTCTGTCTCTCTGTCTCTGTCTCTCTGTCTCTGTCTCTCTGTCCTTGTCTCTCTGTCTCTCTGTCTCTGTCGCTCTGCCTCGATGTCTCTCTGTCTCTCTGTCAGACTAACAAATAAGAGAGACAGAGTAACAGAACTGAATGAGTAATGCAATAGAGAATGAGTGATCAAATGGAAAGCAACCAAAAAATTAATTTTATAAAGGAAGAATTATTGTAACTAATTCAATAAACTATGAATAAATAAAGAATAATTGTTACAGATGCATGAATAAGTTAAAAACATAAATTAGCCTTGTAAACAAACATAATAAATAACTTGACAAAACAGACATCTAACAGGACTAGACTAGACTATATCTTTGACATAATAAATTATCCAATAGATTAGGGGAGTGAGTGAATATATCTTATTATAATATTGAAAAATGTAATATTTAGTATATAAGCAAAAAATGTATTTAGGGTTAAGAAAAATCAGTTATGTAACAAGCCTAACAGTGCAGCTAGGTCTTAGACCTAAGACTGCATTTGTAGTTAGCATATATATAGAGTTATAGTAAAGACCAGATAATTATGGTCATAATTATGTGTATTAAAAAGAAAAAGTGATAAATAGTGATAAGTAAACTGTGCAAATGACACAGTGTAAACAATAATAAAAATATAAAGTATTGTGAACTAAGTATGACCAGTAACTGGCAACCTAGCCTTAAGGAAATGTATGATAAAAACCTATAAACCTAGATTCAATATAGAATATACTGGAAGTATAGATTCAATTACATCTGAGTGTAAATAATAGGCACTGAGACAATTCAAATAGAGATTAATATGTTATAAAAATTTTGCAAAAGTTTCATTTGTGTATAATAATGTTGCAGTGTATGGTAGGAAGGAAAGACTACTACTGTATATTAAAGAATGATAGAAATGTAAGGGAGAATGTAATGTAAATAAACTGGTAGTATAAAGTGTGACAAATAAACTGACTACTAGCCAATAATGTTAAAGAAACCACTATTGTTGTTTATGGACACATAATAATATAATTAGTAAGAAATAAATGTTAACAAAACCTACATCTACTTAGTAGATACAAAAAGACAATATAATGTATAAACATTGTAATAGACAATGTCCAATATGTAAAGAAATGGTATATGTTATTAGATTAGGACATGAGTAATCTGAAATGTTTGTAATGTACTCATAAGAATGTAATTAACAAGATGTCTACTTGGACCAAAAAACCCTACCTATACTGTAGAAGATAGACAGGGACATTACAAGGTACAAAGCATGTTTTAAACCATAATGTGTACAGGAAAAGATCATGTTGTCAATTAGGATTAAATACCAAATGTTACAATGTAATAGAAGTAAGTAATTTTATGGTAAAATTCCAGAATAGCCCAATGTACACAAAACATTTTTAGGCCTATTATATAAGTCAAGAGTTTTATAGAAAGTTAAGGTTTATAATTATGATTAATAGTATTAAAAATGTTTGTTAATAGCATAAAATCTTATATATCACAAAGAAAACAAAGAATGTAATAAAAAAGATAACTTGTAAAAATAATGCATTATCTAGGCCAAACATTAAAAGTGTTCATTTAAAAATACTGTAAGGAAAAATATCATGTGAGATCTTGAAATAATCAGAAGAAAGCAAGCAATGCAATGGTAATAATATATTGACAACTGTAATTAGCATAAGAAAATTATATTAATTTTAATAATTTTGTTAAATAATCTCAGAAAACAAATGTGTCTCAACCCCAAAGACAGACGCGATCGACGACAATGAGTTAAATATCAACCAATCGGAATTTTTATATTTGGCTGCACGAACCCAAAGGCCCACGCTAAACAAGCCAGAAAATAGACGCCACGCCAGAAGTACTGTGTTGGAATCCATCGTGTAAAGAACAGCTTCTCCGCGTTACTTCTATCCACGAAAGCATAGTTAGAATCGAACTTCTGATAGGTTATGTGATGAGTGACAACAACAACATAACCAAGACGGAACCAAAGTGTTGTGAATTAGTTATAAAATCATAAGGGCAATATAGTGCAATATAAAATTCACTGTGAATAAGAACGAGTGTGTAAGTGAAGGAAAGTATAGTGTGAATACTTAAAAATTGTTAAAGGAATGTTAACTAATCATATTAACATAACCTAACAAACTTTATGTACACTTATGAACTATACATCACTGCACAAGAACACTACACCATAGTAATTGTTAACCTTTTAACTATTATTTCTTTGAGTTTCATGTTGGAAACTGAATAATATATCCAGATTTAGGTAACCTCAAATTAGTCACTGTTCGGCATATACGAACTTTTTGTTATTGTTAGATATAAGAGATTATTTTGTCATCCTATGATCAACTTATTATTGTGAACCTTTGTAGTTCGTAACAGTCATTTTCGTTAATAGCTATTGTAGTCAAAAGAATTCACGAACTGAAAGTAAATTAAAATAATCAGTGTATTAAAATTGAGTGAAAAGAGATGTTGCCAACCACTGAGCGAAAATTATAGTAAGCCTGTACAAATTAATATTAAGAACCAATGTCATTTATTTATATTCAGAAGAGAAGAACAATAGTTAAAGAAAGAATAAACGAATTAGAAATGGAATCAATTTAGTATGAATTATTATTTTAATAATTGACAATTTTTTCAATTTACGAAGGTTAGCGTTTTAAACCCACCTTAAGGATTAAATTGGCAGTACCTAAATTTTATGCGCCACGTGCTATTTAAATTATTCAAGAAGGCAAATGAATTGACATAAAATTAAACTCAAATAATTAAATTTAATTCAAGAATTTTAATTAACCAAGTAAGATTTTGTTTTCACTAATAAACAATTACCATAATAACCGGTTTACGTTAGGTTACCAATCGGTTTCAATAACGTAAGGTATTTCTTTGACAACTAATTATACAGTGAGATACAAACCAATAACTTCATGGAATATTAATATAATTTTCCATATGGCGCCCAATTTAGTTATAAATCTACCAATAAATAACTTACAGTATTGGTAATAAATATTCAATTACAATTTAATTAACTGAACCAAATAGTATAGAACATTATAGAATTAACACCAACAACGTGAAGCGTTCACCAAAAATATATCGATACAGATATTATTATTTATCATATTACATCATAGGCCTACATATAGAACGTAACGTAACAATATTCAAACACTTTCTGCTACAGTCCGTTTCTTGATGTATATAATATTTATTTTATAATGACTTTATTTCAAGATGTTTTCTCCTTATTTGGAACATGTTTCGGGAAGCCTTGTGTTTCCAACCTCAGCCTTCCTAATTTTGAGCCTTGTGAGGTATCTGTGTGTTGGTGGGTTGTTGCTTTGGTTTCCTGTTGGTCTCTGGTGCTTTAAATTGGTATTATTGTGTGTGATTGTGGTGTATATATTAGTATTTTGTGTATTTTCTATGTTGAGTGCTTTGAAAATTGTGTCATGATTTGTATTGATTTGTATTTGTTCAGGTTTTAGTTTGTTTTGTGTTTTATGTTTGTATATTTGTAAATTTTCCCAAATGTTCATTATGGTCCCTTTGTGTGGTACATGTTTTATTAGTGTCATATTGGTTATGTCTGTGAATTCATGTCCAGTGTTTATTGCATGTGTGTAATTTGGCCACAGATGCAATACTGTAAATACTGGACATGAATTCCAATACTTGGGCGTCTGACATTACAATATAAAATTGAAGTACTTATTTTCACTGTTGCAATCTGTTATCAATTAAATATTTTTTATAAAAATGAAAACTTTATTTGTATCATTTTAATCAAAACAAATATTTACATTATTTTAATAAAATTATATATTGTGCACCCATTTTAACTAAATAGAAAAATTACTTGAAAATAGAAGTTAAAAGTACAAAATTAAATTAAATTAATTATTTGAATTTTTGTAATTAGATTATGTAGGCTATAATTATTTATTTCTTCTTTTACTTATACCATAATTATACTTGTTTACTGTCTCTGTTTATAAAAATAAGTGTTCATTTTTCAGATGTTATTCACTTTTGATTTAACGTGGCGTGTGTGTGTGTTGTTCCTTGATGATGATGATGATGATGATGATGTTCCTGGTGCCGGAGTCGGTTGTCCGTTGAACAGAGTGTCCCCTGTCTTAGAATGATAAAACGTAATTATAATAATATACGCTGTTTTTAAAACCTAAACCAAAATGGTAGTAGACAATAAAATTATTGGCCAAATATCCCACGACAGCTATCTAGGGTGCAACATAAGCTATGAATACGAAAACGATATCGATAATAAATTAAACGGCTACTAGAGGATGTGTAGCACAATTCAAAAGACTTTGGAAAAGAATGTGCGAAAAGATACAGAATTGAAATTTTATTTTATTTTATAAAGTAATAGCGGCAGAAGAACAAGAACAAGAACAAGAACAAGAACAAGAACAAGAACAAGAACAAGAACAAGAACAAGAACAAGAACAAGAACAAGAACAAGAACAAGAACAAGAACAAGAACAAGAACAAGAACAAGAACAAGAACAAGAACAAGAACAAGAACAAGAACAAGAACAAGAACAAGAACAAGAACAAGAACAAGAACAAGAACAAGAACAAGAACAAGAACAAGAACAAGAACAAGAACAAGAACAAGAACAAGAACAAGAACAAGAACAAGAACAAGAACAAGAACAAGAACAAGAACAAGAACAAGAACAAGAACAAGAACAAGAACAAGAACAAGAACAAGAACAAGAACAAGAACAAGAACAAGAACAAGAACAAGAACAAGAACAAGAACAAGAACAAGAACAAGAACAAGAACAAGAACAAGAACAAGAACAAGAACAAGAACAAGAACAAGAACAAGAACAAGAACAAGAACAAGAACAAGAACAAGAACAAGAACAAGAACAAGAACAAGAACAAGAACAAGAACAAGAACAAGAACAAGAACAAGAACAAGAACAAGAACAAGAACAAGAACAAGAACAAGAACAAGAACAAGAACAAGAACAAGAACAAGAACAAGAACAAGAACAAGAACAAGAACAAGAACAAGAACAAGAACAAGAACAAGAACAAGAACAAGAACAAGAACAAGAACAAGAACAAGAACAAGAACAAGAACAAGAACAAGAACAAGAACAAGAACAAGAACAAGAACAAGAACAAGAACAAGAACAAGAACAAGAACAAGAACAAGAACAAGAACAAGAACAAGAACAAGAACAAGAACAAGAACAAGAACAAGAACAAGAACAAGGACAAGGACAAGGACAAGGACAAGGACAAGGACAAGGACAAGGACAAGGACAAGGACAAGAACAAGAACAAGAACAAGAACAAGATAGGAAAACTCAGGAATATCTCATTTGTCCTAAGAAAAACAGGAAGGCCAAACCTTGAAGGTAGTCTTATCCCCCTCTTTCAGTAACCCTTCCTAGTTACGCCAGTGGCTGAAACCATAGTTAGTGTACGACAAATTTAAACAAAATACAATCTTGTTTACTTCCATACTAATACTCACCCAGTATACGCGAATTTAACGCAGTGGGCTGCAGTCAGTACGTACTCCTTACTGATGACGCTACCTCCACAATAAGGGACGTAATCATACTCTTCAAACTGGACCTTTAATCTGGCCATTAATCTGGCCATCCATGGATAATAATGAGCTACAGTTTCTGCTCCACCAGCAATTCTGAACTCCCACCGCTCAATATTATATCTGCCGCATTCTGCAACACCAGAACAACGACAAGCGTTTTAGTACCGATACTAAAACGCATACACGCGTAGTTCCATTTAATACGGCGTCTTGTGTTAAACAACTTCTAACAAGACTGTGTTCATGTGCTTTCCACGAATTGCACATTTTAATTCAGAATTAACACTAAATAGTATTGCAGATATTGATACTAATTATGTTTGTTATTAATTAGTATATGGTTAGAGCATTTGGACAGAATGGAGGATGGGAGACTACCTAAGGTATAGACCCTTATACAGGCCTCGATATATAGACCCATTGGTACAAGATATGTAGGAAGACCGAGAGTGAGGTGGAGAGATACTCTGTGAAGACAGAACAGACAAAGTGCCTACTCCGTGAGGTGAAGAAGAAGAATAAGAAGATCATCATGCATATAAGAAGCATATGCATATGCGAATCATGTATATAAGAAATGAAGATACACGGGAAGAATTAAATATATATAATCTAAATGAGAAAATTTAAGACTACATGGGAAAATGGAGACGGCATTTAAGTAGCATGGATGAAGATAGAATACCAGTAATTATGAACAAGTACTAACCTTCTGGAAGAAGGAATGTGTTATGTTATGGAAACTGTTTCTTTAACTTTAGATTAAAGGTAGGATTCAGTTGTTGTATCCGTCGTCAGAAAACAGCTGTGCTTATGCAATAAATATAAACACATTGATGAGAAATCAAAGTGAAGGCGAGTTGGATTTTAAGACGAGCACCAAATTGAACTATTTGTACGAACACTCCTTTACTCCAACAAAAACCTTCGTGATGAAGATAAACATGTTTACCATTTTCTAGCCGTCTGTTTCATGTTATTGGAGCACAGATCAAAGTATTTTGGTAAAATAACTTTGAGTCCAGAGTTTCTTATCAATTTTGTAAATAGTAGAGATCGGAAGCCTGCGCCTTCCTGCTGCAAGCCTCCATGGAAGTATCGGTTCAGTTTAATAATAGTCTAGAGTTCGAGTTTTAGATAGATACTATTTTAAGGACAAAAAAAAAGTGAGGCGAAGGAAGATACAAATGCCAAACACTTGGACGGTCTTTCAGGCCATGAGGTTTGTCTCCAAGCTTTTCTTTTTAACACGTACGAGCAATAACTACAAAAGAGTTATATTTAGTTAAAATGTTTGTGGGAAATGTGTAAATACTGCTTTTGCAATTGAAACAATACAAGAAAACAAAGGATTTTAAACCATATTTGAAATTAAAATATTCTATGTTGGCGTCGAAGAGATGTTTAGGCAGTAGCAATTGTAGTGTTTGCAATAAATTCGAATTGACTATACGTAAATAAAATTATCCTAACAGAAAGCATAAAGATTCAAGACGAAACATTATTGTAACTGGCATGTTCTTGTTGGGCTATATGTCCCTGAAGAGTAAAAACGCTTGGTCCTATATCCTGGTCTGTGCATTTTATAACACAAGTTTAAAGTTATACTACAAAATAATGAAGCAGACTTACAACGCTCTGTGTACAGACTACAATAAATTGGGACGGCAGTGCTAAAACCTAAAGATATCTACCAACAAAACAAAAGTTATCACTTACTACGAAAAATTTCCAGTACGCTTAAAGGTAATTATTGAGGCTAAAGTATTGGAACAGACTTTAAATTTTAAACATTTAGGTTATGATATAAGTTTTTAAGTTGACAAACATATACAAAATAAAGTCAATAGATTTCGACACATATGTAGAACTATAAATAGAAAACTGAGAAATAAAACAAGAGGTGAGACAAAATTAAAATTCTACAAAACAATTGCTGTTCCAGTGCTATTATGTGACAGTGGTTGCTGCCAAAACAAAGAGATAAAAGCAACATACAATCAGGAGAGTTGAGATTTTTAAGAAGGATTAAAGGATACACAAGAATGAAAAATGTATACAAGAAATAAAGATATATTGAAAGAATGTTATATATATATATCTATATATATATATATATATAATTTAATGAGAAAATTGAAGGCTACAGGAGAAAATGGAGACAGCATTTGAGTAGCATGGATGAAGATAGGGTACCAGTAATTGTAAAAAAGTACAAGCCTTCTGGAAGAAGCAATGTAAGAAGGCCAAGAAAGAAATGGATCTGATAATGTAAAGTCGGAACAGGCACATTGCCTAATCCCTAATGTGTAGAAGAAGAAGAAGAAGAAGAAGATGTTTAAAGTTATGCATTTTAGACAAGATACACATACGGGGCACAATTGTAAATGTAGTACACGTGAATAAGATAAATAAATGTTAAACAAAACTTACCACAAAAGATCATAGTGGGTCACATGTTTTGTCTTGTAACATTTGTTTTTTATAATATTTACTTAATTAATTACATCTCTAAGAACCCCTAAGCTGCTCAATTGAAATAATTTTGTGTTATACATTTATGCTTATATTCTACAAAATATTGGAGGAGATATACTGTATATAAAATCATCGTTCAGCGTATGCATTATCCGTTGTAGCTTTGGATGTATGAACTAGGAGATATGTCGTTTATAAAGATTATACCGTTATACACAAAATCTATTTTTGTCCAAGCTACTTATGGCGTTTGGTTGTTTGCTGACGATCAGGCTATTTCTGTCGGACTCGGAAAACAGGTTGCAGATGGGTATACATTTGTTAAAGCGAATTCGCAAAGACTCTGGACACAAACATCCACACTTAAGACCAAGGTAACGGCTTTTCGTGGAACTGATCCCGTACGGGCAAAAATTGTTATAGATAGTACTGCCTGGGTACAAGTCAGCAAGTTTGAATACGTAGGCTGCAGTGTGTCTTATAATGCAAGCAACGACGTTGTGAATAAGTTGCATAGGTTAAACCTTATGTGCGGGACCATTAGGCAAACCCTTAAGTCAGCAAGTAAAGAAACTTGGCTAAAATTCTACAAGGTGATAGCCCTTCCCACACTCCTTTATGGGTCTGAGAATTGGACTTTAACAAAAGGCCATGCTGAAATGAGATTTCTCAGGCACGTGACAGGGTATATTCTCCACGATCATACAAGAAACGCAGATATACGGCAGGAACTGAATATTATACGTACACTCTACAGGACCGCCCAGTGTCGGTCGAATTGTTGGGAACATCTTTGCCGAATGGACGACTGCCGCATTCCTAAATAACTATGGAACTATAATCGAGGGGACGGAAAGGTGTGGGACGTCCGAGGAAGCGCTGAAGTGACCAGCTTTAGACTCTTTGACTGTTTGAGACCGAAAAAAAACTACCTTTGGTGTAATCCCTAAAAATGATGGTGATTACTTACGGCCCCTCCCCCTGTATGAGGTCGATCTGTACCACTGTTTAACTAAAAGTATAAAAAAGATATAAGACCCAAAGAATTGTATCAGCGTGTTTTCGTTGTGATAATTCTTGAAATTCAACTGGATAATTAGTTAGTACTAGCTTCGGCGTATCCTCAAGGATTTACGGTAACTGAAAAGTTATGTAAAGACTAGATACACTACAATGATGGAGTGATAAAGACTGCTAACACGAAACCCTGACTGACAATGAAAGAATAGATTCTGCCTAACAACGCGAAGTCTTGACCTGAAACAGAGTGTCCTAAGTTGTAAAGTAACTTAGCCTGTGTAAGAAAATAAGTGAATATAGATAACTGTGTAGTTACAAAAGGAAATTGTAGTTAGATATCCGATAATATTCTGTGTACATAGGTCATATTCTGTGTTCAGAAATTACATAATACAATGGAAGAGATACGAGAATACTTTGCGTGTTGGGTTTTTCGCTCGCATGGACTGCGCGACTTAAAAATTCACTTTTCCAAAATTTAGAATTAAAGCAAAGTACTTTCCTAAAAACTCATAGTAGAACAAGTGTTATTCCTTATAGTTAGAAGCATTTTAAAATTATTTTGGCCACAGATAGAACTATGACAAGAGCGATAACCTGTACAGATAAAAAACTTATTGAATTCTAAAGCATAACTAGTAATTCCATTGCTTTTAATCGACGTAAAATGACCATTTTACTTCAGTTTGTAACTTCATTGATAAAAGGGAAACAACTTTACGTTTTTCTTTACTTTTTACACCGGCCACAAAATGTGTTGTTAAGATTCGTTTTGATACGCCCTGTAAAAAAATGTGGTAATAGAAAAAAATGTTGTTGTTGCTGCAGGTAGGCGCCTTGTATAGGGAACTAAGATTATTAGAAGCAGATGAAGTAAAGTTTTTTCAATTTTCAAGTTTCTAACGTATTTAGTTTTTAAAGAATAAACGTTTTTACATTGAGCATTAAGTATAACGGAAGGACGAGTAAGTTGTGCAATACATGCACTGCGCATGCGCGGTATATTACTTGATTTCCTTCATATTACCTTACCTTTTAATGTTTATAATAATTCACCATTATCATCATCATCTTCAAGGATTAAACCAATCATGGATTTTTCCGGTCTCAAATAGGGGAAAGACTAGACCTGGTCGCTTCCTCCGACGTCCCACACCTGTCCTTCCCCTCGGCTTACAGTTCCGTAGTTGTTAGGGGATGCGGCAGTCATATATTCGTAAAGATATTCTCACCAATTCAGCCGATACTGGGCGATCCTGGATTGTGTACTCGTAATATTTAGTTCCTGCCGTATACCTGTCTTTTTCTATAATCATGGAAAGCATACCCTGACACGTGCCTGAAAAATCTAATTTCAGCTGCTTCGTTGTGACTGGCCTGGCTTTTCGTTAAAGTTGTTCTCAGACCCATAAAGAAGTGTGGGAAGAGCCATCTCCTTGTAGAATTTTACTCGTGTTCTTTTACTTACTGACTTAAGGGTTCGCCTAATGTTCCGACACATAAGGCTGAACTTATTCAACTTGTTCACAACGTCGTTGCTTGCATTATAAGTCACACTGCAGCCCAGGTATTCAAAATTGCTAACTTGTTCCAGGACAGTACCGCCTATAACAATTTTTACCCGTACGGGATCAGTTCCACAAAAAGCCATCACCTTGGTCTTAAGTGCTGATATTTATAATGTTACATGTGGATATCCATTATTATATTTATAATAATTGTGTATTATTTCATAACGTGTACTTTACAATCATAAAATTTAATACACGCTCTATGAAATAAGCTTAGAGTAGAGTACTTAGTCTATGTAGACAATATATGTCATGTGTTCCCGATTATAGTGTACAGATGACTTGTGCAGACTCTAAATGGAAGCCATTATTAAGTGGTAACAACATCTCCATTCAGGTATTGGATCTACAGCCGTCAGCGTGATAGGTAGGGTCGTTGCTCAACTCTGAATTCACAATGCGATGTAACTCACGTTGTCTATTCTCAGCGTTTTTGTTCCTATCGGTCGAAGTTATAAAATATCTGCAAGGCAGTGTCTGCGGGTTTACGCGACTGACGTCATGGAAACGATCTTGTCGATAACCGTCGGTTTTCCCTCGCCTTCTCTCTATATGAACTTCCTCCGGTATTTCGGCGTTTCTCTTCTGTTGCTTCTTGTGTAGCCCGATACCCGTTGCGCATTTAGTGTCCAAACTTTCTCTTGCGTAAAGAATGTTAAGGTTGGTTACAGTAGAATAAAACTTCATCTTTGTTTCAGTTTTGTTTTAAAGCTGATCAAGCTTTAGTTTGCACGTGGATCTGTTCCTTGAATTTCGATTAAGGCAATGATTCCCAACGTTACGCTGACTGCAGGCCGCCCAGTCTAAAGAAGGTGAAGTTCTGACTTCCACGTCTTACGAAGGACCGCTTCTGACAAATACAATATATTTTGTAACCGTATTTAATAACTAACATTTTATTTAGCTAGACCTTGTAACATAATTATTTGACAGTGTCTTCTATGTTTACATACATTTTTTATATTATTATAAAACTGTTCACATTGAAGTACAGACATATATTATTATTATTATTACTATTATTATTAATGTTATACTTAATAATCGACAACGACGATGACGATAATGACTTTATATACACAATTAAATTAAAAACGACATAAGTGCTGGAAAGCATTGTAAGGCATCTGGAAACTAACTCTTAACAGTTGGTACACGTATGCTGGATATTTTGGGTTAATTGTTGGTATTATTGATGATACTGTTGTGCCGTGTCATTCTAACAAATTGTTGTCACTTACCAAAGCAGCATTTACACAGGATCCATCAATGCACTTACCGCAGTCCTAGAAAAAATATTTGAATAATTTTTATGTTTTTGTCTTGTCAAATTTATTTTCTTAAATACTTATATTCCTTAGAACCCTTAATATATTCAATTAACAATATCTGGCGCTGTATTTTCATGCTTCTATTGTTCAAAAAGTTGGAATACACACACTGTTACTACACTATTTAAATATATCACTTATCAAGAACATACTACATTAATTGTGCATGGAATTTTCTAGGATTACAAAATATACAAATTCTTAATAATTTTATATATTCTAAAGACGACAGTTTGTACTGTTGAATAGAGTCGCATCGAATAAGCAGTCGAGATAGGCGTTATTGGATTGAAACAGATTTAATAATAATTTTATTAATTTGGCAGGAAACTGTTTTATACACTTTTTGGTGGATACAAAGAATACAAAAAAAGTTCTAAAACTGAACACTTTATTTACATTTTGGTTAAAATTTTTGTTGATTTGATAGACCACATGCATATTGATTTTTCTTAGAATTTTGATCGCACAAATTTGTGCGTCCCTATTTTTTGGGGGAAAAAAAAATAATATAATTTTTGGGGAAAATATAAATACTTTTCTGAGGGGTACAAGTATGCCCAGGTTTCCAATGTTTTCAAAATTTGTCGTGAGACATTCCCCAAATAGAGAGAGAGTCAGCTAGAAGAAACACAGACAGGCATATAGACAGATAGACAAGTGCCAAACGATTGGATTAAAACGGAGAATTTGCTTCGGTAGTTCGATTATTTTGTTGATGCGCTGATACAAATAAAAACATATAACTTTTAACTTCATCCTGATTTCTAATAACGAAATATCTTAAACATTTCATATTTTTAAGTAACATAAAAGGACATTTATCAGTGGAAAATGTTTACAAGATTTATAGAGAGTTGACAATAAATTGTATACAGTTGACTTTCCGAGTTTACAGTGGAATGATACGGTTTCGATTACTTGACTCGCCCTACTTAAGGTCCTAATTTGATTCTTATACTTTCACGGCCGGCGTCAATATTATTTCAATCAGATTTTTCATTCGCGTGACCAGACGTTTCGGCCTCGCCTATGGAGGACATCTTCAGTGAAAGGTCTTTACAAAACTGGGACACGATGGAGGTCAGTCAACCGCAGTACTGCGGCAAACCACGCGAATAACATCTTGGATAAGATTTTGAAAGACCACAGCCTTACAGCCCGGATAATTATTTAAATAAATAAAATCGCAATCAAGTCCAACATCAAATTGGATTAAAGAAGTCCAAAAGGATTTAGGAAAAAAAATAATATACACGCAGAAGAAGCAATTGAAAGAGACGTTTTTCGGGCAAAAGTGTTAAAAATGTCCAGGGCAAAAAGGAGTCCAGGGTAGTAGGCGAGAGAAAAACGCAGGTTCTAAGTGGACTGAAGACAGGAAGAAGAGACACAGTGAAAAGATGAAAGAATATTGGAGAAAAAGAAAAGAACAAAGGATAAAGAATTGATATGTGGTCCTCAGGTGGGTAATACAAAAAAAATAAATAAATAAAATAAAAATCGCAATGTTTTTTGTAAACTGTACACTATACTCACATCGTTTATGTTGATCGCAATATTGTCGGGTGTATAAGACTCGTGACCTCGACAGGCTGTTGCAGTAGCCCAGATGACACTCACCGTCAAACACAGTAGGCCTACTGCGGCTGTCATGTCGGTTCGGACGCGTAAGATACTCTCAGTATAATATGGACTTATAGTACATGAGAACTGTACTGTTTTTGTACGTATATATACTCTTGTACAGTGATTAGTCAGATCAGGAATATTAATAAAATTTAAATGAGCCGTAAAAGTCGAAAATAATTATACTCCCGTAGAAAATGCACAACGAAGCGATAAAAAAAAATTTGTTTTTTTACAGTTGATTAAGATTACATTGTTTGTGCCGAATTTAGGGCTAACTGTTTCTACTGTGAATGGACAAGTTCACCATAACTGGACGCTTCATTTGCGTTACCCCAACTGTTTAGTTATGAGAACAACCTTTACAATTCAAAGCGTAGCACTTATCTGTGTGCCTGACCAAACCGTGTCCGTTACTGCCTTGCGTCCCAATGTTATCGCTGTGAAAGCGTAAAGTTGGTAACAGCCACGTGTTAGATTCATACAGACCAACCTGACATCAAAGGCTTTTGAGGCCCTAAGTCAAGAAATTAGTAACTTCTTGGATTTCGTTGTCCATGACGTGTCCGTTATTTAACTAAATATAATTATTTCACTACGACTCGGAACACAAAACTTTTTATAGGTAAAAACGTAAAAGTTTTACCTTATAACCTGAACCGGTTTTCACTTAAAGTGAGTCAATAAGAAGTGAAAACCGGTTCAAGTTATAAGGTAAAACTTTTACGTTTTTACACATAAAAGTTTTGTTTTCTGAGTCGTAGTGAAATAAATGTATTAAATTAGTAACAACATGATGTATTTATAAATATATTTTAAAAAACACACTCCAAAATAAGATCTTTGACCTAACTTTTGAGGTTAGGTGAACATTATCAGAAGAATTGTGGCGGACAATAACCATCATATGGCCTTTAAAGATAAATATCCAGTGAGGAATAAGTTAGTTATAAACATATAAACAACAGCACTTTAGAACAAGTGAACCGTTATAAATATCTCAGATGTGCAGTAAGCTATGAATCTGAATATGATATAAAAGAGAAGATAAATAAATTTCTGAAAATTTGTGGTACGATTCATAGAAATCTTAGAAATAAAACAAGACACAGCAAAATGATTAAATTTTATAAGACAATTCCAGCACCCACATTGACAGAAGTGAGTCATGACAAACAAGGAATGCGGCAAGATTCATAGTGCTCACATGCAGATTCTTCGAAGTACTTTAAATTATACATTGCAAGATAGAATAAGAAGTAAGGATATTAGAGCAGAACTAAAAGTAAATGACATAAATGAAATTATTTCAATTTACAGAAGACAATGGTGGAATTATTTTAAAAGGATGACAGAGGATCGATTGATGAAAGCGGCATTGAACTATAAAGCCATTGTTAGAAGAGACGTGGGTCGTCCGAGGATGAGATGGGCACCGGAACAGGTTTATATAACATAATCCTTGTAGATAGGAAGAAGAAGAAGAACAAGAAGGAAAAGAAGAAGAAGACAAAGAAGAATAAGAAGAACCATCATTGGAATTTATCACACAATATTTCGACTACTAAACAGTCTGTGGTCGTCTTGAGGTGTAAGAAAAGAGGGTCAGTAGTCAATTTTGATTAAAAAAACGAAATTAAAATTTTTGATCTATTGATATTGCTACGACAGCGTAGAACAATCTTGGCGTTTATCGAATGTCCCAGAAAGATCTCGACGTAAGCGTGTGGTGTACGTGCTACTAAACGCATGTTGCGAGAATTTTCTCGCACTTTGCCAGCCTTCGCTCGGGCGCTCGGACTATGTCAAGGCCGCAGCAATTACGTAGTTCGCGAGAGATAAGACGCAGTTTGGAAGCTTCTGGTGTGTGTAGCGTAACTATAAATACATCGCGTCGCGGCCTTAGTTTTTCAGTTCAATGCGAGATTTTTGACTGTGCCGGTTCGGGAGTATTAGTGCGATATATTTACAGAGCGGTTCGAGTTATTACGGTGTACGTTCAAGTAGTTATTAGTGAAGTGTTGCGTTTTATATTCGGACGGTATAATTGTAATACAGTTGAGTTTTAATATTAGTGGACATTTTATTGCGTATGAACAATTTCATTTGATTTGTTGTAGACACTGTGTTGTTAATTACGAACTGTTTTACTATAACAATTAAAGGTGTGATTAGTGACTTAATTGGTGTCTTGTACTTATTTTGTTTCCACTGTACCTACGACGATCGAATAGACCGTCGTAACAGTGGTGTCAGAAGTGGGATAGAACGGTTAACAGTGGAAACAGTGGATACTTTGTACAAGACGAGTGTAATTCGTAATTAATCGATAAACAATGGATGCCAGTTAGATGATGGAAAATTTCCAGGCGCTGTTGTTGCAGACAGAAGAACGACGACGACAGGATGCAGAGAAAGCAGAGGAAAGACGCAGACAGGAGGCGGAAGAAGCAGAAAGACGACAGGATGAAAAACGCAGGCAGGAAAGAGAAGAAGCTGAGGAACGTCAGAAAGCACTAATGCTAGAGACAGAAGAAAGACAAAAAGATAAAACGGAAGCTCTCTTTGAAACTATGCAGAAACAGTTACAAGAACATACTACCGCAGAATTGGGTCTCCTACGTGGTGACGTAGGTGAATTACGAGGTGAGCTCAATAATCAGATTACCAGAATATCTGACGTAGAAGAATCCATGTCAAATAAAATAGCTAAAGTAGAAAAATCTGTCTTGACTGTGGAAGAAGTTATGTCAACAAAAATATCTGCAGTAGAAAACTCAATGGCAAACATAAGAGAACAAATTAAAATTGAAGTTGAACAGTGCATGAAGATTCAACCAAAACAAATTTCTGAACAGACTGTACCAGTGATCAAGACAGAAAAATACACAGAAAATAAGTTAACAGAGAAAGTCACTTTGCCTGCAGTAGGGACAGTTCATGTCAAAGCTCCAACCTTTGACGGAAGCACTCACTGGGCAACGTACCTCCGCCAATTTGAAGCTGCTGCATGCGCAAATAATTGGACAGAAAAAGACAAGGCTGTTTCACTTGTTCTTGCATTAAAAGGACCCGCGGCAGAACTACTACAGAAAGTGCCACCTGACAGCCAGAACACCTATGCCGAGTTGATAAAAGCTCTGGAATTACGGTATGGTGATAAACATTTGCGAGATGTGTACTGCACCCAGTTGAGAGCAAGGCGACAGCATTCCGGGGAAAGTCTTCAAGAGTTTGAAGCAAGTATCGACAGACAAATTAGACTGGCCTATCCTGAAGCGCCAGAAGATTTTCGAACGCGTTTTGCGATGCAGACATTTACTGCCGGTGTCCGAGATAACGAACTACAGCAAGTGTTACGAATGTCAAGACACCAGAACAGTGCGGACGCCCTGGTACATGCTTTGCAATTTGAGGCCGCCAAATCAGCGTCTGGTTGGACAAGTCATAAAGTGCGCGAGCTAAAAGATCGAGACGGCACAGACGATGAGGAAGAAGAACAAGGAACAGAGACTCGACGGTCGGCGCCACAGAATAAAATAAGAAAGGATGGAAGACCGAAGTGTTATCGATGTGGGAAACCTGGACATCTACAACGAGATTGTCGGGTTAGAATTCAGCAGCAGGGAAACGAGCAATAGACGGTGCAACGGGGCGTCTGCTGACTAACTGGAGGAACGAAGCCCCTAGAGAATACGCAATTTCTACGCTTCAGAAAAACACCGGGAGCTTGGTAGTTACCGGATTTGTTCAAGAAAGGCCAACCTCGATTACAGTTGACACAGGCGCAACAGTTTCTATTGTGCGCCCCGACGTGGTGAAAGATCTCAAGCCAATCTGGTGCTCTTGCAGCTTGCGAACAGCTACTGGACGGCCTGTAAAAGTGTATGGAAAAGTAGAGATACACCTACGCCTCGGTAGACTTGAGTTTAATCATCAAGTACTTGTTGCAGACATTGTGGATGAAGCAAT
Source organism: Magicicada septendecula (assembly GCA_034769895.1). NCBI lineage: Eukaryota > Metazoa > Arthropoda > Insecta > Hemiptera > Cicadidae > Magicicada > Magicicada septendecula. Next base: position 70,867,287 of record CM068372.1, on the reverse strand, counting down.
TCTTGGTGTGGACGTTATGAACGCATACGGATTTATAGTCGACTTCAAAAACAATGTCTTGAGAATCGGAGGCGAAGAGGTAATGCTATCAACAATGACGACAGCAGAAAAATCGATGGACGTCATAAACCAAGTGGCCGTAACTGTTCCGCCAAACTCCGAAAAGATCATCATGGTTAGAACTGCGGTAGATACTAGGGGCAATCAGTGCTCTATATTCGAACCCCAGGTAGTCAGCACACCGGGCATACTAATTGCCAGAAGTTTAGTAAAACCTGACGAAACCGGAAATGTACCTATTAGAGTGGCGAATATTTTGGATCAAGCTATCACTTTACAAAGAAATACGCTCCTAGGCAAATTGACTCCTGTGGCCTGGGTAGCCGGAATAACGCAACGAAGACCCAGTTCGTCGGATACTTCTAAATTACCAGAGGAACTGCAAGAATTATTGAACAGATCTTCTAACGACCTCTCAAGTGGTGAGGTAAAAGAACTCGGACAGTTTTTACACGAATTCAAAGATTGTTTTGCAGTTCGGGGACAGTCACTGGGAAGAACCTCTCTTGTGCAACATCGCATCAATACCGGGGACACAACACCGATACGCCAACCTCCTCGAAGGCCTCCATTATGTAAACAAGAGGAGATATCTCGGTTAGTACAGGACATGTTGACAGAGGGAGTAATTGAACCTTCGTCAAGTGCTTGGTCTTCCCCTGTAGTGCTGGTAGCGAAGAGGATGGTGAATTGCGTTTCTGCGTAGACTACCGGAGGTTAAATGACGTTACAAAGAAAGACTGCTATCCATTACCTCGCGTTGACGATACACTCGACACGTTGTCCGGAGCACAGTGGTTTTCCACATTGAACCTGAAGAGTGGATATTGGCAAGTGGGTCTTCATCAAGAAGATAAGGAAAAGACCGCTTTCTCGACCCCAAGTGGCTTATTCCAATTTAACGTCATGCCATTTAGACTCTGTAATGCACCGGCAACATTTGAGAGATTGATGGACCTGATACTCCGAGGCCTGACGTGGAAAACTTGCCTTGTTTACTTAGACGATAAATAGTGATCGGGAAGACTTTCAAAGATCATTTGGAAAACCTTAAGGAAGTTCTAACTAGAATTCACGGTGCACAACTGAAGCTGAGCCCGAAGAAGTGTTCTCTATTCCAGAAGGAAGTACAGTATTTGGGCCATCTGGTTTCGGCAGCGGGCGTTAGCATGGGTCCTAATAAAGTAGACACCGTAAGAGACTGGCCAGTTCCGAAGAATAAACACGAGGTTCGGAGTTTCCTGGGGTTATGCTCATATTACCGACGTTTTGTGAAAGGCTTCGCTACTATTGCTAAACCACTGCATGAGCTAACGGAAAATAAACGAAACTTCCAATGGTCGAGAGAGTGTGAACAAGCATTTAGAACGTTGAAGATTGCATTATGTTCGCAGCCAATTCTCGCTTTTCCAGCTTCCGAAGGGAAGTACATCGTAGACACAGACGCAAGCAATACTGGTCTAGGAGCAGTTTTGTCTCAAGTGCAGAACGGTGAAGAACGAGTAATAGCGTATTACAGCAAGACGCTTTCTAAAGCAGAGAGAAATTATTGTGTTACAAGAAGAGAGTTGTTGGCAATTGTCAGAGCTTTGGAGCACTTCCATAAATACCTCTATGGGAGAGAGTTTTCACTACGTACCGACCATGCTGCACTTGCATGGCTCTTGAGATTTAAAAATCCGGAAGGACAGTTGGCAAGGTGGCTCGAACGTCTGCAAGAGTACAACTTCAAGGTACAACATCGGCGGGGGCGCCTGCACGGTAATGCAGATGGCTTATCACGAAGACCATGCCCGGAAGACTGCCGACATTGCCACAGAAAGGAAGAACAAAACTCAAGCGAACATGTTCAAGCCATCACTGTAGATTTCCTGGCTGATGGCTGGACAACACAAGACTGTCGACAAGAACAGATGACTGATGAAGACATTGGACCGATCTTGACAGCAAAAGAGGAAGGTCGCCGCCCGGATTGGCAAGATATCTGCCATGGTTCCGAAGTGCTGAAGGGCTACTGGGCACAATGGGAATCTCTCACCTTAGAAAACGGATTGCTGAAAAGGGCTTGGGAAAGTGCAGATGGACGAGACGTGGTCATGCAGTTGATAGTTCCCCGAAGTAAAGTGCAGTCTGTTTTGAAGGAGATGCATGATGGAACATCTGGAGGCCATCTTGGCGTTAACAAAACCCTTGACAAAATACGGAAGCGATTCTATTGGCTTCATCTTCGCCACGACGTAGAGGAATGGGTTCGGACGTGTGAAATATGTGCTGCAAGCAAGGGCCCACAAACCAGAAGCAGGGGAAAAATGAGATAGTACAACGTTGGACAACCTTTCGAGAGAATTGCCATAGACATTGCTGGACCATTCCCAGTTACTGACGATGGAAACCGGTACATCATGGTTGTAGGTGACTACTTTACTAAGTGGGTGGAAGCCTACGCAATTCCAAATCAGGAGGTTACCACTGTGGCAAAGCAGTTAGTTCACAACTTCTGTTGCCGTTATGGAGCCCCTATGGAAATCCATACGGATCAAGGGAGAAATTTCGAATCAGGAGTGTTTAAAGAATTATGCCGTCTACTTGGAATTCGAAAGACCAGGACAACGCCTCTGCATCCTCAGTCGGACGGGATGGTTGAGAGATTCAACAGGACACTTGAGCAGCATCTTTCGAAAGTTGTTGACGAGAACCAAACAGACTGGGACCAACGTATACCACTATTCCTTATGGCGTATAGATCATCAGTACATGACACAACCGGCATGACTCCAGCAAAATTGGTGTTTGGGCGGGAGATTCGTCTTCCTGGGGACTTGATGTTTGGATCACCTGAGACTCAGTCCCAAGAGCCAAAGAACTATTCCTCGCAATTAGAAAACCAACTGCGAGAAATGAATCGCTTGGTAAGAGGACGGCTCAAGATTGCCAGTGATAAAATGAAAACTCGGTATGACATTCGCAGCAATAGTGTGGGTTTCCAAGAAGGAGATCAGGTCTGGTTGTTCAATCCAAAGCGCCGTCGTGGTCGCTTACCTAAGCTTCAGTCTAACTGGGAAGGACCCTACACTGTAAAAAAAAGGATTAACGATGTTGTTTATCGGATTCAACAAGAAGGACAGCGAAAGTTCAAGGTCGTCCACCTAGATCGCCTGGCTAAATACAAATTTAGAGACGCTTTGCCCGTTCGGGACGAACAGGCTTAAGGAGGGGGCAGTGCTACGACAGCGTAGAACAATCTAGGCGTTTATCGAATGTCCCAGAAAGATCTCGACGTAAGCGTGTGGTGTACGTGCTACTAAACGCATGTTGCGAGAATTTTCTCGCACTTTGCCAGCCTTCGCTCGGGCGCTCGGACTGTGTCAAGGCCGCAGCAATTACGTAGTTCGCGAGAGATAAGACGCAGTTTGGAAGCTTCTGGTGTGTGTAGCGTAACTATAAATACATCGCGTCGCGGCCTTAGTTTTTCAGTTCAATGCGAGATTTTTGACTGTGCGGTTCGGGAGTATTAGTGCGATATATTTACAGAGCGGTTCGAGTTATTACGGTGTACGTTCAAGTAGTTATTAGTGAAGTGTTGCGTTTTATATTCGGACGGTATAATTGTAATACAGTTGAGTTTTAATATTAGTGGACATTTTATTGCGTATGAACAATTTCATTTGATTTGTTGTAGACACTGTGTTGTTAATTACGAACTGTTTTACTATAACAATTAAAGGTGTGATTAGTGACTTAATTGGTGTCTTGTACTTATTTTGTTTCCACTGTACCTACGACGATCGAATAGACCGTCGTAACAATATTCTGTAGATTTTTAGATTTAATTTAAGCTATTCTGATTTAATTCTGATGGCAAGAAAATTTTTATGACATCTTTTGTATGTCATTGTCATTGGCTATTGGAAACCATAAAAATGAATATATTTTTACTTGTTTATTTTTGTTTCTTTGTAAAAGTATATTTTGTTTTTCTTTAAACTCTGATAACACTGTTACTGTACATGTGATTTCAGAAATTATTAAAGAGTTTATAAGTCGTATTGTCTTTGTTTGAAATTTTGTTTTCTGTTTTGGAATAATGTTCTTTTTTCAGTCTGTTGGTTATTATATGCGATTAATTTGTGTATTGTTTCTATAATAGTCATGACTCAACTTAAACAAATTTTTGAAAACCAAAAAATGTAGGAAAATGTTTGTCTGATAGGCCTATAACTGAACCTCAACCTACTACTTCTGCACATCTAAGTGAAGAAACTAAGATTAGTTGTGCATGTAAGCAAATGGTCGGAGACGCTATTCCTAATTTAATGAATTTTTTGCAGACAATGAATGTTGAAATTGCAGATATCAAAAAGGATGTTAGAAGAAGCCTCAGAAGCTGAAAAAGATGAAGACTGTAGCTTTTATTTGAGTGGGCAAAAATAATTACTTTATAATAACATGTTATTTATCTTTAAGAGGTTTTTTCTGGAAACTGATTTTTTCTTTCTAAAAAAGATTTATTTTCTGAGGAACTGTTTTTCGTATTTTCCGTATTATCTTTTCTCCATATCATTTGTGTCGTGGTAGAATCTCTATATTTGCCCTTCATTCATATCTCCAAGCATTTTCTTAACACTAAGAACGTTTGAAAAAAGGTCGTAAGACGTGTTTATGGCCCGCTTAAAGAAGATGACAAATAGAGCATAAGAAATAAATATCGGTATGGAGAACCATACATGACTTCCATATTCTAAGATTTATATTTAAAATCAATTTCGAAATGAAATATTACCATAGAAACTACTTCTTTCTACTTACTGTTTCAGCCTTAACCACAGTACTGTGGTCACTAACGTATACCACCTCACGTTATCGCACTCGATTTTCACTGATGATGGAAGTCGATGGCATTGCCAAAATGTCTGGTTTTGTAGAAAACATTGGACTACAGCCAAATATCCCGGGAAGGAATTTTAACAAAAACTACTTCTTTGTTGCCGATAACGTTGTACACATATATATCAGTGGCGAAGTTACATGGAGGCAATTGAGGCAATGCCTACCCTAAAAAATTCTGTAGAATAAAAATTATAAATACGTATGAACTACATAACGTAAAGATTATACATTGTTACTGCGACTGTCAAATTTATTAAACCGAAACGTGCTTTATTGAGCGACCGCTAGATGGTGACAGGTGAGATTCGGCATAGTTCGTTTAAAGCGAATGAGGCAACCTGAACTTGCCTCAGCGTTTTTTGTATACATCGTATGTAAGCAATGTAGTGGTGTGATAGGGAAGTGTAGGGAGGGGGGATTGTCCCGCGCTGTACACATAGAGCGTTGAGGCATGCCTCACTTCTGTGGTCCAAACAGTTAAGTTAAAGCGCCTGTGTTGTTTCTAAGTGTTTATTTTATGCGGTTATTAAAAGTGTCACTGTTATTCCGCTGAACTAACAGATGATCAAGATTGTTATTTGAATTATTTGTAACATTAAACATATATATAGAAACTAATCAAGTTTAAAAATTTGAAGTTCAATCAGTTGTATTATTGTGTATGACTAATACAAGGATTGTTCAATAGAAACACGTATAGAGCTGTAAAGCATTTTTTATTCAACGATTTTAAAAGAAGTCTCCAATAACATTAAGACATGAGTTCCACTGTTGCGCTAACCTGTAGATTCCCTGCTAGTAAAATTCTTACGGCTGTTTGTGGAACCATTCGGTTACAGCAAACTCTACCTCAGCATCCGATTTGAACCACCGTCCTTTTAGTGATTCCTTAAAAAAAATTTAAGATAAGATTTTTGCCTACCCATTCATTAACTACTAGCTTCGCCAGTAAGCAAATTGATGTCCATTTTTTCGGCTTGCACGCGTTATGTTGGTGTGGGTTTCGACACTTTCCATTTAAAAAGCGTGCAAATGTAAGAAAATAAACATGAGTGAGGCCAGAAATAACGTGAATTGTGTGTGTGTGTGTGTGTGTGTGTGTGTGTGTGTGTGTCTTACCTGCCCTTTATTGCTGTATTAAATGAAAAATATTATATTACATTAAAATGAAAAAATTATAATTTTATTGCCTGGCAACAAAATTATTTTATTTTTAACAATTACCATTGTTTCAAAAAGTTTAAATAAATTTTCAAGTACTTTACTCTTGTTAAAACGTAAAAGGTTGCCCGTAAACTACCCCTTCCCCTTAACCGATCTTCACCAAAATCGAAAGTCCTTGAGACCTCTACAATTCAGGGACGTATGCAAAAAATTATTTGATTCTGTTTGAATTTGCGGCTGTTATCATTTGCCATAGAAAATACGCTTGACAAAAAAAGTTGCAGGTAAACTACCCCTTCCCCTTAACCGATCTTCACCAAAACAATAGGTCTTGAGAACTCTACAATTTAGCGCTGTATGCAAATAATCTTTTGATTCTGTTTGAATTTGCGGCTGTTATCGTTTGCCATAGGAAATACCCTTGTTAAAACATAAAACGTTACAGGTAAACTACCCCTTTCCCTTAACCGATCTTCTTCAAAAACAATAAATCTTGAGAACTCTACAATTCAGGGCTGTATACGAAACATTATTTAATTCTGTTTGAATTTGCGGCTGTTATCGTTTGCCAAAAAAAAAATTTCCCTTGATAAAAAAAAACCGTTGCAGGTAAACTACCCCTTTCCCTCAACCGATCTTCACCAAAAACAATGGATCGTGAGTACTCTAAAAATCAGGACTGTATGCAAAACATTATTTGATTCTGTTTGAATTTGCGGCAGTTATCGTTTGCCATAAAAAAATATCGGTATGGAGAACCATACATGACTTCCATATTCTAAGATTTATATTTAAATCTTAATATCGCCTGCCAAGCGCGATATATTTTCTCTTATACATGATTTACATTAAAATGAAAAAATTTTAATTTTATTGCCTGGCAACAAAATTATTTTATTTTTAACAATTACCATTGTTTGAAAAAGTTTAAATAAATTTTCAAGTACTTTACTCTTGTTAAAACGTAAAATGTTGCTTGTAAACTACCCCTTCCCCTTAACCGATCTTCACCAAAATCGAAAGTCCTTGAGACCTCTACAATTCAGGGTCGTATGCAAAAAATTATTTGATTCTGTTTGAATTTGCGGCAGTTATCGTTTGCCATAGAAAATACGCTTGATAAAAAAACGTTGCAGGTAAACTACCCCTTCCCCTTAACCGATCTTCACCAAAAACAATAGGTCTTGAGTACTCTACAAATCAGGGCTGTATGCAAATAATCTTTTGATTCTGTTTGAATTTGCGGCTGTTATCGTTTGCCATAGGAAATGCCCTTGTTAAGACATAAAACGTTACTGGTAAACTACCCCTTTCCCTTAACCGATCTTCACCAAAAACAATAGGTCTTGAGAACTCTACAATTCAGGGCTGTATACGAAATATTATTTAGTTCTGTTTGAATTTGCGGCTGTTATCGTTTGCCAAAAAAAAATTACCCTTGATAAAAAACCGTTGCTGGTAAACGACCCCTTTCCCTTAACCGATCTTCACCAAAAACGACAGATCTTGAGAACTCTACAATTTAGGGTTGCATGCAAAATATTATATGATTTTGTGTGAATTTGCGGCTGTTATCGTTTGCCAAACAAACAAAATTATCCTTGATAAAAAAAAACCGTTGCTGGTAAACTACCCCTTTCCCTCAACCGATCTTCACCAAAAACAATAGGTCGCGAGTACTCTACAAATCAGGGCTGTATGCAAAAAATTATTTGATTCTGTTTGAATTTGCGGCTGTTATCGTTTGCCATAGAAAAAAAATCTACAGACACACACACACAAACACACAGACAGACAGACAGACAGACAGACAGACACACACACAGACACTTTTCGGAAAACGACTTTTTTTCATGTTTTGAGTGTAGTAGAATCAGAATCTGCAATAATCTCGAACACGATTTTTTTTGCCATCACCATACTTCCATTCCTTAAGGAATATGGAAGTAAAAATTCTACAGACACATAGACAGACAGACACACACACACACACACACTTTTCGGAAAACGACTTTTTTTCATGTTTTGAGTGTAGTACAATCAGAATCTGCAATAATCTCGAACACGATTTTTTTTGCCATCACCATACTTCCATTCCTTAAGGAATATGGAAGTAAAAAGGATATAGATTAGCTATTGAATCATGAAGACATTACAAGATTCATAGAGGCTCAACGAATACAGTGGCTAGATCACCTAGAGTGGATGGATGATCTTCGCATGCTAAAGAAAATCTTGAGGGCGCAAGTCTGTAAAAGCAGAAAGAGGGGCCGATCAAAGATAAGATGGTTGGATGATGTGCTGGACTATCTAAGAAGAGTGGATGTGAGGTGTTACGCTGAGATGGCAATAGATAGAAGACATTGGAGAAGATTGGTGTTGGAAGCCAGGACTCATATTGGGCTGTACTGCTAAAAACGAAGAAGAAAGAGGAGGAGGAGTAGGAGAAGAAGGAGAAGGAGAAGGAGAAGGAGGAGGAGGAGGAGGAGGAGGAGGAGGAGGAGGAGGAGGAGGAGGAGGAGGAGGAGGAGGAGTAGAAGAAGAAGAAGAAGAAGAAGAAGAAGAAGAAGAAGAAGAAGAAGAAGAAGAAGAAGAAGAAGAATATGATTAGATCAACAACCTATAGATCTTAGATCTATACACAGACGCGCGCGCGGTCGCGTTATAGATCATCGAGTCAAACATCACACGAAACGATATTTTGTAATCAATATTTTGTAAACCAGTATTTTATTCGCAAACGACAATTTATATTTTCTGTTAACAGGTTAGTACAGTTTCTCGAATTTAGGTCAAATGTTACTTTCGTTGGAGTTTAATGTATCGTTTCTAGGTTAAGCGTTGTTCCAAATTAATCCGCAAGTACTCGGATTGCGTTATTACTGGAATTGGCGCTCCGTTAGTGCTAACTGATTGCCGGACTGTGGGTACATGATTGTTATAATTAGGGAAGATTTTACGTTCTTTCATCTAGAAATCGGGAAGAAAGATTGTTTGGAAGAAGTGGAGTCGTATTTTGAAAGATTGAGAGCAGAAATTTGAGACGACCAATAGAAGGTAGAATTATTTGAACCTATTTAGTCCACTCAGAAGAAAAAGATGATGAAAAAAATGGTTAAATCATTAAAATGACGGCAAGTTTCTAAAGATGTAATTACATCAGGGCGTCGCTCGCCGCGCGGGAATGCACGTACGTTTGTTACAGTTTTGCCCTGACAATTATTGTTAAACAATAATTTATTTGTAGAAAACTATGAGATATCAAACGAAAACGTTACTGCGGGGCATTAAAATTGAAATCTCTCTGTAGTTGCTGTTGCTGATGTAACAATTTGCTTTAGTTTGCGGGGAGTATTGTAACCACGGTGCAATTGTCAGCAACGTAATTTGTGAAGCATGTATTTCTTCATAAACGGTAACTCGGCAATTTCCTTCAGTCCGAAACAAAGAAAACTGTATGCTTAATTGGTCAAGCAGTTGAGCTTCTTTAAACACACCGAGATTAGAGTATGATTCGTTCTTTTTCCAGCGTGAATCATGATTTATGTTTTTCTGTTCGACTATATCACACAGATTAGTTTCAAAAAGTAAATTAACGTCACAGGATATGAATGATTTATATAGACGTTTTTCTTTATTTCTTATGAACTCATGAACTTATGACTTCTTTTTATTTATTTGCATTAAAATAATTAGTTCTAGCTGTGTTCTTTCATTTCATTCTTTTCTTTAAGCATTTCTCCTTTAACCGCTAATACTGTAACGAAAACTTTTGTTACAATTATAAATAAATAAATATATAAATTTATTAATTTTGGTTTGTGTAAGAAAACAATTTTTGTTGTTTATAATTTTTTTTATTAATAATTAATTAAAATCAATTAATTAATTATGTTCTGTGGTGTTCTGAATCGTTTGTTAACTGTTTTAATTGTTTTAATGACTTTTCGGTATTTTTAAATTCACTCACCACTTGATAGAATTGTCTCCAAGAACAATCGATTTGTTTATTTTTCTTATTTGGAGGTTATCTTCCTTCTTCGTGGTGAGGTTCTGGTAGTTAATTCTATTAAATTTAATTATTATGTTAATTATATTTTAGGAATGAAAAACTGTGCAATTATGAAATATATAAGAAATTGTATTAACAATTAATTATCTTCCGACTCTTTATCGATTTATGTCAATCGATTCTCAGGGTGTTGTTAAATCGTACAATTATTTATATAAGGATTCTTTTAGCAGTTATTTTAGGTAAAGTCAGAGAAATAAGGTTAATTTTATAAAGTATAACATTACATATATATCACCTAAAAAATTAAAATACAGATATAATAGTTAATATATAATGGTAAGTGAGCAGTTTTCAAACCAATCAGTTGTGAAGGCTGTGTTGCGTTGTATTGTGGGTAATCAATGATGCTGCTTTTCGTGTATAGTTGGAAGCCGGTCTCACCTCGCTGATTTAAAGTTCAATAAAAGATGCTTTGCCTCTGAATTTTCGTCCTTGTGGCTGAAATTCTTCCTTCTTGTGTTGGTGGAGTGTCTCTGGTTCAGTTTTAGTGTTGTACTTGTAAAAATAGTGTAGTATTAAGTCACTTTTGTCCGTTAGGCCGAAATTCGCACTTTTGTGGTTAAGTGTTATTACTGTTTTAAAGGTTTTAAATGTTATAATCACTGGTGTTCTGTTCTGTGTAGTGTTAGTTGAATGTCTGTAGGTATTTCTTTCACCGGCTTTCCGTTTAAAAATATGTTTTTACCGAAAGTCTCGTTTGTCACTTTAGGCTTCGAAAACGTTCGCCATTACGGTATTAACAACTAGGTTAATGTTTGCAAATTACTTGGATCAAGTGTATCATACAACGTTCAATAATCAACTAATTTACTTCCTCCGTCTTTGGCCAAAGTCTTAGCCAAACCAATATTATTTAATGCATTGTTCCATTTTATTTTGCATCCTGTGCATGTGATAAAGTTACATTATATAACTGATTATATATTTGTTATTCTTCAAATGTATTAGCTAGTAACTACTTAATCTTCTTCTTCAGTTCATTCTACGTAATTTGATACCAAATAATGTAGTTTTATTAAGTTTTTGATCTAAAATGGTATTTCTTACTTCATTTTGTAATGGTAAGTTTTTAAAAAATCACTTCCCTTCCTTGTCTTTCAAATGAAGCCATATTATAAGTTATATTAATGATTATATTAAATTTCAGATTGTAATAAAAGGTTTATCTTCCCTTAATTTTTTGCAATTAGATTGATCGGTTATGTTTTAAAATATTATTCAGTAATATATGACTCCCCTCTCTGAATTTTGAGTTTTTACATTTCCATTTTTAACAGTAATTCTGGCTATAATTTTACAAAATCTTCCTTACTTGTATTTCTAATTACATAACTTTATTACTGATTTACCTTATGTAAATTCCTTCAGTTTAATTGTATTTCTATACTTATTTAATCAAATTTGATGCTGTTTAGTTTTTAACATTTTGCCTAGATTTCTAACATTTTTTACATACAAAGTTTTTTTAAATATTACATATTGATTTATACCCTCTCTGACTTCATTGCTATTGTGACATAAATTGACATTTTCTTATTTTAACCAGTTAACAATTAGTATATTGTTCATACTATTAATGCGTAACATATAAATCAAATTAACATTTGTCTTTTCAAATCAGACATTTTATACTTATTGATTAATAAAAATACCTAAGAAATGTTATAAATAATGAATGCTAGGTTCTGACATGTTTAAACTTAATTATTTCTAACACCTTATACTATAGAAACAAACATAATTATTATAATCTTATACTGTATTTCTTATACTAGGTTTGAATATCAGTTTTCATCTGTTTTTTGGTGTTTTGGGGTAATGATACCTTGTCACTTCACTTTTATTATGGCCTGCTCTGTTTTATTTTATTCATTCTAATGAATGTTATTTTAAAAAGAGTGGCAGTTATCTACAAAAAACACATGTATTATAGGTCATGATAATACTCTATTTACATTATTCATGAACACAAATTAAAGCACTTTAAAGTTGTAATATTTCATCATCTACTCAGTTTTTGAACATCAATATTGAAACATAAGATTTATTTTCTATAACACTAAAACTTGCACTGATTCTCTTTATATTCCTTGATTTTAATTTTAAATAGTTATATAGTTCTACTAGAATCAAGAAATCTATTTATAGAGTATAATGAAGATTTTTTTTGGTATTATATTATTATCTCACATTGGTTAACTTTCAATTCTTACTCTATACACTTTTTGGATTACATCTATTGTACATGTGGTTTTTACCTTTGATATGTACTTGTTATACTGTTGTACTTGTTCTTGTTATACTTTTATTATTTATTATTATATTTACTTTGGGGTTTGGGGTTTTTTTTTATAAGAGCACTCTTTCTTCTTGTGGATGCTGTCTTGTTCTTGTTTCTTCAATGATCCCTTCTGTTCTTCTTGTTTCTTACAACATATTTTCTTTTCTTGTTGTGGGTTTAGTCATTTTCTGGGTTTCTTCCTTACCTACTCCTATCCTACCTGGGTATTACCTTTTTTCCATATTTAGTTTTTAAATTGGTTTTGATGATTCATCACTCCTTGTAACATTTATTTTACATGAACTTTTATTTTAATCAATGATTGTACTCCACGGTGGTTCTTAATTAATTTATTTATTTTGCTTTCTCGGATTTAACAATGTTATTATTTTATTTTTATGGTCATTTTACCATTTATATTTATGGGCTTATCTGTCATGCTACAATACTCACCCAAAAGTTTTCAACACCGTAAACTAATATAATCCTTGTGGACATCCAGTTCCACCTAGAAGACCATGCACGTGGAAGGATTCTTAAGGGCGTCCGAAGATGACCAGAAATGTAAAATCTATTAACTTAGTAAGATATTTAAGAATTCCTGGATTTGTTGTCCATTACGTGTCCGTTGCTATTAAGTAACTATATATAACACTACCCACTCGGATCATATAATATTATTTCAAAAAATTATAAATTTTGTCTGATGGCCTAAACTAGTTTTCGCTCTGCTAGAGCTTCGTCAGAGGCTGCCGCTAGAGGCGCTGTCCGTCCTCCTTTTGGTGACGGCGCGGTCGTTCAAAAAAACGTTGTGTGTGTGTGTAATATGTTCAAGTAGTATATGTGAACGTATTACACCACACACACACACACACACACACACACACACACACACAACGGTTTTTTGAACGACGGCGCAGTCACCAAAATCAGGACGCACAGCGCCCCTAGCGGCAGTCTCTGACATAGCTCTAACGGAGCGCCTCTCTCGGACATGGCTACTCGGCCTTGTCGCTGTTCTTGAACTCGGCAAAATTCACTTCAGGCGTTATCTGGACAGCAGTTATTTTCCGTTATTCTTCGAAAGGAATTACAATTTAAATAAAAGTTTTTAAAATGGTTTTTGTGGATTCAGTTAACTTGTAATAGAAATACAATTTGGAAATGTAAGTGAACTGAGGCTTTTTTCTTATGTTTATGTAGTAGAAATATGCAACTTCAGACTACTTTAAAAGTCTGCTTCGTGATGAATATCTGTAATCATGTTTGTTAAGTCCTGTTAATTGTAAACTTACTACTCTGTGTAAAATATTAGGTAGTCTGAAATATTAATTTAAGAAGGTATAGAACCTTGATCAATAACCATAAAACAGATTTGATTATTTCTAATAGTGCTACTTTTTCCAGCTTTAGAAATAATAATAACTTAACTAAATCCAGTCAATATAGACAATTTCCTTTAGTCTATCAGGTAAAAATTTATAATTTTTTATCAACAATAATTTGTGCCTTGAGTCGGTAGTGTAATATATAGTTAATCTGAAAATTCTTTTTGAGAATACTGGACTTTATTGAGAATTAAAATGTTGTAAACACAGTCCGTTAAAGAAAGTCGGTAATTTTAAGTCAATGAAAATTTAAGTATTATGATGAATAAACATGACATCACTAAGACGTATAAAGTTGTGTTTTCACACAATATGTTTTTTTTTTTTGTAAGGCTATGATGAGTTATGAAGCTAAAAAACGTTTTAGCCGAGGCAAATAAATATTTCAAATGTTGTTTTACTTCCTGAGCACCGGCAGTATGCACACACGTCAGGACGTTTAAGTATATTTAATTATACACAGCTTTAGTTGACATTTCTGTGCGAACGAGTTTGAACGTAACGCTTTGCCTTAACGGTGACGTTTGTGTGCATCCGCGTGTACTGAAGCGTTGTGTATATGACGCGTGTGTTTACATACAACCGGAGACATGTAGCCGTGTTTGTCGAAATTGGCGGTAGGCCTAATCATGTTAGCTGTGACTTCTAAATATGCGTCATGCGTTCGACAACATTAAATAAAAAACAAACTAATAAATGTACGTAGTAATAGTAAGATGTAAAGTTATGTGCTTTAAGTAACATAAATAATATCGTAGAATGAGAGAGAAGAAACCATTATAGTCGGCAGTAAAATCTGATAACAATATATTTTAAAAAATATATTGCAAACTTTCTGCAGATAAGATCGAAAATACCCGTGCCCAATAAGAAACTGGGTGTGATAACATTCGACCTCTCCATGCTTCCTCTCAGCCCACGGCTGCACCTGCTTGATGAGCCTTTTTATCCAGTGACCTAGCTCTTCTTGCTCCCAAGCTCTCCATCATCTAGCTTCACCACCTACCTACTTCTTTCTCTGAAAGACGAATAATAATAATAATAATAATAATAATAATAATAATAATAATAATAATAACAGTAATAACAGACACACACAAGCACACACACATACAAATTTTTATTTATGGGAAAAATTCTTTATGGACCGTCAGAGAAGGCCGTGCTTCCTCTGGTGTGTGGGACTCTCACCCACTAAAAAACCTACCTCTAATTCAGGCGTTTATATCAATCCTGGAACCACTTATCGTATTACATCAGAATGGAGCCTATTGCGCCCTTATCGGGGTCCTTCTAGTGGTTCCTTATCTTCTACTGCCCGTTGGATGCAAGTTGGGCGTGTCTTTTTTTCTAGTAGGAACCACTGAGTAAATACATTGATGCGGTTCCATTCCGCGTTACCACGAAGCATAAGCGCAACTACGCTCTCGGGCGTGAAGTCCCCGAGCTCCATTTCCAGTACCATCCTCTGTCTTGCGAATCTGTAGCACTTGAAAAACGCGTGCGGGGCATTTTCATGGGGGAGAGTCTCCGCATTAGCACGCTGGGCTTTGCACCTTTCCCATTCTGTGGAGGTAGGCATTAAAATTGCCGTGTGCACTGAGCAACTGTGTCAGATGGTAGTTGACCTCACCGTGTTGGCCGTCGATCCATTCCTTCAAGTTTGGTATGAGCCTTGCGGCCCATCTTCCTCTATCCTCTCTATCCCAACGATCTTGCCAGTGCCGGAAAGTGAGTTCCCTGGCTTCATGCTTTGCGGCTTCCCTTCCAATTTCCTCTCTTCTTTCGAATAAATGCGTTTGGTCTAAAGTCAACAGATCTATGGGAATTACTCCTGTTATCACCAGGACAACTGGCTCTCGCATTGTCCGGTAAGAGGATGCTACTCTGAGGGCTCCTCTTCTCTACACCGATGCCATAAGTCTTCTGTTATTCTCTGTCTTTAGTGCATCGGCCCAGATTTCGCAACCTTACAGAAGGATGGATTCTGTGACCTCTATCAACAATGACCTCTTGCTTGCAATGGACCTCCTACGTTGGCCATAAGTCTGCTGAGCTTGGTTGTAACGTTAGCCGCCTTATCAGTTGCACACTTTATTTGTTCCCAACAGGAGAACTTTGAGTCTAGTCTCACCCCTAGGCATTTACCAGCGTTCCTTGTAAATACTGTCTGCGCTCCCACTTGCAATAATAACAATAATAATAATAATGATAATATAATGATAATAATAATGACAATGATTAATAAGTAATATCCTTCTTCCCATGTTTCATGTATCAGCTGAAGTAAAAGTTCAGATAAAATTTTATGGCATATGCAACTGAAAACAGACAGAGGTGAATATAAGAATAAACAACATATGGACATATGGTTGTAAAGAAACAGCAGAATAAAATTTGTATACTAATTGAAATAATCGTATCATCTAACTACAGATCAACGTTAGATCAGTAAGATAGATCAGTAAAGATCAGGAGAAATCAGTAAAGATAGACATCTTGTAATGGACGTTGAGGGGATTATTATTGTTATTCCGGCTGTACAATGTTTACACATTTTCCTGAAACAAAGATCACAGAATTGATTGAATTCTCAACTTCCATTGCTGCTAGTCCATCCAAAGATCTTCTTCATTCCTTTTTCCCTCAGTACGGTCTGAATTTCTTCTATCCAGGTGATAGGTGGCCTTCCTCTTTTTTTTCTTCATGGTGGGGTCCATTCCATAACTCTCCTTGGCAATCTTTCCTGTGTCATTCTTTTTGTGTGTCCATATGATTGTGATTTTTTTGCTTGAATAAAATCAACAAATGAATTTTTCACATTCATTCCGACCTTAGTAACTTCGTTTATAATTTTCGCACGTCTGGATACTCTTGCCGAACGTCTCTGCTGTCATTAATTTTGTTCTCCCGTTGAGAAGGCATAGAAGATAAACGCGCGGATAGTTCCCACGGTCAGAGGAGCAACGGCAGTAGTTATTGGCAACATTATGACACCTTTAAATAGCTTACCTGGTACACACCTTACATTTTAGACCAATCTGACGAGAGCTGTCACAAGCACATCTCACATAGTCACATAGTATGTACATAATCGAGTAGGCGGAGGAGCAGCACCTTAGGTTTCAGGTTAAAATCTGGTTACTGCCACCTAATCCCAATATGGACTGATATAGGTAAACATTTACAGCCATTGATCAACAGATTTTAATAAGTACAATCTTAATGCTGTGTATCCCCTTTATTCTGTGTAGCTGTTATTTAGTTTAGTTAATTTTAAATTTTGCAATCAGATTATATTTAGTTTTTACAGACACTTAACCTTCTCTTAGCACCTGCAGCCCCCCTCTCTACCTTCACACCTCACACATGTTCCGATACATGCCCTAAACAGATGTCAACCACCCTTACATCCTTTGTTTAGTGTTCATTAATCTCTTTGACAATGGCTTAAGAAGTCTAAACAGCTGTCAGAGTTAAATAAAAAAACTGTGACACGTACAAAGTGTTTACATATTTTTAAAAAACCTTTGTATTAATATGTTTCACCAAGTGCCCAACGAGTCACCAATTAACATCTTGAAAAATAATAATATTAATAATAATAATAATAATATATTATCATTAGCAAAACATCCGTCATTGTATCTTATGTTGCTTTTGTGATTATAGGTTTTAATAATTATATGCACGGTGGTAATAAATGCGTTTTCACATAAATAATTGCCCGTCTACAGTTATGATAGGTCCAATTTTCCTGCCTACACTGATCGTAAAATCATTGCCTTCTATCCACGAAGCCTTATCTTTACGACAAAAAAATGTAACTATCACGTTTTACGTGGGCGTTATTGATTCACGAATAGCGTTGCTGATGTGGTACCGTTTTAAGTTAACGTCAAACAAGCGGTAAGCCTGAAGCACTAGAACGTTTACACAATACCAGTTTGTTCTCTCAACAAAGCGGGCGCATTGTTACTGCAACAACAATGCAGTAACAATAATTCATTAACACTACGGCGTTCATAAAGCAATTGTTTACCTTTCTGAGAGAAGTTGATGTTAAGGCCGATTTTACGCAGTGAGTGACGTGCTCGTGTCTACAAAAATGTTCGTGTATAAATCAAATATTCGAAGGGTGTTAGGGGCTGTATAGACTGCTGATCTGTACAGTAAAAAAACTCTGAGAAATGCCCACTGATTCCTGACAAACGAGTCGGGGATTCGAGAAATCGAATTCAGCTCTGCCAACAAATCCTACTCTCACGTCCTCGTAGAGATACACGTATCTCGCGCAGCCGTTGGATACATGGCATACAATGGGTGTGTGGTATGTAGCAGACGAGAGAGGGTGAAGAGTGAGTCTCTGGCGCCCTATAAATATCTGGAGCGTATCAGCTAAGGGAGGAAACCCCTACAGAAAATCTTGGCCCTGCAAGAAGTCTGAAGGTTGAATCGACGTGTCGGCGACTCGTCATTCGTAAAAAAACATAAAGTGCTAAAAGTTTCGACAAATCGCCTCGGAATAAGGATGGATATAAATTAATGTGGAGCCCATTTTAATTTATTGCTGCGAATATTGCAACTTTCAGATAAAGAGAAAAACATGATAGAAACTGTGGGAATTGTGGAAATGAAATTCTTAAGAAGAGCGTGTAATATTTCTAGGATGCAACATGTTAGAAACAAAGATATAAGAAGGAAAACAGGGCGCGTATTTACAACAGCAGAAAGAATAGAATCCAGACAGTTGCTATGGTACGGTCACGTAATGAGGATGGAGGAGAAGCGATGACCAAAGAAAGCATTGACTTACACACCACAAAACATGAGAAGAAAAGGAAGACTGACAACACAATGGAGAACAGGAATTAGGAAAAGCATGAGAGATCGAGCTATGGGAGAAATGGCGATCAAAATGCGGGATGCGGTGTAGACTGTAGCACCCCCGCTAATAAAAAAAAATGTAAATCAAATAGTTGAGGAAACCTTTACCACGTCGTTTGATTCTTAAATTAACAAACAATTAGATTAACGAACAATTAAGAACATTAACGAAGTCGACGTGCAAGCGAGTAACGGAGCGATCTGTGGAAACAACACCTTGATAGATATTGCTGGTGTGGTATTGAGGGAAGGCCACCATTGTGTCCTCGCTCAGGCCGAACATTATAAGGTCAAGCGCACTAAGAGTGCGCAAATATTTAAATGTCTAAAAGACATTAAAGCGTCGTATCTGTACTGGGCGTGCCCCGCATACCTGGAATATTCGTCCCTGCTAAGCGGTAACCTAACTGGCATGACGGAAAGAAACTCCGCTTTTCGTCACGATTAATTTAATGACATATATAATTACTTCTAATCCGTAGTCTCCAATAAGCTTTTACAAAAATTGTATTCGTGTTATATATTGTGTTGTTGGTAGCTGTGAAAGCGCAAAGAACCCCTTCAATCTGGACAATAGTTGGAGAATACATCTTTGGTCAGTAATATTTATTTATTTACTCTCAACTTTTCCACTCACTGCTCACCGGCTTGTATTTTTTTTTTTTTTTTTTTTGGAACTCGCCCCTTAAAGAATGTTTGTATCAGCGGCTTTGCTATTCAGTGAAAAACAGGTCAACGAGGTGTCGATAAATTCTGTGCAAAAGTTGCTCAACACACACTTGCCGCAAAGATAAGGAACCGCTCTGGCACCCTACAGACAACCTCACTTCCGTGACGTATACACGTCGCTTCGGCATCGGCTTTCATACCGTTGAAGTCATCTCACTCCTCTTTTTAAAATACGGTTATTGTGCAAACATATACATATACGCAACGAACATACGAAAATCTTACGACCTGCCGGTGTTTAACACTATACAGTTGCGTTGGGTACATGGTCAAAAGTATATTTATTTTATAATACTTGTAAAGTTGCAATATATATATATATATATATATATATCTATGTTGTAAGTAACTCTTAAGTATTTTTTGCAGGTTTTTGTATTATGAACAGTTCTTCAAGTATAACTATTTCTGAAAGTAAAACTAAATTTTATTATCACCTTACGCATATTTCACTAATTAAATCAGCATCAATAGACGTTAATGTATGAATATAGGTTATTATTTTATATAATATACACTTATATTTTATCGTTATGTCAAAAGTTATCGTTACTCGTTAATCGTTAAAGTTTTATCGTTATCGTTACACTTGTCAAAAGTATAATTTATAAGTATAGACCACAGTATAAAATTTAGGGGTAGACGTATTCATTGCCTTTAATAAATTAACATAATTTTTATTTTATGTTTTGATCGCTCAGCAACTAATGCTTCTTGCCCAACAACATCGACGAGAAACTTTACAGGGGACTTTAGAGGAGATTGGTGCTGGAAGCTAAGGCTCACGTTAGGCTGTAATGATGAAGAAGAACACTACATGTTTTTTTGTCTACGTTAGCATTAATTAAATATAATTAATAACCAATTAAACACTTTAATAAATATTAAAATAAAATTTGTTAATTATGTTACAGTTCTATTACAATGTCAACAGTAGCTATAAGTTAAGGCCATAAGGAGAAACTACTGTTACATTTAAGGCAGTAATAAATCTATGTGGAAACAGTATGAGCACTGCAAGACCGTTTTGAAATGAAAGGTAAACAATGAATACTTTTACGACATTTTTTATTCTTAAAAAGTGTTTTCAAATGCATTAGCGACTATGTATACACGCACATAATGATGTAAACTGTGTGTAAAGACTGAAGTGATTAAACACGTTTGTTGTACATAGACTACACTACACTAGCAGTGTATATGTTACAGGAAAAGTAGATTCTCCAGTAAGAGTTGACTCTGCCTAGGTAAAGTCGACTCTTACTGGTCTTTTCAGTAAAAGTTGATTAAAAGCGAAAAGTGATGAATTTTGATCAACATTTACTAGTCAGAGTTGACTATACCTAGGGAAAGTATACTCTTACTGCCTTGAGTTAGTAAAAGTTGACTGTTTGCAAGGAAACGGTCTACTACCTAATAAAAAACAAATAAAAAACCAAAACCTTTATAATACATAGAGAGATAGAAATGTTTATCATTTATTACAGCAAGGTAAAGATTTGTGACACTTTGATTTGCAGAGCACATCTTTCTTCTTACACATGCACTTCTTGGATTTGCATTTAGTGTTGCAAGAGCATTTGAAAAATCCTTGTCCACTTCCAAGTGATTGTGAAGTTGCAACAGTCCTCACAGCTATTGTTTTATCCATAGGGACTTCATTTTCTTGAATAATGTTCGTGGGACATTTACTGAATTGAGACCTGAAAAAATATTATCATTGAACTCTGAACAATTTAATACTAGGGGCAGGGAGAGAGAGGAGAGAAATAGAGAGGTGGAGGGGAGAGAGAGAGAGAGAGATCTTTTATTTTAGCTTGGAAAAATTACCTTGAGAAAAGCTGCTTCAGAATTCCATTTCTTGTTCCAATTCGATAGAAGCCATCATCGACAACCTCCAGTACCACGCCAAGGATAGATCGGGCATCTCCTCTTCCGCGGTCAACATCTGGGACAGGAATTCGAACTGATGTTCCTTTTTCTACTGGCGGATGAATCTGATCTGAGGTTTTTTTTTCATGCGTTTAGCTTGCTCTTCTAGACAGTGGAAAGCTTCATTTCTCTGCTTCTTGATGGCCTTAGTAGACTTGTCCAGGTCAGTGAGGAGATAATCACCATCATCTACGAGCTTTTCACCACTTGATAAATTTTAGTTTGTTTCATCAGGATTTCCATTCCCGTTACTTTCAATTTCGTTTTCTTGTTGTTGTTGTTGTTCCTGAATGTGATCAATGGCGCATTGAAGATCCTCTTCTGTTTCTAAATTTGCCAATACCTCAGTAGGTAGTTTTGAAGTAGATAAGCCATGTCTCGGAGAGCAACCGAACATTGCCTCATACGGGGATCTTTTTATCCCACTATGCAATGCACTGTTTTTCATAAGTTGAATAAACGTTAAGCCTTCACTCTATTTTGATGTTTTGTGGTCTTGCATCCAGGTGGTTATCATACTCTCTATGTTCTGGTTGGCTCTCTCGACACTACCTTGACTTTGACTATGTCGCGGTAGCCATGCACCATTTTGAAGTTCGGCCGTGTAATTAACCAGACTGTCAATAATTTTATTCACAAATTCTCTGCCATTGTCAGACTGTAAAATACAAGGAGCGCCTAACAAAGTAAAAATATCAGTGATGTTATTACACACTTCATCTGCAGTCTTTGATTTCAGTGGTCTTACACACAACAAACTTTGTCAAATGATCCTGGTACACCATTATAAATTTGATGTCTTCATCAGGTTGCGACTGAAAGTCAATCAAATCCACTTGACATCGTGAATTCATTTCCTTGAATAACAAAGGCTTTACAACCAGTCCTTTCTTTTTATGTTTCAATTTTTGAACACAAGGTTCGCACAAGCTTAAAAATAGTAGAATGTCCTTTGTAGTAACATTTTGGATTTTCCTTTCAATTGCTCAATCATACGATCTCTTCCTCCATGTCCAGTGGATATGTGCGCCTCATTAAGAACTCCAAACAGCTCTTCATCAAAAACATAATACCTTATGCTTTCTTGGTTTGTGACAGGGTGTATTAGTTTTGTAATACCATTTACTTCAATAATGTCATATCGTCTTAAAAACCTGAGATCATTACTTTCTTTTTTATTCGCAGTTTTTAGATTTTTGACTTTTTGAATGTAGCTATCATATTTCAATTTGGTCAATGTCAGTGAATTTACCTAGGAAGTCGAGTGTTCTAGCTTTAGTTTTTCACGAAACAGTTCTGCCTTGGAGGCTGACATAATTATTGCACACTGAAACTAATTATTGAAATGTAAAAAAACACTGAATTCTTGGTCACTATTGCACTACAACAAATAGACGAGTAATGGCGACTGCCTGGCCGGAATAATCAAAATAAAGATATGCGCGCGCAGTTACATGTGGAGAGCAACATCTCTGAATCAATTTTTACTAAACCACAGCAGGCATAGTTAACTCTTCCTAGGAAAAGTTGATCTGTTTATTTTCAATCAACGTTTACTGATACTTTTAGTAAGAGTTGACTCTTCCTAGGGAGAGTCAACTCTCCCTAACAATCAACTTTCCCTGTAACATATACAAACTGTAGGTTACGTAACACCACCAACGATTGTCAAGCAGTTTGCGTAAAGCACATTACTGTAGCCTTAAAGCTACGTTTATTTACTGTTTGCTTATTAAACTCGACATTATTTCCATTTATCGGAGAAGACTTTTTTTAATGTGAGAGATTATGGAGACCCGGAAAGTGAAAAATTATGAAAAAATAAATTTCGAGTCTTTAATAAATTAAAAAGCTATAGCCTTTTCTCTTTAAAATGGTATAATTATTTCATCTGTAGCATGCTTGTAGGTATTGAAAAATAATTTTAAAAATATACTCCTCCATTCAGTAAGTGGGCATGACACGTCGTGTCAGATTGGCATAAATTTGATTCAGTGAGGAACTTCTCATTCAAATTTCCTGTATATTCCAAAAAGACCATATTTTTTGAGTGTGAGAGACTAGCCAGACAAAGAGTGAAAAGAATAAAGAGGAAACTTTATGAAGGTAAGTCAAGTTATTCTGATAACGCATAATCCTGTGGTCCAGGACTCCACTGAACATGTCTGGACTATCATAACATATCTTTTGCTAGTAATACAAAAACGGGTTGCTAATAATGTCACATTAACTAATGCAAGAAAACTAATAAAAAAACGAGTAGTTTTAATAAATACCTTTGTTATTTATCATTGTTTTTATAGTTCATTTAAGTTTTCCTCAAAAGCAGAATTGATTGCTATATAATTTCATTTCATAGCAATTATTCTGAATTGCTGTTAAGGGTGAAGTTTTTTTTGTAATTTTTAGATGCTGGGGCACATAAAAATCCCCAAAATAATTGAGGATTCTGTTACTCAATCTTTTACGATTAAATAGTAATTACTATAATTATAATTATATACTTACATTGTTAATAAGCACGAGAGGACACTCGTAGGAACACCACTAAGCAAACCGAAATTAAGTTACGGCCTATACGTTAAGTTTATAAAATATCTCACTGTTGACGTAGTAGTTGGACTCGTCGATAGGGCGGCAGTGTTGTCCCCTACCATTGTGCTACTTGCACAACCTGGATAGGAAAACGTACAGCTAGACGCTAGTGCAGAGGCAACATGCTGCTGGTTCAATCTACAGGCTACCAGAACTCGAAAGCTATCCACCGCCAGCGCTATTATCCGCTACATGGCGGGGGATGAAGGCTTAATGTCATAGCACAAATACTGCTATTGGTATTACCTGTCTCGGACACAGATAGCAGACGTCTTGAGGCGTAGGTCTCTTTTCCACCAGACAGAGAGCCTCCGTGCCGGCAGCAAAGTTAGCAGCAGCAGCAACTAAGCTAGCAAAGAAGTTCCTGAGGAAAGTCAGGAAAACAGGTTTAAGTACTCTTGCGCTGCTAACATAAAGTTATGCTCGAGGACCCGGGGTCAAACTGCTAAGGTCTTTCGCTATACTTTTCATTTCTGCACCGTTGATTCATTTTTGATTGATATGCTTTTGTGCCAGAAGCATGCTGTTTATTGTAGCAATGGCTTCCCTTTGTCATATATTTAGGTCTCTTACTGCGTCGTCTGACGTTCGATCATCATATTCAAGTATCGTAGCCTATACGTTGTCAAGATCGAACGCAAATGTATTCAATTCTGGTAACGCTAACGTCTAACCAAATTTTGTATTATTGTCCGTCACGAATTCTAGTTCTTCTTGTCCCTGGGCCACTACAGTCCGATGTCTGCAAAACAAAACGTATAGATAAAGTTACCATTTAACTCCCCGTGTTTCTGCACTTCTGTTCTCTACTCTCTGAGTTTGTTCTAAGTCTACCTAAAGATATTTGGTGCAAGACAGCACCCTCTCTTTGTCTCGTAAGTGAAGCTCTCTTAGATAAGTTTCCATTTTTGGTCTTGTAAATCTGACTTTATCAGTCTGTAGCTCCTTCCGTTTCCCACGCCATCAAGCTTTCTTCTTTATCCTCCTCTCTGTCCTTTCACATTTTCGTCTGTAAACCTTAACTGAACAACGGTTTCAATACAACACATGCCTTAACAATTATGTTTTCTTCTCTTTTTTATTATTTTTCGCAGTTTTCCTTACCTATTCTCGTTAATAATCTATCTTTTCACACCCTGTCAGTCCATTGCACCCTAATCATTCTTTGTTACAATCACATTTCCAAGTTCTCTATGTAGTCTACCTTTTATTTTAGATTCTGATGATCCTTGTTTTTTACTCTATACAAAAACGCCACTCCAAATAAATAACATTTAGTATTTCTGTTTTCCATCCCAATCGGTATCATTCTCCAGTCAGCAGTGATTTCACTTTTTTACTCTCATACCCGTAGATATTCTACTTCTAGTTTTCTCCGTACACCTTCCGCTCCATATCATCGTACTCCTCAAATACTTAAACGAGTTTACTTGGTTAAAAGTTTTTCTTTCAAGGATATATTAATGAATCCTTCATTTACGCTAATTATCATCACTTTAACTTCTCTGCCATTTATCTTCATTGCGAAGATAATTCTTTACCCACTCTTACAGTACTCTCCATCATAAATTGTACCACTGTTTCTGATTCTGCCTACATCCGTGTACTCACTGTTTGATCACCCACATATTTAATGGTATTTCTACGTTTACGGTATTTATACGAGCTATCACCACAATTTACATTGCTTATTCTATGGCTTTCTCTGTAAATTTTCTACCTTTATAATGTGAGATTTTTTTACTTTATCACTGTCTTTCTGTAAACTGAGTATTTCGTTTAACCAATATGACGCTTATATTTTTTTTTATACAGCTTGTCATAATTTTACAAATCGAGTGCTCTGAGGTATGCTTGTTTGAGGTCAACGTGTAGTAATGTATATATTGACTACTTTCTCTGCTTTACCACTAATTAAATAGCATAAATAAACAATTAAATACTTTCTTAAGTATTAAAATAAAATTTAATAACTATGTGGTAATATTATCAAATTATCAACAATTGCCATAAGTTAATGCCATAAAGGAAACTTAATAAGTTACACATAATTGCTCCAATTAATAACACAGGTTAACAAAAAAATTTTTTCTTCGTATTGTTTAAATTAGCAGCCATCTTTACTATTTCTTTTATGAATTTGCTAACTGCTATAATTTTTTATTGTTCGACTAAGCTTTTAATTGTCTTAAACTAAGGTTGTTTAAGACCTGAAGATGTCAGTAATGACGAAAAGCTTAGTCGAACAATAAAAAATTATAGCAGTTAGCAAATTCATAAAAGAAATAGTAAAAAAATTTTTGTTGCTTGGTGCCTATGATTTTAACTATATTTGTCGTGCTAATTATAAATATAAAACCCGTTTTTCTGTATCAGCTATACTTTTTGAGATACATCGTTACTTACTAATAAGCACTTTCACTATAAAGTCTGTTGAGTTGTGGTTAAGTGAAGGTTTATGCATGTGTTAATTCCTCGTTATTTTCCCTTCTTCTTCTGTGTACAACAATCAGCTGACTGCAGGCTTTATTAAGACGCCTTATTTGTTTATATAACCTTGTGTTTGCATCCAGCATAACCTCTAAGTTCTGTTTTTGTAGTTCTATTTTGAAAAGAAAGAAATGTGTTCCAGTCGAAGGAGCTGTGTTAATCATCCTGATGTATTTTCTACTTATGTGGTGAGTACACACTGAAAGAAAATAGAAAAACTATTTCTGATTTTGTGAAAAGAGCGTACCATGGATACTTTGGCGTTAGGCTTGGTGAGCAAGATAAACTGTGGGCTCCACACATTGTTTGTAAAACTTGTACCGAACACCTACGCCAGTGGGCTGACGGAAAAAAAGGAGTCTGAAATTCGGTGTGCCGATGGTTTGGAGAGAACACAAAAATCACATTGATGACTGCTATTTTTGTATTGTAAATATTAATGGCATCAATCGAAATAACCGCAGCAAGTTGCTGCGGCACTTCCCGCTGCTGGGCCCCGGAAGTGTTCAGCATACACACAAATAACATAATTTAATATCTAAGTACACCAAAATGCTTAAGACACTTTTTCTGTTTTGTGACTTACCTCTCAAGCATTTCTATAATTAATATAATTCTGTAAAGGGAGGAGGTGTAAGTAAAAGAAATTGTTGAATGCGTCAATCTGTGAGCAGAGTCGGTTGCGACCCGTTTATTTAAAAAATATTAAATTTATCTAATTATGTGCCAGTCAGCAACGGTCAGTACTGAGCTAATTTTCTTTTGAAAAACTGAATATAAAAAAATGTTAAATGCTAAATATGTGGGTGTCGCATAAATCAATGCTAGTTTACAAGATGTGTTCAGCGTACACGCTGTGATCTACTTAAAATTTCTGACACTGTTATCTATCGAAAAGGTTTATAAAATTGTTTCAGACACTTATAAGTAACTAGTTTGTCCCGTTTTTTGCTTCGTGATTATGCAACACTTGCCACCGTAAGTTGTTAAAGGTAAAAATGTTACTTGGCAATCCAGATAAGTCGTTTTGCAACCTGCTGTATCTGGTCGCTACGGCTGCGTGTTCCTCAGTACCTGGTTTGAACCACTGCTATGTCTGTGCTGGAAGATCGTGCGAAACTGTACGAATTTCGTGTTCTCGTGTCTTCGGTCCGGAACGTTGAACCAAGTTTCGAACTGAAAGTTTTCACATCTTTTAGTACACTTTTATACCCACATCGTTCGATTAACATGCACGCATGCATTCATACAGTGCGTGTTACAATTTACAATATTACAAAATAGCATTACAAGGCTATGACTTTAAATTACATATATAACGAGTACTGACACTCAACCTTACATATCTTAGGTCTTTTCATCAAGTTGACTGACTGAAATTTAAATTTAGGCGAGGCTGACCTTTACAGACAAGATACGTCTTGGTTGGTTACGGATAACAATCTTTTTACATCTATTACAAGTATTCTTTTTTGTTACAAACGTAATACACAAAATTATTTGCTACTAGCATTGATTTACGATAGCTCAAAAACAATCATAGTTACCTTGGTTATTAAGGCTCCCAAACTTGACGAAAGTCCGGCGACGGGCCGCTCAGCTCACAGCGTCTGATGGGAGACTCACTAGGTTTTACAAAGCAAGCGATAGGGTTGGTAAAGGGGAGGGCGTGACGTCAGTGCGTCGGGCAAGGTACAATTCGCGGATTGTTGCATTCGGCAGGAGACGAATGATTGCAACAAAGTGGACACATCCTGATTTAGCCTCTCCAAGACGGCCTGTTCCTCATTCAGATGAAGTACCAATTCCAACGTTTCATCAGCTACCGGAGCTCTCGGAGGATGAGTTTCTCTTTCTGATGCTTGTTGTGATATAGATAAGGTAATTATAGTGATTATGAGGGAAAATCATCAATTCCTCAACGTTTTAACCAAAGCGAGTTAAGTGACCTTATCAGAGATCTCAACCTCTCAAAACAAGCTTCTAAAGTACTTGCGTCCAGGTTGAGTGACAAGAATCTACTTGATCATGAAACAAAATTACATTCTACCGTACAAGAGAAAAAGATTGGTTACACTTTTTTTCTCAAGAAAACGATCTTGTATTTTGTCAAGGTGTCAAAGGGCTCCTAATGAAAATGGGCCTTCCC
Source organism: Magicicada septendecula (assembly GCA_034769895.1). NCBI lineage: Eukaryota > Metazoa > Arthropoda > Insecta > Hemiptera > Cicadidae > Magicicada > Magicicada septendecula. The sequence continues at coordinate 70,838,650 of CM068372.1, read as the reverse complement.
AAATATTGTCCAGATGATTGGCGTCTCTTTATTGATAGCTCTAAGCGGAGTTTGAAGTGTGTACTTTTGCACAATGGCAACAAAATTGGATCAATAACAATTGCTCACTCAACCAAAATGAAAGAAGAATACGATACCATAGCTTTGGTCTTGGATAAGGTTAGGTATCATGAACACGAATGGTAATTTGTGTGGACTTAAAAATGGTAATCGTCCTCCTTGGTCAGCAAGGTGGCTACAAAAAATATCCTTGCCTCTTGTGCCTTTGGGATAGCAGAGCAAAACAATATCACTGGGTAAGAAGAGAGTGGCCTACGAGGGAGAACATGGTTGTTGGGGAAATAAATGTTATTCATGAACCCTTAGTTGGACGGAACAAAATCATCTTGCCTCCACTGCATTTAAAGCTTGGTCCTATGAAACAATTTGTGAAGGCTCTTTATCAGGATAGTCCATGCTTTGCATACATTTGCCAAACGATGCCTGGGATAAGTACAGAGAAACTTAAAGCTGGAATTTTCGATGGCCCTCAAATCAGACAGTTCATAAATGATCCTCACTTCGTAGATTCTATGAATGAGACAGAGCGAAAAGCATGGACGTCATTTGTCTTGGTTGTCAGAAACGTTCTGGGCAACCACAAAGCTGAAAACTAAGAAGAACTAGTTAACAGTATGCTCAACAATTTCAGAGACCTTGGATGTAACACGAGAATAATGGTTCATTTCTTACACAGCCACTTGGACCGTTTCCCTGAAAATCTAGGCGATACCAGTGAAGAACAAGGTGAGAGATTTCACCAGGATATTAAAACGATGGAGGACCGCTACAAAGGAAGATGGGATACTCATATGATGGCAGATTACTGCTGGAACTTGCAAAGAGACTGTCCAAACAAAGTTCATTCAAGAATGTCCCAAAAAAGAAGCTTCCAGAGTGTAAATTAACTTTTCCTTGCCTTTTAACATTTACTTAATGAGTTTCTAGATGTGTTCGCTGGACGCTTGTTTAATTATTAAAAATAAACGTTTTCTGATATACAAACAACAAACATTTGTAACTCTTCTACACCTTGGTAAATTAAATCAATTTGTATTTCATCCACACTTAATTCAGTGATTCAGTGTTATATTTGTTAAAGTGCTAGGGAAGATACAGTTTCGTTTAATTAAATCTTTTTTCAACAATACTGCTTGTATTGTTACACAATTGTTGTGACTGCATGTATTGCTACGACAATTACGTAATGCTGTCGAAAAGTGGCAGGTGGAGTTACGTGAAAGGTCTATCCGTTTCTGGGCAAGCCGAGCAGATGCAGTGTCTGTGTCGAGGCCGCGCAGTTAATTACCCTCTAGACTGTTCGAGAGTTTGTAACGACGCAAATTATGCAAGCTTGCTGCCAAAAGAATAGAAAATGATTCTAGAAAATCTGAGGGACCTATGTTAACAACAGCGGCCGGCTCAGTTAGTTAGTTACACCTGGCGAAGTTATAGACCCCGGATCAAGTGGTAGTTGCTGATTAGTGGAAAGTGATTATGGTGTTATAATTCGTGTGGAACTCTAATAGTTGACATCATTATTGCGTTTAGACAAATTTAACTTGAATAACTGTATGAGAGTATCTTGTTGATTTCAAATTGTTATTTGTGACTAGTTAAAGCCGGTAATTAGTGTCTTCACTGGTGTCTGTATTTTCTTTTCACTGTACCGTACAGCGATCCGTGAGATCGTTGTAACAGTATTTTAACGCGTGTGTTTACATGACAACCCTCAATACACGTAGTAATATTTAATTTAGAGGAATTAATTAAACACAAGAGAGCAACAGACAAGTTAAGCAGCTTTACTTACTTCAAACAGATTTACTGTACGAAAATGACAAAGGCGACTAGCCTTTTGTTTATTTTTGTTTGAAAGTATTACTTCTCGAAGTTAAATAACATACGAGTGTTTTGAAACTAAGCATAACGCGCTTTATTCTCATTGCAATTGGTGAAGGACGTTGTGCCTCTTAGTAATGAACACTGTCAATAACGAATATTTCACTCGCATATCGAGTTTCTTTACTCAGACGTCCCGTTACAAAACGGAACTGTAATTATAAAGTTTTCACAATCGTTATCCGCGTTGATAATAAGAATTAAAACTTTTTGCCGTCTTCAGTTTTAGCTTGTGGAAAATTTGTACCAAAGAATAGTACTGTAAATATCCCGCAGCGGTGATAAAATTTAATAAACTCTTTGCTCTGTTCAGTTATAGCAGGGGGGAGGGGAAACGTGCACCTAACAATGAAACTCTATATATAAGTTTTCCACAATCCTTTTGTCCAACAATCGTACCGCAAATGTATATTTCCTGCAATAGTGATAGGAATTTAAACTCATTGTCCTGTTCAGTTTTAGCCTGGGTAAGGCTTGTACTCAACAGTTGGACTGTATATATAAATTTCCCACAGTTGTGACATAAATTTAAACTTTTTGCCCTGTTCAGTTTTAGCGTGGGAAAGGCTTGTACCCAACAATGAGACTGTAAATATAAGTTTCTCACACCGTGATATGAATTTAAACTCTTTGCTCTGTTCAGCCTAAGCGTGGGAAAACGCGTACCCAACAATGGGGCTGTGGATGTACATTTCCCACAGTAGAGACAGAAATTTAAAATCTGCTTTGTTCAGCTTCAGCCTGGGGAAGGATTGTATCCAACAATAGTAAAGTAAGTATACATTACTCATAGTGGTAATATAAATTTAAACTCTTTGCTCTGTTCAGTCTCAGCTTGGAAAACCCTTGTACCCAGCAATGGAACTGTTAGTGTATATTTTCCACAGTAGAGACAGAAATTTAAATTCTTTCACTGTTCAGTTTTAGCTTGCGAAAAACTTGTATATATGTACACTGTTTAGACCCCCACAAGATTATATATAAACTTCTGTATAAACTTGTAGTATCACTTGTTTAGTTGGACATAAATTTTCCGTTGTGGTGATATAAATTTAAACTCTATGCCTTGTTCAGTTTTAGCCTGGCGAAGGACTGTATCCAACAATGGTGCTCAAAATGTACATTTCCTACAGTGGTGACATAAATTTGAACCCTTTGCTCTGTTCAGCTTTAGCGTGGAAAAACTTGTACCCAACAATGGTACCGCAAGTGTACGTTTCCCACAAAGGCGACATAAATGTAAACTCTTTGGTCTCTTCAGCTTTAGTATAGGAAAGGGTTGTCCCCAACAGTGGGTCGCTGTTGACCGTCATTATTAAATTATCGCATACTCTATATCCTCAGAGAGGGAAATCGCCGTTTCATCAGTCCCCATTTAGCTTCGTGCAATGACCAGCGAGCTGTACGTTATGGAGCCACATTGTACGTGTAGATGTCGTTTTGTTACTAACCAACATCTGAGTATATAAACCATCCTGTTGTTTTACCCCGGCAGTAGTTACACGGGATTGGATTGGCTTGACCTTGAGCTGAACGCACAGCACAGCACAGCACAACAAATGAACGCCGTGCGAGGCGTTTTCCTTACTGGACAACTCCAACGTGAAGCGAATTACAAATAATTATTCTTATTTAACCCTTAACTTCGTAACGACCGTCAATCAGTAAAATTTAACGATGAAGGGTTTGCGAGGGTCGGTCAAAAAGTATAATACAAATGTTAAATTGAGTCTACTTTTTGTGTCGACAATGTTTATTGTCATCATCAGGCTCTGTGTACAGATACAAGAGAAAATATCAAACACAACAGATCAATTTATTGAGTGAATGTGTGTGTGTGTGTGTGTGTGTGTGAACGCTCGCGCGCGTATGTGTATGTGTGAAGAAGTTGTAACCGTTTGTTTTACACGATCGAAATAATAACGTTCATGCACATTGTTTTCCTTAAATACATAGAGATAATTATAATACCCTAGATCATATTTCATAAAATATTACAACTTAAATTACTGATAATGTAATAGTTCCTTAATACAGTAATATTTGTAAGTAATTTTAGAAGTAGTAATAATCAAATGAATATTAGAATTGGTACATATACTACTATATATTATATATGTTCACAATTACATGTCTACATATAGCATAGTAAAATATGTTATAGCTGAATAGTCTATGGGCTGTTCAATTTAAAAATTAATTACGTAAATAATTAACAATCATTATTATCATGCTTCAATCAGTACTGGTATGGAAAACACTGTCACTGATTTAGAGTATTCTGTACAAAATAACAGCACAAAATTACAAACATCAGAGAATTACAGAATATAAGAAACACAAATTTATGGTAAACTAATCTATCAAGTGAAAATGGTTATTATTTATATTCATATTGTTGTAAAATATTACTTACCGGGAACTTGGTATATGCAGAGTACAAATTTTGTCCGGATTAAAAGAATAAAAACTTTAGTTATTTCTAAAAGATACTCGGCAAGATACTCTGTTACTCTGTCGGCAAGATCGAATCCATAAGTGTGAACTATAGCAAAATTGAAAGTTAAGGGCATGGGAAAGCGCGAAACGCTTATGGTCAGAGCGGAATGGTGATGGGGTGGTAGTCGCTTTCAGATGCTAGAAGAGAATTGTTGTTGAGTCAGTGCAGCCAATGTATGAATATTATTCGAATAGTAACCAAAACTCGCGTGCAAGTTTGTTAGTAATCTGTGTTTCGCTTACCATGGTTCTCTCTCTCTCTCTCTCTCTCTCTCTCTCTCTCTCTCTCTCTCTCTCTCTCTCTCTCTCTCTCTCTCTCTCTCTCTCTCTCTCTCTCTCTCTTCTCTTTTCCTCTCTCATTCCTTCTCTCTGTGTTATAATATATCAAATGTTATATAAACCTATCTCGTTTGTTTTTAGTCCTTCAATTGTCTGCTGTCGAGACGTACTACCAGCTATTATCGCAATGGAATAAAATGTGCAAACTATGCACTTGTGCACTACCGCACTTTAATTCCTTTATTACATACTATACCATCTCTGCAGTTTATCATAAAGGGACGACTTCTGTGTACCGGTATTAGCTTACTTGCGAAAATCTTTTAATCGTAGACAATAAAGATCTGTTTCAAGAAGAAGGGAAAATCATGTTATTTTAATACAGTGCTTTAGGCTAATAATATTTTATAAGAACATCTTTTGCCCCCACAAACGTTACAACTCATAAAACTAAGAGATGAACGACAGAAAGATCATATAAGTTTTCCCAGCTGGAAAAACAAGCTTTACTGTAAATAAAGCGAAAAGTTAAAGTTACGACATGCGATAATCAACATTTTAATAATTTCTTCATTTCAGTATTCTAGTTCATTTTATTATTACTCAAATAAAAAACGCGCGCGCGCGCGCGCACACACACACACACACACACACACACACACACACACATACGTATTATATCATATTAGAACTAATATTCTACTATTATTTCTGTATTGCTTGTTTTATACTTATTTATTTTTATTGTAAAAATAAGCCAGACCTTAATACAAAACCTTCAGACTTCCTTAAATATGTGCTAAAGCTAGCATAAATAGTTCCGTTTAAACGATTAAAATGAACTGTAAAACAACGACATAATTAATAATAAACTGAGGTAACAATACATAGACTGAGATAGTACGTAACACAGTAATTAACAACGTAACTAAAACGTGACACGCATGTTGGCAACACCTTCACTTGTATAGCAGCTGATTCTCCGTTACCCTCCCCGCCAATCACAACTTCAGAGTGGACTGGACTCGTCCATGAAGAAACTTGTTTCTGCGCATGTGCCTTAGTCTTTCAATTCTGCTATACGTAGCAGTAAAGAAGCGACATTCCCCCAGTCCGAAGGGTTGGTGAATTCATCTTCGTTGGTCTTTTCATTTTTTTACTCTCACATTCTCACCCTCCATATCGAATACTCGTGTAATGGCATTTTAGTTTACCCCTCAAGCGATATATGGATCGGCTCTTTGTTGTTCAGTGAAATACGAAGATTCGGCGTAGTACTGATAAGATTCTGTTGTAACTGCCGAAAGCTGTACTCACTTATAGGCGTGTCAAGTAACCGCGCCGTCGACTCACAGATAACGCACACAACCTTATCAGTTCTGAAAACTTTAAGCTGAAACTCACATGCCTGTTCACAATGACCTCAGACAGTCAATGACCAAATAACAAATCCTAATAAGATATAAATTGTGTGTGCATCTTCTAATAAACTTAAAATTAACATCTTAAAAATTTTAATAAAATAATTTTAACAATTCTATTACTTTGCTTTATGTACAAGTAGGCTTCGTTTTTACTTATTTTCTTTTTGTACAATGACAACCTGAATCGTCCTAAAAAAATTACACCATTTGTTCATTTTGTTTTATTAGAGTGGTTCTGTCAAAAAGTTGTTAGAAAGATGATCAGAATGAAATAATTCAGCAACATTTATAATTGAATCTGTTTCAGTAAAACTATTTTCCAAGCTTTTGGGCTGTTGTCCTATTCTGTACATGACTCCATTCTACAAAGGTGCCATCGACGTAACCGGTCTCAGTCAGTTGCGGAGAAACAACCTTTTTACGTGTTCTTATCCGGTCAACTGCGCTCAGCACTTTTACTTGGTCTCAACTGACCAAACCTGTGGCAACTAGTAGAAACGTTCCTGTCCCGAATTGCGTGATGTTTAAATCCTGTAACTTTTTTATTTGTGCAAGTAGTCTCTTTCTTCGATTATTTTGGTTACGTTAGGTTAGGTTAGGTTGGGCTAGGAATAAATAGAATTAAAATAGTAATTTCCTGGAACAAGTTAGCAATTTTGAATACAGCGTGTTAAGAAATTAGCAAATTTGGATTACATTGTGTCTTATAATGCATGCATCGACGTTGTGAATAAGTTGCATAAGTTCAAACTTATGTGCGGGACCATTAGACGAGCCCTTAAGTCAGCAAGTAAAGGAACACGCCTAAAATTCTACAAGGTGATGGCTCTTCCCACACTTCTTTATGGGTCTGAGAATTGGACTTTAACGAAATGCCAGGCCAGTCCCATCCAAGCGACTGAAATGAGATTTCTCAGGCTCGTGGGAGGGTACACTCTCCATGATCGTAGAAGAAACACAGATGTACGGCAGAAACAGCATATTATAAGTATACTCGACAGGATTACCCAGTATCGGCTGAACTGGTAGGAATATCTTTGCCGAATGGATAACTAGCGCATCCCCAAACAACTCTGGGACTATTAGCCGAGGGGACGGAGAGGTGTGAGACGTTCGAGGAAGCGCTGGAGTGACCAGCTCTAATCTTTGCCTGTTTGAGAGCTGAACAAACCATCCTTGATTTAATCCGTGAAGAGGATGATGATGATAATGGTAATTTCTGGTTTATTATAATAATAACATGAAAATATTAATAACGATTGGGACCACTTTACGACATCATAAAGTTCACTCTAAGATAGGACAGAGAAAGCTAATTGGTCGTAACAGTTAATAGCCATAGAAAACTGTCGTATCGTGTTACCATTCCAGCCATGAGTCTACGTACATTCACAAGCCTTTGATAGATGCAACCTGTGTCTGTACTTTATAGGACGATATTTTCTATCGCAATTGACCTGGCTCTAATTTCCACCTCGACTGCAACCGTCCGGGTTTTATACGATTGGGTCGCAACTGACCAAGGTCCGACGTAATGGTACCATCACGTCTGACAGAGATAAGTCAGCGCTTCGCAGAGCACCTTCTGATTAACTATGACCACTTGATGAGGTCTGAGGTGACGAAGATCCTCTGCTGGCTACTTGTGGTGTCCAGAATGTGTGTTTGCAAGTACCAGCAGGCGGTTCATGGGCGTATTCATTAGTTCCGGTCATACCGGTGGTTTAGATTTAGAGGAAAAGAGTCGAGGTTAGGAAAAATTTATTTAGCGATTAGAAGGTTGTGTTGTTTGTTCCGGTATAGGGGTACGGAGTAAATCAGACGAAGGGTTCGCCGTTCTGTGACTCTGTAGGGCTCCAGGTGGTCGCGGAGGTGTCATTCAGCAGGATCTGGTGTGCGTACGCCATGACTGGGAGCATGCGCGCAGTGTCGATATTTCTTGAAGTCAGGCTGGAGTATTAAAAAATACAATCACCGGACACTTTTTCCTATTCCATATGGTTATTTCAGCACTTTAAAGTCGTCTATCAGCAACTTGGAAAAAACTATCCGGCAACTTTATGTTACTTACATGTTCCATAAGGAAATGGAAGTATGATGATCGTGAAAAAAATTGTGTTCGAGAGGGCTGATTCTGATTGTACTACCCTCAAAACGTAAAGAAAAGTACTTTTCCGAAAAATTTCTGTGCGTTGTCTGTGTGTAGAATTTTTCCTATGGCAAACGACAACTGCCGAAAATTCAAACAGAATCAAATAATCTTTTGCACATGTGCCCGAGTTGTAGAAGACTCAGACCAATTGATTTTGGTGAATATCGGTTAAGGGGGAGGGGTAGTTTATCTGCAACATTTTACGTTTTAATGAGAGTAAAGTACTTACAAATTAATTTAAACTTTTTCAAACAATGGTTTGTTAAAAATAATATAATTTTTTACCAGACAACCATGTTGTTCGGTTAGGAGGGAGGGGTAGTTTACCTGCATTCTTTTGTTTTTTAACAAGACTAAAGTCTTGAGTTTGATAAATAACGTATCCTGAAAAGAGAATCATAATAATCGACTGTAAAAAGGTAGATGTAATATCTATAAATGAACATGGAATTTGAGGGGGGGGTGATTTTCGGAAAATTGCTTTGCTGATATCAAGTACAGCACAAGTATTTAATTTTGAAGGATAAGATACCTTAGCAATTACATACGATAAAACTATTACTATATGAAAATGTAAATATAACTAATGGTGAGGATCGGTTGAGAAGGAGGGATGATTATCTGCGTATTTCAGTGTCTTTATATGAATAAATTCCCTATTTTTTGTAGATAAAGTGACTCAAAAATAACATTATATTAAACGACTACCCCATAATAACAAAAATATTTCTAAAAGTGGAAATAGTTTGAGGGTGGGCGACATTTTTTTAGAAATTATCGAACCGAATTCAAGTAAAATATGATTTTAAATATAAATCTTAGAATATGGAAATAATGTATGGTTCTCTATACCGATATTTTTAATTTATTATATTATCAAATTGAAGATATTAAAAAGCCAGACATATTGCTATAACGTTTTATTCATTAATTGTATAGCCCTTTGAGGCGTTGAGGGCGGCAAAGAAACAGGCAAAAGTTGCCAGACTCTCCCCTCCATTTTTAGCAAGTCAAGTTGAATTTCTATACAAAGTATCAAGCATACTGAAATACCGTAACAATTTTCGTTGCTAGCTCTTGGCCTATAAGGTCTACATCTGATATACCGGTTATGGACAAAATATACAATTGGAATTTAACTGCAATTATTACAGTACAATTCGCGTAGAGAGATCCCTCTTTCTCGCTTGTATGGATTGATCCCCTCATTTCCCTTGGATGATTCCATTTATGATTTTTTTTATATAGGCTGAACCCCCTCTGTGTCAAAACTGCAAGAGCACTGAAATCGTCAAACAATTGAATGCCACGTTTATTTTATTTCTCTCTACATTTCTTGTGAAAAGCGTCGGAGCCACGGAATATATTATATAAGACAATAATTACTTTACGACGTTGATCGCTATGAGTGACTATTTGTTCTGCTTTCGCCTCGATAATTAACGTTAAACAATAAATTATTTGTTGAAAACTATGAGATATAAAATGAGAACGGTCTTGTACGACATTCGGGTTATTTTTCTTTAATCGTTGTAATCGTCGTTTTTCTCTGTATTTTCTCTTGCTGACGTAACGTATTGCTATTCTTTTGCAGAGGGTATTGTAGCCGCGGTGCAATTGGCAGTAATATAATTTATGAAGCACATATTTCTTAGGCCCTGCGATGCCCTTCATTCTCCTAATATGTTCTTGCTCTAGTTTTAAATATGATTTATGCTGTTCTGACTACAGAATGAAACAGCATATTGGGTTACTGAGTTGAAAAATAAAATTAAGGCCACATATCGCGGTTTATTCCTTATTTCGTATGAACTCGAAATTTACTTCTTGATCTACGAATATATTCTTCATTTTTTAGAATTACAACTTTAATGACATTTTATTCATTTTTAGGAAATATAACCATATATAAGAAATGTTTACATTAATGTTGCCCATATCTTTGTCTATCTTAGTTACTGCAAACTTAATGCAACTTCAGTTTCTATGTTACTGTGAACTTCAAATAAGTCATATAGTCAGGCACTCCTACTGCAGTCTGGCATAGTGTGCCCTACACAATGGTTTGCGGAAGTGTAATTTTTAGTATGTAGTGTTGCACAATGGATTACTCGTTCAATATATTACAGTATCTGAGTACCATAAGTTCAAACTAATGTTAGGCAAGTCAGTATATTTTAATAAATCAAAACTTTTAAAATAAGACAGTAGGCCCTACATGTTACATAAATAAATTATAACTACATTTATTGTTATAGGTATATTTTGTCGCTACAGGGTTGAGTATACGACAGGGACATTTTGAAACACTGGCAAATAAACCTTGTTTTATTTAAAATCATAACTTGAGATACCATGGCAATATTATAATTAATAAGGCCGAGAAATAATATCATCATCATCATCATCATCTTCATCTTCACAACACGGCATAGTCAAGGTGCTGCCTGTTCCGCCTTCCCAGCCATCTCATCCTATGTCTACCTACACACCTGTGTCTTATAGGTTTGTATTTTCAGACTTGTTGGAATATGACATTCTTTCTAATCGTTCTTTCCACCGTTGTTTATAATCTTTTAATTTTACATTCAAGTTAAAAACTTGTCTCTTCTCTTATGGCCTCGTGTGTTATACAGTCAAGTTTGAAACACCTTTTAATTTCTCTTAAGAACGCGACTTTGATTACTGTATTTTACTGTCTTGTTTTTTGGTTGTTGTCCATAATTCACAGCCATAAGACAGTACAGGAACTGCTATAAGTTTGTAAGGCTTTAGTTTTGTACCTCGACGTGCCTTGTTTCTAAAAATAGGGTTGATTGTTCCTCAGGTCTGGAACTTATCTGGAGAAATAATATTCTTATACATTTATATTCACAAATATATCTAATAATTCCAGCTTAGACAAAATTTTATTTAACGTGTTGTGCATGTGAAAGAATGATCAAGATTGTCATTTATGAAAAAAATGTAAAATTTCTTTTAGAAATGAAACTCGAATGGTTATTACAAACGATTAGAATAACCATTGTTCAATTGTATTTAATTGGAATGTAACCGAATAACAGAATGAAAACGGGATATGGATGGCGTTGTTAAACGCTCAACTGTATTAAACTTATAAAAAAAAAATAATTGATACTCTTTTCAAGGTATTTTTTGGCTAAACATTTTAATTTTTTTTTCAAACGTAGTATCTTTTTGTTTTTCTTAAAAATGATGGTAAGTAATGTTGAAAGAAATGTTAAGTGTACAATTACGGTATATGTTTAGGCCTAAGGTAAGATTTTAGACGTTATGAAGTTTAAATAGTGTTGTTTAAATTATGATATTTAGATTATAATTACTTTAAAAATAGAGTACATATAGATAATAGGTATGTAGTAGATTTTACTTTGCATTTACCGTATAGACCGTGGCGTTAAACGACAAAGAAACCTTAAGGTTTTAAACAATCTATTACGTTTCAGAACAGCCTGTTTTGAATTACAAACTTGAAAAACGTTTAACCGACGCGAGGTAAATAAATATATACAACTTTTGTTTTATCTCTGTGCAGCGACGCACGCAGACCTGAGTAGATTTAATTACATATTTGTAGCTGACATTTCTGTGTGAACGAATTTGAATACACGGTCTGGGTCTGTGTGTAGCCACGTGCATTGAGCGTTTGTGTGTGTGTCGTGTGTGACTGAGATGTAGAGAGAACACGTGTGTTTACCTTCAGTGTAAACAACGACTGGCATATTATGTCATACATTTACAATAATCACAGTCGACCATTCCTACTGAGCATGCGCGAGGGCAAGCTACTACTGATATCCAATCGTTTGCGAATTTGGTTAATACGTAATTAATTCTTCTTCATCATCTTCTTGTTTAACTTCCTTGTTAGGACCTTCATCATCTTCTTGTTTAACTTCCTTGTTAGGACTCTGTCCTATGTCCTATTCTATATCAACGGTCCTATATTCTGTTCACTCCACATCTTTCTTGGCCGACCAATGCTCCTCTTGGTGTTTGGTTGGCTATCTATTGCCTTTTTCACTAGCCTTGTGTCATCCATTCTTGATATGTGTTCATTCCATATCCTTCTTCTTTACACAATTTAAGAATCAACAACTGTTACATTACATGTTTCTCTTATACTATTGTTTGGCAACTTATCGCACCTTGTCTTTCCTAGTACCCTGTGTAATATAGTAATTTCTATAGTTTGTTGTTTTCTGTATGTTGTTCCTGTATTCGGCTTGGTCTCTGATACGTACAATATTACTGGACGTATTGTGTTTTGTAAACCCTAGTTTTTGCTTTTTGTGTGAGGTATTTATTATTTCATATAAGGTTATTCATGCATCCAGCAATTCTTCTTGCTTTCATCAATTAATATTCTGTTTCTTCATCTGCCTTATTGTTAGTGGTAAGCCTTGTTCCTAGTAGCATTACGTGTTCTACTTTTTTGTCATTTATCACAAGCTTACACCTTAATGGGTCATGTGAAATTGTAATTGATTTACTTTTTTTTCTTTTGCAATCTTCATGTTATATTTCTGGTTTGTTTGTTGAAATTATACACAAGAGTCTTTGTAAGTCGTCTTAATTTTCCGTTATTAGAATAACGTCGTTTGCATAACATATAATATTAAACACATTTCTACCTATCATATATCTTCTCATACTATTCATTACCTCCTTAATAATTCCATCCATTAAGGAGGAGGATTACTGCGCACTGGTAACTACAGTGAAGAATATGGGTCTTAGGAAATCCCCCCTGTCTGAACCCTTTCGTTATTATCTGATAATTCGCCATTTGCTTTTACTCCCATTGAAGTGTTCGTGTAGTTCTCTTTTATTAGCTTTGTGATGTCAATTGGGACTCCTCTTTGTTGCAAAATCTTTAAGAGACCGACATTCGGACCCTATCAAATGCTAGATTTACCCTATTCACAAACTCTATTAAACACATGAAAGCCGGTTTTCGGAACGCAATTGTCTATTTGTTGAATTCCAAATAATGCATCATTGCAAGACCTTATGTAATTAAGTGATTAATTGAAGGAAATAAAGCATTAGCGAAATAATGCATAGCTTCGTGGCATTAATTTTTTTGTAGGGCCAAATGTTTAGCGGGGTACGGGAGGCTGTCATATATAACAAAGACCTGTGCCTTCTTTCTTTCATCACATCCTGTCAGCCAAGGGGACTTTTACCGTAAAATATATCTAAATATCCTAGTGAAACATATCCAATATCAGCCAAAACCTACCCCATAAATCAGCAAATCTTATGTCATAAACTACACTGATAGAATGGTCGCTCGGAACTTGGTGGAACATTTTACTAATACTTGAATATAATAAACAAATACTTGTTAAGTTGTGCAGATTATTTCATTTTTACGACAATTGCTTCCCCAGTTACGGCAGCTTCAGAGATTGGATTTCAACTGACAGGTTTGAAGTGCATGTTAGGCGGGGGGGAGTGTTGGATGTTTCTGTTTATGAATAATTTAAATCTGTTTTATTTTATGTATATTGGTTATAATATATAGGTTACATATAGTTTACAAGATGCTGAGAACTTCATATTGTTCTCAATATAAATATAATATCAATATAAAGCTTCTTGTGTGGTGAGCATATTTTAATCACCTGTCGTGTACATATTTTATATTTAAACTTACATTCAGTGGCGGCTCGTGAAGGAGGGCTCTGGGGCGCCGCCCTCCCTGCATAAAAAGAAAGCAAAGCAAAAGAAGAAGTAAAAAATGTTTGAAATTCACACAAATTTTTTCATATTTTTTCGTTACATAATGAAAAACATAAATGAATAACATTTTTTCCATTACATAATTTCCCCATTTTATTGAGGAAATTAGTAAAACCATAATCACATCGACGCGAAACAACAAGCGCGCCTACTAAAAATTAGTAGGACGTCCCACTACAACAAGCGTTCTGTGATTGTGGGCGGCTGGTCGCAGAGCCCAACTTCAGTACGCAGCACAGGTTGGTTGCCATGGCAACCTGACATCACTGCTGCTGGCTGAGCGGCTGTTTGCAATGAAATGTGGACTCCGCTATTGAGAGTCCCTGATACGTGCAGTCAGTAGTGCATTTGAACTGTAGAGAGTGCGACGCTACCGGTTTCCGCTCGAGTTTTCGATTACTTGATTGAAAATGAAAGTTTCCGATATTAAAAAACTTAATTTTTGTTCTTTATCATTAGAAGAAAAGCTTGAAATATAAAATAATGCAAGACCAGTGCCCAATTTGAACTTCAGTCAGGTACAAAAAAAGTGCAAAGGAAAAGGAGAATTTACGCGCCGTTTTAATAGGAAAGGGTTTGAAAGAACTCCGTGGATATGTGGGTGTGAAGAAAGTAACTCCTTATTTTGTTTTGTGTGTTTGTTATTTGGTGGTGATGACAGTTGGACAAGAGATGGTGTAAATGACCTTAAGCATCTTATTTTGAAAATTAAAAGCACGAAAACTCTAAAAAGCATAAAAATAACTTCATCAGCTTTCAGCTGCTAGGAAAAACTAACATTTCTGCTACTCTGAGTACAGCATATGCGGAAAATATTCGCAAACACAATGAAAGTGTGGAGAAAAATCGACAGATTTTTTCTAAAGTGATAGACATTTTAAAATTTTGTGGTAACTGTACTCTTCCTCTTCGTGGTCATAACGAAAAGGAAGGCTCTAGTAATAAAGGTGTATTTTTGGAGTTGGTAGATTATATCAGAAAAATTGATGCTCCTTTCAATAGCCATATGGAAGAAACCCATGTTTTTAAAGGGAGCTCCAAGACGGTACAAAATGAGCTTCTGCAGTACATGCTTGATGTGTGCCGAGAACATATTATAAAAGAGATTAAGAAAACCTCATTTTTATCTCTCATGGCGGACGATACAAACGACGTATCTGCGAAAACGCAAACAGTCTTGGTTTTCCGATATGAATTAAACGGTCGAATTCACGAACGCTTTTGGGGCTTTTAGAACCCGGAAAAGCAAGACGCAGATGGATTGTCACAATGTATTTTGCAACAGGTTGATCCGATTTTAGAAAATAATTCAGATAAACTGATTGCGCAGACATACGATGGAGCTGCTGTTATGCGCGGACGTGAGGGAGGTGTAAATGTTAAAATAAAAGAGAAATATAAAAATGCCCATTATGTTTATTGTTACGCCCACCAATTAAATAAATTGCTCGAACAAGCTGCTTCTAATATAACGAGTGTGAGAATGTTTTTGCCAATTTGAATGGTATTGCCCCCTTTTTCTCCCATTCTCCAGACAGGGGAGCGGCTTTAGAGCATGTATGCGATAAAAAAATACCCCGACCCTCAAAAACTAGATGGAATTTTCAATCGAGGATAATACAAACAGTCTTCACTTACAAAGACGATATTCTAGAATGTTTCGAAAATGTACAGACAGGCGTTCCGAAAATATATAACTAAGAAACGGTAACACTGGCTGCTGGGTTTGTTAACTGGCTTGAAAATAGCACTTTCTTGTTTTGGCTAAATTTTTACTCAAAAATAATGCCTCACGTTGATATATTATTTAATCAGTTGCAAGTTCTGCAAACCGATGCAGTGAGAATTCATGCTGCTATTGACGACTTTGAAAAGTCGATAATCGAAATTAGAAATAAGCTACCCTCTGTGATCGATAGACAAGAGGAAAGAATTGAGATGCTCGCCTAGAAGGACCTACGCCTAGAAAAAGGCGACGATTGAATGATGAGAATTTAAATTTATCGGGAAAGGAAGTGTGTGATACAATTGTAATTCAAATAAAAGATCGCTTTGTATTCAAAAACCATCTGTGTGGAGCAAAGGTATTTCAGTACGAACACCTCAATGAACATAAAAAAATGGTCTTCCGGTAGATGATATTAACCAGTTTTGCAGTGCATTTCCAATGATTGATAAAAATTCATTTATGACAGAGCTTGAAGTTTTTTACTCGAGGTCAGAAATAACAGAAGAAAATATGGCTGGCTGCTTGAAAACATTAAATTTATAGTGATCGAAATTTTAAAAAATTTATAATTTCTCGATCAAGTGGCACGCTCACACACTCGAGTTGACAGACACAAGCCCGGGTCGTAAATAAAGACGAATTAGGGACACGTCAGACCCGACGCCAGTGTGAAGACAATGGTCAAAACGGCTGAGTACACGCCACAATAAGAATCTAAGGAACGTCGTTGACAGCTCAAAGTTAGTTACAATTTACAGCACCTAGCGAACGGAAACAAAAGGCTTAGTCCAGCTGCCTGGTTACGCAGAAGTGAAATGGAACACATGCTGTGGGGGTGTGTTGTAACGAGCACACATAAGAACGTTACACCCAGCAACAAAGGGTACAGAGAAATCTCGACAAATACGTAGACAATAGAACGGACATTCAGTGAATACTAGAGGTACGCACAGCCCAGCATGAAAACAAACCCTGACATTTAGCTAGATTTACAACTAGAAAGCGTGGGATTCGTCCAGGGATGTCACCAACGAAGAGTTGATAATCGGCGGAACGAGCGAAGGGTAAATGAACAATTGACCAAGACACTGCAGACTCTTAACAAAAGCTAAGTCAGAGTACCTCGACAACGTGGAAACAAAGGTTGACAGACAGGCGAGAGAATTGCCCTAGTTTCTGAGAATCAGCACAACGTTCGTCGCTGGAATATTCCGGGGATGTCGGCGACCAACCAGCGTTGGGCATCTTCCTAAAGAACTCGTGGAAAGAGTAATAAGGACTCGAACGACGAATCGGGAAACCGATGACAAGATCTACAAGGTGGTAGGAATTTAAAGGAACCTATCAGCTACGACGTAAGGCGTGGAAATATAGAAGTTGCCTTCTGGGTAGTATGTTTGATAAAAACTGTTTGCGAGGACGCGGAGCCAGTTAGTAATACAGTAGTTATGGTAGTAATACGGTAGAAGACGAGTAATAGTAGTTGCAGTAGTTACAATAGTTATGTAACAAGACGGAATAATATAGTAGTAGTTGGAGCGGTAATAACAGTAGTAATTGAAATAGTTTACGCGACTTACCGAACTTTTAACTCAGTGAAATCGTAACCAAGTCGCGGTCTTGAGTGAACTTAGACATTCAATTCAATCACGATTACACAAAAGTCTGTTTGACAGTTATATGAGTTCCGATAAGCAACAGCGCGAATAGACATAACTATCGTTAAATATCAGTGTGTACGTGACTCTAAACTACGACCGACACGCAACATAATAATACAAGTGAGTAACATTCCGAGAGTAAAACAGTGGGTGACAGTTCAAACACTATTCCACCATAATGATTCGCTATATTGAACATTTGAACTGAGTGAACCAACCCGAACACTATTACGCACATAGCATACACTACGTCCAAGATAGATGAAATAGTTAATTATATGAACACGCACACAGCAAACTCTAAGAGTAAACCATCTTAATGACGATGTTGACATCTTAACACTTGAACTCAAAAACACTTGACACCAGCGGGGAGTACAACACCACACTATACATAACGAGAGTGGAAATTAGTGAAGTGAAGTGAAGTGTTCTTCAATTAACAGTGATTAGGATGTACGAGGAATCCACCAGCGGCTGTCATCTTACACCGATGGAATTTTGGATAAACCCTTTTGCAAGATAAGCGTTTATGTTTCTTGAATCCTAGTGATACATATACTACTGCACTGTCTCATCTTTTCAAAGAGCTACCCCCGAGAGATTTTTGTAAAGTTAGATAAATCATAAATCTTATAATGTTAATATTAAAGTAATTCATCTGAGCATAATGAACGCATTTAGCTAGGGATAAAATATATTTGACTGCTTATTGTTTGTATATGTATATTATTGTGTTGTATTTGAATGTACTGTATGTCTTGTTTTCAGGAAACAACGAACGAATATTATTGTAATTTTGTTATTATGTGTTTTAATTACGTATTTGCAGGACATAGTAATTTACTTAATCAACAATATAATAAATAAGTAATTATTATCTATATACTTAAATCTTGCGTTCATTATTGCAAATTAACCTTGACAATTAATTTATCACGATCCAAGTAATTTCATAAAGAGTCTCAGAGTTATGCTAATTATCAATGGACACAACCAAATCGACCATTGAAATGCCAGATTAACAGGCTCATGTAAATCATATTGATTTGATAACTATATTGAGTCAAATCCGACAAATATCATTTACTTTCCATATGTGTGTTTAATATTAATGACAATTACAACTCTATTTGATTACATACAATTAGTATACGAATTTAATTAGACCCAATTTACCAATTTATAATTGGATAGATCTATAATAATAATAATACCATAATTACACTAAATATAACTGGCGCCCATCGCATGGCAAAAGAGAGCAGGCAGTAGTAGTTAGATTAAGTAAAATAATATAATACAATAAGATATTTATAGTGTAAGGTTAGCTTGACAGGTAACTGGATGATAACGAGAAGTAAAGCTAAAATGGCTAGCGGTAGTTCAGACAGCATGGACTTTGACATTAACAACCAGTTAGGCGCACCCGACAACGGAGAAGAAAACTCATCGGTCGAACCAAATATGACTGAGGAGACGTCAGAGATCAGAGTGCGGGGACAGGAGTCCCAGCAACCACAGGAAGAGGCGTCACTGCGTTCACTGCTGATGGATTTCATGCGTACACAAAATGAAAGCTTCAAAGTAATTAAGGAAAATTTAGAAGAAAACCGAAGGGAACAGAACGAGAAATTCGATCAACAGAAGGAAGAAATTAATGAGAAATTCAATCAGCAGAACGAAAATATCGTTATAATTAATGAGAAGTTCGACAGACAGAGTGAAAAGCTCAACACACTAGAAGAAAAATTAGATAATCACCAAGAAGACGTCAAGCGACAGATGGCCGAACAGCTCGCGCAAATACGAGCGGAAATGCGTGACTACAAGACCAGTTGTGACGACAAAATAAGTGAAGTCCTGAAGAAACAGGAGGACGCTACAAAAGAATTAAAGGATGACACCACTAAAAGGTTTGATGAAGTGTGGGAAACCCGAGAGTCGGATCGTCAAGAAGTCAAGAACCTTGCACAGAACACACAAACCAGTATTAAAAAGGTCCACAATAAGTTAGAATTACATATCAACAATAACCAGAAGAAACAAGAAGAATTAAAAACCGAAATATACCACACGCTTAGGCAGCAGCAGCAAGAAATAGGAGAAACAAACAACACACTACAACAAAAAATCGAAGAAGTAGACGGCAGACAAAAGACGACTGAACAGAAACTTGACGAAAACGTCAAGGAGAAGACAACAAACATTCAAGAACTAAGGTTTCAATTAGAAAGACTGCGGCGACAGATAACCGAAGGGGAGTCTGGGCCAAACAGAACAGTCAACGGGCAAGTACAGGTGGAACTTAAGTACGACGGAACCGACAGATTCCCGATGGAGTTCCTGAAAGAATTGTCGGAGTTCCAAGAATTGTATTACCCAAACAGCGACATCAAATGGATCGGTAAGCACTTAGAGAAGGACGCGAGTATATGGTGGCGCGTAATTCGGGACCAAATAACCACATTTAAAGAGTTCAAGGAGGCGTTCACGTTAAAGTATTGGGGATTAGAGCGACAAGATATCATTCGTGATAACCTCGAATACGGAAAATTTGAATGGCACGGACCCGTTACGGCTATCCAGTATATTGAAAGAATCCTTTTAGAAAGCCGACAATTAACTCCCGCATTGATCGACCGGCAATTGATAAGGAAAATTTCTAGGCATTTTGAGAGAGATCTGCAGATCGCTGTTATCACACGGGGGATCACCACAATATCTAATTTTGAAGCTCTAATCACTGAGTACACAAGCATTCAGTCGAACAACGGAAGCAACAGACGGACGCAATATCAGTCAACTAATGAAAGGGAAAGTGGAACTAACGACCGACCAGGAGGGAGCTTTGTAAATAAAAACGAAGGTGACAGAAAACAAGTTTGGCAGGGGAGGCCACACGGTAACCGTTACGGAGACAAACAGTACAATGGGATGAACACTGTTGAGTTCATTAACTCTAAGCCGAGCACGAGCCAGGCGACTGACGACAATAACTCAAGGACGAATACCGACCATAATGGCAAAAAAAGAAACACCCCTGCACAACGAACGACTTAGTTTTTGTCAACAAACACAACCTCACCAATAATGTCAGCATTTTATTACCAGACCTGAGGGATGACCTGCTACAAGAATACGATGAGGAAATTAATAAACAAATATTAAAATGTCCCGAAGTACTTATTAAATTCAACAATGACATTAAGGTTTCGGCACTTATCGACACCGGCTCTATTATTAACGGGTTATCAGAAGAGTGGTTCAACGTAAATAAAAAGGACATTGAACCATATGAAATTTTACCTATGACAAATTCTCTCATCATTAGTGCTGTTGGGAATAAGTCCAAATTAATCAGAAAGCAGATACTGTGCGACATTGAAATTGACGGGATCAAGAATGAATGGGTTTTCTTAGTTATACCTGATCTTATTAAGCAATGTATATTAGGAATAAGTTTTTTACAGGAGGTGGGATGTCGCATCGACATCGGTAATAAGAAGATAGAATTAATGAATGCAGCTGATGAAGAGGTGCGCGCCGTACCCATCATGAACATAGAACTACTAAATAATGGAGAAGAAGAAGAAATCCTGAGGAACATCGACGAGAAGATAGCAAGCATGGATTGTCAAGATGAAGAGATATTGGAACGATTGAGGGAAATACTCATAAAGAATAGGAGAGTGTTCAGGGAATGCCCGGGGAGGACAGAAGGATACGAGCATGAATTTCAAGTCACGGACAGGACGCCCTACTTTCAACGGGGTTGGCCTGTACCACTTGCATATAAAGAAAAGGTAAAGGACGAGATTGACAGGATGCTGCGGTACGGAGTGATAGAACGATGCACGAGTCCGTTCATAAATCCACTCGTCACAGTCATCAAAAGAGATGGAAGGGTCCGTTTATGCCTAGACGCAAGAAAGATAAACGGCGTTACGATTCCCGATTATGAAGGCGTTTCCCCGATCAACGAAATTTTGGCAAGATGTAGTGAGATGCGATACCTATCTACCGTTGATTTGTCCAGCAGCTTTTGGCAAGTGCCATTGAAGGAAGAGTGCAGAAAGTATACCGCGTTCATGTATGAGGGAAGGTGCTACCAATTCACCGTAACACCATTCGGCCTTAGTACCAGTTCGGCGGCACTGACACGCGGATTGGATACAGTTTTGGATGAAGATGTCAAGAGAAACACGCTAATATACGTTGACGATTGCTTATGTTATTCTAACGATGTTCAGACGCACTTAGCACATTTAGAGGCACTGTTAACAATCTCAACAAAACAAACTTGACCGTCAACCTCAATAAATCGCAGTTCTTCAGAAAAGAAATATCGTATCTTGGATACCAACTGACAACACGCGGCATCAAAGCTACGGAAGAGAAAGTGAAAGCTATTATGAATTTCCCGAAGCCCAAGAATCAGAAACATTTAAAAGGTTTCTTAGGCCTCACTAATTTCTATAACCGCTTCACAAGTAAATATGCGGAGACCACGCAACCTCTCCATGAATTATTGAAGAAAGATCGCAAGTTTTTATGGACGGCTGAATTAGACGATTGCTTTGTCAGAGTCAAGAACTTATTTGTGGATGCTGTAGTTTTAAGATTTCCGCGCCCAGACCAGAGGTATTACATACAATGTGATGCTAGTGATTACGCATACGGAGGACAGCTTTATCAGCTTGATGAAGAAGGGGAGATTGGCATGATTGCCTTCACGAGTAAAACATTCAAGGGTGCAGAGCGGAACTACTACACTACAGAAAAGGAGCTCTTAAGTATCGTTAGATGCTTAGAAAAATTCCGCATGTACGTTCTCGGACAACCGTTGACGATAATAACTGACAACAAGGCGTTGACTTTCCTAAACAAATGCCATTTGAATAATTCGAGGATTACGCGATGGATTCTCGCCGTGCAAGAATATAAGTTCGATATTATCCATTGCAAGGGCAAGGACAACATCGTAGCCGACATCTTAAGCAGGTACCCACACGATACGAAATTAGATGAAGTTCAAGACAATACGCATGAATATTTGGTCAATCACTTCACCGTTAAGATGAAACTCGAAGTACGAAAATTAATCCAAAATATTGGAAAACACCAAATAGAAGATGACAAGCTTAAGACAATCATTAATAAAATTAAGGAGGGAAGTTTAGACCCAAATTTAAATAAATTTTATAAATATGTCAATGACAAATTATATAGGCGACAGCGGAACGAATGGAAGCTATATGTTCCTAACAACATATCTGGGGACATAATCACTGAAATCCACCAAATGTTTGGGCATTTAGGGACGAAGAAGTGTATGAAAATGCTCCAGGAACATTTCACGTTCGACCGGATGTTGAAGAAGGTCAAAACTTATATACAAACATGCGACGTTTGCCAGAAGTGCAAAGACACCAACAACAAAGAGCTATTTGGTGGCACACGCGCTGTGATACCTACAGAAAGAGGAGATCTGGTAAGCGCAGACTATTATGGACCCCTACCGACAGGAACGGGTGGTGTTAAATATTTACTAGTAATAGTGGATAATTTCACAAAATACGTTAAATTATTCACCCTCCGAAGAGCAACAACCACTACGACGTTGCGGAGGATAAAAGCTTATTGTGAACAGTTCGGACGTCCAAGGGCCATTTTGACGGACAACGGGACACAGTTCACCTCCAGAAAATGGGCCGATGGTTTAAAGGAGTTGAACATCCAACCGAAGTTTACCGCAATACGAAACCCTTGTATTAATCTTGCCGAGAGGATTAACCGGCAACTTGGGAACTTGTTTCGAATTTTCGTGAGTGACCGACACACTAAGTGGTCCCAATACATAAAGACAATCGAAGCGTGTTTGAACGAGGTGTACCACGAGACAACCGAAATTACCCCTCATGAAGCACACCTCGGTACGAAACCTACACGAGCATGGGAACAATGCTTGGACAAGGGGATCATTAGCAGTGAAGGGAAGTGCGAGAATAACATATTTGTGAACATCAAGGAGAAGAGAGAGAAGCACGCGAAGCGCTGCAACGAGAGTAAGAAGATAACGAAGTTTTCAATTGGCGACAAGGTATTGGTAAGAACATACCATCAATCAGACGCTATGTTGAGAAAAATCGACAAGTTTTTCGAACTATTTTCAGGACCGTATAAGATTAACCGTATCATCGGCGAGGCCACGTATGAGCTCCCGGAATGCGATAGCGGAAAGGTACGAGGAAGATTTAACATACGACAAATTAAGGCATATCATGAACCGGCGAAAGAAGTACGGATTACACAAGAAGGTAGTAATGACTCCGGCTGCTAGATGACTGCAAAGCGGAATACGAAAGTCAGGTAATTTGCTCGCGCGGCCAGTCCAGCTAACCAAATAATGATGTACATTTTACCATACTGTGTTTAATTCATACTTCAATATCAATTGTGTTTATGATCACCATGTATTCATTATTTACAATGCTAATTAGGTATTTAAACATCAATATGTATAAAGTAATTTGATAACGTGTACCATGTATCAAAGGGACATTATGATACAATGATACAAGACATTAAAGACATTAATAATTGTGAAATAATAACTTGATAAAAATGTAGTGAATCGACTGATTTGCTTATGCAATTAATAATTTAAATATGAAACAATCGTTTTGTAACTTTAGGAATAAGCGTCTAGGTATACATCATGAGGTACGATGAATCCTTAACTGTTTAATTAATATGTATATTTCATTTATTAATGTAATCGTTTATAATATGTCACAAGTTAATCCTATGTATATATTTATTTGTTAGCAACTATAGTCTTGAGATACTAGTAACGAATTAAAAAATATTTTGTTGTCATATGATTCATCGATATATGATCGGTTGATTTAATTGCTAGCTAATCTTCAGCTAATTTATTACGTTATATAGGTATAACGAAAGAATGTAGACAATAACGAAACGAACTGTCTAATGGGCAGATGTAAATATCTTAGTTCAGTAATTTACATGAAATAATATTGTATAATCCGCATATAAACGGATAGAATGTAGAAAATGCGTTCATTTCACTCAGATGGGCGGCAATAAATTCATATGATCATGTAAGACGCCAAGATAGGGAATAACTATTAATTGCTCCATATGTGAGATATATGTCATTCAACCATGTCCATTCCAAAGCAGACGTCCACGACTGGGACAGAGCGCAGAAATTGGATCAGATGCCTCCTGTTAATCCAACATCCAATCCAATTTGGGGACAATATAGTGATCGAAATTTTAAAAAATTTATAATTTCTCGATCAAGTGGCACGCTCACACACTCGAGTTGACAGACACAAGCCCGGGTCGTAAATAAAGACGAATTAGGGACACGTCAGACCCGACGCCAGTGTGAAGACAATGGTAAAAACGGCTGAGTACACGCCACAATAAGAATCTAAGGAACGTCGTTGACAGCTCAAAGTTAGTTACAATTTACAGCACCTAGCGAACGAAAACAAAAGGCTTAGTCCAGCTGCCTGGTTACGCAGAAGTGAAATGGAACACATGCTGTGGGGGTGTGTTGTAACGAGCACACATAAGAACGTTACACCCAGCAACAAAGGGTACAGAGAAATCTCGACAAATACGTAGACAATAGAACGGACATTCAGTGAATACTAGAGGTACGCACAGCCCAGCATGAAAACAAACCCTGACATCTAGCTAGATTTACAACTAGAAAGCGTGGGATTCGTCCAGGGATGTCACCAACGAAGAGTTGATAATCGGCGGAACGAGCGAAGGGTAAATGAACAATTGACCAAGACACTGCAGACTCTTAACAAAAGCTAAGTCAGAGTACCTCGACAACGTGGAAACAAAGGTTGACAGACAGGCGAGAGAATTGCCCTAGTTTCTGAGAATCAGCACAACGTTCGTCGCTGGAATATTCCGGGGATGTCGGCGACCAACCAGCGTTGGGCATCTTCCTAAAGAACTCGTGGAAAGAGTAATAAGGACTCGAACGACGAATCGGGAAACCGATGACAAGATCTACAAGGTGGTAGGAATTTAAAGGAACCTATCAGCTACGACGTAAGGCGTGGAAATATAGAAGTTGCCTTCTGGGTAGTATGTTTGATAAAAACTGTTTGCGAGGACGCGGAGCCAGTTAGTAATACAGTAGTTATGGTAGTAATACGGTAGAAGACGAGTAATAGTAGTTGCAGTAGTTACAATAGTTATGTAACAAGACGGAATAATATAGTAGTAGTTGGAGCGGTAATAACAGTAGTAATTGAAATAGTTTACGCGACTTACCGAACTTTTAACTCAGTGAAATCGTAACCAAGTCGCGGTCTTGAGTGAACTTAGACATTCAATTCAATCACGATTACACAAAAGTCTGTTTGACAGTTATATGAGTTCCGATAAGCAACAGTGCGAATAGACATAACTATCGTTAAATATCAGTGTGTACGTGACTCTAAACTACGACCGACACGCAACATAATAATACAAGTGAGTAACATTCCGAGAGTAAAACAGTGGGTGACAGTTCAAACACTATTCCACCATAATGATTCGCTATATTGAACATTTGAACTGAGTGAACCAACCCGAACACTATTACGCACATAGCATACACTACGTCCAAGATAGATGAAATAGTTAATTATATGAACACGCACACAGCAAACTCTAAGAGTAAACCATCTTAATGACGATGTTGACATCTTAACACTTGAACTCAAAAACACTTGACACCAGCGGGGAGTACAACACCACACTATACATAACGAGAGTGGAAATTAGTGAAGTGAAGTGAAGTGTTCTTCAATTAACAGTGATTAGGATGTACGAGGAATCCACCAGCGGATGTCATCTTACACCGATGGAATTTTGGATAAACCCTTTTGCAAGATAAGCGTTTATGTTTCTTAAATCCTAGTGATACATATACTACTGCACTGTCTCATCTTTTCAAAGAGCTACCCCCGAGAGATTTTTGTAAAGTTAGATAAATCATAAATCTTATAATGTTAATATTAAAGTAATTCATCTGAGCATAATGAACGCATTTAGCTAGGGATAAAATATATTTGACTGCTTATTGTTTGTATATGTATATTATTGTGTTGTATTTGAATGTACTGTATGTCTTGTTTTCAGGAAACAACGAACGAATATTATTGTAATTTTGTTATTATGTGTTTTAATTATGTATTTGCAGGACATAGTAATTTACTTAATCAAGAATATAATAAATAAGTAATTATTATCTATATACTTAAATCTTGCGTTCATTATTGCAAATTAACCTTGACAATTAATTTATCACGTTCCAAGTAATTTCATAAAGAGTCTCAGAGTTATGCTAATTATCAATGGACACAACCAAATCGACCATTGACATGCCAGATTAACAGGCTCATGTAAATCATATTGATTTGATAACTATATTGAGTCAAATCCGACAAATATCATTTACTTTCCATATGTGTGTTTAATATTAATGACAATTACAACTCTATTTTATTACATACAATTAGTATACGAATTTAATTAGACCCAATTTACCAATTTATAATTGGATAATTCTATAATAATAATAATTAGCATAATTACACTAAAAATTTTATAGCTTCTTTTGTATTGGACGGTACATTTAAAGAAATCACAAAAGCAGTGAAAATTCTTCTAACTATTCCTATGACTACTTCGGAAAGTGAGCGGTTTTTCTCAACTCTGAAGTTAATCAAATCCTACTTAAGAAACACCATGAGTGAAAACAGATTAACTGCTCTGGCTATGTTGTCTATTGAACAGCTGATGATTCGCGAGATACCAGACTTTAACGAACTAGTAATAGAAAAATTCATTTCAGACAAAAACAGAAGATTAGATTTTTCTTTCAAACGATAAACTTACTGATAAACTAATTCTTATAGTAT
The DNA here is from genome assembly GCA_034769895.1 of Magicicada septendecula. NCBI lineage: Eukaryota > Metazoa > Arthropoda > Insecta > Hemiptera > Cicadidae > Magicicada > Magicicada septendecula. The sequence goes on along the minus strand of CM068372.1, from coordinate 70,811,231 downwards.
ATAGTATGTATAGTGCTCGATATAGTGTTAAAAACCTATTTTATATATTTTTTGTTTACTTATGTGTGTGTGTGTTTGGGTGGATTTCACGATGGACAGTCTTCGACTTCGAACCAAGTGAGCTTTTATACTTGTATAACTTTTATTAACTAACTTTATACTTTTTTAAGTGTACTTTTCTGGTTAAATACAGGGTTGTATAAGGTTAAGAGAGAGATGGTGGTAAATTTTTAAGAGAGCGCCCTCCCTTAAGGTTTACTCACGAGCCGCCACTGCACATTATAATGTGAGACGTATCAATATAAGCTTCGAGGGGACTGCGGTATTGCCATGCCGCTTCACTCCCCGCCCTCCCCGCCATTGCCTACGCATAACCAAGTGTAACGTGCGACAACGCTGGAGGGCGAGGGGCGGGGAGAGCTGTTACTATTGCGTAACCTCGAAGCTTACAATGCTAAGTCCCGTACTATTACTATATTTTTATAGTAGAAGTAACAAGCTATACTTTTTCTTCATATGGAAGTGTATTCTGTACGTTTCATAATTAACCAGTAACGGTACTTTTTGTTAAGAACAATAGAACACCTTTGTCCAACCGTTTACCTGGGACTTTGTATGGCACCCTTTGTCATACACTATCTCCAATCCTCCCTCGCCGAACACACATTTCAAGCCTGTCAGTTGAAACCGAACCTCTGAAGCTGCCGTAACTCGTGAAACAATTGTCAGGAAAATAAAATTATCTGTAGAACTTACCAAGTGTTTGTTTATTACATTCAAACTTATGTCATAAAATCTTTATCGAGTTTTTGTTCGATTTTCACCTTTTTCTTCTGTAGTCCATATTTTCGCCTTTCAGTTTTTAGGTGGCACCAGATATGTGATGTTAAAATTACACATAGGAGTAGCTTATAGTTTAATTCTTGTTCCTGAATCTGGTAAATGTTCATTGATCATGTCTTCTTTAATTTATACACACTGAGCACTTGATAAAGTGCACACCAAAAACAATTCTTCGCTTCATATATACTTTGGCATATTACTGAAAAGTTTCGGGCAACCTACAAACATTTAGCACTGTCATGCTCACGTATACGCAACAAACAATAAGTACGCTGCTAACAAATTAAAACTGTCGCACAGCAAGCGCATTAAGCTAACCGTAGTCAGGACGGCTTCTGCGCGTGCGCTTCACATTATTCTAATACCAATGTATGTTCTATACATTGTAATGCCATTGTTGCATCTAATAACCTATTTTCTCAATCGTTCAAAAAATTTCCGCTGTTATCGGAGACAATGGCGATCCCATAACATAGCATATCCCATATCATTTTTTATGAACGATTTAGAAAATAGGTTATTAGGTACAACGAAATATAAAGAGAAAATAAAATTGTGGTCTAGGTATGTAGACGACGTATTGGTGATATGGGAGGGGAATATAGAAGAAGTGTACGATTTTGTAAAGGAAGTGAATAGTATGGATAGTAATATACAATTCAAAGAAGAAATAGGCGGGAGAGAGTTGAATTACTTAGATTTAACGATAAAAATAAAGGATGGAAAAGAATTTATGTTGGACATATTCAGTAAGGGAGTTTATTTGGACCTAATTATTTCTAACGATTAATACCATCCATATAAATACAAAATGGCAGCGTTAAACCCTTTTTGTTATAGGATCGACGCGTGTTTAAAAGATGAAGTTACCAGGGATAATGATTTAAAGACGATAAAAGAAAAGGCCAAAAAATAATTATTATAATATAAACGTAGTTAGTAGAATAATGGATAAGATCCGTACAGAAGAAAATGTGGGAGAGATGAAGGATAGAAATTACATGGGATCGACAACATACATACGAACGAGGATAAAAAGTATTATTGAATGTTTTAAGAAGTATGATATATAAATGTAGCAATTAAAAGATGTATGACAGTGTTTGATAAAATTAAGAATAGTAGTACAGAAGAAATTCCGATTTTACAAAAAAGTGGGGTATATAAACTTAAATGAAAGGATTGTAGTAAATTATACATAGGCGAAACGGGCCGTAAGTTTGAATCTAGGCTGGCGGAAAATAAAGGAGGGAAACGAAATAGAACATCCAGTTCATTATATGCTAGAGATTTTGTAGACGAAAACCATAAATCTGTTAATCCGTTAGAAGAATATGAAATTGTAAAGGTCGAACAAATCCGGTAGAAAGGAAGTTGAGAGAGGAGTTAGAAATACTAAAGGAAAGAAAAAAGAATTGAAACAGTTTAATTAATTCAAAGGTGCAATTTGAAAATTAAGATATGTTTTAACATATATTAAGGAAGATAGAAATATAGTATACAAAGGTTGGTAGCAGTATGATACTTGGTGAAAAAGTCCAAGGCTATTGGAAGGTTTCCATTCAGTAAGGGAAAATTACTGAGGCAAGGGGTGGTAACCCGGCTGTTTGTTTGTTTTGTTGTGTTCGTTGAGGCATAACAAGGGTGTTTACCTGCTATGTTAAGTTGACGCTTCCTGCCGTAGGAAAGATATATAAACGGGGAAGGTTTTTAACGAGGTTGTTGTTTCCATCTGCAAATGAGCCGAGAGGCTTGAAAGCGCTCATGGAACTGTAAGTAAGAATTAGTGACTTGGAGTAGACCATAGTCTCAGTATTCTCCTTTCAAATATATTGACTATGTTAGCGGATTTGCTGGGACTCGCGGGCCTGCTTCTGCTTCCACACCGACCATTGTCGTCATACAGTGGGATGTTGATCTCAGGGTTTCCTCGTGGGCGTTGTGTCCGTCTAAGTTGCTCCTGATTCAGTCCTCATTGACAGTCGTCGTTTGTTGACGATCTCGAACGCTGTGCCCGACTTTCCGGATTTAATTCAGCTGCTTCCTTGACTATATAGACCGACTTTCCAGAGACTGCGAGAGACTCCTTATTAGAGACCATTAGAGAGAGACTGCGCAGTAGACGATTCACCGGCGCTTTTACACATATACGCACATGACGTCATTTTACATGTTACAATCTTCTAGACTGTACTAAAAATCGCCCACGTGCTGGTGAACATGCATTTACGATTTCTAGACCTTTCAAAATTACGTGTTTTCAACTGCATGTGATTGCATAGTTAATTACTTTTTCAGTTGAATAAACACTATCCAACAAACAATGACCTCCAAAGGTAGTTGTTTTATCTTGCTGACATTTATTACAATCAAACCATTTCCTTACCAAAAACAAAAGTCGTGGCTTTTTCTGGGGCAAACGATATTACAGCAACGATTGTCATGCAGGACTCGCCAGGATACAACAGGTGCCAGATTTCAAGTATCTAGGGTGTAGCATCACATACGCAGATGATAAAGAAGTTCAAAACAACATTAGTCTCTTCCAATCGCTTTGTGGCTGTATCATTTGACATTTAAAAAAGAAAACAAGAAAAGAGACGAAATTAAAATAGTATAATGTAATGCCCATACCTCAACTACTGTGTGGTAGTGAGACTTGGATTAGAAATGTCAAAGATATATCTAGATTACAAGGAGCGGAAATGAGGTTCTTAAGGGCTGTAAAGGGTTGTACCAGGAGAGATCTTATCAGAAATGATCATATTAGAATGGAGCTAGGCATAGCTGAAAGCTGAAATTAGTAAATCTCTCGGTACAAAACGGAGCGGTGGTTACATGTTGAGAGAATGGATCAGACTAGATTTTGAAGAAGAGCCCTTGACTATAATCCAAGGGGGAAGAGAACTGTGAGGAGATGCCGTAAGCGATGGTTGGATGACTTCCATTGAGCCTGGAACAATAGAGGCCTAGACTAAACCATAAAAGATGACGACGACTATAAATACTATTAAAATTTATTTAATATTAAAATAATTAGTTCAAACACTTTTTGCTACAGTCTATTTCTTGATGTAAATAATATATTTAAAATGTACATTTACTTTACCTCAAAATGTTATTTTTCCCTTATTTGGAACATTTTTCGGGACCCTTAGTGTTCCCATCATCAGCCTTCCTAATATCAAATATAATCAGACTCCACAAGTTCAAAATTAGGAAGGCTGATGATGGGAACACTAAAGGTCCCGAAACATGTTTCAAATCAGGAAAAAATAACATCTTGAGGTAAAATAAATATAAATTTTAAATATAAAATAGTTAGTTATTAATAGTTATTACAATTTGCACACCAATATAAATGAGTTATAGCGTGGGTGTTAATTGGTTTACTGGCATTACTCTGCTGTTTTTTTTACTATTTATTATTGTATTAAACTGCAATAACATGCAGAACTTATCCTAACAACAATATTGTCTTATTGTCTTATACATTCACACCCCTTAGCACAGGACACCAACTAAGGCTTACTGTAAATATGTCCCTATATATTCACACATAGTGTGGATGTTTGACTGATTGCACTATATACATGTAGTTTCTAACACAACACTCTTTGTAGATGACAATAAAATGTGCATTTTAGTTCGGAGACTTACGTGGTTGGAACAAATATTATTATAACAAAAAGCACGTTTTACTTTCTCGAATAACGAACTATTACGCAAGAGGTTCCGACATGTCTTTCCTACATATTTTATTAACATATTCTACAGGCTAGAGCAAAACGTTCTGTAAAATATAAAAAATAGTCTTTTAAATTCAAAACATGTTCATGATTAAACAAATATTTAATAGAGCCTAGCCGATAAGCAAATAGAAGCAAGAGAAATGTGCGTGAATTGAATTCTGCACAAGTAAAATTTGAGAACATAAAAGACTCACTGTTGTCTGAAAAATGCTCCCGGCCGCTTATATATGATGTGACGTCTCAAAAACTGTTTTCTTAACCGCGTTCCTCTACGTTTGCAGCATCTATACAAGCAACCCCTAAATACAGACCGCTTTGTACAAAATAAACACCTGCACAGTTCAGTCGAACAAAAGTGAACACAGTAAGGCTCAGGGTAAGACGAGGTCATTCAGTGTACACGGAAGGCACCAGTTTATAGAACAGCTGCTTCTGTGAATACGTAATCTGTAAACTGTTTACAACTGAGCGTGTATAATTTTACTGTATATAAGCGAAAGACGCTGAACTGTGAATTCCATTTCTAAAAGATACAATTTACTGCTCAAAAGCTCTATATCCGGGTATGCCTTATTTAACACAACTTCCTTGATGTTTTCTTAAAGGCGAAACGTAGGGATATATCGTATAGTAGGGAGTGACTACTTTTGTATTTACTTTCAAAAGCCAGTACTGTTGCTCTACATGCACAGTTCTTTAGTTAATAGAATTAGATTTAATTTAAACAAGTTTGAAGCATCTATACAAGTAACTTCTAAAGACAGACCGCTTTGCAAAATAAACACCTTCACAGTTCAGTCGAACAAACATGAAGACAGTAAGAGATGAGATAAGACGAGGTCATTCAGTGTACACAGAAGGCACCAGTGATTAGAACTGCTGCTTTTGTAAATACGTTCTCTGTAAACTGTTAAAAACTGAGCGTGTAATTTAATTGTAGAAAAGACAAGACGATAAACTGTGAAATCTTTTTCTGAAAGGTACGTTTTACTGCTCAAAGGCTACACATCCGTCAGTGCCTTAAATAACACAACTTCCTTGATGTTTTCTTAAAGGCGACACGTATCAGATAGTAGGGAGTGACTACTTTTGTATTCACTGTCAAAATCCATTACTGTTGCTCTACATGCTCAGTTCTTTAGTTGATAGAATTGGAAATATATATTATTTAACTTACTATAATTTTTTTTTTATTCGTAGTCAAAATATCCTACGACATTGTCTGGTGCCTAATTTCCATTGTTGACTGTCGTTGCAGTCTTCGTCGTTTGGTCCTCTATCGCTCATTGATCTTCTTATGCCCTCTATCCATGTTTTCTTGAGTTTCACTTCTTTCTGTGCTCTCTAGTTATCGTTCTCATTGTTTGCTTTCGTAGTCGGTTTTGTCCCGTTATTTGTACGTGTCCGTACTAGATTAGTTTTTTTTTCTTCAATGCAGTCGATGATTGTCTTTTGTACTCCCATTTCTTCTTTGATCATTTCATTTTGTATTTGCTCTAGCCTTAAAGTTCTAGCAGCTCGTTTCTGTAACAGCCATTTCTGTAGCTTCTAATTTTCTTTTTAACTGTTTTTCTACTATAAATTACTTAATTAAAATACGGCCGGTTGTGTAAGAGCTATGATCTGAAATATGTTTCCTTTAACATACTCGTAGAAACATTGAAGATACTGATCATATTCTGTGTGTAGATAGTCGCACAGCGTACGTGTGGTCTTTAGGACAATGTATTTATGCATGCTAGTCTTGACAAGTGGAGCTACTAGCATGTGGAGTAACTACAATGTAGTACCGCGAGGTATTGTATACTAAAAACACAATTGTTAATATTATTATTTAAAGTTAATGCAAATAAATTTTTAGCCATTTTTATATTACAGAATCACGATTAATAAAATTATAAATTGTAAAAGTGACAATCTGTAAATTTTTTTTTGTATAATCAGACATACTTGGAAGACGATAGACAATGGAATGCCGAATTGAAGAGGATAAACAGATAAAACCATGAACAACAATTACAACGTGAAGATAATAGATAGAGTAGTAAGAAAAATTGAAAGAGGTCATGGTATAAATAAAGATAAAAAAAGATAAGAAGTATGGCAGATTTATAACGTATATAGGATATCAAACCAAGAAACTTGTTAAGTGGTTCGAAAAATACGACGTAGGTGTAGTAATAGAAAACTCAAAGACGAAAGATTTTGATCGTGTGAAAAATAGCAGTATTAAAGATATACCAATATATCATAAGATTTGTGTATATAAACTGTTTTAAGGACTGTGATAAAGAGTATGCCCAGTGGACAAAACAGGACGTATGTTCGAAATCAATCTGAAAGAACATGCGAAAGAAGAAGGTGATAGAACTACAAATTCATTGTACGCAAAGCATTTTATAGAAACAGGACATACATTTATAAATCTTCGTGAAATTGTATAGTAGTAGTAGTAGTAGTAGTAGTAGTAGTAGTAGTAGTAGTAGTAGCAGCAGCAGCAGCAGCAGCAGCAGCAGCAGCAGCAGCAGTAGTAGTAATAGCAGCAGCAGCAGCACTAGTAGTAGTAGTAGTAGTAGTAGTAGTAGTAGTAGTAGTAGTAGTAGTAGTAGTAGTAGCAGCAGTAGCAGTAGTAGTAGTAGTAGTAGTAGTAGTAGTAGTAGTAGTAGTAGTAGTAGTAGTAGTAGTAAGAAGAAGAAAAAGCAAGCAAGCTTGGAGAAGACATTCTCTGAGATTCTAATGTAACTGAAAAGAAGGCGCGGGACTGTACATGTACAAGGCGACGGAAATGTAACTCAACCGCAGAAGGAAATTGTTTTCTCGCAAAGGACAAAGTAATTTACGGTGCTTCTGTTATGTTGGCAACACTGCGTCAACCGCTAACCGCCAAACAACCAAAGCGTTTGACTTCTCACGGAAAGCGTTCATTGTAAAATCTCTTTAAAAATCGATTGTAATTAGAACAATTTGTAAGGAAAATTTGTCATAAAATACAACGAAAAAAGCAATGTTGTGTAATTGCAATGGTTCTAATAAATTACCAACCCAACCGGATCGTGTGATTTGAATTTGGGAAGACAGAGTACCGTAAAATGAAATAATTACTGTAAATTTCAAAAGAAGTAAAAGTACTTTTAATTAAACAAAAGCAATACAAAACGTGTATTTTAGTATACGTACGCCCCTTCTTTTAAGCAAGTACAGACATCAAGTATGCAAGTCAATACTCTTCATACTAATGCCTATTAAACAGTTAGATTTACTATTACGAACCTCATATTACATGAAATAAAAGTAAAATCTACTTTATATTGGACAACTGACAAAATATAATAAATCAAGTAATTTAAAATATTCAGAATAAATCTTTTAGCAAACTAAAAACTCATCCTAACGAATATATGCAAACATACAAATATTTAAATATTTAGCAAATATTATGGATTATAGAAATTTTTATAGATGGTACTGTCCTAGAACTAGTTAGCAATTTTGAGTACCTGGGCTATAGTGTGTATTATAATGTAAGCAACGACGTAGTGAATAAGTTGCATAAGTTCAACCTTATGTGTGGGACCATTAAGCGAACCCTTAAGTCAGCAAGTAAAGGAACACGCCTAAAATTCTACAAGGTGATGGCACTTCCAACACATCTTTATGGGTCTGAGAATTGGACTTTAACGAAAGGCCAGGCCGGCCGCATCTAAGCGGCTGAAGTGAGATTTCTCAGGCACGTGGCAGGGTATACTCTCCATGATCATAGAAGAAACACAGAGATACAGCAGGACTGAATGTTAAGAGTATACTCAACAGGATCGCCCGGTAACGACTGAATTAGTGGGAACATCTTTGCCGAATGGATGACTGCCGCATCCGCAAACAACAATGGAACTACAAGCCGTGGTGATGGAGAAGTGCGGGACTCCGTGGATGCGCAGTGACCAGCTCTAATCTTTGCCTATTTGAGACCGGAACAAACCATCCTTGGTTTAATCCTTGAAGATGATGATGATGGTGATGATTAAATCTTTATATAAGATTACTCAAGTCACATTCTTTTGAAATTGTTACATTAATTATGGTACTTAAACATTAACTTGACTAGAAATACAGGCTTAAAATAAATAATAGGTCTGCAATTATTGTCTGAGTTGTCTTTTTTTACTGTAAATAATTCAATTCAACGTCACCTGATGCTTTCGATTACTTTTTACTATGGTGAGCACGCGCGCGTGTGCGTTTTAGCCTTGTCTGTGTTTTGACTCACTACGTGTAATCAATAACAGACACTGACACCTGATTACTACAGAGACAGAGAGACAGACAGACAGAGACAGAGAGAGAGAGAGAGAGAGAGAGAGAGAGAGAGAGAGAGAGAGAGAGAGAGAGAGAGAGAGAGAGAGAGAAATGTCTGCCAAATTTTGCGTATAGGCCCATATAGTCTGACGTTACATTCCTGTGGAAGATTGATTAAACAGTCCGAATCCTGTCCCGGATTGTTAAAACAGTCTATTTTGCACTTTCAACGATCTGGCCGTTGTTCCCGTATAACATTCATAGTTTGTAAGCCAAGCACGCAATAAATACAACAGAAACGCTTAGTAACAGAGACACAAACATTTCACAGATAAATACAAAATGTAAAATTTCAAGTATTCATGAAAATGTGTAAATTTAGTAGTTGATGTTACGATTAAAAAAAAATTGAAGTCGGGTAATGGTATATTTCTCTCATCCTTATACAGTTACGTACTTGTCTTTTACCATTCCACATGCATAACTTGTACTGTTCCAACACACACACACACACACACACACACACACACACACACACACACACACACACACACACACACACACACACACACACACACACACACACACACACACACACACACACACACACACACACAGCATTTATATATTTAATGTGCGTGGGTGTGTGTGTAAAACCAATATCGTCTTGATCGTTGATCAGAAATGTTAAAAATGAAAATAGGATTTCAACTGAAAAATATAGTGTTTCAGTAAAATAAATTCGATTTTAAATAATAGGCCCGTGAAGGTTTAATGCTCCATAAAGCTTGTCACATGTTCGGCAGGCAGTCAACTCTTGGCCTGTCGCATTACTATCGTAAAAAAAAACTTTATAGAATAAGATAAAACATTTTACGGGGAGACGAATCGACGGAATCAGCAGCATTTCTGTTCGTTGTTACAGACGACGGGGACGTGTCGCCGTAATCTGTGTATAACGCGAGAACGATGTAGTTTTAGTGAAATTGAATTTGTGTCAATTGTGCGACATCGGTAACGTAATACGCGATTTCCTGCTTACAGCTGATGCAATTGGGAAGGCTCTGGCAGTGTCTGCGCCTCTCAACATGACGACACTAATATATATGTGCGCGCGCCGGCTTACAAACGTACAATCGGACACCACAGTCAGTCTGACACACGGGCCACTCTGTGGCGGCAAGACAGAATGATATATTGAAATTCAGAGAAACCTTGTCTGATACTGTTTCACTATCAAACCATAGTCATAATAAAAACTATTTTAATAACCTATTTTGTGTCTTATTCAAAATGTGTTTTCCCTAAATATATCTCTTAGTAGAAATATTTATTTAAAAATAAAAATAGTTTCTATTTATATGAATATTGTTTGTTTGTCGCATCTAATTTGTTTCAAAGATTTTGATAGATTATGTTAAGAACGTTACACCCACGTACATAATCTTTACCCTCCTCCTCCCTCCTAACATCCCTCTCTCTTTCACACGCACGCGCGCGCGCGCACACACACACACACACATACACACACATGCAATAATCGTATTTCAGTAGACGAAATATTAACCAGTTTGGTGTTGAGTAATCGATTAAAACTATTGGTTTCCTGTAAGCCAGACCTAAACTTGTTTACAACTGTAAACTGTGTACATTGTTCGCAAGATTGTTTTGGCTCATAATTATGTCGTCGCTGTTAAATCAAACCGGCATATGTGCAAAAATTGAGTTTTAGAGTTGTTGGTGTCAAAAAATTTCTTTTTTTCCCGTCTATTTTTATGTCGAACCGGCATATCGTATAGTTGAATAAAAATCCGTCAGATGGCGTTGGGCCGGTATGCATTTACGTGGAAATAGCCATTTTGTTTATCAGAAGACAGATCTGTTGCGCAATACGCCAGTCGCTTCAAAACTTTCAAGGAGGAAAGACGTCCATCATGTAAGTAAAACTGAATTATCTCACAATAGTACATTTTTATTATTACCCAGATATGACTTATTGGCAGATAATCCGGATTGCACTTAACATTAATGCGTTTCTAGCAGCCTCAACTAAAACAAACCGGCGTATTTGCCAAAATGTCGGTTTCCGGGTAAATTTTCTCCCGGCGAATAAAGCAAAATGTTAATTAAAACCGAAATATGTTTCAATAATTCAGTTTGAATTGTATCAAAACAAAGTTTCATGTGATGTATTTGAAGATATGCCGGTTTATTTTATTCTTACGTATCGTTATGCAAGATGTTTTACGGCTTACAAGGCTCAAAATCGACCCTTGTAGGTAGATACTTGAACTAATTACCACAGAGCTTTAATATTTTTCCTCAGATTACTTATAATATTGTTGTTTGTTGAAGGAAAAAGCGTACAGCTTTGATATTAAAACTTGCGGCAAAAAGTGAAAGGCGGTGGCAAATGATTGCGCCAGATGCTTTGCCTCCGACACGAGTCAATTTAGAACGCAGTACTGAAGATGTTCCTGAAACTAGCAAGACTGATATACAATTAGAGACTGAAAACCAACGTTTCCCCTCCTGCTGGTAAGTTTAGGTTTTATCGTTTGATTTAAATAAATCAATATTGTTGGTCACTTGCATAAGCATTGGTGTAGTCAATACTAATATAGGAAGAACTCACTCACTCATTGCTCATCATTTTCAAACTTTTCCCCATAATATAATTATAATATTATATATCTATAATATATTTTTTAGGATGTGAAGTTACTGCATCAACGAACGCTGACCTGACTAGAAGTTCTGATCCAGTAGAAGTTCCTATAGGGCTAATGGATGTAAAAGCTTGGGTTAATAAGCTGCCTGATCCGTTGCTTCCAACATTATTTATGGATACAGAAAGCACTACTAAAACTAGCAAGACTGATTTGACTGAACTACAACCACTCTCTAATGATGAATGGGTGGAATGTGAACCTATACAAGAAGAGACTGAAAACCACATTTCCCCTTCGACTGGTAAGTTCAGGCTTTTGCCATTTTGATTTCTATAAATCAATACTGTTCGTCGTTTGCATGACCATTGGTGGCTTATAGATAAATATATATTTTTTAAAATTTTAGAATGTGAAGTTACTGCACCAACGATGACTGACTTGACTGCGGTAGATCCGGTAGAAGTTTCAATAGAGCAAATGGCACGGGAAGCTCAGAAGTCTGGTTTGGCCGACGATATTGTTACGGGTCAATTATTGGGGACTGAAAGCTACAGTGTCAACAACAATATTAACACGGACTCTACTGATGAGGAAGACCAAGACCCATTTCATAATTCTGATGACGATGAAGTCGACCCCGATTATAATATATTAAGTTCTGGCTCCGAAAGTGACAGTGAATGTAGCGATGAACCGGCGACTGGGATTGAAATCGAAAATGCAAACGAACCAATTACAAGAAAGAGGAAAAGAGGCAAATTTAATAAAAGAACTTTAGCAAAGAAGATGCGAAACTGCGGTGAGGAATACGAGTCTAAAACCCGAGGAAGAGTGAACAAACGAAACATGAAGCCTCCTTGCCACAACTGTAAACTCAAGTGCACTGAAAAAATTGATGAGAACTATCGGAAAGAGATTTTTGCAATGTTTTGGGGAATGGGAGACTTGCAAAGACAAAGAGAATTCATAAAAGATAGCACACAGGCAGTTGTTCCCAAGTATCAGAGGATTACATTGAATCGTAAAAGGGAAAGGGGCTCTAATCAATCATACTCGATAACGAAAGATGGAGAAAAAATACGGGTATGCAAACAATTTTTTAAAAACACTTTTGACCTATCGGACAGAGCTATTCGTACAACCTTTGAAAAAACAGAAAAAGCACAGGTGTGCTAAGCTTGGAAATGAGAGGCAAGCATGGAAAGGATCGAAAGTTGGATAAAGAACTCGTGAAGAGTGCAAAGGATCACATAGAAAAAATTCCCAGAATTCCTAGTCATTACTGCAGATCTCAAAGTTCTCGGGAGTATATCGATGGTGGAAAATCTATCGCCGAACTTCACAGAGATTATCTAAAAGAAAGAAAGGAGTCAAACCTTGCAGGAATCAGCTACTGCCAGTACAGAGCTATTTTCAAGTCATACAACCTTTCTTTTTTCACACCGAAGAAAGATCAGTGTGATGTTTGTCTCATATACCAAAACACGAAACAAAATACGACAGAATATGAGAATCATATTCTAGAAAAGGACTTGTCCAGACTGGAAAAGGAGAATGACAAGAAAACCACAGATTCAACCGTCGTAGCAGTATACGACCTACAGGCAGTGCTGTCATGTCCGCAGGGGGAGGCGTCTTCCTACTACTACATTTCAAAGCTAGGCGTTTACAATTTAACAATTGCTGAACTGAAGGGCGACAAAACGGTAAACTGTTACACTTGGGATGAGACACAGGGAAAAAGAGGCGTGATTGAGATTGGGAGCTGTGTGCTGAAATGTCTGCAACATTTAAATGACAAAGCTGACTGTCCAATAGACGTCGTCTTTTACAGCGATAATTGTTGTGGACAACAAAAAAATTACTTTATGATGGCAATGTACAAATATGCTGTTACAACATTAAAAAACATAAAATCTATCACACACAAATTTTTAGTAAAGGGCCACACCCAAAACGAGGGGGATTCGGCTCACTCAACCATTGAGAAAGAAGTTAAAAGAGCACTCCGAAGTGGACCGATATACTTACCTTCCCAATACGCCATGGCCATGAAAACGGCAAAGAAAAGTGGCAAGCCTTACCTGGTTCATGAGTTGAGTCATGAGGACTTTTTTGACATAAAAGCTCTGAAGGACTCCCAAGTAATTTTACCCATGTTGGACATTCGAATGTTTAAAGTAATTAAAGACGACGGCAACTTTTACTTCAAAACATCCTACGGATCACATGCCTGGGAGGAGGCGAAGAAAAGGAATAAACGGGGCAATGGGAGCGTGAATCCTGTTCTGATGCAAGCTATTCCAAGAGACTTACCATTGATGAGAAGAAGAAAAAGCGTATCCTAAAGTTAGTTACCGCCGGGATAATACCGTCAATTTATTCAGATTTCTATAAAAATTTGTGAAACTTTGAAGTTACCAGCAAAGGGAAGATCAATATTATGTTAATTGTTGTTTAAAAAAAAATTGTGAAGCAATAAATTATTTTTTCATTGACAACATTATCTTTTATTCTACCTAAAACAGGTTCCAAAAGAAGAAGCCACTGTGACACAAAAGCAAATATTACACTGATTTTAAAGTCATACTGGCATATCTGCATATTTCTCTTAATTTAAGCAATTTCCGATTTATTTGCAACTACTACTTCAATAAGCAGTATTCGTCTAAATTTTATTCATGCATAAGGTGGCATTGAGGTGAACCAAACGGACGTTAAATGGAAAATATCACATGCCAAAAATCTTTAAAGTGCTCAGGTGAAAAATATGCATTTTGCAGATATGCCGGTTTGATTTCACAGCGACGATGTGCTCAAGTAGTGTTTGCATAAAACATTGTTGAGACCGTCCCGCCTGAATTCGCTAATATGCTGTGTAATTTAGAAGTCATTACCCTTTTTCTTGTATTGTAATTATGATACTCAACAGTAAACTATGGCTAGAGACTGATCTTGTAGGGAAAATATTGTTATATAATTATTTGTCACTTGTAGGAGTCATATGGGCTAGACGCAAATGTATATGATTGTTGCAGAAACTGATGTTAAATTGGTGCAGTTCCATACAATACAATAGTTATTAAAGAAAATATTACATTCATAATTACTCAATTATTATTGTATTATTTTTATATTATTATTAATAATAATAAAACTTTTCATACAAGAATATATTTTGTATTATTTTTTTCAATATAACACTGTTTAAATACTGTTAATTTAAATAATTTTTAATTTGTATATCTGATGATGTTTGTTAAATACTATTGAAAGAGTGTTATATTAAAAAAAATGATTAAAAATATATTCTTGTACGAAAAGTTTTATTATTATTAATAATAGAGAAAATATATATAGAAAAACTTGTTCAAAGCGGAATTGCATGGGACCGAAGTTTTTTTCGGATTGCATAAGTTCTCGCATTATACAAACTTAGACATTAGTGAAATACTGCAATTCGTAGACCTTGTACATGTATTTTGTTTCTATTCTATTACATACACCTACATTTCTGTCATAATATAATTACACAATATAATGTCTACCAACTTTAGGCATTTATGACTTTAGTTGTTTTATGAAGTTTACGCTTTAGTTTAGTGCAGTAGGCCTACTTTATTATTATTACTGCTATTATAATTTTTATTACATACTTTACTACAGTACTGATTACAAACATACCTGATTTATTTTTCATCAGGCTGTCCATTTCACTGTCCATATCAGGATACAAAAATATAACAGAGCTGTTCCCATGCTATCCCTTTTGCCATTTTGTTTGAACATTCATTGCATCTCGGGTCCCAAATTGCCGGTATCTGTTCCAATTCAATTATAAATCGATCAGAATCAAAATCCGACATGATAGTTAAAGTTTTTAAATACTTTTAGAAACAACAAAGTCTTCTAAAGTTTAAAAACAAATAGTAAGAAAGCTCCAAAAGTTTATAGAAATTGCAGTGTTAGTATACGCTCTACAACACTACTCTGAACACTGCTGTGGCGCGACTGAAAGAGGCCCGTGTGTAAGCTCCAACACCACAAATCGTCTCCATTCGTGGCGGGGACTGGCTTCTGCCTGTCACAGTCGCGTGTCACAGTCGCTCGTGTGCAAGGGTACAATTTAAAACCATGCAAAACAACTGGGCGCGACTGAGTGGCGCCACAGAGTGGCTCGTGTGTCAGCAGCCTTATACAGCTACCCCCATCCCTTTGTGTAACGGTAACTTCGATTGACTGGTATCAGTAACATTTTATTATATAAATATCAAATATGTGATATGATAAAAGGATTCTGTTTGTCGGAGAAAGAACAACAAAATTAATCTTAGAAAACAACGAACTTATAAAAAAATGTAACAGCTAATTAGGAATAAAGTTTAATGAGGAAGAAACAGATGATGTTAAAATAAAATCAAGAAGAAAAAAAGTAAAACAAATGAACAGATCATTGAACGGAATCCTATGGAGCACAGAAATTGGTAAAGAAAGGGAGAAAATAATATATAATAGTATAATAAAATGCACGTTGATGTACGGATCCAAAACATGTAGAATAAAAGAACAGGTATAAAGAAAGTTAGAAGCTACAGAAATGGATCCTTTGAGACGAACTGCTGAAACTTCAAGCCTAGAGCGAATACGAAATGAAACGATCAAAGAAGAAATGGCCGTACAAAAGACAATCATCGACCGAATTGAAGAAAAACAACTAATCTGGTACGAACACGTTCAAAGAATGGGACAAGACTGACTACCAAAGAAAACAATGAGGCAGATATCTAGAGAGCACAGAAAGAAAGGAAGACCCAAGAAAACATGAATTGAGGGCATAGAAAGCATAGAAAGCTCAATGAGTGATAGAAGGCTAAACAACGAAAACTGCAAGGACAGACAACATTGGAAATTAGGCATCGGACAACGTCATAGGACCTTTTGTCCCTGAATGAATAATAGTAATAATAATAAAACAAATCTAAATATGGGAAGGGGTTTTTTGCGCATCATAAAAAATATTATTACGTACAGCACCATGCCACTGCTGCAAACTTGTCCTATTTTGACAATGACTTATTACTGAACAAGTCAACAATTTTGTACGGAATTGCAAAACTTTGCATGACGCTGAAATAATTCATGTATTGTATAACTTGTAGATTCAGATAACCTTTTGACTACAATCAACAAAATTAATTATAATAATATAAAAGACCTAAAACGACAATACAAATTATATTATTTGTTAACAAGTACCACCGTAGAATGGAAAACTATAACATATGGTATAAAAAGGTATTTCAACAATGCAACCTGTAAATAATTATTATAAATAAATCACCTTATATCCGTCGTGATTTATAATAATTTACTGTTCATACGTGACTTGGATACCAAGAACTAACATGCATTTTAAATTGTAAATAATTCATTACCCAATCGATGCACACTCAACTCACAACTATCATTTATTGACTACATATAGGCCCTAACACTACTGACTCGGATCACACGTATCACAATTATAAATTTTTACCTGATGGCTTAAAATAGTTTTTGCTCCGTTAGAGGCTGCCGCTAGGAGCGTTGTCCGTCATGCTTCTTCTTCTTCCGCTTCTTCTTTTTCAGACTGTGGACCTTACGATCTGTTGCGCACTCCTTGGTTCGACCATCTTCTCTTTAGTCTTCCAATATTCCGCTGTTCTGTCGGATTATAAACCAAAATTTGTTTCGGTATACTGTTTTTATGCATCCTTTCAACATATTTCTCCTTCTTTTTCTCCTCTTCAACGATTAGGTTACATAAACCTGTTTCGGCACCCATCTTATCCTCGGACAACCTATGTCTCTTCTACCAGCGGCTTTATAGTTCAGTGCCACTTTTGCCAATAGATCCTCTGTCATCGTTCGCAGATGAGCCTATCATTGACTTCTGTAATTTGAAATAATTTTATTTGTGTCCTTTAGTTCGAATTCTGCTCTGGTATCCTCATTCCTTATTCTATCTTACAATATATAATTTAATGTATTTTGAAGAAACTGCATTTCAGCACTCTCAATCTTGCCTTATTCCTTTTTTGTCGCTTTTTTTTTGCCGCATTTCCTTTCAACCAAATAGCCTGGCAACAAAGGTATTTTATTTTTAACAATTACTATTGTTTGAAAGCTTTAAATGAATTTTTAAGTTCTTTACTCTTGTTAAAACGTAAAATGTTGTAGGTAAACTACCCCTCCCCCATAACCGATCTTCACCAAAATCGGAACATTGTGTCACCAACTTGATATCCAATAAATCTTGTTATTTGTTAAAAAGGTGTTGATTGCAAATCCTGTCACTCTGTTAGGCTCCAGCACACTTTTCGCTTCCTCTAGGTTCATTAACCTTGTCTTAAATTTCACGTAGCGGTCCTGTGACCGCTACAGTATCAACAACATTTGCTATTCAGTAAACGTCAAATAATATTCAGCGTGGTGTCGATGTTGTGTAGAAAACTTGCAGCCTACAGACTTTCATAGTAAATTACCCGCGTAACGCCCGCGATAAGAAACCGCTACGCCACGCGCTGATAACGCCACTCGCAAAGCGGATGTCGATATCGGCTTCAACTGATCTGAGACCATAGTAACCCTCTGCTGCCAGGCTTGCTCACAATCTGCTCACTCTACTTCCTTTCGGACTAAGTAAAAGATTAAATAACAAATCTAAACTACGGAGTTGTGTATGTTACCTATCTAACTATTATGGCATTAATTTATGGTACCTATATACCATTAATAAATTATAAGTTGAATGAGATAATGATTGTTGTGTAGTGTAAATTAAACGAATTCTTTTAGGCTCTTACTTTTTGTTAACTGACGGAAATATTATAGGCCTTTATATGCAACTATTGAACGAGAAACAAAAGGGAAAATTTTAGACGGGAGTGGCTCGTTTAGAATATGATATTCAAATAGTTATTCATTAATTTTGACTCAGACATTGCGTCGAAGATCAGGAAGCCTGGAGAACCGCTGCCATCAGTTGCCGGACTGTTAACTTAAGAAAGCTACAGAAGTGCGTTTGTGTGTGTGTTGTATATACATTTATAAATTTTTCAATTACCTAAGTAAACCTTTTGGGCAACTGAGGGTTAACTTCTCTTAGAATGACATAAGGGCACTTACAAGTGAATTAAGGCAATAACTACTTAGTTCAGACTCATATAATAACATCAAATCTTTCCAACTAGATTACAAAAAGCGATTTTTTTTTAAATACAACATTCAATTTCGCAAACGTGTCGGACACTATAACGATCCGTTGGCGTGGACAGTAATGTGTTGCCGGCGACACCAGTTGTGCAGTGCCGGATGTGTGAGAGTGTAGAGTCGGCCGCAGGAACGGCACTAAAAATCCACGGCCATTAACTTTTATAGCAAAGCGGCCGGTTTTGAAATAAACTTCTCTTAACGACTGCAGGAGCAGCAGTTGCGAGTTGACCGCAGGTGTAAAGTTCTAATGTTACAATTTTATACACTCCTAGACTCTCATTAGCAGAAACAGATAGTATTTCAATGTGCTAGCTTTATACATGTACAGAAATTATTTGTTGATTCTCGCTCATAATACTGCCTAGTATAAAAGGAATACAGTCGAAAGCCTTCGATTTAATACTGTGTTCTTAATTGGGCAGCACGTCCCGACAATGTCTTTGTACACCAATTAGAGTTAGTGAGGTGAGATTACCGATTTGAGTGCTCTTTCCGCTGCGTTGTCACACTTAGGCCGGCCGCACACTGGAGCGACAATTTTTTTTAGCGACAGAAAGGTTTTGGCTCATCGTGTCGCAAAGCGTCGCAGATGACTGCACTGCCAGTAGGATCTATAATGCGCCACACACTTGGTTGCGACATCGTCTAGAGGTGTCGCGTGGCCCTTCGCGACCAAAGACGAAGGTGTTTCAATTTATTTCTCCCTACAAAACTCCTTGTCTTTTTTTTAACTGTAATTACTTTGGAATTAACTATTTCATTTGGCGATTTTCACTACACACAGTGTAGTGACTACAGTGTCAGTGAGTCAGAATATTCTCATAGAATACTCCGGTACATTAATTGCTGTATGGTTTATTAAATGTCTGGTTACTGTACTGTATTGTACTGTACTGTACTGTACTGTATGTGTTTGTGTGTGCACGCGTTTGTGTGTGTGTTAGAGAGGCAGAGAGACACAGACAGAGGAAACTGACAGTGAAACGTCTATCAGACTAAGGCCGGCAGCACACTGGAGAGACTATTTTTGTGCGACAGAACCGTTTTGGCGCATCGTGTCGCAAAGCGTCGCACATGACTCTACTGGCATTAGGATCTATAAATCGCCACGCACTGATTCTGGCATTGTCTAGAGGCGTCGCGACGCCCATCGCGACCGAAGACGAAGCTCCTTCAATTTATGTCTCGCAACAAAACAGTCTGCAACATTTTGAACTGCGCATATGCTGGACTCTAACCACACAAGGCACGGAGTTTACATTACACTTACCTAGTCCTACGTGGAAAGTGAGTTCATTGTCCTTTCGTTTTGATCCTCGCATATTGTTATGTATTTATTATTATTTTTTTTAATTAATATTGAGTATTAAAATGAAACAAGTGTAGGTATATTTGAATTTGAAATAGTTGCAAAATAATGCCTGTCACGAACTCACGAACCACACACTTTTACATCTCAAAAACAGCTGACGAAAAATATTGTTTTGTCGTGAGCCAATGTACCAAACCTCTTTCCACAGAAGCGACGCTTTGCGACACAATGCGTCAAAACGGTTCTGTCGCGAAACAAAATGTCGCTCCAGTGTGCAGCGAGCCTTAGTCTTCATCAACCAAAATTATCTAATCTTTTAAAATTATTTTCAAAATTTACTTCACCTTGTGTTAACTCTTCGAACTTACTCTCTGCCTTGGAGTCTTATTCTTAACTGTCTTACATCCTCTCCTTGTGTGTATTTGCTAACCGTGTTGGTGTCTACTGTGTCCGTGTATTGTCAAGCATTCGCGTAAGAGTAAGTTCAATGGAGCTGACTCGTCATGTCGCAGACATTCTTCTGTCGGCACAGGCACACTGGTGCGAGATAAAAAAAATTAATTACCACTTACAACAGCAGCAAAAGTGACACCGATTGTCACTTTTGCCGAAGACCGTATTAACTGAGATAGTTTATGCTCAACACAACAATATAGTAGTTCCTCTTTTTAACAGACCGACAAGATATCCTGGTTAGGTAATACAGTAGTCTTTTTGCTTGGATTTAAAAAACAGTTACCCTAAAACCCGCGCGATAGGAAAAAAGCGACACGTACACTAAACCTTAGGCCACACACACGCGCGCGCGCGCCCACACACACACATACACAAAAAGAAACACAGATGTATTTCCTTGTTTTATTTTATTTTTTTATTCGGGGTCAAAACGTCCTCCGATGTTGTCCGATGCCTAATCTCCATTGTTGACTGTCATTGCAGTCTTCGGCGTTTAGTCCTCTATCGCTCATTGATTTTCTCATGCAATCTATCCATTTTTTCTTGGGTCTTCCCTTCTTTCTGTGCTCTCTAGTTATGTGCCGGTGTTTGCACAATCCGGCTTTCGAGGAAATGCAATCCTAGTTTCTGATTCGGATAAATGTCGAAGTATTAGTTGGTAAGCGCAATTTCTATGGCACTGTTTCGACTGTGACGCAACCTAGCGGCCAAGCTCGAATTGCGTTTCCGGGCGCATGGCGAGAGCAGTCTCTCCAAAAGCTCTCATTGAATAAACAACTCAGCCCGCCTTCCTCGGTAGCCGTTCTTTGTGTGTAGTCTTGCTCATCTTTATGGCAGGATAGTTGCTCAAGACTCACCGGTAAGTGTATTATATACATATACACAATAATTTGGTAGTAAGAAAATTTAAATTCAAAACGTATACAATCCAGATGCGAACGTTAGAATGCTCGTGGTGTCGATCAGATGTGTGTGAGCATTAGGAGATATTTAATTAATGTTATTTTATTTGAATACCGCCTGTAATTGTATTAACTATTGTTCATTCAGCCTTGTATAAAGACGCAAAAGAATTAAGTATGTTAGTGAGAACTGTATCTTGTTAGCTATGTATGAACACGCAAGTGTGACCGGAAATGTGAACATTCTTTTAAGTAAATCATTTAATTGTAAACTTTAAGACCGCCCTAGATGAAGTACTGTGTATCTATTAATTGTCTGTAGCTGATGGGTCTTTAATGTATTCGTTATTTGCGAAAATTGTGATTGAATGTAACGCCACGTGGCCAGGCGGCTAGGAGCATGTCAAGTTATGTTGAGGCTGGTCGAAGCCGGAGTGCATTCCTCATTACTGTGCTTGATTATGAGTGAATAATTATTATTTATGAACATATATCTTAAATACAAAATTTAAAATTCTTTTATGCATTATTTTGAGTTGGTTGGGAACGCTAGTTCGGGTGTTTGGTATACATGACAAGTGTGCAACCTTTAGTGGACAGTACATTAATTATTTTGAATATTTAGGGTTCTCGCATAGAATGGAGATCTGAAGACAGCTTGGTGTGCTGCCACCTTCACCAGCTATGAACCACTGAAGCTTCGTTTCTAACCGAGGAGGCGGGACTAGCTGTCACCAACATAATGGAATCGCCCACTTCATATGAGGTGATATAAACTCTTTTTTATTTTATCCTGGCCCGCGCAACATTCCATGTGAGGTGTTTGTGCCATAACAGTTTAACTTTATTCAACAACATGGTTAAAACGAGGGTATGTCGGCAAGACAATTCTATGTTAATTAAATTTGATAATACAGTACAATCACTGCAATTGTAAGCTGACCTGTGGGAGGGTCCCAGAGCTGTTTTCGTAGATATTATGGGTGCAAAAGTTGTAACGGTAAATTTTTCTAAATTAAGTACAAGGGTATGATTTTCTTGATTCCGAACCGGCTGGTTCAGATGGCTTTCTTAGATTATTACTGGGGTTTCACATTTATTTAGTTTTCCTGTATGCAAGGGTTGGGGGGGTTGTTTCTATTCTGTTTCCGGGTGTTATTTCATAAATGGGTTTTCTGTTCACAAGGTAGGCACCTGTTGGTGCCATTTCATGCAGGTTTTCTACGGGTCATATTTTGTCAGGTCAGGCCTGTTCTGGTACACTCCTACAGCTGCACGTATACAGCATGTTTTTTATTTTATATATGCACAGATGGCGGAAATTAACTTTTCTATTCATTTAAGGTCTATATATTTAATATTTTGAGATTATCAAATTTTACTTGGAATGAAATATACAGGCGGTACTTATATTTTTGTAACTTAGATTTTCTGGCAATTATATGCTAAACCAGTTTTGTTAATTTTGGTTATTATCAAATCCTTATGGTTAAATAATGACTGGTATATAATTCAAGAAATGAATAATTTCTAAACGTTTAACATTCTTATGACAGATTTTTAGAAAGGTTTTGTGCATTATATAGATCAACAAGTTTCGCATTTTGCCTATCATTATAGCAAGCTGTACTTATCTTTATATTTTTTTAATTACCAGCCATTACAAATGTTTTCTCAACTTATAATGTATATCTCTATCTGCCATAGAATTGTTACTGTTCTTAGTTTGTCTGCCGACATTATAAAAATGTAAAAGGGGTTGTCGCTGTTGATGACATGAGTTTCCATTTAGTTTGATAGATAAGGGCGGGTTCCAGTTATTTAATATTTCTATATCCGGGGCGATGAAAGGTATGATATACAGGCAGTCCGTGGGGCTTTTGAGTAGTATGGCGTGTTGGGTTGTAACTGTGATTGGGTGAAATTAATTGTGATACTATCTGTCGTTATGTGTTTGGGGTAGAGTGATAATTATATGTAAAAGGGTACCTTTTTTTTATAATGTCGAGACATAAAGAGAAAAATTGGTTGCGTTATGATCATGATCATTTCCGATTGAGGAGAACATATATATCTAAATAAATATATTATGTGAGACTTATTTTAATGTCAATGTGTACAAAAGGGGATATATTTGTATACACAACTATGTGCTTTTGGACATCATGGGGATTACGGGGTCTTGGAATTCTGATATATGTTAATTTACTCAATAAATGCTGTTATTGTTGGTTACCAGAGAGTTTAATTGCAAGTCCCGTCCCACTGGACCCAGCGCATTTTTTGCTTCTCTAGGCCTTCTGCCTAGTTTTAAAAATCTAGTGGCCCCTCCTTAGAAAAAAAAAAACAAAAAAACAAAAAAAAATATATTTTTTTAAGGGAATTTTATAAAGTATAAAAATAATTTTAAGGATTGGTTACAGTTATCCATCTCATTGTTTTCTTTGGTAATAGTTCTTGCCCCATTCTTTGTACGTGTCCGTACCAGATTGGTTCCTTTTCTTCAATGCAGTCGATGATTGTCTTTTGTACGCTCATTTCTTCTTTGATCATTTCATTTCGTACTCGCTCTAGCCTTGAAGTTCTAGCAGCTCGTCTCAAAACAACCATTTCTGTAGCTCCTAACTTTCTTTTCACATATACTTTTATTCTCCATGTTTTCGATCTGTACATCAACGTGCTTTTAATCGTACTATCGTATATTCATTTCTTCCTTTTTTCCCATTTTTTGCTCCATAGAACCCATTCAATGTATTTTCCTAACTTGCGAAATTATAGATTAGTACATTTCTTTGGTATTTCTATGTTTACGTTTATGTAGAATTTAGTAGTACATTATTTTAGTTTTGAACCGACAATCACTTGCTACTGTTTGGTACATTCGTTCAGCCTTTGATGAACGTACTAAAGGTCGTGTTCATAAAACGGACGGTTATGCATTCGTAGAAAGCCTCTTGTATAGATATGTTTTGCGCTTTAGAAGCGGAATTAATAAGCGAGTGCTTTGTGTGTTGTAGACATAAAATTACAAGCTCAGTCGTTGACAATTTACATGGAACGTATTTACAGAAGGGATATATTCACTGAAACCTTCTGTGTAGGCTCAGATTATGACCTCGCTTCTGTACAATGACCTCCTTGTACTGTGTCGGTTTCTTTTCTTATTTGAAGCATAGTCAATGTATGAAGCAGCTGGTATTTGGAACTGTGGTGTGGGTCTGACTCACTTTAATGAAACCTTGCATACTGCAGATTGTAATACGCTTTGTCGCCAAGCCAATACGCCTGATCCTTATTACAATATATCGGTGTAGAATAAAACAAAATATACCTTACGTACTTAACAAAGTTTATTTTTTTTACAAAAAAAAGAAAATTTGTTTTGGCAAATTTATATTTTGTACTGAATTTTCGTAATTTTAAAAGAACACTCAAGAAAATAAATAGTTACATTTTTTTATCTCCAAGCGGGACAACTGAAGAGTTACAAAAACTCAAAAGAATTTAGGCGACGCAGGAGGGCAATATAAAATATTAACTCCCTATTGTAGTGTGGCAAACCAGAATATATGAAATTACAGATGACAAGAATAAGCACTGATGTATTAGAAAATTTTAAAAATTAGATGGATAATATATAATCTATGGTGATTTCTGGACGGATAATTATAGAGGCCTAGACTGTGGAACAGCACAAGGAGAAACTAGAGTTTAGTTTCATCTAAGTTAATTATTACACATTAATTAGGACTAATAAGATTATGGAAAAAGTGTACAATATGTAAATAAATAATTCTAGCATAAAACTAACGGCCAGTGACCAAAAGGACAAACTCAATTATGAATTAGTGTGAGCAATGAATTTATGTATCTGGAAAAAGCATTTGATAATGTAGACCGTCAAAAGTTATGAAATATTATGGATAGAAGAGGATATCCACAGCATTTAATAAATCCAGTTAAGATTTTTTACAAAAGTACATCTGTAGTCCTGGATCTGAATGGTAGGCTTTAAGGTGACATTTCAAAAAATAAGCGAGTTAGACAGGGGTGCTGTGTTTCCCCAACCTTGTTTAAAATATATATGGACGAAATGTTGAGAGCATGGAAATCCAGAGTGTCTTTAGGAATACAGCTTAACAAATCAATTTGTATGGGTTCCCTGCTATATGCAGATTTTATAGTTCTTATTCAAGAAAATGAGGATGATTTACAAAGAGCTATGTTTCAATTAAAAGAAGTGGCAAGAGAGTTGGTCTATTCACTAACAATTTCAGGAAGAAAGACCAAACAAAAGCATGCCCTTTAAAGGAAAATATCCAGTGAGGACTAAGATAGTTATAAGCAACAGCACTTTAGAAAAAGTGAGCCGTTTCAAACATCGCTGTGCAGTAAGCTATCAATCTGAATATGATATAAGTGAGAAGATAAATAATTTAGTAATATTTGTGGTAGTATTCAACAGGAAAGCCAACAGGAAACCATAGCAGCAACCAAACGGAACACAAATATTCAACAAGACCAAAATTAAGATGGCTGAGGATGAGAAAAATAGCATTCCCGATACATATTCCAAATAAGGAAATAACATATCTTGAGGTAAAATAGTTATAAATATTAAATAAATAATATATGCATGAAGAAAGTGATTGTAGGAAAAAGGGTTTGTATCTTATTATTGTATCTAAACGAGGCGTACGACTTGGAAGTCACAGTCGTTATTTTATTCATTAATAAATTACATTCTCTTCAGTCTCAGTAGAGAACGGGTTAGCTTCGCGATTATTTTGGCGACAAAATTAATCCGATGACGGCAATAAATTACGCTTAAAATCAAAATTAACACAGAAGATACATTTGCGTTTGTAAATAACACGCGAAGGAAGCCACGTAGACACGCTAACGTAACGGAAAAAACGAGACGAGGGGTAAAGAGAGGACTGTCGAGAGCGGCCGAAATCTGAGTCAAACCGCGGAGTCTAAATTGTTTGCTGGCGGACGAACGAAGTAATTTGGTTGGCGAAACTGTGTCAACCGCAAACCGCCAAACAGCTGAAGCATTTAACTTGTTGTAATGGAAAATGTCCGTCGCAAAATGTTTTCAGAAAGTAATTTGGAATTAACAGTAAATTACTAATTAACTCAGAAAAACTTTACAATATAGACAATAAACAAAGGATGAAAAATATAAAGAAAATCAACACAAAAACATCTTTGAACCGTTACTTCTACATAAAATGTGTAGACAGATTATAATATGGATAATGTTATAATTATACAACAGAAATAGTTTTATTAATAAAATTGTCTATAATATTGAACGAAGAATTCTTCCTAAAATTTATAGCTTTAAGTAAACTAAAGACGTGTACAGGCATAGACCCAAAGAAGAGCTGTACAGGGATCTGGAATATCTGGAAAAGATCTTCCAAATGTAAAGACTTTCCTTCCGAACAAAACGACTGATATTCCTTGGACATATGGTTCGGATGGATCGGTCCAGATCAAATAAACAAACTTTGAACTATATTTAGCAACTTTCCAGTCTGAAAGGGTACACCAAACAACTCTAGGAGAAAATGATGAAACTGGGTATCTCTTTGAACGACTCTGTGCATAGAAATACATACAGAAACAAAATTCAAAATCTTGAGGTTCTCTGCGGTGAGAAGAAGACAAGAAAGGGGTGGACAGTGGAAAGAAACGCGGCGCATAGTGTGCCAATGAGGGCCTTCTGGCAGGAGAAGAAAAGGAAATGATATTTGCGTGGTTTACCGCTGACCTGTTCGTAAAAAAAAACAAAGGAGGAAAATATATAAAGAAAATCAACACAAATAAATATCTTTGAATCGTTACATAAAATGAATAGAGATTATAGTATGGATAATATTATAATTATACAACAAAAACAGATTTATGAATAAAAGATTTTATGCTATCCGGACTATTGGACTGTGATAGACTGCTTCTAAATGATAATTTCTAGATGTTTTGGCCATCCACCGTCTCAGGATTATTTTCGTGTTACGCCTTACATCCCTTTGTCGTAATTGTGGAATGTATGTAACATTATTATTACTTAGAAGTGAAGATAAAAAAATGTTATGTTGTGTTGTTGTCATTTGTCAATAGACACAGATGTCAGACTGTAAAACGAGACGGGCAGATGTTTTGTACATAAAAATAGTTTTAGGAATTTTCCCAGGGTATGATAAAGATTCAACACTGTTTCTCAAGAAAGGCGACTGTCAAGAAAACGATAATCATAAACTGTAGTATAGCCTATGTGCTACCGAGATTTACGAAAAGCATGGGAAATCTTACCAGACACATAAAATGAAAACCAATGACGGCACGGTCTAGACAGAATACATAAATATTGCCAAAAAGTTGATATCCCTTTTTGGGGTAGCCCAAGTGATAGGTTACAAGTATGAAAGCAGATGTTGTACTCCCTAAGAACTTTGATCTTAAGCAGTAAAACCCCACCAAAATTGTGACGCAGAGTAACACGATGCAGCCTCTGACGAATTGTTAGAAATCTTACTAAAATTGTTAAGAAACTACCCTGATTCAACCAGTTTTATTCTATCAGAATTAAGGTTTTGGAATTAAGAGAAGGGAACAATCCCACTTCTGTGAATAAAGGTTACAATCGACATTTCTGAGTATAAAAGACTAGCAAATGCTAAAGAAAGCAGATTTGATTGTAAGTGTTCTTAGACGCCTTACGTCTGTCAAACTTTGACTTGTTCTTTGATCTGAGTTAGAAGGTGTTCTAAGAGAGCGTCTCTAGCCAGTGATAGTCAGTCATAGTTTTTGTTCTTTGTCAATTTTTTAAAGAGTAACTAAATTAGTTACAGCATGATTGTTGAGAATAAGTACTAGTAAATGAAAGTACTTAGAGTTGAGTAAAAGTAACTGAAGTAATCAAATTAAGTAAATTCAAGAATTATTAAAAAACAAAAACAATAATTATTGTCCAACTACTGTAAAAAGTATTGTATGATTTGTATAAGCTAATCATCAATAAATTGTCTTCAGAGATGAACGCTTTATATCAATGATTTGAAATCACCTCCGAAGCTACAACAACGAACGGTTGTAGCCTAGCAGCCACTCAATAGCTTACAACACATTACCAGACATTTTAAAAAAATGAACCGATTTGATAAAACAATATTTTATGAAGGAAAAGTAACACATAATTCAAAACAAATCAAAAGTATTTTACCCATAATCAAGGTTTATTTCCTGTCTTAGAAGTGCTCAATAAGAATAAGCCGATTTTATTGTATTTTATTTTATAATATAACAAAATAAATTTCATTAATTTTCTTCGATGGAAACACCCTTACAGGAAAAACCTATCGCATTATGCTTCAACAGTGGCTCTTCCCGATACTGCAAGCACATTCAAATGTATTCATTTTGCAACACGATGGAACACCGTGGTTAGAGCTATTGTGAATGAAAAAGTGCCCCAACGATCGTATTGGTCGGAAGGGGGCCCAACAACTTGCTCTTTGTGCTTGGCATGCGAGATCTCCAAGCATGCGAGATCTTTCACCGCTGCCCACCACTACCATCCACGATGACCTTAAACATGGAATAACAACAGCGATAAACTCAGTGGTTCGTGATATGTTGCTACGCGTCAGGGAATAATCCTCATATCGCCTGATGTTCTCCGTGCTGCACATCCACACGGACAACCTTAGTGTATCGCCTTGATGTTGTCCGTGCTGCAACTGGTGGCCACATAGAACACTAGTAAGACACGAAGTGTAACTTGATTATAAGTGGAACACCTGTGATTTGGTTGGGATTTTGAATTACTTTTCTTTAATAAAATATTGCGTTATGAAATCGGTTCATTCTTTTTCAGTAACTCTGTATATACAAACGTCTACATCACCAGTTATCGTTTTACGGCTGAAAACTTGTTAAACATAGACGACATACTTGTCAAGGTGTGAACCAAATTGCTTTCAGAAACTATACATTTGACCGCAAACACAAACTAGCACGTGCACAAAGAGCTGGGTTTCGCATTGAATACGTTGAGAGTTGCCCACAACCGCCGCCGCCACCAAGTATTCAGAGCACGCAGCACAATCACGCCAGGACGGACACATGACAGGCACTGTACACAATAACATTCCGCACACAATGTGTCAGATATTTCGCATACAGATTATCAACATTCTCCTACATTTAATTCAATTAAATTTGCTACATCCGTTAATTTGAATTACAAAGTCCGTGTGTTATATACTGTAAATACAGTTCACTTTTGTAGCTTTGTATACACCTAGTATGCTCCAAAAGATCCAGTACTGAAACAGTGTTATAACAAATACCTTATTGGACACAGACATTACAAATAATACATGAACATATCGACACAGAAAAGTTGATTTCCAAGTCTGTCAAAAACAGACAATTTCAATGTGCTTTCGGTGTATTACAAATAGTCCTAGTAACACTCAATAGATTCTCATGGGTTATGTCCAAATTTACTTCCTTAAGTATCGTCTACTTTTAAGTGTGGCTAACGTAACTCCGATGAACGAGAAATCTGTTCCGAAAGAATTTACGGGATTCCAGAATCCGCAAAAAGCAGGTAAAGCGAGTCCCTCGTGGTTTTGCAGAAAGCCCCATCCTGCTGAAGCCATTGCGTACAAAGTGGCAGGTCTCGTGCAAAGCAACATATTATTAGATCCACTAAAACTCAGAATTAATGTAATAATTTTATCTTTATATGCCTTTACCACATAGCACCGCGAGAGAACTTGTATTACTATTCTCAACAAAACGAAAGGCCAATGTGTCGCCTAGAGACAAGGGACGCCGTACTGTTACATTCTATTGACTATGGAAGAGTGACTCCAGATTAATGTCAGGTCGTTCAAATCTAAGAAAATGAATTATCCGGCGACTGATAAATCTGTTGCCATGATAATTGGTTTCATAAGAACACCTTACATGACTCAGAGATTTTGGATCATTGTATGAGGTTATTAATATCGGAGCAAAGTACACCACTCTTGTCTTTATGTCTGCATTTCTGAAATAACGTCCGTCTGTTTTATGTAGACACAACCGCCACTTTGTTTGAACACCATTCTTGTAGACATTTGACTAAGATTAAGTTTTTAAAGGCGTTCACCGGAAACTCCTATATAGAGACTGTTAAGTCTGCTTGATCGAGGCAGATCCTTGATACCCACTGTTGCCACAGGCCGATGCAGCTTTGTGCAATGTATGCAACTCTTCCCGTACAAATATATTTTTCAATGAATGTTAACATAATTTTGTTAAAAGCTGGTGGTCTTTGGTTTTAGAAATTTTTTTGCAACATGTAGCAAAATTGGCCCATTTGAACATCCAGCTTCGTATGTACAAAAATATTGTTCGAAGATAAAAAGGGGATGTTTCTAAATGAGGATGATTTTCAAAAAGCTATGTTTCAATTACAAGAAGTGGCAAGAGAGTACTCACTGACAATTTCAGTATGAAAGACCAAAACCATGGTCTTTAAAGGTAAATATCCAGTGAAGACTAAGATAGTTATAAACAACAGCTCTTTAGAACAAGTGAGTTGTTTAAAATATCTCGGCTGTACAGTAACCTGGCTGTAAGCTATGAACCTGAATATGATATAAGAGAGAAGATAATAAATTTAGGAATATTTGTGGTACGATTCATAGGAATCTTAGAAATAAAGCAAGAAACAGCATAAGGGTTAAATTTTTTGACAATTATAATACCCATGTTGATTTATGCAAGTGAGGTGTGGGTCATGACAAAAAATGAAAGCGGCAAGATTCAAAGTGCTGAAATGCGGTTCATTGAAATACTTTAACTTATACATTGCAAGATAGACTAAGGAATGAAGATTTCAGAGCAGAGCTTGAAGTAAAGGACATAAATGAAATTATTTCAATTTACAGAAGACAATGGTGGAATCATCTGCAAAGGATGACAAATTGTGAATTACCGAAAGCGGCACTGAACTATAAAGCCATTGGTAGAAGAGACGGGTTGTCCGAGGAAGAGACGGGTGCCAAATCAAGTTTATATAACCTAACCCTTTAAGAGGAAAAGAAGAAGATAATAAAAAGTTTCTTCAGCGCCGTTAGAACCATTTTAATCTGTACCATGTTTAAACTAGAATAAAGTGGTGCGGTGATTACATTCACAATAT
The DNA here is from genome assembly GCA_034769895.1 of Magicicada septendecula. Lineage (NCBI taxonomy): Eukaryota > Metazoa > Arthropoda > Insecta > Hemiptera > Cicadidae > Magicicada > Magicicada septendecula. The sequence continues at coordinate 70,779,537 of CM068372.1, read as the reverse complement.
TCCTACATTTGTGTAAATCACACTGTTTCCCTTCACCAAATTCTGATCACTTACGTCTCTCCTCTTGTTGAGTGTATTGTTATTGTTTGTAGGCACTTAAGTCAACTCATAGTTTCACAGAACACGCAGATTAATCGCGTTGACCGACATAAAACAAAGTGAACAGCACAAGACACCGTGAACGTGTAGGTTGAAGCACCGCTTAGGCTGAGCATGCTCTTGTTTGTGTACCTACAAATGTTTGGAAACCACAACAACCGGTAAACGTTAAGTGTTGACTCACTCGTGTATCGGTAGTCGGTAACTTTAATACGCGACAATCGTGCATTCATTGTTCTCTTTGTATGTATAAAACAACTGAACAGAATAAATTAACTAGCCGACAATCTCGTGATTGTAAAAAAAATAAGAAACATTTAGAAAGACGTCAGATACATTGAAGAAAGCTTTAAAAAAGCGAATAAACCTTGAGCTACTTGATTGTGAAGAAAAATCGAAAGAACTAAATACATATCAGTCAGCTGATGGATACAAAATGTTAATTACAGATAACGTAATCAGGAAATAACAAAACAGAAGAACAGTTACTTAGAGGAACGAAACCAAAATAACTTACAGCTGTTACATTGGTCAAACCGGAGATCGTTTATAAAACGATATTCAAACGGTTTTTTTAAGTACAAAAGAGACTGAAAAATTGAATCATGTTATGGTTGTTATTTAATATATAAGGTCAAGAAGGGTTACTTGAAGGTAGACGTAATTTGGAGATAAATTTTGCTTTACTATAGTCAAACCAAAAAGCATAACTCCACCTGCAACAACGTCGATAAGAAATAACAATTATAAAAATAGTTCGGATAAACAAAACAGGCTGTCAATAAAATCTCTTTTCTCAAATATTTTTAAGCACCCCCCCAACTCGTCTTTAACTGGAGGTAAAAAGAAGAAAACTGAGCAGAAAATAAAATAAAAACAAATAGAAGACGATTGGGTTTGTTCTTCTTGTGATGAACTTTATTTTGCAGAAGTTGAAAATGAACCACGCAGCTGAATGGATGCCGTGCTCTTTTTGTCATTTAAAATTTCATGAAAAATGTCAGTAGGAATTTTCAGTTAATAAAAGGAATCTTTTTATGAGTGATAATTTTAATAAACAAAAGGACAAATTACTAAGGCCAATAATTGTAAAAAACTCTAGTCTTCGGATATTTTCTTGTTAAATCTTATTGAATTAGTTTTTGTGTTAAATTTAATGTCCTAATTTTTGTGTAATTTAAAATATTTTTGAAGTAATCAGAGTATGTTCTTACTAAATTATGCTGATATTTACGTGTCTTCTGAAAGTTAAATGCGGTGGGCTGAAATTTCAAATTTCAGCATTTTTTTCAGTACTAAACTGTTGTGTTTAGTACTTTCTTACTGTGTTAATATTGTATAGAATTTAAAAGATCTAACAACATGAAGCAATTTTATCGATGCGAAAATTAACAGTTTTATGTTTTTTGACTCACTAAATTACCTTTACTGCTACCACCAAATAGCCTGTCTTATCATCGAGTTAACTTAAACTGAAAACGGGTTGACAAAAATTATAATATTGTTACGACGGTCTACTGATCGTCGTATGGTACGGTGGAAAACAAAATACAAGAAACCAATTACGTCACTAATCACCAGCTTTAATTATCACAAGTAAACAGTTTGTAATTAACAAGACGTTTTTACAACAAATCAATAAAAATTGTTCACACCCAATAAAAATGTTAACTGATATATAACACAATTGTATTACAATTGTCTCGCACAATTATACAACACGTAGACTAATACTTCCCCACAATGTTTCAAACCGCACTGTGTATATCGTCACTTAAACTCACTGTGTAATCACTGTGTAATCGCCGACAATATCTAACTTGACCGTCGCTGAATGGCTGTATTTATACCCCTCTGATTTCCAGAATAATCTATCAATTTGTTAAACAGACAGGCGCTCTCGAGAATCCACTAGTTACAGTGTCCTTGAACACACTGCGCTTGTCGGTATGGTCCGGTATAGACTCCATAGTTGACGCGTTGTCTTTCACCGTAAAGTAGAAGCATTATGTACGCACACACACATTACAACTGGAATATTCGAGATACTTATGTACAACGTTCCGTATTACATAACACTTTTTCCGCATTACGTAACAATATTTATCGTGTGGTTTAGTGGAATTTTAGTTTAGTATCACAAAACAATCACTTAAATAACCGTATGTTATACGGCACAATACAGTACATCTGTACAGTTATATTAAGCAATAAATTAAAAAATCCAGATTTTTTTGGATTTTCATTCAAATTTATCGCCAAATTATTTTACTTTATCCTTAATTCTTCTGCTATCCGCACGTTATTACAAACTTTAAATCCTGAAATGTATGCAATAAAGAAATACAGAAGAACGCTGTAGAATGTACACGTGTATTGGTGTATACACACCTTGATCATTTACCAGATGACCAGTTTAATTTTTAATCCAACTAATTTAACGACAAATATAAGCAAAAGGTCATATCGTACATCGGAAGTTGAATAACGTTTTCACGGTGCTCACCAAAAGGACGTGGATATTTGTGTGTGTATCATATGCATAGTAAATATAATTTCCTTGAAAATATCTTTGTTCTTCTGATAGTTCCTATCCGTTTCGAATGCTAGGTATCACACATGCTATATTAACTTTCTGCACTTCTGTACGGAATAAGTCAGTTGTATTCATGCCACACCAGGTCCTTAAATTTCTCAGTCATGAGTTCCTCGGTCGCCCAACTCCTCTCTTTCCAAGTACTTTTTCCCTGTTTCATAAGTAAAATCTCTGTTCATTACTGTACAGAGTATAAAGTAAAATGTCTTCAATGTTGAAAATTATTGAAACATTTTAAATGTTTTTCATCTTTTTCCTACCTGATGAAAGTACAAATGATTAGAAACGCTATTATACAATTATCACAGAAAGGCACAAAGGGTATTGCCGGTCATCATCATCACCACATTCATAACACGGCACAGACAAGGTGCTGCCTGTTCCGCTTTCAAAATCCTCCAGCCATCTCTTTCTGGGTTTACCCACACACCTGTGTCCTAGAGGTTTGTATTTCCAGACTTTTGTGGTCAGTCTGGAATCTGACATACTTTCTAAGTGTTCTTTCCACTGTTATTTGTAATATTTTAATGTTTCATTGAAGTTAAAAACTTGTAACTCTTCTCTTATGGCCTCATTCCTTATAAGGTCAAGTTTAGAACACCTTTTAACACCTCTTAAGAACGCCATTTCCGAGCGCTGAATTGTACTGTCTTGTTGCTTAGTGGTTTTCCATATTTCACACCCATACGACAGTACAGGGATTGCCATAACTTTGTAAAACTTTAATATTATATGTCGAAATACATTGTTTCTAAAAATACTGTTGATTGTCCTACAGATCTTCTGGAACTAGCCTAACCTAACATCAATATCATAATTTAATTGATAAAGTTGTGTTAGTGATTATAATCACAAACAGAATTAACACCGTTGCACACCACTCCGAATAGAGCTCTTCAAGCTTCATAGCTCATCATCAGATAGGAAATAACTTGATGAGCTGTAAACCTTGAAAGCCATAATACGAAAAATTTTTTTATAGTGGTGTGCAGCAGCGTTAATATCATAATTCCTAGCCAATATCATTCCCAATAATACAAATAATAATTAAAAAGGGTCACGTGTTCTAGGATTCGAGCATTAATTATAATTGTTGTCATTATTGGTTATTTTGTTTATCATCATTATTTTTTGTTTTTATTGTGGAGATTTTCGTATTGTATTGTTTTAAAAATCTGATGATGTTTAAAAAAAGATTTTTTCAAATCAGATTCTGTATTTTGAAGTACACGCGACTCGTCAGCAAACAACAGCACATTCAAATATCTGTCTCGTGATAAGTTAATACCAGGTTTCACTAGATGTTTCCTATTCCTTACCAGATCGTCAATATAAATGTTAAAAATTGTAGGTGATATACTGCACCCTTGTCTAACAACTTGATTGACAGACATTTCTTGAGATATCATACAACAACAGATATTCTTGTTCCGTTATACAGGCAGTATATAAGCTTAATTGTTATAAGTTGTTGTCGGTATCCCCTTTCTTCTAATATTTGCCACTGCAAATTTCTATCTATTCTATTAATGGTCTTCTCAAAGTCAATAAAACTATACATGTGTTTGTATTGCAAGTAAAAAATTAATTTATTTCTGTTTACTTAAAGCAACCTTGATCACCATCATCATCATCATCATCCTCAAGGTTTAAACCAAGAATGGTTTGTTTCGGTCTCAAATAGGCAAATATTACAGCTGGTCACTCCCAGCGCTTCCTCCGACGTCCCACACCTCTCCGTCCCCTCGGCTTATAGTTCCATAGTTGTTTGGGGATGCGGCAGTTATCTATTCGGCAAAGATGTTCCCACAAGTTCAGCCGATACTGGGCGATCCTGTCGAGTATACTCATAATATTCAGTTCCTGCCGTATACCAGTATCTGCGACTGGCCTGGCCTCAAATTAAAGTCCAATTCTCAGACCCATAAAGAAGTGTGGAAAGAGCCATCACCTTGTAGAATTTTAGGCGTGTTCCTTTACTTGCTGACTTAAGGGTTCGCCTGATGATCCCGCACATAATGTGAAACTTATGCAACTTGTTCACCACGTCGTTGCTTGCATTATAAGACACACTGTAGCTCAGGTATTCAAAACTGCTAACTTGTTCCAGGACAGTACCGTCTATAACAATTTTTGCCCGTACGGGATCAGTTCCACAAAAAGCCATCGCCTTGGTTTTAATTGTGGATAGCAACCCTGATGGGACGGAAAAATATTAATTTATACTAAATATTAGATTGCATAGAAGTGTTGATGTAACTGCACAGATAGTGGTTAAAACAATAAAAACGTAATAAATGCTAATACATTTTAGGTTAGTTGTCTCCAAGTCGCTTATATTAATATAATAGATATTTACCATATATCCGTCGTGCGACTTCGTTATTGTTGTCTTATGACGCGTTTCGGCAACGAATTGCCATCTTCAGAAATCTTAATCACTCATTAGAGATCGTTAAAAAATTAAAAACACTAAAATCATTACAGTAAAAGTGCACTTCTACTACATTGGAAACTCACAGACGCGAACATGAAAGTTTACGTTTCTCGCGTGGACAATATCGATCGACTACTTTCGCGTGGACAATACCGATCAACTGATTCACTGTAATAAATGCTGCCTACAATATGAAATATGATGTCAATTGTTCTTGTGTTCTTTAATATAACAGCCCATAGTCACTCGAAAAATTAATTGTTTTCCCAATACAAATATAATTACACCCGTAATAGTTTATTTTACGCTTTGTACGTGCTTGAGAAGTAGTAACTGTTGTTAATTCAGCAAAATTTATTGACAATTGCAAAATATTGCCTCCAATGTAGTTTAATTGGTTTGTTTCACCCGGTTTGTGAGTGGTATTGCTGTAATTTATAGTGTCGCATTGTGGTAGTGCAGTAATATATTGTTGAACAACAATAAATTGGATTGTAGCTGTGTGAGTGAGTATAATGGTGTCAGCACAATTTGGACAAACAGCTGACAAACATGTGATTACAGCTAACATGTGTGACACATGTGATTACATGTGACAATATGATGTGCATTACAGCTTCTAATGTTTTTGTGTGCACTGAAACAGATGATCGGTACTGTTACGATTAATCATCAGTACAAGGCAAAGTACAAGGATACTTTTGTCTAAAGCTGGCACAAAATTGGCCGGCGACAATATTTTCAAAACTATTTCTAAATCCGCGTTGTTAGGCAGTGGTCGGTTGTTTTGAATCGACGTCTTGCCGGCAACGTTTCGATTCCCCTCCTCGAGGATCTTTCTCAGGCCGCCAAAAAGCGCAGAGCGTATGAAAACAGTAGCGGCAGATGTTGAGCGAAAAGTACCCGACACCTGCTGAAGGCTCTGTGATGGCTGATACCTGGTCAACAAGGTTACATAAGTAACATTGCCGCCTTGTTGCTTCTTTCCGACACAAGGAGATGCAAGTAAATGCTTATTCCTTATACAAGAACATTTATTACCAATCATTAAGATGCCAAAACAGGCTTAGAATAAAAAGTGGGGAATTTAAAAAGTGATAAAATTAAAGACGAAATTTTCAAAGAATCCTTCAACGGAAAACCGGCAGTGTCAAGACTATGAGAAAGAAAACTTAAACTGAATGCAGAGACACTCGCTAGGGAAACGTATGAAACACTTAAAATCGAATTCAACAAAGGGGCCGGTTAAGGAGGGCATTTCAAACAGAAAACTAAACTTTCGTTTGGGAAGATACGTGAGCACTATGAAACATTGCGTTTCTGCAAATCAACAATCAACTGTAAGCTATACAAATATATTTCCCACTCAGATTTCTGTTAACGTCTGTGTAAGAATCTTAGAGACAATGCGATAATTTTGGTAAGGTGTATGAATAACACTCCGACGCGATGTAATTCATTAGAACAATATTGAAATTTACAGAAACAGTCCTCTAATTGTTACTGAATACGCTTTAATTAGCCTTTACCCTAACTGAGGCGGTAGTGAACTTTCAACTGATTTAGCTGGCTATGGATTCTACCAAGTTGATACAACAACAAGTCCGCGGCGGCTAATAAAGTTAGTTTACAAACTGCGCACACAGAAACCTGTTGAATACGGTAAATTAGTCTGGCGCCAACGCAAACGGCATTAGACAATACACTAATTTATATTTGCATACGCCACTGAAATACTTGGCAACTCAAGAAACGAAATGTGTCGAACCAAGTTAAACCATCTATTTTAAAAAGAAAACGTGTAGCTCTATGTCGCTTAGTGACAATATCGCTCATTCAAAAGAAAGAACATAACCTAATTAATTATATTTAAAAAACTGTTGAACTGAAGCAAATACTGTATCGTGTAATCATAGGATAATTGAACAAATGTCATGGATGGTATTTTTTTCTATGTATGATTTGAAATTCTGAAATGTCATTATCGTAATTTTTGAACAACTAAAAATCAATTCCACATAACTGTGATACAATTAAACATCACCGTTAATATACAATTTTTTAAAGCCTTATTTTGGTTTTCCTGTATAAAATTGTGCGTTTTAAAAGATTTTCTAGCGCCCCGCAATGTTTGTTGGTGTTTTAAAGCCGTTACGTTAATTTCAATTTTTTCCAGATCGCGGTGGCAATTATGACTCCCAGGTACAGACACGCAGCGAGTATCGTGAATTTATGTTTCATGCGAATTCGATTATTTGCCGTAGATTCTCTACTCGCCTGCTGACACGGGTCCGATCTGTGAACGACAATGTGAAATGATTGGCCCGAAATTTTAACGAAAAACTGACAAAGACTCAAGGTAGCTTTCTCATACCCGGACAGCCTCCACGGAAACTACCTCGGCGCTATGTTGATTTAATACAAAACGCCGTGATAAACCTGTTACTAAGCGTTTACCTGTTACTGACGTATAGGCCTACTGTGGCGTTATGTCCTTACACTGAAGATGGCCTCCAGAGGTGAGGCCGAAACATCTGGTAGAGTTAACTGCTTTCGACAGGAAGAAAATGGAAGACAACGGCTTTTCAGCCCGGATAATAATTTTAACAATCTTAACTCCATCTCAGTAACTCCTGTCTCCTTATATTTCGGGATCAACGCAGGCGTTTTTTTTTTGTAATTATTACTTTTTCATCTTTTAATCATATTCATTCTAGAATACCTGTTTTCTTTTTATATAAGTGGTCAATTATCGCGTTGAAATCTTTATCCTATTTCGGATGTGGACTCCGAATGCTGATTAAAACAAAATTACCATTGCGACGATTAATTAAAATCTAATGTTCGAAAGCCATACCCACCTTTTACAGAGCTGAGATTACTCAAGTGACAAAACACCAACAACTGAGTGGCAGACATTTTTCAAGTATGTTAATGCAGTTTGTTATGTATTAACTAAACGCGTAACCCGTGAATTGTTTTGCTAATACACATTTTATTATTACTGATGATGACCTTCCATTATAGAACACTATATTCCATCACTGGTAACCACTGAAGATGTAATCAGGTCCTCCTTCTGTATCGTAACTCGGAAAATAGGTGACGATGTCGCTTTCTGAATTTCCATAATTCACTCTGTTGACCGTCTTTGTTTAATATCTCAGTATTTATCTTTTGAAACACACTTTGGTGATTACTTGTAATTACGTTAGCGCCTTTCTTTGATTTCTATTTAATCATTTACATTATACTGTGGTTTTCACATTGTACGAACCCGTCGGCTGTCCTTCTATTTTCCTTCTCCAAGTAACACCGACCCCACAATCAATTTTACTTACTTTCAATGCCTTTTAATTCTAATTGTTTCTGCATACTTACCTACTTATTTATTTATCTCTTAGTTTGCGGTGTCGAGGCAATGATTCTTGTCCATCCCCTCTAGTTCTCTGTTTCTCCTTTAGCTTGAGACCAGTCGAGCCCAAGATGACAGCCATCTCGTTCCACGATTTTCTTGTTTTCCGTATTCTAGTTTTCTTTTAATTGTCATTTCCATCTCTCAATTCAGTCTTCCATTTTCGTTACCTTGCACAATCTGCATGTCAAGTGAGTAAGCACATACTCTTAACAAAAGACAGATAATACACATCCGCACACAGTCCGCAACGCTCAGGTAAGAAATCTAAGCAATGAGGTAAAAGACCCAAATGTTACTTGCCCCAATAATTGCCCCAAAACGTACACACCTACCTTCCGTTGTGATACTGTATACTATTCACGTTTATGTATAAAACTATTATAAGTAGAATAAACATGGGGTGAAGGATTCCGCACGTGTTGTAACATCTGTTAATTTAATTTTTTTTTGCATCTTGTTTTTACGTATATCAGTTATCTTTTATGTCTAATTGTTAGTCTGTAAAATTACGTTTCTTTGGTATTTTATTTTAAGAGTAAAGTATATACTGTAAGTCCTTATGGATATTATTCATGTATTCCTCGAAGGGGACCGACCACGTACTCAAAATTTTCATAAATAACACTTTTCTGTTTCTCATATTTAAGAAACTAAATTTAATGTTGAAAAAATGATAAAAATTTGTTTTACTAATATAATTGAATGTAACCATAATGAGTAAATTATAACGAATAAATAAAAAATAACAATTTTATATTGAGCGGTTGTACGTTCTGATAAAAACCTTTTAGTTTATTTTTTTAACAAATAACAGAATATTTTACTTACTGCAGAATGTAAATTAAAAAGACAACAAAAGTAAGAATAAAACTGTAAAGGCCCACAACAGAGAGTGGGACTGCTGAAGTAAATGTATTGTGTAATTGCCGTAACACTGTCAATGAAGTAAGTTTTCTAAAAGTTACCTTTTACAATTTTCGTATAACTTTTTCCAACTTCTGAAAAATTATAAAAAGAAAAGTTTCTTTAGCTGAAGAATTACAGTAAACATACTGAACTTCAAAATTATTAAGATAAAGTAATCAACAAATTTATAATAATTATTAACATTCTAACAAAATAAATTATTCTATTTGTTTACAAAAATAAAAATTTTGGTGTTTTTGAAATTTTTTGAAAATATTGTTTTCGTTTTTATTGTTTATTAGTTAATTTTCGTGATGTGTTGGTGTAAAAAATTTAACTCTATTATTCCTGTTTTGTCAATTATATCACCTTTTGGTAATTAGAATTAAGTTCCGCGTTAACAGGATTGTCTACGGCACTGATCGATTAGCGGTTCTTCTTCTTCTGATAGGATTCTCCTTTCTTTTTGGTATCTGCCGCCTTTCGTGTAGTCCGTTGGTAAAATATTCTCTTATGTTACGCTAATAATAATTTTTGAAATAAATATAAGTCAAAATTATGAAATTCCAGTATTTATTTAACAATTTAATTAATAGATCGATATTAAATCGATATTTCAATAGTTGGTATCGACTCTTACCTCAGGGCATCGATTAATTTTTTACATCTGTTTATTTTATAATAATTATTTGGTTCTTTGAACGGTTATTTTATATAGTCAGAGAAGGGTAAGGTCAGGAAAGTATAACACTTACAAATAAAAAGCTTAATAATTAAAATTGACAAAGTTATTAAATATTATATAATGTTTATTAAAGAAAAATGCGAACCACCGAAGTCTTAATAATTATGTTGGTAATTGCTCGCGTTGAATGCTGGGAGTCAAAGATGGCGGCTCATGGACTGCATGTGTTAAATGTATTCAGCTCGACGAAATTTTCTTTCAATAAATGGTGCCTTTTCAGTGTTTCCTCGTCTCCCCAGTTATGATTATCCTTTCTGGTGTTAGTAATATGGTTCTGGTTTATTGTCTGGTGATTCACTTTGAATAAATGTATGTAATTATGTTTAATTTATGTTGTTCTATAAGGTCGAATCTTGCACTTCACTTCTCGTTATTAAGAATTATTTAGTTAGTCGGTTTAATTTATTATATCACTCAATTACAGTTCCTTATTACTTGATTTGACTCGTGGTATTAATAGTTCTCACTGATTTTACGTTTTAAGTTCAAAATTTTGTACTTTACTATTTTTTCTGTAGGCTAGGCTTACATACCGATCGCCATATTAGTTTGCTATATAGGATGATATTAGCACAAATCGCGTTCAAGTGTACTCAACAAGGTCCAATAATTAACTGTTCTCATTTCCTTCGTCTCCTGACAAAGTCTTAGCCAATTTAATATAAGCAATACATTGTTTTAAATTCCTTGAGCTTCCGCTACATTCGGAAATGTTACATTATATTACTGAATATATTTTTGTTATTATTTAATTTTATGAAATATTACATACATAATCTTTTTCGTTAGTTCGTTCTGTTTGATTTGATACTAAATAAGATAGTTTTACAAAGTTTTTTATCAAAAATGCTATATTTCTTTCATTTTGAAAAAGTAGGCTTAGTTTTCACTTCCTGTTCTTCCCAAAAATGTTGCCATTGTACTGAATCTAAGATTGACATAATATGTTTATCTTCCCTTAATTTCTCTTAATTTTGTTAATTGGTTATTTTTTTTAATATTATCCAATAATTTATAACTCCCTACCTTGAAATCTCAGTTATTACATTTGCATTTTGTCTCCTCATTCTTCCTATCTTTTTACAATATTCTTTTAAAGTATAATTTACATTATATTATTCTGTTACTGATTTACCTTACATAAATCTCATCAGTTTAAATAGTTTACTGGACTTGATTTATCAATTATATAGTATTTTAGATTTACCATTTGGCCTAGATTTTAACTGGTTTTACATTCAAAGTTTTTTAATAATATAGCTTGTTTATACCCTTTCTGACCTTCTATTCTAACACAATGTTAATTAACAATTCCTTACTTTACTATAAGAACATTTAGTATTGAATTCTAACTAATAATACATAATAATTATTTGACATCAAAACATGGTATTTAAACTCAGACATTCTAGTCTTGATAATTTCTAATAACTCATAACAAACATTTTATAATCCAAGAATGGTATCCACCTTCAGATATTGCATCCTTGGTTAAAATTATTAAACATAATAAACATTTTAAAATTATAGAACATGATTCACTATTTTCAACATTGATGTATAGAGTTCATTGGTTTAATTAAAAACATAACACATTTGTTTCTTCATCTTTACCTTTCTTACAATTACTGGGGTAAAGTTCTTTCTGTTTTTTATTTTATTTCAGGGATGTATCCCTTGTCACTTTACTTACTAACTCCCTACTCTCTATTTATTTTACTCATTTCAATGAATATTCTTACATAAAGTGTGGCACTTTTTTAGAGATATTAGTTTTTCCCTTTCATCATACTATTATATTAAATAGTATTCCTGAAGTTAAATTAAAACTTTAAAGTTGTTTAAAGGGTACACTTTTATTAAGTTTAAGCATTCAATGCACCTTCTTGAAGTTTATTTACTATAATATAATAACTTACACTTATCCACTGTTAATTCTTGATACTATCACTAATCAGTTTTAGAGTTTTATATTATCAAGATATTATTTATGAAGGACTGTTAAGATTTGTTTTTTATTCATTATAAAATAACTTTTATGGGTGCACTTCCACTTATAACTCTAAACACTTTTGTTTACATTTAATTTACATTATTTCTGTTTTTTGGGTGTTATACTTTCATATGTGACATTAAAATTCTTTTGGGGTTTTTTGCCTTTTCCTTGCTGGGTTTCCCTTGAGTATGTATTGTAGTCTTCTCCTCCTACTATTTTGTATCTTCCACCTCATTCCCTTTTTATTATGTACGTTGGCTGGTTCTGGGTATCTTCCTTATTTATTCTTCGTTTCTTCATTCTCCTATAGTTATTATTTACGGGTTTGTTCTGGGTATCTTTCTTATTTATTCTTCGTTTCTTCATTCTCCTATAGTTATTATTTACGGGTTTGTTCTGGGTATCTTCCTTACTTATTCTTCGTTTCTTCATTCTCCTATAATTATTATGTACGGGTTTGTTCTGGGTATCTTCCTTACTTATTCTTCGTTTCTTCATTCTCCTCTAGTTATTGTGTGGTTTATAAAATATAAAATTATGATGGTGAATGGGCTCATCGGTTGTAGTAAAGGACATGCATCAAGTTATACAATGAAATTGTATGAAACTAAACGTATTTCGGTAGCACAGTGCTTACATAAGTGAAAGATAGTTACCTCGTTAATCAGAGTTACTTACTGTAGTATGCAACTTTGTTAACAAGTTGCGTCAGAATTTCCTAACAAGAAACAGACTTTAGCATTCTAATAAAATAGAACCCTTGGTGGTCAATACAGCCACGAGTGGTAACATCTCAACACAAGGTTTTGTTATTGAAAACTACAATACCTAGTTTGTAACATATTGTACGACGGTCTCACTGATCGTCGTATGGTACAATGGAAAACGAATACCAAGACACCAATGAAGTCAATAATAACCACCTTTAATTATCACAAATACCAGTTTGTAATCAACTTGTACAAATATCCAAGTTAAATTTGTTCACACGCAATAATAATGTCAACTAATAGAGTTAAACTCAATAATCAGTTTTCACTAGCAGCCACTCGAAACGCACTGAGTAATCGCCCGAAGTAAACTGACTGACAAAACGGCAGCTGTCGTTGTTTAAGTAGATAGCACAAATGTTCCGGAATAATTCATAATAGGCGTCAACACTACACGAAAACACTAGAGCGTAATTGATTTCGGTGAAGTCTGGAACAGCCTCGATTACTGACGCATGTTAAGTGTAACGTACGAACACAAAAATGACAGCTGGGCTCTGCTGGGATAGCCGAGAAATATGTTTAACGTTTTATAATGGTGTAAGAATATTTTAAGTAACCTATTACGCAAAGAGTGTCCGGAAAGTTAAGTCTACTAGACTGACAACAAACAGCAAATTACTTGCCAAAATTTATATTTCCATCAGAATCGTTATTCACCAAATTTCTTTCAACTAAGTATTTACTGTTTTAATACATATTTTGATCCTCCACATGGATTATTTCAAAATATTTTTAAGGCTTGTAATCATGGTGTATGTTCTACAATATTTTACAAAGTAATTAGCATCCAAATGTTTTTCCATACCGGACAGCGCCAATTAATCATAAGCCTTTGGGCTTCATTTTTGTTGGCGCCACACGAGTTCCGTTTGCCAACGCTTCTGCGTGGAAGTACGTACTGGCCGCCTGTAAACGATAGGCAGATGAATAGGAGACGCATATTAGAGACGCATCTTATTCACTATATCAGTGCTCATACGTGAAAGTATTTTACAAATAATCAACGAAATGGGAGAGCGAATACTAATATCAACATGCATATAATGTCAATTACGTACATATACATGTATAAAGTAGAGTGCGAAGACTAATAGTTTTTATATTAGACAGATAGGCAGCAAATTCTTGAATACCTATTCAGACAAGGCAGACAAGGAACATCTGCCTAAGGATTACATTAAAAACATTAAATCGAACTTTGCCTTACATGTGATCAATCATAACCATAATTATTACAGTTTTCAAAACACTGCATTTCTACACAAAGAGTAAACTCATGAACGGATTGGCAAAGTTTGAAATTTACAGAGCCTCCAAAACTCAGGATGATCAGTTTCTGAATGAAAAACTTTAAATCAAATCCAACGAGCTACATGATACAGCCGTACGCTTGCTAGAACAATATGGTAGCTAAGTGCGGGGACAGTATGATGTGGAACCGATAGTCATTCACGAGATCCGTAGCGATGAGCATCGTGAGTGGGTTGGGAGTCTTTTAAATAACGGGATGTGTGTGAGTTTTATTAATTGAAATACTCCAAGTGAGTGAACATATTTTATCACCCGATGATGGGACTATAAGTCTCAAAGCTCGTGTGTATAAAATATAAAATAGAAGTTGCAAGGAAGGGAACCTGGCCACACAAGGTAATTTTTAAAGATTCACTAATATCAAGGTAATTTATTTAATTAAACTAATAATGAAATAGTATTACAATATGCGATAAGACACAATAACTAGAGAAAATGCAATTTCTTTAAGTCCGCTAAAAACAATTTATTTTATAAAAATGCACAAACAAGAACGAACATATTAAAGTTGAAAAAAATGTAGAAACACAAGACGCTCTTTGTTGTTTTCGTTATTAACTTATTACAATAAAAGTTTGTCACGACCTTAAGTTAGTTTGCAACACACACACACACACACACACACACACACACACACACACACACACACACACACACACACACACACACACACACACACACACACACACACACACACACACACACACACACACACACACACACTTGGTGCTTCCTTTAGGAGACAAGTGGTTCGTTTTATTTAGGGAGTGTACAGTATCGTGTGCAGCTTGTCGTGGCGGCGTATTTCGTGACACCAACTGTTCTTAATTTTTAGTAATATTATTTTGACAATAAGAATTAAATTTTATCGCTGCAATAATTATGAACTCAAATTTCTGTGAAAAAGCACACTGTATTATTTACATAATTTGAATTTATAAGAAAAATGGCTTTCATGTGTACCACCAAACCGGCTTAGGAGTTAGGCAGGGTAGGCTGCCATATGCGAGCCGTACGGCATACAAGGAAGGAGTGTGGCCAGCACTACGCTTCAGCCGCCCATTATTATCCCCAGGATGTTATCCCAAATACTCATTTCAACAGGCTGAGTCGACTTGGCGGCTGAAAAACGCACCTTTATTTTATGGTGCGGGCCCGGGAATCTGAGTTTATACCGCGTCATTTAAAAGAATTTAAAGTATTGGAAAGGTCAAGGTCCTGTCGTACTTCTCTGTGTTCCACAGATGTGGACTCCGAATACTGATTAAAACAAAATTACCTTTGCGACGATTAACTAAAATCTAATGTTCGAAAGCCATACCCACCTTTTACAGAGTTGAGATTACTTAAGTGACAAAACACCAACAACTGAGTGGCAGACATTTTCAAGTGTGTTAATGCAGTTTGTTATGTATTAACTAAACGCGTAACCCGTGAATTGTTTTGCTAATACACATTTTATTATTACTGATGATGACCTTCCATTATAGAACACTATATTCCATCACTGGTAACCACTGAAGATGTAATCAGGTCCTCCTTCTGTATCGTAACTCGGAAAATAGGTGACGATGTCGCTTTCTGAATTTCCATAATTCACTCTGTTGACCGTCTTTGTTTAATATCTCAGTATTTATCTTTTGAAACACACTTTGGTGATTACTTGTAATTACGTTAGCGCCTTTCTTTGATTTCTATTTAATCATTTACATTATACTGTGGTTTTCACATTGTACGAACCCGTCGGCTGTCCTTCTATTTTCCTTCTCCAAGTAACACCGACCCCACAATCAATTTTACTTACTTTCAATGCCTTTTAATTCTAATTGTTTCTACATACTTACCTACTCATTTATTTACCTCTTAGTTTGCGGTGTCGAGGCAACGATTCTTGTCCATCTCCTCTAGTTCTCTGTTTCTCCTTTAGCTTGAGACCAGTCGAGCCCAAGATGACAGCCATCTCGTTCCACGATTTTCTTGTCTTCCGTATTCTAGTTTTCTTTTAATTGCCATTTCCATCTCCCAATTCAGTCTTCCATTTTCGTTACCTTGCACAATCTACATGTCAAGTGAGTAAGCACATACTCTCAACATAAGACAGATAATACACATCCGCACACAGTCCGCAACGCTCAGGTAAGAAATCTAAGCAATGAGGTAAAAGACCCAAATGTTATTTGCCCCAATAATTGCCCCAAAACGTACACACCTACCTTCCGTTGTGATACTGTATACTATTCACGTTTGATCAGCATATTCTATAAAAGACCTTATAATCATCTTAACTTAATTACTTTTTATCAAATTATGTTATTTAATAATTTTCGAGAAATTTGTGTACAAGTATTTTAACAATAGTACGTTCACCCCACCGTGTATTGTACATTACTTGTGGTCCTATCTCAGCCATCGAACCTACAGGGTTAGCGTCGACGGGTCCTGTTCATTAGTTCGACCCGACGCTGCTGGCCTCCCGCAGGAATCAGTCCTCGGCCCAGTTCTGTACCTAGTGTACAAGAAGATCTGCCTCTTTTACCCGGAGTCACGTTGTCTCTATTCGCTGACCACGCAGTGTATCACTGCAGCTCCCTATCCCCACGATTTGTGAGTACAAAGCTGCAGCGTCAGTTGAATCTGCTTCCGGACTAGCCACGGAATTGGCGGGTGGCGATCAACACGGATAAATCCGAGCCGACTGCCTCACTCGTAAGTCCACTTCCCGATGCCAGTCGCTCTCCCTAGGAAGGCCTATCGCCTGGAAAGAGTCGGTGAAGTATTTGGACGTCCGGCTTGACTGGCGTCTTAGCTTCAACGCCCTCGTGACTGACACCCTCAGTAAGGCTGGCGGCGTCCGAGCCAAGCTTTCTCCCACGCTCTCGTGTCGCAACCGCCTGGCTCTGAGCACAAAAGTTACCAACTATCTTTTGTTTCTTCGGTCAGTCTTGACCTATGCTGCTCCCGCATGGTAGTCGCTTTTGTCGACCACTAACAAGTGTAAGCTGGAAGCATTCCAGTCCCACACAATCCGCTCCTTGTCGGGGTCCCCATGGTTTGTAAGGAATGATGTTATTCATGGAGGCCTTCGAGTTCCTTCTCTTGCCGACTTTGTCCTGTCGCTCGCCGAATCTCTCTTCGTTTTTGCAGAGACCTCGTCCTTCCCCTTTCTGAGGACCACTACTAAGTCGCAACCACCACCCCCTATTAGAGTCAAACGCTCTCGCTCCCCCCCCCCATAAATCAACCTCGTTGCTATCTAAATAGCCTCAGTTTCTTCCTTTCCTTTGCTACTTTCCCTCGTCAGTGATATCCTCCCCCAAGTATGTTGGCATACTGCTTGGTGTTGTTACCGTTTGCCACCGGGATGGAGGTTCCCTGTCTTTCGGGGAACGACCGACGCCGCAAGGCGTCTGCCTACTGGGCTGTCCTGCAGACCGCTTCGCCACCAGTCGCAGTGCTACCATGAACTAAACCCCTCTAAATTTAAAATTGTTGAAAAAAACCGGCGCCTCTGCGGTTAACCTCGTTAGCGTGCTCTTCCAAGTTCTAGGCATCTGTCTCAGAAAGTCCAGCACTATTTTCATCTGGCAGCCATCGGGCACTTCCAGGGGGCTGCAATTCAGCCATGGGTGCAAAGACGCCCACTACCCAGCGCAATGCAATCCAAGAATAGTACGTTTCAATATCACTTATTTTATACATACATTTAACGTTAAATTTATCGTATTAATACATACTAATAAAACAACATATTCTCACACTACCTTGGTTATCGCTGTAACACTCACTATAACACACTTCCCCGCAAGGCTTTCATTAGCGCGGCAAAATGTTCGGATATCTTCATTAGAATTCATACCATTTTCAGCTAGGTTCCCCATCATGCTAAACTCACAGATCCGTTACATTCATCTTTCAGCATGTAGAAACTAATCGAATCAAACCACTATGGCGCAATGAATCAACAGTATGTGCGAAATGTGCATCGCACACTTGTCTGCTCGCGCCTAGAACTGCTAAATTCATATTGGGAAGTACAGATAAACCTATTTAAAATATAGATCAATTTTTATTGGAGAAAATTAACTTAACAACTTCTTTAAGATAAAAAGTGAAGCTCTTTGCGTCTTTCATTATTAGAATTAGCCAAGTAACATTATTAGTAAAAAAAAGTAAAACACCTTTTTAAAACCCGATTAGTTTATTATTATTCTAGTAAACTAACAGTTGTAAAACAAATATAATTACCAATTGTTTTATCATTATACGTAAAATGGACACTACAAATTGTCGGCACTGCTTTGGCTTTTTTTATATTAAATTTATAAATAATAATGTTTGGATGGCAAACATTGTGAACACGGAACACAATCTTCAGTTAAAAATATATTTTTAAACATTTGCATTGGCCAGATTCTGCTATTTGTGAACTTTTTCAGAGAATGTCACTGGGACATCACGCTTTGCAGAGGGTTTCCATTACATCGCCGCTGTACACAAAACCACACCTTAGCTACTCAAAAAGTCGAAACGTTGTTTGGCCTCTTCAAAAGCAAAAGATTCGTAGTAGGGTTAGCGTAATTAGACAACGAATTCTACGTCGACTTCTAGCTAACGAGACTACAACATAATGCGTTCATTTGAAGCAAAAACAAAAACACCCTGCCAGTCTAACAGCATTATTCAGTTAAACGTTTAAAATATTTACATCTTAGTTTGGTTTGAACAATATTAGTGCGCAACTCTTATAGTTGACAATTATTATTACGTGTAGACAAAATTAACTTGATTTATTGTTTAGAGTACTTCTGTTTATTTCAAATTGTTGTTGTGACTAATTAAAGTTGGTAATTAGTGACTCAATTGGTGTTTTTATTTTGTTTCCAGTGATCTGTTTTGTAGCAGACATGTTGCTTTACTTGCGTCCTTGACTCTAAACGTGGCCTACCGCTTACATTTCTGGCTTTTATACGATAATTTTTATTTAGCTGTTATAGCCTAATCATTTTGGATCTGTCCAATTTTTGGATCTGTATTATTGTAGTTAAGTAAGCAGTGAAATTCCGAATATGTGGCTTCGTTCCATCTTAAAAATTGTTTAGGTATTGGGTAGGTTAAACTTTGGGTTAGGTTAGCGTGTGTTACTGTCTGTTGGGCGTTAGTTGGTGGGGCGGGAAGAAGTGTCTTCCGGTTGCCTACATATAGGAGTGTGACTTAGTTTCGCCTGTCGCAGTTTTCAGTGTGTGCGCGGTGTTTTATAGACTCCTTAGTTAAAAAAGTATTCCAAGATCAAAGAGTCTTTTACTGTAAAAAGAGCCTTCTGATTTTCATTAAATTGGGCCTTGGAATCAACAGAAACCTAATGTGAACGTATATGTAGGGAAAGCAGACACAATCCAGTTGTAAAAATTGGAACCACCGCAGTTGAAGAGAAAATATAACTTTGGAAGCTTCTGAAATGCAGTCCTAACGAAAAAATACTGAAAATCCTGTGGTTACAAAAGTTATCAAATGAGAGTGTTTTAACTGGGGCCATAAAAAGCAAGACCCTTTGGAGACAGATCCAAAATTTGGACAGATCCAAAACGATTAAGCTTGTACTGAGGTATGACAACTTAATAAAAAGTATCGTAGAAAAACTATTCTAAGGGCATGAATTTGAGCGGTAGGCCGCGTTTAGAGTACGCGACACAAGTAAAGCAACAGGAAAGCGACGAACTTGGCGCGAGATAGAAATAAACGAAGAGACGCAGCCAACCAGTCCTTACATTATGCTCATTGTCCTTTTGACTGCCCACCGTTATGTCGGTTGTAGCACATACTGCCTGCACCTCAAGCATTTTGCATTCTATATCATTGTTATAGTCATATTTCCAATCCGGGTATGAAAAAAAATAAAGGTTTGAAAAGCTTGTTGCTCAATTCACACGTTGTTAACATCCATCTTCATCCTGACAGGGGGTTTGCCTTTAAAGGCCATAACTGTAGTCCGTCCTATAATCTACGATGTATGGATTCTGAATATCTCCATTTCTTTATACGAGTGTCATCTCAAAATTAAGTTTTCCTCTATTTTCTTTCAAAGGAAAATATAGAAAGTAACGCAACAACAACACGAAATTTAAAATCATGGACGTTCCATTTACCAGCGTGTCCGATTGCAAAGTGCGTAGAGTGATTCGGTTTTTTGCTACAAAAAAAAAAAGAATCAGCGGCTGAAATTCATCGTCACTTAGTTTCTGTGTACGGACCTCAGTGCATGATCATTCAGATGGTCCGCTGGTGATATATATCGTTCTTAAGAAGGAAACGTATGTTGAGCAACAAAGTTCTTCTGCTCTATGACAACGCACGTTTTCATTCCTCGCGAGTCACGCAGAATTTGTTGGAGTCCTTTCAAAGGGAGATTTTCGATCATCGCTCACATTCATCCGATTTGGTTTCGAGTGACTTCTATATTTTCCCCCATCTCAAAGAACACCTGGGAAGACAACGTTTCGAAACGGATACGGAAGTGAAACAAGCGATTGACGCCTAGCTCGGAAATCTGGGCACTCAGTGGTTCAAAGAAGGAATTTAAAAACCGTCTTTACACTACAGAAAGTGTACAGACAAGGCTGGAGATAATATAAAAAATAAGTATATGTTTTTGAATAAAAGTATAGTTTACATTTTAATTTTTAACTGTGTTTTTCTATTTTTCCTAACCCAGAGAAACTTACTTTTGAGACGACCCTCGTACAAATATTCCGCACTAATAATAGTTTTATAAGCAAACTAACTGTTAAAAAGTAACAATAAATTATTGGTTATAATCTGATATGGCGTCTATAGTATTTGAACATGTGACGTATATGAAACACAAGACCCATAACAATTCTCACTCGTTTCTAGACTTACGATTATTTGTTTCTGTAAGTTGTCAACAGACACATTATTAAATTCGCACCATTACAATTTGCTGCCACATAACTACAGTATCTCGCTTCACTGGGACTGGCTTTATTGAAACACAAACAATTAACCGTACACAACAATTACCACACTTTAATTAAATCCACTGTGTTTAAGTAAAAACACGTTTCTGCGTTAACTTTGTTAAATAGAATTAAACGAACAAAGTTTCAATCAAGTTTCCTACTTGTGTGTAACTGAATTGTCAACAGAATGTAATTAAAATGGTTAGAATTAAAACTTTAATTGTTAAGGTAAATGACTAAACTTACGCGTCTACTTTTTAATAAAATCATAATAGCTGCTGTTTGTATACAACAGAAGCAATCTGGGGGTTAGAGAGGATAATGTGTCTTCTGGGAGCCAGTCGCCATTCCAGGAAAGAAATGTGGTTGCCAACACTGCTCTTTAGCCTTACACTATTATCATACGATTTATCCCAAATATTCATACTGCAAATAGACCTGCTTACTCTTTAATATATAAAAAAACCTCTTTATATGTATGTATATATATATATATAATACATACATATATATTTATTCTTTTATAATGTTATAAAAAAGCTATAGACGACGCCAGCACTGACTTAAGGCATATACAATAGTATGTAAAGAAAAACAGATTACAGCAAATGGTGATAACACGAATACTACTGAAAAACCTGAAGTAAGTCGTACGATCATTAGAGGCAAGAAAAACGAGGAAGAACCAAGCAAATTAAGACTGGAGACAAGTACCAAAAAAGGTCGTAAAGATGAAGAAACAGATAGAAATTTACAAAACACTACACATCAAATAAGTCACGTACTAGTGAAAGGAAACCGGAACATTACGAAGACTAATGTAAAACAAAGCTAATCATTCGCGTAGAGAAACAAAAATAAGGTCCGCAGTTACCAACGAGTGAAAATCAATAACGCTCACAGGAAATAATACGAAAACGCTTGAAATTTTTAGAAGATAGATCTAAAAAAAAAGACATATTTTTCGGTTAAAGCTAAGGAGTATCCTTCATTTACGAGCTGAAACCACAATTCAGAAGGACCACAGCGTAACGAACTGGCAGTATTGCAAAGACTGACGTGGAGAGGGCGTACAGAAACTATGGAAGAGAAGGCAACTATGGAAGAAAGAGACAATTTTCAGAAAGGAAGAATAAATGAAAGACATGAACACACTGAGAAAATAAGAAAAGGCTTGAGAGAATCGTCGGGTGTAACTCGAAGGTAGCCGGTGTCATATAATGAAAATAATTAGAGGCGGGTCATGTAGGAGAGTAGGGTTCAGAAAAGGGCTGTTATACACCACGAAAAAGAAAAAAAAGAAAGGGGGACGACGACGACGACGACGACGACGAGGAGGAACAGAATACTAAGAGAAAGAAAAAATAAGAAAAAGATAATTCCGTAAAATAGAATGGAATTATAATCCCCTATAAATAAAATAATATTATTCTAAAACAAAAATATCTACATTTGATTGGTTGGTTTTTGTCGTTTTTGTAAAACTTTTTCAATCAAAAGAGCACCTCTGTAGCACTATCACGATAAACAAATTTTCTGGACACCCCTGGGGCATTACGAATATTCCTTGATGTGATGGTATGATGTGTGCAGTGGGATGCGGTTCCGTTACCGCATTACCGCAGATAACGACAGAGTTCAGCACAAAGGGCAGCGGCTAGCTGGTATTGATAATGGTTTTATTTGACTCAGTTGTCTAACCTATTCGCTTACTCAAATTTCTGAATCAATTACACATTAGATTGAACCTCACAGAAAAAACACAATACAAATACACCCATAGCTAGAACAACAAAAGTCAGATTGGTCTACAGAAAAGCTTACTTACATACGTGTATTGCAACAGTGTCAACATAAATGTTCTACAATCCATGAGTTTACATGAGTGTTAATATTTTACACGGGTGTTAATAAATCTAAATCCATGTACATGTTATTTTTAACACAAAACTAATAATTATATTTTATGATTTGTGTTTGGTAGTTATTTTTGGTCTATCTATCCGCCATTCAACTATAGAAAAAGGTTCCTTCCAAAAAGTCAATTTATGTCAGTGTTCATGATTATATGCGAAGCACAGTGTTTAGTTATGGTTAACATAGTCAGAAAAGAAACAGTTTTCCATGCTGTAGAAATGGAACCCTTGAGGAAAGATATACAAATTAAAAGAAAGAATATTGTCCAAAGTAATGGAGTTTAAGAAATAGAGGAGATTTCTATGAGGCAGCTAATCGACAGTAAAAAAATAAAACACATATATTGATATAGATATGTGACAGATACGTGCATGAAATAATTGCTATAAACAAGTTTGAAGGAGAAAAAAGCGAGTAAGAAACATGAGGATTTGAAGGGGTGGAGATTATAAAAAAATTAAAAAAAAGGATCAGACTAAAATCAGCAGAAAAATGTGAATAGCTAAAAATTATAAATCGGACGAAATTAGTCTTTTCAACGGGAATGAATAACAAATTTATGAAATTTATTGTATTTTTTGAATTGCTGTTCTAATAAAAGAAATTACAGTTTGCTATTTCTATAGCAAACGCAATGTAGGTCGTTAGCATATTTTTATATTTAAAACGACCTACTAGAGAGTTTTGTGTATGTATTTTATAGATTTCTGGCTTCAAACTATTATGTAGTCGGAGCGCCCACAGATATCGTTACCAGTTTACGATACCACGGAGTCCATTTGTCTCTCCGTATACAAACTGTAGTTTTCCACGCTTCTTTTATACAGAAACGAAGAATTGTCTCATCTCAATCTGTTAGAGTATTTATTAGCAGACAATTCGCTCTGTGTCCTCAATTGCCACATGCAAAATATTTGTTGTTACGACGAGTGGAGACGATACTTTGGTGCTACGAAGTGTTACCTTGTTAAGGAGAACAACGCAGTCATACAGTTCCAATATAGATTTATGTTTTTGTAGAAACTAACGTGTGCTAAATGTATAATAGAATTATTCAAGGTTAAAGATGTACTATATACTTAAGTCCAATTTCCTTTATATTGCGTTATACATTGAATGTTTCTCGAAATAAAAGATATACTTTTACCAAATATGTAGTTGATAAAAGTAAGGTTACATGTTCTTGCGACACACTGGTTAGAAAACGTATTGTACTCTAATTATGGCTGCGATTTTCCTCAGTTATGCTGTAAATGCTAATTAATACGATACTACACTTCTGTGGACGGCAATTCGAAAAAATGATACTCTTGGTAGTGGTTCATCATGATACATGTTTCAGACGTTAGCACAATCGATAATAAACAACAATAGGAGAGTCTAATAATAGAGGTGCGATATACTGCAGTGGATCCAAGAATTACGTTGGAAAAACTGTGAGATACAAGGAAATCAAAATAATTGTGGAAACCGAAACAGATGCTATAGATGTAGAACATGAGACTGATAGGATGTGGCTGAATTAGAGATGTGTAGGAGCGAGAGGAGAGACATAGAAGTAGAGACAGAAAGACAAATTGTCTCTCCGTCTCCTGTTGAATTTGATTTTCTGGGGCTGTTTTGACTGTTCTAATATGATCTTCAGTTCTCTAACGCTTCCTGCTTAATGGGTAAGAAGCTGTAATCTCCGATTACGATTTTGCTTCCTTCATTCATCCGTACTTTGTTCAGTGTAAGCCGGGATGAGAGGGACATCGTACGAGAGGTAACGCTCTGCATGCGTCTCCAGAAAAATTGTCCTAATCGTCTTTTTTAACACCGTATACAAACAATGGACACGTACACTGGAAACTATCTACATGTCCCTTAAACATGCGAATAACTCGTAGTATGTACACTAAGTTGTAAACTTTTATGTTATATTTATTTATATTCTTTTTTAACACCGTATACTAACAATGGCCAGTTGCTTCATTGGAACCTACGTACCCGTCCCTCGGACGTGTGGATAACTCGTAGTGTCTATACAAAGTTATAAACAACTTCTTTTTATGTTTATTTTAAATTCTTTAGTGTTTACAATACGGGGAGAATAACAATTAAAAATGACATAAAACTATCAGTTTACGACGTCTTAGTAACGGCGTAATGGACATTGTAAGCGGGAGACCGTTAAGCTGAGAAATTTCATAAATAATGTTAAAACCATACCATTTTATTTCTACTGCTCAGCAGTAAGCACGCTGTATCGACGTTAACGTCAGCTCGTAAATTGCGATTACACTATAATGAAAACTATACGCTACTGTAAGATGGAAGGGAAAACAGAAATTTCATTTCATTTCATTACAAATACTGGGGGCGTTATTAAAACCCTTAATGTACCAGCGGCACCAAGCTTTGATAAATGGTCGGTTCACTGCCTTCATTGTTTTGTTTTATTATCGTTATGTTTCAGTGTGATCTGCGATACTGCGGTTGTTCGCAATTTCAAATATACGTAGTTAATTCTGCTACGTAGCGCTATTGCGACATTCGGAAGAAAACCAAGTAACACGTGGGCACTTCTGTTACCTCAGTGTAGCAATTAATTCTATCAATATTATTATATAGGCCTTATTATGTACCCTTACGACGTTAAGGTAAAAAGTCCCAGACCTGAACGAGAAAATAACACTTTTTTGGATTAATTTGCATTCCTTTCTCAACATAATATCCATTTGCCTCTATACACTTTTTCTAACTATGTTCTACAAAAGTTATCCCAGGCTGATGCGCCGATTTGTCGAGGTCATCAAAGAATGTTTTTCCAACCATGTTCTAAACTGGTTAAGCGAGGAAGACAAGCCGATTGCAAAAATAGCCACTTATAACATGACTATACTGTCATCAGCACATCTTTTTATACCAAATACTTTTTTGAGCTTGGGAAAGAAGTAGAAGAAATCGCTCAGTGTTAAATCGGGCGAGTATGGTGGTTGAGGAGCAATTCGAACTACAATCTTTTGATTTTATTCATTGTAACAATTGACCTGAGAAATGGTGCATTGTCTGATGAAAGAAGACTTTGTTTTTCTTAAAATGTTCTAAACATTCCTAAAAATGTGTTTTATTGTTTAAAAGATTTAGTAGATTTGCGTAGTATTCGCCACTAATTGTCTTCCACTTTTTAAGGTAGTCAATGAAGATTATTCTACGCGTCTCCTAAAAAACAGTCGCCATAACCTTACCAGCAGAAGGAATTGTCTTTGCCTTTTTGGAATAGGTTCGTCTTTCGCGATCCATTCTTTTGACTGTTGTTTGGTCTGAGAAGTATTGTGATAAACCCCCAAGTCTTATCAACGGTTATGAACCAAAGAAAAAATTTAGTTGGATTACGCGTGTAGAGTGCCAAACAGTCGGGTGAAATATCCTTCCGACACTGTTTTGGGACAAGTGTCAGCAAACATGGCACCCATATAGCTCACAGCTTTGTCACACACAGAATGTCGTGTAAAATATTGTGCATACGTACCGCTGATATACCAACAGTCCAGCTCACTTTCATTCTACTTTCTGCCAAAGGATTTTGTGTATTTCTCCATGTCTACTGGCATAGTCACTTCAATGGGACGTCCAGCACCTGAGTCCTCCTTTAGTTATGCTTGTTCGACTTTATAAATTTTAAATTTAGCAACCCTCCGCTTAACCGTTGTATTGCATAGACAGAAGTCCCCAATGTTGTCTCCAGCTCGTTTTTATATTAGATCAGTTTTAAGCCTTTAAAAAAGTATATATATGTATACATCGTAGCACGAATTTCCAATCTTTTCATTGTTAAAATAATGCTCCAGACGCTTACAACGGTGAAGTGTGAAACTAACAATAAACAACTCATTGACTTGAAAGCATCGAAACTGAGTCTGTAAGGGGTGAAATCATACAGCACGATCAAAATTATGAGCATAGTGGCGCTATCTTTGTGTCACGCCCGGAACTTTTCACCTGAACATCGTATCCGTACATCTGCAGGGTGAAAAGAAGAAGAAGAAGAAGAAGAAGAAGAAGAAGAAGAAGAATCATGTTTCAAAGCAAGTAGTAGATTTATCTATTTGTGGTATCTTTTACACCTCGAGCGTAAAAGACGTTCGCTGTTTCTACATCAACAGAAAAATGTATTTGCTAGTCAGACGTTGAGAGTAACAATATCAGACTGTATAAACGGAAAGAGAACCGAAAATGTGACGAACAAAGCATTAAAATTTGCTACTCAAGTAGGTTAAGAGCAGCTGAAGATTTTATAGTTACATCTTTTAACGACGACATATTTTGCTGTAAACTGTGAAAAATAAAGTTAACGGTTTACTTAATGCAGATATCTTGCATTACCGTGTATTCCTAAACAGAAGCGCTGTTATTATTCACAAGAACTATTCAAGTACAAAAGAGAAATATACTTTGATGGATACACAGTACTATATTCACTATTGTACACATTTGATGAAGATGTAGTAGTTGGAAGCAAAGCGAATCGTTAGAGACATTTATATTATTATTATTATTAGCGAGGGTCCTACAGTCTATGCCGCATTCTGCATTTCGATTGCCATTTATCCCTATCCTTCCAGTCATCATCTTCAATAGCTCGATCTCTCATGATTTTCCTAATTCCTGTTCACCATTGTGTTGGCAGTCTTCATTTTCTTCTCCTGATTTGTGGTGTGTAAGTCAATGCTTTATTTGGGCATTGTTTCTCCTCCATACTCATTACGTGACCATACCATGCCAACTGTCTGGAGTTTATTCTTTCTGCTGTTGTAAATACACGGCCTGTTTTCCTACTTATATCATCGTTTCTAACAAGTTGCATTCTAGAAATATTACATGCACTTCTTGAGAAGTCCATTTCCACAGTTTCTATCATCTTTTTCTCTTTATCTGAAAGTTCCCAGCATTCGCAGCTATAAGTTAATACGGGCTCGACAGTAGTTGTGTAGATTATAATTTTAGTTTGAAGTTTCATTTCGTTCGACCACAGCAACGAGGTTAGCAAACGAATAGCCTTTTTTCCCTGTTGTATGCTATTTTTGATGTCATTTTTTGTTGTTCCATCTTCTGAAATAATTATATTATTAATATTTA
This sequence comes from Magicicada septendecula, assembly GCA_034769895.1. Lineage (NCBI taxonomy): Eukaryota > Metazoa > Arthropoda > Insecta > Hemiptera > Cicadidae > Magicicada > Magicicada septendecula. The sequence continues at coordinate 70,751,241 of CM068372.1, read as the reverse complement.
TATTAACTTTGTAAAATCTATATAAATACAAGATGGCTTTGTTCACACTGAAGACAGTAATGCAATGTCCGTAGCCCCAGTGATGTTAAATATAGTAGTAAACAACAATGCTATTTAGAATGTGAAAAAATAAAAGAGAATCTAAACAGAAGTTTAATAAGTATAACTAATATATTGCAAGGTAAAAGGTTTGAAGACGTCTGCACTTGCAAAAATTAATTTTGATTGGGTGAATTGTCACATTTACTAGTTATTTCTATTTTTTATATAAACATATACAGTTTATCTGTAAATTGTCAGTTTGAAAATATTAAATTTTGAAATATTTGACAATTAGAAAATTAGAATGAGAGTCGTAATTTATTTTATAATGTAGAAATAGTTTTTATAATTTAACTTTTCTGGATTTTGGGGGTTAAATTGCATCGATCCGGACGACCTCGTGGACCTGCTTATGCTTCCACAACGGCCGTTGTCCTCCTAGGGTGTGATGTTGATCTCAGGGTTTCCTCGTAAGCGTTGTATCCGTCCAAGTTGCTCCTGACTCAGTCCCCGTTGACAGTCATCGGTCGCTGAAGACCTCGAACGTCGCGACTGACTTCGTGGTCTAATTCAGCCGCTCCCTCGGCGATACACTTCGACTTCCCAGTGACTGCGAGTGACTGCTTATTAGAGACTGAAAGAGACTATTAGAGACTGCGTAACTCGCGGCTCACCCGTGGTTTTCTAAATCTACGCACATGACGTCATTTTTACATGCTAAAACGTTCTATTTTTTACGAGCAAATGACGACGTGTTCTGGATATGGACTTCCGGTTTCTAGACCTTTCCAAACTACGCGTTTTAAACTACATGTGATTTAATATCTAATTTATTTGGCTGTTGAATAAATGATATTAAAATTTATTTAATATTGTGTGATTAGTTATTAATAGTTGTTCTAATTTGGACGCTGATATAAATGGCTTATAGTGTGTCTGTTAATTGTCTTACTGTTAATTATCTTCACAAAACTCGTTACGCGCTCAACACTTATTCACTTTCACTCTACACTGGACTGCTGTTTTTTTAATTGTTTGTTATCGTCTTAAACTACGATAACATGCAGTCTAATAACAATAGTGTCTTATAGCATTCACACCCTCTTTGCAGAGGGCACCAACTAAGGCTTACTGTAAATATGTCACCATGTATTCACATATAGTTTAAATGTTTGTCTCATTGCAATATATATGAAGAAGGTAGCAGATATGTAAAAATTAAGCACTGAAAGACACGTATGATGAATCCTAAAAAGATTTCTCTTTTTCTACTTTTGTGAAATAGAGAAAGGTGAAATCAAATGTAGGAGAAGTAATCAGATATAAGCACAAGAAATAGCATTTCTCAAAAGAGGAAACGCTGAACAAGGAACACTCTGATCGTAATTGATGCTGTGACGAAAGAGCTGGAAATGTTCAGTATCAGTGAGACAACTAATATAAGTAGGAAATAAAATTGAATAGTCCGGGCAGAGGAACTCCGCGAAAATGAAAAGAAAATGAATTCCTGTTATTGTCTCAGTCTCTGTGGGTGCACTGCATGTCTCAGGACTCTAGTTTTCTTAGTATGATGAGCGAATGGATCTTACGTGTTTAGCGTATCGCTTGTTCAGTCAGTGACTAACTTGTTCTAGATGCCGTCCTTGTTACATCCATTGCACACTAAAAATGCAGAGGAAAACAGAGACTCCATTTATTGCTTGGTCATCATCTTTACTACAAGGAGAGGCCCAAATGATTGATTCTTCCAACTAAAAAAAGTCGAGGGTCAGTTGAAAAGTTCGCGGAGCGACATCTATAGCTCAGTGATAAAACTAAACTCCTTCGTGTCCTTCAAGACGTATAATGTCGCGTGAACATCTGTTAATTTTCAGACATATCTGTCAATTTATTCACTGTTTACAAGCTGTTTGAAATTTCCCTGTCACGGGTGTTTTTAAAACGCACAAAATGGAACATCGTGTTTTGATGAGTTTTCTGTTAAAAACGTTTTATCGCCAATGGAAAATCAAAACGAAATTGTAAATGTGTTAGGATATGCTACACACTCGATAAGTAAGGCACACTCGAGTGTAAACGTGGTTGTACAAGCACTGAAGACTATCGCAGCAGTGGACATCCAAAAAGTGCAACAAAAAATCACATAGGGTCTTGGAAGTTGGAAGACCGCAGATTGAGGACTTTAAACGTACGACCACGTTTAAAATCAAGCGCCTACTTACAAACCGTTGATTTTGAAGTCGCTGCATTTAAAATTTCATTTTGAACTTTCGTTGGCGCTAAATAATTTTTAACAAAGAATCACACCACGATGATTGATATTATCCGTTTTTCAAAACACGCATGACACGTATAATTTAAACAGCTTCTAAACAATGAATAAATTTATTGATAGATTTAAAAATTAACAAGAGTTGACATAAAATACAAATCTTGCAGGATACGAAAAATTTTAGTTTTTCCTCTAGGCTACACTTTTCGCTCCGCGAACTTGTCAACTGATCCTCTTATTTACGACCACTATTTTCGTGATCGACCTAATTCGCTCTATCCTCCCGATTTACAGTTGACGATTTTCTCACAAACTCTCTCCTCGCTATCCATTCGAGTTACCGGTTGTTTCCACTTCCCTTTATACTCAAACGTTTTCTCTCTTATGACATACACTTAGGTAAGTATGCAGGTTTTTATTCCTTATAGAATCCCATCGAAAGCAGCGCTTTACTCTCCTCAGAACCTTACGTCTGTTGCACGTGCTTTGTTGCAGTGATACATGGTGTTTATACATACACACATCGGCATACACAAATATTAGTATAGCCGTGATTTCATAACAAGTAAATTTATTTCTGTATTCTTTCTTGTCTGACTACCAATTATAGCGCGTACCGTTTGTTATGTACAGTACGTAACTGCGGTAGTCCGGCTGCAAAACTAACCGGACTGATGTTTGCTGATGACCAATTACTTTTGGCTCAAGATTTTGAAGACATAGCGTACATGACTAGAAAATTCATACAGGGATATCAAAAATGAGGACTAAAGGTAAATGTGAATAAATCAAAATACGTGGCAACAGGTGACATTCATCAATACTTGATATTGAAGGAAGACATGGGGAAGATTTCATATACAGATGAAGACAAGTATTTAGGAGTAAACATTACGGCCAGTAGAAAGCAAGATAAAGAAATACAATCCAAAATTAATTTGGTAAAGATGCCTATATCTACATTAAACGGAATCCTGTGGGATAAGCAAATTGCAGCAGAAACTAAAACCAAACTGTTTAAAATCATTGTTACAAGTATCACGACTTACGGCTCAGAAGTTTGAACTACCGATAAACACACAAGAAAAAAATTAATGACAGCAGAGATGGACTTTTGAAGACGTTCTGCAAGAATATACAAACGTGAGAAAATTATAAATGAAGTCATTAAGGATAAAATGAATGTGAAAAATTCTATTGTTGCTTTTATAAAAAAAAAAAAAAAAAAATTTACAATGGTATAGAAACACGAAAAGAATGACACGGGAAAGATTGACAAGGAAAGTTACAGATGGACCCTAACAGCAAGAAGGAAAAAAGGAAGACCACCGATCACCTTGATAGAAGAAATTCAGACGATAATGAAGGAACGAGAAATTGAAGAAGATCTGTGGATGGACAAGCAGTGGTAGAAGCTGAAAATTCAATCGCTTATGGTATGTTTGGCTCCGGAAAATGTGTAAACACTGTACAGCCAGAATAATAAAACTGCGGTAGTCATATGTAAGAAAAATTAAAACATTACTCGTTGTTTGTTGATAACTATTGTTCGACCTCACAGGACACTTACCTTGAAAAAGCGATAACTCCCGTTTATCTTCGTTATCTAATCTATCAGAATTCTGAATTTTCTATTTCTTCATACGAGTAAGCCGCACTGATGATGCACGTTCAATGAGTGTACGTTAAAGCTAAACAATGATAGGAGTAACAACTAATTGTTGTAAGGTAATACGGTGGCCGTGAACACGTTCCGCCATATGAAGTTTATACATTTGCAAGTTTCTTAATAAGCTTCAACGGTGTTGAAAGTATTATCATCAGCCGTGACGTTAGGTCGTGGCCCACTGCAGTCGTTATTGATTAACGTTTAGGCCCCACCATCGGAGGCCATCATCAGTGTTTAAACTAGCACGGTGTCCGCCGGTCCACCTGAGATATGAGGTAGAGACTACGTGTTTTACCTTAGAAGGTCCACTTTTATAAACGTTTGTACCAGCACAGCCTAAACTGGAAAGGAGCATCAACCAATCAGCATCGAGTGTTGTGCTTCCAAGCCAATCAGATAACTTTCAGGCAAAACACATAAACTGTATCTCCTCTCTGAGATGAATTATCTCCGACGGTGAGGCCAAAACGTTATTCAATAACGACATCTGTAGACCACGGCCTAACGTCACGGCTGATAATAACAATTTCAACAAAGTTGATACATTTGTGTACTAAACAAAAGCTTCACAACAAATCTCCCGATATACAGCCTTACAACACATTTGTTTGAATAAATTATCAGCACACATATTAGTAAATTCGCCACTACAGAATTCCGTCACACAATAACAATGTCGCGCCTCAACGTGAATCGCAAACAATTAACGCCGCATAATTGTTACGTTTTAATTAAACACACTCTCTTCAACTAAAAACACCTTTCTGCGTTAACGCTGTTAAATAGAAATAAACGAACAAAGTTTAAATGAAGTTCCCAATTTGTGTGTAACTAAATTTTAGACAGAAGTGAATTAATTTGTTTATATTAAAAGTTGAGTTTTCAAGGTGAATGGCTGAATAAAATTACGCGTTTAAAATTAAAAAAAAAAGTTTTTTATTTGGCAGAACTGCGCTTTATCCGCACATTATTAGTACACGACTAAACTGGCTCCATACTGTTTAATATAGTGTTACAAAATGGTATACCTAACGTCATAACTGCTCCAAGGCGTGCAAGTGTATATATAAACAAACACTGATTATAGCAAATACTGATCAAAATACTTCAATGAATCGAAAACCTACAAGCAGTCACAGGATTAAACGGAAAATGAAGAAAGAGTCAGAAAAATCAATTCCAAACAAAAACAGGATATACGGTACGAAAACAAAGACTACGACGATAAATCCAAAGGGTTAAATTGAACAAACGTTACACAGCAAAGATGGTCAAAGAAAACCGGAAACTTCTACCACGTTAAAGATTATCAAGCCCACGTAATCAATGCATGGCAAAGCTGGATATACGAGTATAAGACAATAATAAGGCTTAGACTGGGAAGATGCTTGACACATTCAAAAGAAAGGAACTAAAAATGTATATACTGTAGTTTAGTTAAAGAAAAGTAATAACCTTTAATTTCGAGTTGACGGACTACAAATCATAAATTTTGTACTTTATCAATTCAATGTATTGAAAACCTGGGAGCAGTCACAGGATTGTATGAGGAATGAAGAAAGAGATTTAAGAGCGCGTTTAAGATTAGACCTATCAAGTCCACGTAATGCAATGCAAAATAAAGCTGGGTAAACGTGTATAAAACAATAATATGGCCTGTAGTTACCCGACACATATAGGAAAGACTCGGAAGATACTTGAAATCTTCACAAGAAAGGAACTAAAAATGTATTTAGTCTAGTAAAAGAAAATGAATATCTTTTAATTTAGAATTTACCGATCATAGTATAATAAACTTTGTAATGTTTCAAAGACTTGGATGAGAGGGTCTACAGAAATGGTAAACTAGGAGAAGATACAAGAAAGAAAAGAAGGCAATTATTGGAAAGTAATAATAAAAGAAGAGGATGAGCACACGGACAAAATCAGAAAGGGCGTAAGATTCTAATATTTACATCCCGCCGATATTCCAGACGTATCTTCCATTTTATGGGCGACGCGCCGAGAATAATTTGCGTATTTGGAGGCGCTAGAATAATCTGGAGACTAAGTCTAAATCCGACCTTGAACACAACGTGCCGACTGATAGAGGTATGCTAGTGGATACAAGTGAGGAAACGGAATCTTCAATCATCTAGAACGTTACGCTTTATTTCACAATTTTGATAAAGAGATAAGAAACAAAATGTTGCAGAGATAGAACACAACGTTCCAAATCAGAAACACGTTTTTTGGACGATACAAAATTTAAATTATTTACCACTCTAAAAATAACTTCAGAATTAAAATTCGAAAGAAAACGAATATGAAGTTCAACAATGTGACAGCTATTCCGGTATTAATTATTGGACAAGTAAGTAACTTTTCAACAGAATAAGAAAATAACAATCTTCTGAAAAATTAATGTATTGAACAATGTATCTAACAATGTATTAAAGTATTTTTGAATTTAACAATAAAAAGTAGGAAGAGAAAGTGTTGAAACTGTTTTGTAAGAATTCCGCAGGGTAGTCTGTCAAGGGTAGCTCTATGCTATAGCTACAGGTACAAAGAGATGTGTTGATAGTTTGCAGAAAACTTGGATGGTAGATAAGGCTTAGTAAACAAGGCTTTATAAATTACAGAGAATAAAAGGAAAAATATTTGTTTGTCTGGGAAGAGATATGGCTATATTGCGGGTGGAAAGTTATGTCCATATCTTAAGTCACGCTATATGTCAATTTGTTTTGATGTTATAGGCTTTTGTATGAATATTGTAATATAATCATTACAAATGTAAATAAATAAAGGTAAAATTATTGTTCTTAGTCTCCTTAAAGATAGTAAGAATTATGTTGTCTGAATCTCGGTGTTGAACTCGCCGATGATACAGCTCCACTTTGGATTCACCAATTACAAAGAATAAATTAAATATAAATAATGTTTTATAAATAAGTGTGATTGATTGATAATAAAATAAAATTTTGTAAGTTATGAAATTTTTACTAATATTTAGTTTTTTGTTTAATTGGTTAATTTAATTAATTAATAAATAATTAATTAATTGTGTGTGTACTTTTCTCAGATATTTATTCTAGCACTGTAAATTATTTTTGTTTAGAAAAAATAAATAGTTAACATTCATTATACAAATAAATACAACTCTTGTAACTGAATAATGATGTTTATTTATTGACATTTAAAATTATGCGCCATTCAAACTGCGCATGGCCAAGGCATTGGCTGATATTTGCTCCAGTCGGTAGCGAACAAGATTAACAAAATATATTTTTTACAAGGTTAATTACTTATGGTTCTTTTAGCGAGTCGAAATGGTCAGAGGGCAAGGAACAAGATACATTCTTACAGGTATTCTTAAACTAAATTATTATGGCTGAAATAAAACAATATTATTATTTAAATTGTCAATTATGAAAATTTATATCGAACCATTCGTCGAAATGACGTCACTCCCTTCAAGTTGGCTGTGTCTCGTGCTGGTTCGGAAATCAAGTATGGCCGCCGTCACCTCGATTTTAGCTGCTATGAACTGCTGGAACGGGTTGAGCTTCTCCCGCAGAAATAAATGAATATTCCCTTTTCTGCGAAGTAGTGTTGGTCCAGGAATATGGTGTAGAGTGTCCTCTCTTCTCCTGCGATGTCGTTTCGTGATGGGTTATTAGTGAAGTGTCCGGTGTTCAAATATGTGTATTCGTGTTCTGCTAATATGGTCCAAAATCTTCTCAAAATGGCCGTTGATTTCTTGTGCTTGTGTTTGATGGTGTTATTACTGTTGTTTGGAATTAGTGAGGTGTTAAATATTAATGGTTAATGTTATTTTCATTTTTAGTTAACCTCGGTTACACTCTTCATAACCACACTCGGTTTTACACAAAATTATTCTTTTTCGATATTCCGTTAGTACATTCTCAACTAGTCGTCTTCAAGATTAACAATAGACTAAACTCTGAACGTCGTCGTCGACGCGTCGTCGTTTTAGGGTAATTTGTGATATGTTTTCCTCTTTCTATTGTTCAATTATAAAAGTACATGTCTCAGATTTGGTTCATCATCTAAATATACATAATAAGTTTTCTTATTTTTTACTGTATTTCAAATATTTCTTAATTTTATAAAAATCTAACTACTCAGCAATATTGATTAATTAATTTTACATATTTGGATATATAGCTGGGTTTGTTTCAAGTTCATTTAAGCCCAAAAATTACAATTTTTTATAATTATTATAGGCCTCATATTTTGTACAAATTTAGTGTTTAAATGGTTTTTAAGTATTTTTTCTGATAATATTTCCATGGAATATTCTTAATAACTCCGTGATTATCTTTGCCTTATATAGAAAAACCATAAACAAAGTGACAATTTGAAGAAAAGAGATAGGAAGGTAGTTAAACAATACTACTAGTGTATGAAACACAACCTTGTGCATGTACTAAAGTATAAACCCATGTAAATAAACATTTATATTATTGTTAGATTACAAAACCAATGTTATTAGATAAGGAAAAATAGTATTAAGGACAATTATGAATAATCGAATATGGACGCTAAAGACGCCATGATCAAATATTGTTTGGGTAACAATTATTCCCAAAATGTTGTATTAAACAGTTGAGAAATAGACTCAAATCGTTTAATCGAAAGTGTTTTAGTGTAATTAGTCAAGTTTTGGTGTAATAAACTTATTAACTATAAGATTCACCATAAAAATTTGTGAAATCGATATAGTGATTTAATAATGGACGGATTATAATCTTGTTTGGACTTTATTTAAAGCTCAGGATGTCCGCGATTTATTGGCACCAACCATTCAACGATTAGACAAATAATAAGAAAGTTATTACGATTATAAACTTTTTAATTATTTTGTGCACCAGTGCTTACGTCATTCTAATCTCAAACCCAAACGCAAAATTGGTAATAAATTAAAAATTTTACTAAGTCAAGGTACTTTGGGTCGGAGAGTTCAAAGAATTCAACCAATCAAATGAATGAAAACCGGCAGACAAGCCACAGACGCTCCGGAGGAGCGTGACAGTCATCTATCAATCATCAACGAGACAAGACGTATCACTCGACGGGCCAAATATATGAAGAAGTTTATTTTGAATTGTGCGCGACACATAAACAGCAGTCAAAATACATACACCTAACCTATATACCACACAGATTTAACGTGTGTACAGTGCGGAGTGAATAAGAATTAATTACGACCAGTGTATAATATCGGTCGTATTTTCGAGTGTTGTGTTGAAAATAAACCAGGGAGTACAATATTTTTCATTAATTAACAATAAAACAGAAATAAGCATTTCTATAAAAACAATTGGTCGGATACTACGCTAGTCAGTAGTAGCGAAGTATAATAATGCTGATGAAATTTATCAGAATTGACGAAAGAATTATTTCGCAATTTTTAACTTGATAAATAAATGTTTTTAATATTCTTCATAATTAAAAGAATCAAGATTATTTTAGTTATTACAAACTACGAGCGCCGCAAATAGTCGCTCAATTGACTCATGCAGTTTTTGATTTTACTAGTGGAAATAAATATTTTAATTCTTTTGCGAAAGAATATTCTATTCTACTGATAGTTATGCATCAGAAATATTATAAATAATATATGTATGTTTAGATTAAGAAGAAATTAATGCTTAATATAATTAACCCTAATAACTATTCAGGTTATTAGATAACCTAAAAATCATAACCACAATTTGTCACCTTTTTGTCATAAGTCTGTTCTCAAATAATACAAACCAGATGAAAGCTATAACAAGAGTTTTTTTTATTATAACTTTTTCTCTTGTAAATAAATAATTCCTATGGTTAACTATTAAAATATAATAGTACATTTTAGCAGTGCAAATCAACGCACTTGCTTATTGCCAAAGTAACTACTCTATACTGGGTACGAATTCCCGCGTACGATAATACCATAATTATCGATTATATGGTACCAATTTTCAATTTTAATATTTGTTTGTTTGTTTTCTATTAATTGTTTATTAAATATCATTATAAAACGCCACATCTTGTATCTGGCATCATGTCACTTAAAAGAATCACACGAACTTGGTAATTAACTTATGTAAGAGGACATAACCTCTCTAAATAAAAATTATTGTATAACCTACAGTGTTACCAGCCTTGAGGCTAAGAAGAGTTTCATTTTAAATTTGTTCATAGTAATTATTTTCTGTAAAATCATCAGTAACTGATTGTTAATTTTTAAAAGATTTTCTAGCATTCCAAATTGTTAATAAACCTCAATGTTTTGTTACCAGTGGAAAAAGTGTTTAATTTCAAACTTAAAATAGTTCATTTTTTCATAGCCAGTTCTATCAAAAGGTGGCGGAAGAATTTAAATATTCCTAATAATTCAAAACATTATTCAGTTGTTATTTTATTATTATTGTGCATGCTAATCACGTTTGATATTCAAACAGAATATCTCCTTGTATGTGTAGCGTGTATGTTACAGCTGAGCAGTCACCTAACAGCACAACAATATCCAATATGGTAAGTGGGGAGGTTACCAGCGGAGTGCGAAAAATACTTTTAAATTAAAAGATTTAACCAGCGATACCCACGCGTTTACTAATCACAATCAGACTGATATTAATAATTATAATTTTGGATATTTTATTGTACAACATTATTGTGGATACCGGAGCGTATCTACAAGCAACACAAGCAACATACAAGTATACAATCAAAACACACTCATACACATCTAAATATCTACGAATCAATAAAAATCCTTTATAATATATATAACTCAAAGCTGAGGATTTATGTGTACTGAATACAAATCCACACCATTACACCGATTGCCACCAAATTTTGCACAGGTACCCTTTGACGCAAGACGAAAACACTGTCTAACTTGGAATTTGACATTTTGGTCCGTTTGCACGATTCTTTTTTAATTATGCCTTTAAGTTGACGCGTATAAAGATGTCAACAAAACCATGGATACCAGAATTAATTACCATAGTAACAAGTAAATAAAGGAAAGCTATTTAGCGGCATCCGAACTGTACATTTACCCATTCCTGCAGTACATTTTCGATGTTTTATATAATATGCGATTGTATGGGTATATTACACGTGGAAAAGAAGAAGTGTACTAATTGTAAATTGTCCTATTACTTAATGCAAAGAAAAAACGTGTTGTTTTCATTTGTGAGGTTAGGTGACAACGGTTTTTAGTTTTTAGTTTACTTCTGAAATAAATAAAAGCCATGGTGAGGAAAACATAACGTTTAATGTGTTATACAATGCTTCTAACACAGTAACACTTAAAATAAAGAATTTAGCGTTGATTTAGCAGGTACTTTATAGATATCTCCAAAAGCTTTATAAACGGGTACTTTTAAATCTTCAAAGGCTGTTGCATCAACATAATTATTTAGTACAAGTTAAAGTAGTACAAGTGTTGAAAACAGCTTTGGAGAGAATTTACATAAACATATATTTTACACAAATATCGGTATGGAGAACCATACATGACTTCCATGTTCTAAGATGTATATTTAAAGTCGTTTACTTTAATTCGGTTCAAAATATCCCCCATCCTCGATATAGTTTTACTGTTTTTAGATATTATTGTTATTAAGGGGTATTTGTTTAACGTAATGTTATTTTCGAGTAACTTTATCTATACAAATCAGGCACTTTATTCTTATAAAGAAACTGAACTACGCAGAAAATCATCCCTCCTCCTCAACCGATCCCCACTGTTAATGATATTTACACTTTCATAGACTAACAGTTTTATCATATGTAATTGCTAAAGTATCCTTTCATTGCATCTGTTTATTTAACTATACTTTATTATCCAACCGAATCATGTGACACAAGCGGTAATGTTAATAGTTTATATATAAAAGTATTGTAAGTTGAATGTACATGGGATGACGCACGTGTTGTAACATCTGTTACTTTTATTTATTTTTTTTTGTATATATTGTTTCTACGGTTTGTTTCTTTCGCTTATAGGTCTAATCGTTAAGTATGTAAAATTATGTTTGTTTTGGTTTTAGATTTTAAGAGTGAAGCATATAAATCCTTATGAATACTGTACATGTATTCCTCAAAGGGGACCATGCACTAGAAATGTTTCATAAATGACAATTTTTCTATTTTTAACATTTAAGAAACTACATTTAATGTTGAAATATCGGTATGGATAATCATACATGACTTCCATGTTCTAAGATTATATTTAAAATCATTTTTGTAATGAAATGTTTCTATAGAAACTACATGTTTCTACTTCTTTCTTCAGCCTTAACCACAGTACTGTGGGCACTAACGTATACCACCGCACGTTAGCGCACTCGATTTTCACTGATGATGGCATTCGATGGCACTACCGAAACGTCTAGTTTTGCAGAAAAATTGGACACGGTCTAACAGCCTGGGAAGGAATTTAACAACAAACTACTTCTTTGTTGGCGATAACGTAGTACGCAAATAAAAAACTATCCCCTCCCCCATTAATTATCATTTTTATTTATAGAAAAATAACCCCCTCCCCCGTCAACTACCCCTTTCATTTATAGATTTTTTATCTACCTTTCCACAGTGGATTATAATGACTTTCTTTTAAGGATACTTTATTAATCAAAATTAAGTACTTTACTCTTGTTAAAACATAAAACGTTGCAGGTAAAATACCCGTTCCCCTTAACCGATCTTCACTAAAATCAATAGACCTTCAGTCCTTTACAACTCAGACACATATGCAAACAGTTATTTTATTCTGTTTGAATGTGTGGTAATTATCGTTCGCCATAAAAAAATTCTACACATAGACACACAGATACACAGACAGACACACATACCGACACTTTTCAAAAAATGACTTTTCTTCATATTTTGAGGGTAGTGCAATCAGAATCAGCCCTTATCTCGAACACAATGTTTTTCGCGATCACCATACTTCTATTTCCGTGCGGACCTTGGAAGACAAAAATGGAGAACATTTGCTTTACTAACCATAATGAGTAAGTTATAACGAATAATTAAAAAATAACAATTTTACGTTGAGCGCTTGTAAGTTTTGATAAAAAAGTTTTAGTTTTAGAAGTTATACTTCTTTAGGAGTGTTGAGGGTGAAACGTTTTGTATGTAACGAAATGCGCGCGCACCATACAACGGAAACGGAAAGTTAACAGGATGAAGTTAACCGTGGACAACGTGCCTGAGGCCAAAAAACCAAAACATTTCGGTCGCGGCCCCGATGGATCTGGTGTGCTGATCGTGAATGGATATATAATTTAAAAGTAACAATTAATAACCCGATTATTTATTTCTTCAATTTTATTTAATTATTTCATGCCATCAACGTGTTGCTCATTTATATATTAAAGAAAAAGAAAATTGCTGCGCAACAATTATACATAGGGCAAGAATCATACAAAAATTCTATTACCTAGCTGGTGGTTGACACAAAACAGTTGCGTTAAATATAAACACAGGCTTGTATTCGTAAATAATAATAATTGTGAAACGTTACACACACACATATCACGTGATCAGCAAAACTGAATTTTTAAATAAGCTTACATCAATTTCTGTGTTCATTAGAAGTCTATTCAGAAACTTTCTGCAGAAACCACCGGGCAACTAACTTATAACTCTAACTCACTATAGTAATTAACTTTTCTTTTTAAATAACTTTATACACATTGTGCTGTGAAATAATTTTCGGTGAAAAAAATTGTGTAACCAAATTTTAATAAGTGTTTAAAAAACATTTTGGTGGCGGCCCCGATGGACCTGCTGGTGCTGATCGTGAATGGATACATAATTAAATAACTTTATATACATTGTGCTGTGAAATATTTTTCGGTGACAAAAATTGTGTAACCAAATTTTAATAAGTGTATAAAAATATTTTAGGTTAATTTTTCGTAAGTATTAATTTCAAAAGTCTTTTTTATATTAAATCAATAAAAGTTTCGATAAGTATTCTATTATTATGTTTGGTTTAATCCAATAATCTAATATATATTTCTATATTTTAAATTATAGATCACACTTAATTATTCAGAAGTCTATCGAAAAGTAAATCCATTACTGTAATACACTATTCGTAAATATTTTGAGCTATTTGATAAAAAATTAATGTTTTCTCTACTAAAATATTATAATATTGAATTTAAATTAATTCAATTGAATTAAATTTTTATCTTTTAGTGTATAATAGTCATATTATAAACACACAAACACACGTTTACATGGTATAAAAAATAGTGGCAAATAAACCTCAGGATTGTAGATTTGGAGCAACTTTTATGCCTTGTCGATCTACAACTATATTATCACCTATGCTAAAAGATGAGCCTGAACTCAAAAATTATGCAAATTGTTATAAATATATTAGGGTTAATCTCGTAAATAATGATTACTCTGATTTTGATTCTTTTATCAAAATAACAATATTTCCTCAGACGAAGATTATTGCAATATACTTCGAGCTGGAATTAGGAGGCCAAGAGTTTTTCTCAAACGTCAACCATATGAAAAATGGCATAATAATAACGATAAACAAAAAGAACTTTTGCTACATGTCATCTCCAATCTATTAACTCCAAACCGCAATCCGTTCCAAATATTTTCACGGGTCCAGCTGGATGCGGTATCTATAACCGATAATCGTATTTACAGTACCATCTCCCTTCACTCCTCTTATCGTTCTACTCGTATGAATTTTTAGCATGCATGTTAACCCTTAGTTTTTCAATCACGCCAAAGAAGTATAACTTCTAACGCGCGTACATAAATACACGCACCCACAATTTTTTTTTTTGCAAATAATAGATAATTTTTTACTTATCGTAGAATGTAAATTAAAAAGGCAACAAAAATGAGAAGAAAACTGTAAAGAGCCACAACAAGGGGGGGGAGTGCTGAAGTAACTGTGTTGTGTAATTGTGGTAACACTGTCAATGAAGTAAGTTTTCTGAAAATTATCTTTTACAATTTTCGTACAACTTTTTTCAACATCTAAAAATTTTTAAAGAAAAGATTTGTTAAGCTGATGAATTAATTACAGTAAGCCTTCTGAACTTCTCAATTTTTAAGAAAAAGTAACCAACAAATTATAATAATTAATAACATTTATAAAATAAGTAAAATATATATATACAAAATTTTCAAAAAAATTATTTGAAAAATATATATAATAGAAGGTTATATTTTAGTTCATTTGATTATATACACCAATAAAGTCACTAATCACCAGCTTTAATTAATCACAATTAACAGTTTCTAATCAACAAGTTATTCAACAAGATTATACTCGTACAACAATTTAAATTAAATTTACCTCACGCAATTATAACGTCAACTAATAGAGTCCAGCACAATATTCACTTTCCACTAATAACTACTTGAACGCAGTGAGTAATCGCACGATGTAAACTGACTTCCAAGCGGCAGCTTTCGTTGTTTATATAGGTAGCACAAGTGTTCCAGAATGATCTTTAATATGCGTCAACAGCCACTCGAAAATTCTAAAGGACACTTCAGCGCGTCCTTGGCAGAAACACACACCTGCTGCTCGGCTGGCCGGGAAAAACGTAGAACGACGGTCTCCATTGTTCGAGGGGTTTCGTCGTTGCAACAATAACTTTCTAGAATAAGACGACCAATCTTGAAGTTTATGCCGTAAAAAAGGGAAGGTAGGTGGGCACATGGTCCTGTAGAGTGCTATGAAAAATAAATATAAATCTATGGTTTATAAAATATAAAATTATGATGGTGAACGGGTTCATCGGTTGTACTGAAGGCCACGCATCAAGTTATACAATGAAAGTGTGTGAAACTAAAAGTATTTCGGTAGAACAGTGCTTACACTACTGAAGGATAGTTATCTCGTTATCCAGAGTCACTGAAGTATGAAACTTTGTTAATAAGGTACTTTGCGTCAGAATTTCCGAACAGGGAACAAACTTTAACAGTCTAACTATCTAACTATATCATTCATCAATACAGCCACAAGTGGTAACAACTCGACACAAGGTTTTCTTATTGAAAGCTAGAATTAGTAGTTTGTAACATACTTTTAAATAACTTTTAAATATGCAAAGAATGTCCGGGAAATTAAGTCCATTAGGCTGACAACAAACAGCAAATTACTTGCCAAAAATTACATTTTCATCAGAATCGTCGTCGTCGTCGTCGTCGTCCTTTACGGCTTAGGCTAGTAGCCTGTTCCAGTCTTAATAGAAGTCATTAAACCATCGCTTGCGGGGTCTTTTCACACTTCCCTTCCCCCTTGGATAATAGTCAAGGACTCTTCTTGAAAATCTAGTTGGATCCATTCTCTCTACATATAACCGCCACTCCGTTTCGTAACGGGAGATTTTCTCACCTAAGCTTCCAGCTACGCCTAGCTTCATCCTAATTCGATCATTTCTGATAAGATCTCTCCTGGTACAACCCTTTGGTGACCTCAAAAATCTCATTTCCGCTCCTTTTATTCTAGATATAGGCCTACCTTTGGCCTTTCTAATCCACGTCTCACTACCATACAATAGTTGGGGTATGGCCATTACATTATAATATTTCAATTGCGTCTCTTTCCTTGTTTTCTTTTACAAATGTTTAATGATACAACCACAAAGCGACTGGAAGAGACTAATTTGGCTTTCAACCTCCTTATCATCTTGGTATGTGATGCTACATCCTAGATACTAGAAATCTGGCACCTGTTCTATTGGCGAGTCCTGTGTCTTTGTTCTAATATGATTTGCCGCAGAAAAAGCAATAACTTTTGTTTTTGATAAGGAAGTGGTTTGATTATAATCTGCTAAAATGTCAGTAAGATAAAAAACGACCTTCGGAGGTCATATTCATTCTCTTGGATGGTATCGTCTGCATACATTAAAAAATATTTAAATTAAGTCCTTTCCCCAAGTATAATCCTGTAGGGGCGTCCAATTTCCGTTTCCTTATGGGATCATCTATATACATATTAAATAAAACAGGAGAAAGACTGCAACCCTGCCGAACGCCTTGGGTTATTCCCAAGAATCGTTAGTCATTAAATTACTTTCAACCTTGTATTTACTGTTTTAATGCGTTTTTGAGCCTTAAGATGGGTCACGCCATGAATACTATTTTTAAGCTTTGTAAATACAAAAAGTTGTACAATATTGTACAAAGTCGTAAGCGACCAAAGGTTTTCCCATACTCAACAGTGCTAATTATTCATAAGCTAGTGTGTACGTTTCACCTTTGTTGGCCCAACACGAGTTTCAAGGCTTGTTTGTTTGCCAACGTTTCTACACGGAAGTACGCACTGGCAACCTGCAGATAGTATCAGGTGAATGGAAGACATATTGAGGACGCATGGTATTCAGTATATTAACGCTCATATATCCAGATGTTTTTAGAAATAATCAACGAAATTGAATAGGGAATACAAAAAAAATTAATCAAAAAATAAGTCTTAATTTATTTGATTAAACTAATAATGAAATATTGTTGATCGAAGGCTTTCACGGCCGGTGTCATTCCATTTAAACTATCTGCTGGGCTGTTTGGGAGTGGTTCAAGGTTTTCATTAAAACCAAACGTTTCAGCAGCACCACTGGCTGCCATCTGCAGTGGATGTATCGAGTCAAACCTAACGTATCGTACGTTAGGACCACAGTATTGTGGTTAAGGCTGTTATTCACAGCCTTAAGATTCGGTACATCCAGTGGTGCTGCTGAAACATTTGATGTTAATGAAAACCTTGGACCACGGCCAAATAGCCCGCCAGATAGTTTAAATGTAATAACGAAATAGTGTTACAATATGTAATAAGACACAATATTGAAATAAAATGAAATTACTTTAAGTCAACTAAAAACAACTTTTTTTCTAAAATTACACAAACAACAGCTAACTTTTTAAAGTTGAAGAAAAAGTACAAACAGACAAGACGCTGTTGTTTTCATTATAACTTGCTACAGTAAAAGTTTGTCAAGAAGTTAAGTTAGTTTGCAAACACACACACACACACACACACACACACACACACACACACACACACACACACACACACACACACACACACACACACACACACACACACACACACACACACACACACACAAAATATACTGACAAACACTTTGTTCTTGCTTTAGGAGACAAGTGATACGTTTTAGTTAGGAAGTGTACAGTGGCAGCGAATTTCATGGCATCAAGTTTTCTTAATTTTTAGTAATACGATTTTAACAATATTTCGTAATAAACAAAGGCAAGGTGAAGCACAACAGGAAGGTAGAGAAGGAGAGCGCGTCTAAATTGGGATCTATTCCTTCGAAAAGTCAACAACTTTGTTTATTTAGGATGCCAGGTTAACTCCGATTGGGAAATAACAGAAGAAATAAAGCGAAGAATCACCTCAACTAATAGGTCCTTCTTTGGTCTCAAACCCCTGTTTCTGAGTAGAACAATTGACAGGAGCATCAAGCTGCTTCTATATAAAACACTAATCCGCCCAGTTCGTACCTATGATTCTGAGACCTGGACCATTTCTAGAAAGTCTGAATCAAGCCTGCTGGTTCATGAACGCAAAACGCTCCGCAGTGTTTTTGGTCCAATGTGTGTGGGAGGCGAATAGAGGAAAAGGACCAACCAAGAACTGAACACACTTCTGACTGAACCAAATATTGTAAAAATTATAAAACTTGGTAGACTGTGGTGGGTTGGACATATGATCAGAATGGGGAAGAATTAAATACCCAGAAAGGCACTCACAGAACAGATCTATATCACCAGGAGAGTTAGTAAACCAAAACTACGTTGCGAAGACGGTGTGAACTATGATGCGCGCCATATCCTTGAGACCCGGAACTGGATAGCAGCTCCATTTGACCGGGGCAACTGGCGGAGACTGTTAAAGGAGGACATGACTCAGTAATGGATTGTGAAGAAGAAAAACAACAACAACAAGAAAATTTTGACAATAAGAATTATTTTATATCGCTGTAATTACACACGGAATGTTGAAAAACAGTATAAGAATATCGTTTTGCAATAACGCACATTGTATTAATTACATGATTTGAGATTATACTACGTCACTTTAAGACAATTGAAATATTTGACAGGTCATGGTGTCTCCGTACTTTTCTACGCTCCACCGTTATGGTGGGCTCCGAATGCTGATTAAAACGAACTGATCACTGCGAGGACGATTAATGAACACGCAATGATCAAAGGCTATACCCACCGATTACAGAGTTGAGATTACTTATGTGACAAAACACCAACAACTGAGCTGCAGACATGTTTCAATTATATTAATGTAGTTTGTTATGTATTAGCTTAACGCGTAACCCATTAACTGTCTTGCCTATACAGATTTTATCATTACTGATGATGTCCTTTCGTTATCCAACACTATATTCCATAACTGGTAACCACTGAAGTTATTGTTACGATGGTCTCACTGAGCGTCGAAACGCTACAGTGGAAAACAAAATACAAGACACCAATGATGCCATTAATCACCAGCTTTAATTATCACAATTAACAGTTTGAAATCAACAAGTTATTCGACAAGATTATACTTGTACAATAATTCGAACAAATCTGTCCACACAAATAATAAATGTCAACTATAAAGAACTCCGCACTATAATCACTTTTCACTAATACACCACTTGAGACGCGCTGTGTAAATCGCCCGACAATAACTTCGAACTTCACAGGAATAAATCGCCACTTAAACTGAAACTAAGCGGCAGCTGTCGTTGTTTAAATAGATAGCACAAGTGTGACAGAATAATTTACAATACGCGTCAACACTACTAGAAAACACTAAAGCCTAATTGCTTGCCGCCTTGAACACGGTGCGTGCGGACGGGTGAAGTCTGGAACAGCCTCTGTGCTTGACGCTTGATAATTATCACATAATTAACGCGCACACACATTACAGCTGGACTCTGCAGGGATAGCCGAGAAACGTGTAGAATCTTCTGTAATGACGTAACATTATAGTCAGGTCCTCCTTCTGTGACGTCACTCGGGGACTGGGTGACATGTCACGTCCTGAATTTCCACGTAACTCGGGGACTGGGTGACATGTCACGTCCTGAATTTCCACGTAACTCGGGGACTGGGTGACATGTCACGTCCTGAATTTCCACGTAACTCGGGGACTGGGTGACATGTCACGTCCTGAATTTCCACGTAACTCGGGGACTGGGTGACATGTCACGTCCTGAATTTCCACGTAACTCGGGGACTGGGTGACATGTCACGTCCTGAATTTCCACGTAACTCGGGGACTGGGTGACATGTCACGTCCTGAATTTCCACGTAACTCGGGGACTGGGTGACATGTCACGTCCTGAATTTCCACGTAACTCGGGGACTGGGTGACATGTCACGTCCTGCATTTCCAGAATTTATTCTGTTGACTGTCCTTTGTTTAATATCTGTGTGTTTATATGTTAAAACCCGCTTTAGCAAATACTTGCGATCACTTTAGCGCCTTTCTTTGTATTTTATTTAATCATTTACAGAATACGATGGTTTTCATACTGTACGAACCTGTCGGCTGTCCTTCCATTTTTCTTCTCCAGATAACACCGACCCCACAATCAATTTTACTTAATTTTAATGCCTTTTAATTATAATTGTTTCTACATACGTATCTACTTATTTACTTATCTCTTAGTTTGCTGTGTCGAGGCGACGATTCTTCTTGTCCATCTCCTCTAGTTCTCTGATTCTCCTTTAGCTTGAGACCTATCTCGTTCCACGATTTTCTTGTCTTCCGTGTTCTCGTTTTCTTCTCATTGTCGTTTCCATCTTCCAGTTCAGTCTTCCAACTTTGTTACCGTGCATAATGCACATGTTAAGCAAGTAAGCACATACTCTCAACAAAAGACAGATAATATATATCCGCACACAGTGCGCAACACTTAAATAAGCAACCTAAGCACTGAAATAAAAGACCCCCTAATGTTACTTGCACCAATAATACTACCCAGATACTATCCTTCTCGGAGGAGAAGGAGGAACCGTAAGCGTAGCCTGTCGTTCACAGTTCTAAGAAACCCGTTCATTGTATTTTCTGAAGCTTTAAATTGAGATGTTTGAAATGTCACGACTTAATTGGTTACACAATAATTACTTGAACAATACGTCTCAGTGAGCACACATTTCCCAGACTTATCACTTCCACCATCATTTTTGAATAATTTTTGTACAAGGATGTCTTCTATTTATCATTATATCTTACTAAATCGTTTATTTTATTTGTATCGGCCATCTAAGGACCACATGCCAATTTCAATTCTATATTCCTGTTCTTATCTATTTCTCTAATATTCTTTCATCTTTTCACTGTGTCTCTTCTTCCTGTCTTCAGTACACTTTGAACCCGCGTTTTTCACTCTCCTACCTTAGACTTCTTCGATTTTTAACACTTTTCTACGAAAAACTTCTCTTTCAATTGCTTCTTCTGCGTTTCTATTATTTTTTTCTGTATCCTCTTGAACTTCTTTAATCCAACTTAATGTTGACTTTTCCCCCCACAGATATTTGAAGATCTGTTTTGTTAACCTATTGTCATTTACTCTATATAATATCCAAAAAGTACTAATCTTCTTTTTCTCACTGTTTCTGTTATATTTTCTATACTTTGATATATTTCATCAATACTTCTTAATTTCCAACCTTCTGAGGTTTTTCGTAGGCCTAATATTTTCCTAATAATTCGTCTTTCCAATATTTATAGTTTGTCTAAATTATAAGTCAATGTGTGCCGCCCCTTGGCAAGACAACACAAAAATCGGGAACTAGTTTAATTATTTACCAGTAAACTAAACCAGCTGCCGTTGTTAGTAAAACTCTTACTAACAAATTACAAAACAAGTATGATATAGGAAACTGACAAGGTTTGCATAAACTTATTCACTCACTAGGTATTAGCTAAAACATCTCTTTATTGCTATTGAAATATTAATCAAACATTATTCCTGATTTTAAAGAAAGTTATTTTAGTAAATAGTGCTTTTACTGCTTCAAAGATCTTAATTATATTATTCTTGTTATATATCAAAATTTATTCATATAACTGTTGCTTTTAATACCACGGATCCGGGTCTCAATTTTCTCAAAATTATTAATTTATCAATATATACATTACGGTTACTATTACTTCTTACAAAATTACAAAATATACAAATCTGATAATTTGTTCATTACATTGCGAAAGTTCTTTAAAGTTCTTTGTTACTTCTTATTAAGGGAAATTTACAAAAGTTGTGGTTTGATATCACCTGAGGTTGTTGTTGTATTCTTGGGACATCTCCAGTCGTCTTCTACGGGTTGAGTACGTTGTTCTTGGTGTATCTACATCGGGTTGATTTTTTAGTTAACTTGAAGCTCTCGAAGATAGGTTGTTTACTTGAAGTTCCAAATGTTGTAATTTCACTTTTCTTAGTGCAGATTCTTGTAGTTCACATTTTCTTTATTTTAATTACAGTTATAGTTCTCACTTTGCAGTACTACAGTCTAGTAGTTAACTATGTTACACTTACATTTGATTTTGTTTTTAAGAGATGTGTTGGCTACCTTTTTCTATTTTATTTATATATTTTCTCACAAACTCTAGACACTACATTATTCACAATAACAAGATTTCACGCTGGATATACTTCTAGAGAACATACACATACGTATATGTGTACAACACCAAAACTCACGTCTACTCATTGCGACGTTCTACGGCCGAATGCGCGTACGGTTTAGGGGAGAGGGCTCAGTAAGCTAGTGCGTATTTACGCGCTAAGAAAATAGTTCGTACTTTTCCTATTATTATTTATTCATTAATTAGAAGATAAATACTTTATGTTTATTTTATTATGACTTAGGGATTTCTCTATTTCTCTAGTCGCTTTTTTAATTATTTAAGTAATTATTATTATTATTCACTACTTAATACTTTTCTTGGCGTGTTGGTACTGGAAGGTTTCAAGTTGATTCAGGAATCTGGGTATAGGTAAGGGTGTATGATACTCTTACTTATTAAAATTAAAAAAATTTTAATCTGTGCGATTTTTAATACATTTAAAATCGTCACATCCTCCTGCACTTAACTATGAAAAACGGGGGGGGTTTACATAATAGAAAATCTAATAAACAATTATATTTTTATATTTCGTGAAATTCCCTTTCTCTCGTTTCTTAACATCTACCTTACTATTATTTACATATAAATAGATATTACTTATCTATTAATCTATTTGTTACTCTTGTTTCCCGTAACTTCACAATATAGTGGCCCGACTGATTACATTGCATACTCTAACTATATTGGTTAGCTTTCTGCGCTTTCTTTATCCCTTGTAAAGAACTTTCTTTAAGTGCGGCGCCATTGTGACTATGTTACGTCTTGATCCCTATATCTCTTAATTCTACTACAGTAATCTAAAGTTGATCCCATACTCAACCTTAGATCCTATCTTAACACTAATTTCTTATTCTACTGAGATACGCGGAATTTCACAAAGTGGGAATCTTTATTTACATTTAAACAATGAGCAGTTACAATCTAAGAGGGGTCAAACACTGGACGCATTGTATCATACACTAGGGTGATTTACCATTGTTTACTTCGGTATCACTTCAAGACAATTGGGGTGGCTTACTACAATGTTTCCTGCACGAACAAGTTTGTCTCTATTACTGTCAAGCTGGGGGAATTATTTTGAAGCAGGCCACGACCGGGCGTTTACACGACTCAAATATACTTTTATTATTATTTTCTCTTTACTCATTTTACTCCTACACTTTACACTTTTATTACACGTTATTTTTATTCAAGCTATTGTTAAACCTTTTTTATTTAAAGTACTTATTATTTATTTTATTTCGAACACTTATAAACTTGAATTTATTTTAACACACATATCTATATCTTATTTCATATTAAGCTTCCATATGCAATCTTATCTTAATTAATCAACATAACTTATCTCACAACAATTAAATTCTCAGTATTGACATATATAATTAATTAAAACAAAACGATAATACTATTTTAGTAGAGAGAAATTTCATATACGGAAAGTTCATTGATTTAACAAACAGCACAAAGAATCAGCTGTTTTGGGGTGTCGTCTAGTTGCATAGGGTAGTAATTCAGAACAATACAAAAACAGGAAAGAGCTTGTCTAACGTGGCTTTGTTTGCTTTAGGGAGGAGGGGTTATGAATGAGATCGGTTCTTACAAAGGGGAGAGTTTACATTCCTCAACACATATTTAACATGAACCAACTGGCTTGGAATTGACTTGTTTGGAATGGTTTCCCTACCAGCTATTACTTGCTTAACACGGCAAACTCGCGATACTAATATTATTATTATATAATTAAAATTTTACTCATTTATTTTTTTTTTATTTTTTTTTATTTTTTATTTCTGAGTGAATAAATTTATGTTTGTCCTTTTTTTTTATCGTTAACGACTTATAAACTTACACAACAACAATTACATAATTATGTTGCAATTTTCTGTACGTGACACTCTGTAAACAATATTTTGTTTTACCAAGTAAATTACACAATTTTAAATTCAGCAGAGTGGCGCAATTTTGTGCCGCCCCTTGGCAAGACAACACAAAAATCGGGAACTAGTTTAATTATTTACCAGTAAACTAAACCAGCTGCCGTTGTTAGTAAAACTCTTACTAACAAATTACAAAACAAGTATGATATAGGAAACTGACAAGGTTTGCATAAACTTATTCACTCACTAGGTATTAGCTAAAACATCTCTTTATTGCTATTGAAATATTAATCAAACATTATTCCTGATTTTAAAGAAAGTTATTTTAGTAAATAGTGCTTTTACTGCTTCAAAGATCTTAATTATATTATTCTTGTTATATATCAAAATTTATTCATATAACTGTTGCTTTTAATACCACGGATCCGGGTCTCAATTTTCTCAAAATTATTAATTTATCAATATATACATTACGGTTACTATTACTTCTTACAAAATTACAAAATATACAAATCTGATAATTTGTTCATTACATTGCGAAAGTTCTTTAAAGTTCTTTGTTACTTCTTATTAAGGGAAATTTACAAAAGCTGTGGTTTGATATCACCTGAGGTTGTTGTTGTATTCTTGGGACATCTCCAGTCGTCTTCTACGGGTTGAGTACGTTGTTCTTGGTGTATCTACATCGGGTTGATTTTTTAGTTAACTTGAAGCTCTCGAAGATAGGTTGTTTACTTGAAGTTCCAAATGTTGTAATTTCACTTTTCTTAGTGCAGATTCTTGTAGTTCACATTTTCTTTATTTTAATTACAGTTATAGTTCTCACTTTGCAGTACTACAGTCTAGTAGTTAACTATGTTACACTTACATTTGATTTTGTTTTTAAGAGATGTGTTGGCTACCTTTTTCTATTTTATTTATATATTTTCTCACAAACTCTAGACACTACATTATTCACAATAACAAGATTTCACGCTGGATATACTTCTAGAGAACATACACATACGTATATGTGTACAACACCAAAACTCACGTCTACTCATTGCGACGTTCTACGGCCGAATGCGCGTACGGTTTAGGGGAGAGGGCTCAGTAAGCTAGTGCGTATTTACGCGCTAAGAAAATAGTTCGTACTTTTCCTATTATTATTTATTCATTAATTAGAAGATAAATACTTTATGTTTATTTTATTATGACTTAGGGATTTCTCTATTTCTCTAGTCGCTTTTTTAATTATTTAAGTAATTATTATTATTATTCACTACTTAATACTTTTCTTGGCGTGTTGGTACTGGAAGGTTTCAAGTTGATTCAGGAATCTGGGTATAGGTAAGGGTGTATGATACTCTTACTTATTAAAATTAAAAAAATTTTAATCTGTGGGATTTTTAATACATTTAAAATCGTCACAAATGCTCAAAGTCATTGACATTCACTTATATACAGGCATTCTGGGCTCACTACTGTACTGTAATGCCTTATTTTCGCATTTTTAGATATGCACTTTTTATTGTAAATATCTTTAGTTATACCGTATGGTCTTTCCATTTTATGAATCCTTTCTTCTATAGCAGATTTTGGTAAACCATTCTTTTGAATTATTTACCCTAGATACTTAAATTTTTTAACACTCTCTATTCCACCAATATCTTTTAGCAGGAATTTTTGCTTATTTTTAATGATTGTGAGAAATTTGTTTTTTTCTGCAGATATTATTAATCTTGTTCTACTGGCTAAATCCTCAAAAAGATTAACTTGTGTTACTGCAAATGTCAGATGTTAAATCCTTTTTTATTATTTACAAAATTATTAAGTTATTGGCGTACGTAGTTTATTTATCCTTAGTGGTTGTTTTGAACAATGAGCCCATTATCTCTTAAAGTATGAAAGTCACCGACTGCCAATACTTGAGTACGTCAATACTTAACATTAACCTTGAGACCAGTCGAGCCCAGGATGACAGGTTTGAGCCCAACTGAAATAAAAGACCCAAAAGTTGCTTGCCCAAATAATACTGACCAAGTCATAGGAGAAGGAATAATCGGAAGCTGACTCAGAGCTCTAAGAAAATCGTTGATTAAATTTTCCAAAGGTTCAAACTCAGATGTTTCGAATGTCACGCTTATTCGGGTTATTACTTCAAGTCATACGTCCCGGTGAGTAGGCCTACGTTTCTCAGACTCATCACTTCACCTTCACTTTTAAATAATGTCTAATTCAAGGCTTTCTTCTATTTATTTTTCTACTTTTATAAATTGTTTTTATTATTTCCAAAATCGTCAAGTCATTCGCGTACATAGTTTGTTTATCCTAATGGTTCTCTTTTTGTACATACAGTGGGGAACAATGAGCCCATTATCTCTCACAGTATGAAAGTCAGCGACTGCCGATACTTGAGTACGTCAACACTTGAGATTTACAAGCTGTTGTGGTTACCAAACACTTGCCTTCAGCAACAGTCTGTTCAGCGCAAGAGGTGCTCAAACTTAGACGTTCCACGTGTACTTTATTGTTTTTGTGCTGTTCACACTGTTTAACGCTGTTTAATCCTATTAACCCGCGTATTGTGAAATTCTGACTCCGTTCAAGATCCTACAAACAATACAAGTGAAGTAATGTAAAGTCCTAGGTTGGGTGAGGGTGAACACTGTGGATTGTAGAAGTACGGGACAAATATGCATGAAATCATCACTCTTCAGCAGAGTATAACAAATTGAAGACAATACAGCTAACCTCCTTAAATGTTGTTTTTCATCAAATACTGTTGATAATTCCAGTTCTTTAGTAGAAAATTTTGGTTTGGGAAGTGCATCATTTCCCCTGAAAAAGACTTCCCATTTCGTTTTCATTCACATGAACTGTCCCTCCTGACCCTTCGATTTCGGGTATACCGAAGGAAGTAATTTTTCCGAAGACAAATTACGTAAACATAAATGTGAATAAAGAAAACTGTCTTCACGGGTAGGTCTGCGTAAAGGTTACACGTAGGCCTAATGACGGAAACGCAACGGAGATCGTGTCAATCACGGCCTGTTATAGTTCTAAAACAACGGAACTGACTTTTACATATGATTTGATTCGTGTTGAGTCTACATTGTATACGACAAATAAATTTTTGTTATAAAATGTTTTTTCTGTAACGTTTCAAACCTTCGTTTGGTGAATTATGCGTAAAACTACCCGTGTCGAGTTGTTAGTCTCCCATCGGTCACCTCCCCAGGTGGCGGATAGGCATCGCTCACCAGATATGGTGGGTACCGGGGAAATAAAGTACCCGGAGCGCACCAAAACTAGCAGCTGTTGCCTTGTAGTTAGATATTGATTTATCAAAGGCTAAAGGAAGTAAAGCTTGATTAAAAATTGCCAGGTCCTCTAAGTTGGTGGTTAATGCAATGGGCCAACTCCCCATTCATTGGAAAAAAAATTGTTGAGAAACAAATAGATTGCAGCCGGATAGATTCAATAAAGATAAATGGGACTTCTGTAATCTTTGGTTCCGGAAAATGTGTAAACATTGTACAGCCGGAATAATGGTAATGCGTAATTCTACATTTTCCATTGGATTACATGCGGCCTGTGTATTAAAGCAAATTAATGTAGAATTTAGCTGAATTAAATCTGTTGTTGTTTATCAAATACTAGTGATAATTCTAGTTTTTAGTAGTAAATTTTGGTTTGGGAGGTGCCTAATTTCCATTGAAACAAGACTTCCTATATCTTTCTGATTCCCCTAATGTGACCCTACCGTCGATTTTCGATATATATATATATATATATATATATATATATATATATATATATATATATATATATTACCTCAAGAACCACTTTTAGAGAGATGATTTATGTCAAAAATAATGTGATTGAAGCAAACTCCGTACACGCACATGACTGTGTGAGCTATACGATCGAAATCGTGTCGATCACTCTCTGTTTTCGTTCTAAACCGAAGGAACTAATTTTAACGAACTCACTGATTTTGCATTGTGTTACTATCGTACCTATACGTGAATTAAAGTTTTGTTATAAAACGTTCTTTCAATACTGGTGAATTGTGCGTAAAGCTACACAGGTAAACTGCATTTTCTATTAAACTACATGTGGCTTGTTTGTTAAAACGAAATGAATGTAGGATTTAACTGAATTAAATCTCCAGTAGAACGCTGGAGAACTCTGCTGCACGCGTAATATCTGACACATTAGGTGTGGAATGTTACTGTGTACAGCGCCTGTCATGTTCTGCATACTTGGTGGCGACTGTTGTAGGCAGCTTTCGACGTGCTACAATGCGAAATCTACCTATTGTATACATGCGAGTTTGTGTTTGCGGTGGTCACATTTAAAGCACTTGGAGGGAATTTGTTACATACCTTGACAAGTATGTCAGCTATGTTTAACACGTTTTCGAAGGTAAAACGAGAAATGACGGTGTAGACGTCCGAATATATAAACTTTAAATACGACCCATTGTAAGACAAAACACTTGAAGTAGAATAAAGATTTCAACGCGATAATTGACCGCCGACATAAAAACAAAAGAGATATTCTATAATCAATATGCCCAAAGCATAAAATTGATTATTATTTAACTGTTTTTAAATAAAAGAGTCTATTGTGTTCG
Organism: Magicicada septendecula; assembly: GCA_034769895.1. Taxonomy (NCBI): domain Eukaryota; kingdom Metazoa; phylum Arthropoda; class Insecta; order Hemiptera; family Cicadidae; genus Magicicada; species Magicicada septendecula. The sequence goes on along the minus strand of CM068372.1, from coordinate 70,722,099 downwards.
TTTTACATATATGGTTACTTATTCGTAGAATTCCAATGGTTATGTAGACATCTGGCGCGCCGCGCTCGCTGCTCCTCCACGCGTCGCTCGATGACATCTACGTCGAACATTCACGTCTCACACACACGCACTGCGTTATCGGACTGTTTTTGTTTACGAATTTACTCTCAGGGTTCTAACTGGGTACAAATAGATTACGTGTATTTGGCTTACACAATTCCTGCTTCTTCAAGTGTTCTCGCGTTACATTCAGAATACCACGGTCGGCACTACTGCCCCTAGACCGGAAGGCTTTCCCTGTACACGAAAAAGCACTAAATACGATCTATTTAAATTTTATTGAGTTCTTTGATTCAATTCCCGCCGGGGGCCATCTGATTTAGATACGACCGTTCCCCCTCGCCTCGCAAGGCAATGGCAAACCAGCGAGAGGTATCCTGCTTAGTATAAACCTTCCCCAACTAGGTAGTTCGGATCCGGCGTTAAACTGTAGGTCCCATATACCTGCGAGAGACTCAGTTCCACACGCACCACGGGTATATGCGGGGAGGGTACAAACCAGTCTTAAGACTGAAGGACTACGAGTTCTTTGATAAGGCTACGAGTACGATAAACTTGTACCGTCTACCAAAGTACTAAGTCTCATAGAAATAGAATTGTCCTGACACGAAAACTCGCGACAGTCAGTACGTCCTTCTATGACAAGACTTCGGAGTGAACTGTTCCATCCGTACTCGGCAGAGTACCGACTCAAATAAAATTTAAACCTTCTGATTGGTGGAAAATCTACCAACGTTATAGATGTGAACTGTGATATACAGTTTTTACGTTAAAACACCGTCCGATTCTGCAACGGCCTGTCGAGATTTAATCTAAAAATTTTATTACCCTCTTGCAGAAAACGAGATAAAGAGAAATTAATTTCATAAAAAACATATAGAAATTATAGATTTGGAGTATTGAGTAAATGGAAAATGTAGCTTTTAGTACTGAGAATACCCTGTCCAAATTTCAAAAAGAACGGTCAATTACATATTTAAGAAGTTATTTTAAAAAATGTTAATTACACTCGCACCCGCGCACTTATAGACAAATATTTCACTTGTCATACAAGAGTACAAAATTATGAATATTTGGACGAAACACACGTTTTTATCCACGCCTTAATTCAAAACTTATGACTACTTTACAAAGAAAAGAACAAAATCAATTTATAACATGTCTATGGCCGTCCGAGAATGTGTTACAGCATTAGTGTCCCTATTATATAAAAATCATATCCTTTTCTGTTGGAATATATACTCTATATTCTGCTTCCCTGTTTTAATAAAAATGTCAATTTGTTACTTCCAAAGCAGACAAAATATAGGTCGTTATCATATCCTCATGTTTATAATATAAGACTAGAAAGTTGAACCGCCTATAGAGAGTTGTGTGTCTATGTGTGTTTTATAGTTTTCTGGCTCCAAACTGCTATGTATTCGGAGCGAGAACGTAAGAAAATTGATGCAGTTAATGTTTTTACGGTACCGTGGAGCATTCTCTGTCTGTGGAACGAAAATGGCCTTTTTTAATTTTTTGTTTTGTTTAGTTTTGTAATAGTGGGGAAAAGTTGCCTTTTAGGTTCAAAAAGAAGAAAAAAAAATTTGGTTGCTATACTACAACATCTTGAGGTGCCGCAAAGAGCTTAAAATTTGTAAGAAAATTAAAAAAATTGAAAAATTATAAAGTTTGATAAATAATTTTTTATGGTTTTCTCGTACATATAATGTTACAAAAGATAGTTGTAAATACATATATAAGCATTAGAATTGGAAAAAATTATTAATTACAAAATATAATAATATTAAAAAAATATTTTTTAATGTCAAAAAGTTTGTATTTTTGCTAATTTTGAAACTTTTGCGAACATTTTGGTTGTTACAAATAGTAGTAAATAAGGTTGAAATAAAAGCTCGTCAAATCAATTATATATTTTTTTTATTAGAGCACACGTAAAAAAATATCATAATACACTTTTAAAGACATTGAAAGTTCATTTTTTATGATTTAAAAAACCCTTAATAATTACAAATGTTACAGCTGCAAAATGTTTGTTTCTACTTCATTGACACATTAAACTGTTTTTTTGTATCAAATTTTGGCATGTTCTCACGTGAGTCAATTTTTGCTCTTATATATCCAGTGGCGGCGGTAACGAAACGGGGGCCCCCCGCGAAACTAATTAGGGGGCCCTATAAAAATGGTTAAATTTTGTATACGTAATAGGGGAAAACACTCAAATGAGTTTCTATTTACGTGTGTTTCACAACAATGGTTTGTGAATACTTTTTCGTCTATCACAAAGCGTTTGCAATTTGCAAAGGACGTTTTACACGTGTACAAACTCTTAAAATTCATTGTTGCTAAACAGACATAGTTCTATACAAACTATAAAAAAACCAAAATAAAATGAATGATTTATTTTTACCTCAAAGATCTAAATTCAGACTATGAAACAGTACCGCACTCAGAGTGTTAAAACTTTATTATTTAAAAACGAATATCAAAGTAACAGTCTAGCTTTTTTCAAACATTTAAATTAGTTTGTAACTGAATTTATAAAATTCTTGAATATACTCTATACAAGTTCTCCTTAAGTCTAATCCAATTCAATAACACTCGTACTCAAGTAATGTACAATATTTACAGATGAGGATCAACCAAAGTTCACTGTTTTCCTAAGCCTAGTCTTCTTTTTTTAATAGCTAAGAACTTTTCAACCACTTCGTTGATATTAGTTTTCTGTGTCTCTTCATGCTCAATGCTTAACAGTGCCAAGTCACTCAACCGAGTTTGGGCCATGGTACTTCTTAAGTATGACTTAATTAATTTAAGTTTTGAAAAGCTTCTTTCCGCTGTAGCTGTTGTGACAGGTATGGTTAAATAAAGCTGCAAAGCTGTAGTTAAGTCTGGGAGGCAACTCATAAGGCAGCTGTTTTCTTCAACCAGTAAATTCATCATTTCTCGAATTCTTTTCTTGTGTACAATTTCTTTAGCCATCAGAGCTTTGAAGGATATTACTTGGTCAGGCAGTGATGTGGAAAGGTCACCAGGATACACATTTACCAGAGCCTTACTTTTCTCCACTATTGTCTCTTGTGAGTAGTTTACTAAATTCTGAGGCGTCAGGAATGAAAACCTATCAACAATGCAACGCAATCCTTCGAATCTCATTTGTAGCTGAGCTATTACAATATCTAGTGTTGCATTGAAAACTTTTACTTCAAATGATTTCACTGGGTCGTCAATTCTATGGTCAACTGATAATTCAACAAAGAAGCGTTTTACAACTCGTTTACGCTTATTTTCATGTTACAAGTTATGTCCCATGACTGGGCCAACTGGGGCCCCCCATGAAGGTCGGGGCCCCCCCGCGCTGCGGGGTCTGCGGGGGCCTTATCGCCGCCACTGTATATATCCTTCTCTTGCGATTGAACCACAGACATTTTGAGCCGATTCGGTCACCAGTTTCACAGCTCTTTCCACTGCTTGCGTGTGACAAGGAAGCCGGGGAAAGTCGATAAGCGGGTCCACTTTACTATTTGGTTGAGCTTCAGATGTCTTCCGTATAAAGTCTTTGAGAGAGTCAATGGAAACATGTTTTACCAAGGGGGGTTCAGTTACGTCATTTTCAGCCCATGAGATCATGTCGATGTAATCCTTTGCGTCAAAGTTTATCTTTGGATCTTTAAAGTTCCTGACTCCGCCTCTACTTTCTGTTCTTGCTTTTAAAACACGTCGTAAACCAAGTTCTCTTACATTTTTGCGCTGATCACATAGCATGGACAAAAGGAGATTTTCTGCAGCAGCAAAGTACCCATTTCTTTGAATAACCGGGTCTAGAACGTTCTTGAAATCGTCAGAGAGATAGCGTGAATATGAGATAAGCTTAAACAGATGTTTGGAACCATAAGTACATGAAGGTTTTAACTTAATGTTAAACCACACAGGTGCATACACTTTCACAATTTACTCAGCCAGAGTCTTAAGGTTTTCAGTTGGATTTTCAGTTGCCACATACAATCTAAGTATATGGTTTGCTAATGTAAGCCACCTGGAGTGAGCAAGTTTTCCAGGGTTTCTTAAAGATAAATCTAGTGAGCAATTTCCACTTGATACAGCAATACACATATCCAATAAATACTTCTGATCTGTACTTAAATCATTTATGTTCTCCAAAAGAGGAAGGTTATTTTCAATTGGCAAGAAAGTAACCACAGGAAGATTAGCACAGTTTTCCAGCTGCTGACCTATTTCGCCTTTAAACTCATTGGGTCCCTTCGTTTTACCATCTAAATGACAAAAAAGATGTCGCAAAGGTAGCTCATTTCCATGGAACAAACAAACTAACCATTGTAAAGGTCTTCCTATTTCATTTTCCATCAAAGAAATCACACCATTATTATGTCCAGTGTTTACAACGGTTCCATCACACCCAATAGCAGTAAAGTTCAAAAGTTGTTCGTTGTGTTCTCTATCTTCAAGAAACTCCTGTATACTGTCTGCTATGCCTTTCCAGTGCCAGATTTAGGTGTTACGTGGCCTAAAAACTTCGAGTTTGGTTCCTCTATTAGTGAAACGTGCTCTTCTGAAATAACTTTTTTGTACAACTTAATTCCTTTCTTTTCTTGAAGAATTGTTTTGTCTCTTCTTCCATCAAAAAACAATGCAATAGTTAAACTGTTTTTATCTTTCTATTCATATTAAAACGCCTATTTGAAACTTTTATTGCATAATCGAGACACATAAAATTCTTTGAAAAAGTTACAAAAAGTGTGTTTTTATAAAACTTTACCGCTCTTGCGGCACCTCAAGACATAATCCAAAAAGTTAAAAAAAATTGTATGTCTTTTTTTTATATAAAAACTGCTTTTTTGACAGTATTTGAAATTAAAAAAAATGTTTGACAACTTCTTAAAAAAACTTAAAATGTAGCGAAAATTGCAATTTTATGAAAATTTATCGTCCTTGCGGCACCTCAAGACGTGCTCCAATATTTTTCATATCTTATTTACACCAAAAGGCAACTTTTCCGCGCTATTACAAATTACAAATCCAAACTTGATTTTTTCGTTCCACCCTCTGTACGGCCTGTTCCACGCTTCCTGTAGACACAAACGAAAACTGTCACAACTCAAACTGTGCAGATTATTTATTAGCCTCAACACAAGAAATTGCGTCTTGATTTACTCTTTACAAAACATTTGTTATTTCCGGCGAAAGGAAGCCTTTGTTATTTACTTAAGCATGCTGATTTGGACAGCCTTGTGTAAGGCAAACAACCTAATAATTCACTTATAAGTGCTTAACGTGTGAAGTTAAGAATTGTCCTAGTCTATTAATATACAATTGAGCATACAATACACAATTGAGCATACAATATACAATTACATATAGGCCTATATGATCATCTTCATGATAACACAGCATATGTAAAGTGCTGCCAGTTCCGCAATCAAACCATCTCTCCCTGCGTCTGCCCCCCACACCTGTGTCCTATAGGTTTGTATTTACTGACTTGTTTGGCCTGTCTGGAACCTAACACTCTTTCTAAGTCTTCCTACCATTGTTGTCTACAATATTTTAATTAAATACAACTATTATATTGACGACTCGGAACACAAAGTTTTTTATAAGTAAAAACATAAAGTTTTACCTTACAACCTGAACCGGTTTTCATCTTCAAAAGGGCATCTTCAGAGGTTACCTTACCTCTGAAGAAGCCTTTTAAAGGTGAAAACCGGTTCAGGTTGTAAGGTAAAACTTTATGTTTTTACTTATAAAAAACTTTGTGTTCCGAGTCGTTAATGTAATAGTTGTATTTACGAGGGGTAACCAAAAAATAAGGTCTCCATATTTTTTAAAAATAGAAAAAAAATGTATTATCAAAACTTTTTACATGGTTGTGAAGCATAAGAACACACTATTTTTCAACATAATCGCCGTTACGTTCAATGCATTTTTCGAGCCGCTGTGGCAGTTTTAGTATGCCAGTGTCATAGAAACTCGCCGCCATGTCATTGAGATAGCGTTTGACCTCGTCTTTCACCTCGTCATCGTCGTCGAATCGCATTCCACCCAAATGTTCTTTCAAATGTGTAAACAAATGATAGTCACAAGGTGCCTATTAACTACTCGCAGTTAAGTAACGGACACGTCATGGACAACGAAATCCAAGAATATTTTAATTATTCGTTTAAGCTAAAAGCTTGCAACTCTTCTCTTATGGTTTCATTATTTAGGCTATTCGATAAAGTTTAGAACACTTTTTAACTCATCTGAAGAACGCCATTTCTGAGGGTCTGTATCTTAATGTTTTGTTTCTTGGTTGCTGTCGGTAACTCACACCCATAGGACAGTACAGGAACCGTCTTATCTTTGTGGAACTTACTTTTGTGTCTCGACGTAACTCGTTTCTAAAAATACGACTGATTGTCCCACAGATCGTCGGAAACGTACCTACCTTAACATCAATATCACAATTTCTATCATACCCAATGTCATTCCCAAATATTTAAAGTGGTCCACCTCTTCTAGAATTCGATAACGAATCATTATTTTTGTTCATATAGGTCCCTTGCCTCAAAATGCCATTATTTTTGTTTATATAGTGGAAATTTTCATATTGTATTGTTTGCAAATCTGATGAAGCTTAAAAACTGATGTTTGCTAATTTGGTTCTACATTTTTATGGAAGTCATCAGCAAATAAAAGTACATTCTAATGTACATTATAATATCTGTCTCGCAGGCGCGGATCCACGGAGGGGGAAATGGGGGAAATTTCCCTCCCCAAATGGTCACTTCACAGGAAAGTTTTTGTCGTTTTATGATTGTGAATATGATTTAAAAATCATATCACAGTGTGCAAGTTCATGGCGTTCTGCTAAAATTACTTTAAATTGTAACTGCACCTTACCAGCGTGCATAATTTTTGTTCATTCTGTATGTAAATGTTATTAAAAACCACTGTACTAACAAACACAAATGTGAATTAATGGTTACACATATACAGTATTAATTCTATTACGTTGATAATAAAAACTGTATTTTATCTTCACTCATTACTATCATTTATAGTTAGGTCTTTAAAGAGTGGTCTTACTTTTTAAAATATTCCCTAAAGTCAACACTTTCCTCCCCCACAATGTTTTACTGGATCCGCCCCTGGTCTCGTGATAACTTAATACCAGTGTTCACTAGATCCTTGCATTTCCATAGCAGATCGTCGTCAATATAAATAGTAAGAAAAATAGACAATATACTGCACACTTGTTAACACCTTGATGGACAGCTATTTGTTGAGATATCACACGGTTATTTTCAACAGCTATTCTTGTTCCCTTATATAGGCCTTGTATATTTCTTATAAGTTGTTATGGGTTCTTCTAATATTTACCACAGAAAATTTCTATCTACTCTATCAAAGGTCTTCTTAGAGTCAACGAGAACTACACGTGTTACTTCATTAAATTCACGATCGTTCACAATGATTTATGTAATAATAAATCAGAATTATTTGTTCAAGATCTGCTCTTCCTGAAGCCGTTTCGTTCTTCCAAAATAAGATGCTCGGAAATAGTCTGCAGACGGTGTTTTCTGATCCTCGCATGTTTTTTGTATCCAGTATCAACCAAGCATATCCCCTTTAGGCCTATATTATACTGTAACTAGAACCCTGTCGAACAACCTAGAACATTCTCCACCCGTCCCCCCGCCTAGTGTGGCAGGTGTTGTCTCAGTCAAGGCCGCGTAAACGTATGTTTCAGATTCTTCACGAGCACACTTAAAATACGCATTAGCGCTAGCAATTAAGTTGAAGATGAAAAATTTCTAGAAGGGGTGCGCAACCTATAATAAAGCCACAGCAGCCGGCTTGTCAGTCAGTTACGTGAGCGATATTCCTTAGCGCGGATCGAGTGTTTGTAGAAGTATTGTAGATATGCGTTGTTGTGTTATAATTAGTGCGGAATTCTTTACAGTTTACATCATTATTGCGTGTGGACATATTTAGCTGATATTGTTTGTACGAGTTGATAATAAATTAATAATTGTGATAATTAAAGCTGGTTATTAGCGACTTCATCGGTGTCTTGTATTTTGTTTTCCACAGTACCATATGACGATCTGTGAGACCGTCGTAACAATATAATAATTATAAACACAAACGCGCACGCGCGCACACACACGCACACGCACTTTACATGTATGTATAAGTAAAGGGATAAGATAGGGGCAAGGGCAACTATATTTTCAATTTTTATACTTGAAGGGGCCGTGTAGGCAGAAGTCGTACACGGCGTCAAATCCAAAGACATTGACGAGGTGAAGACTCACACGGAGACGAGGGTTAGAGAAATGAGAATGGAAACGTAGAAGGGGATGAAGAGAATGACTGAAGAGTGGAAGACAACCGAGCTGTACGAATCTTTAATGTATACAAGGGAACTTTCGAGGGTCTGATAAATCATTAAAAGTTATTAGACAAATGAAGCTGGCTGGCGTTTGCTTGGAGGTCGCGATGACGCGCCTGAGTGACACACTGGGTAACTTCTCGCAGTACGACTATAAGTATAAATACAGTATAGTATATGTACTAAAGTGTTGAAGTATTTGTAGCAAACATCGACTCCTTACAGCGCTTACTTACGTTTTCAGTAAAACCGGTTCACAAAACCTCAAGAGCAGACGTACGCACGAGCAAATACTGAAAATTTCATTCAACATCGACTCAACTGTAATTACTTCGCTGACGATAGCAAACCTCTCTCGCTCTGTATATATATCTCTATCTTTAACCTTCAGCTGTTGTAAGTTTACGATTTTAGAGAAGTACGAGTTTATATAAATTTAGGAATATTTTTGGCACGATTCATAGAAATTTTACAAATAAAACAAGACAGAGCACAATGATTAAATTTTATAAGACAATTGCAATACCCACGTTGATTTAGGCCTATGCGAGTGAGGCGTGGGTCATGACAAAAAAGGAAAGCGGCAAGATTCAGAGTGCTGAAATGCAGTTTCTTCAACATATATTAAATTGAACATTGCAAGATAGAATAAGGAATGAAGATATCAAAGCAGAACTCGAAGTAAGGGAAATAAATAAAATTATTTAAATTTACAGGAGACAATGGTGGGATAATCTGCAAAGGATGACAGATTATATTAACAAATTTGACTCTAATTTAAATTTGTTGTGCCCCACGTTCTTTGGGAGCCAATTTATATAATGTATGAATTTACTACAATTTCTTTGGGAGCCAATTCATACAACGTGCAATTATGGTAATTTATGGAATTTAATTATGTAATTATCCAATTAGGTTAATTTATGTCAAATTAATTTAAATTACGTAATATATTAATTACTTTGATGTGATTGACTGTGTTCATTAACGATTAGCATAATTACTGCACTGAGACTCTTATAGTTGTATAAAAACGATATAGGAAAATTTACTATAAATAATTCAATTGACGTTAGTGTTTGTTACAAGGTAAAATGACAATAATGAACGCACAAATACTTAGCAAATAAATACTTATTTTATTTAACATTATTCAAATAAAGGAAACTTCCGATATATGGATATAAATTATGCCCTGCAAGTACATTCATAAAAGAAAACATATATATAAGAATACAAATTACAATATGATGTCATTACGTCGTTCGTTGAAAACACACATATATATATATATATATATATATATATATATATATAACACAATGAATATACATAAACATAGACAATCAATATATTAATCTTACACTAATGCGTTCATTTTGCCTCAGATGAGTAGCTTTATATATTTAATATTACCATAGTAATTAATCTAAATTCTCAAAGTGTGGTTTCTTTGAAAAGAGTCAGGACAGTAGAGTTATTATAACAGTAATAACGTGAAGATTTACTTGTGATAGTGGATTATCCAAAAACTCTATCGGCGAAACTCCTTTCCATTCATGATCCAAATAAGTAAAGGTTGTGTAGATTCGATGTTTGTCATCACTTAGCACTCGCGGATAAGATTCACTCGCGGTGTGTGTGTGTCCTCCGTTGGTGTCGGCCGTTAATATGAAAGTCTATAAAGTTTTGTGTTGCATAAGTGCATTCATTGTTAATGATCGTGTATAGATAACTGTCTACCGTCAAACTTCTTCGTGCGTCTATATACGTTAATTTATTGTGTTTAGTTTACATGACGTATTGTTAAAATATCGTGCTTGTATCTTAGCGGTAAATATAACACTTCACACTGCGCTACCGCGGTACACTTCCGTAACTCGATAAAATGTTGACGTAAAGTTTTGTGAGTCTGTTATTAAATGAAGACTGATTAACTGAATAACTTGTGAATAAATGACTTAGTTCTTAACAAGCGGTAGCTGAGTAAAACCGAGTAACTGAAAGTTTTTAACAACTGAAGTATACTGCATGATTGAGTAACTGCCAATACACTGAGATTGAATAACTTGTGAATAATTGAAAGTACTGTGTTAAGTGACTAAAGTACTGTCACTGAGTTTTTAGAAAAGACTGAGAAATATAGTAAGACTGAGAGTTATAGTAAGACTGAGGCTCCGCGTGCCCTGTAAACAGTTTTTATTAAGCTTCATTTACCATAATGCAATGTCCTGGCAAATACGCCTTTGGTCAATCACGATAGGTCAGATAATTCCTACCACTATGAAGAACTATGGTTCTCGACCCCTGATTCGCTGTTATCGTTGCCATCATGACGACAGTCCACTCCACTTGCGTCCTGGGAAGATGCTAGACTCTGGTTGGTTATCGGACATCCCCTCAAGTACACTACGAAAGGGCTCCGTACCATTTCTTAGAATGTAGAGCAATCCCGCGCCTGTCCATCAAGCTTTTGTTCAAGTATGCTCCGAAGGTCTGCTGTTATTCTCATGCGAACAATACGTAGCATTTCGTTATTGTTCGACTTCCCACGACCCTTTTTTGTCAATTAGCAGCTCCTTGCGTGTCGTCATCCCCAAGATGCCACTCCGGTCTCCCGTCATAAATATTAGTTGTCATCCTTACGATGTTTTCATGCTGTGCACACTTCCTGGCTGCATTTACTTGGTGTACACTTCTTTGTCTTCATACGGGGTAAGATTCTCCTAAACCCTTTGTGTGAGTATCCTTTTCTTATTGCTGGCACGCTCCAAATTAACCTTACAACGTGTGTTCGCTACAATTTCTCTGTACCTTTGCCACCGTACTGTATCCTTTGTTTAGTTTGTTGTGTGGCTGTAAATCTGAGTTGGACCGAGTCTGTCACAGTCGATCCTTACTTTCTATTGTAGCGTTGTGTCAGGCGTTCTCACATTGTTTCCTAGCAAGCGTCCAGTTGACATGTTGTTAAGTTGTCCCTTTATTTATTACTTCTGGCTTGGGTTGGGGTGACTCGACCTGTGTAACGCACTTCTTGATCAAAATTTATAAAATTAAAATTGTTGGTCATTACAAGATGAATAATTGCCGAAAGCGGCACTGAACTATAAAACCACTAGTAGAAGAGACGTGAGTCGTCCGAGGATGGGGCGGGTGTCGGAACAGGTTTATATGATTTAATTCTTGAAAAGGAGAGGAAGAAGAAAAAGAAGAAGACGGAGAAGAAGAATAAGAAGTAGTACATTTGTAAGACAACAGAGACATTCAGAAACGGCATACAAATTTTCAAATGCCTGAAATTAAATACTAGACCCGTGCTTTAACGGAATATGAAATTACCGGAAAGGGTACAGAAAATTAGATAAATCTTCTTTAGCAAGAACAGGTACAAAAGTTTGTTGTGTTAGCAATTTTGGTTTCTGACCTGTGGTAATCTTATCCATATAACCCGAATCGCGTGTTGCCTTTTTATCTTTCAGTCGACAGCTAATTAGATGAAACAAGCCAAAAGTGTGAAAAGGAGGTGATAAATGTGAGTTTAATCATTTTGGAGGGAACTCTAAAATGCAGAAAAGGATGTGCGTGAAACTCATCGACATGCTGACAAAATGGCCAGCTCTGAAGCATAAGAAAGATTTTCTACTACTTCATTTAAATCATCATCATCATCATCATCATCATCATCATCATCATCATCATGTTCTTCTTCTTTTTTCTTTTTCTTTTTCTTTTTATTTTTCTTTTTCTTCGTCTTCTCCCCAGGAGTAAGTACTATGATTTGCTTAAGTATCAACCTTCACCAATAACCTATCTCTTGCAAAGTATCTCTCTATCTCTCTGCCTTTATCTCAATTCCCTGCACATCTCAGTTAAACTAAAATAAAAAGTAGTTACGGTTTTATATTATATACCATTCGACGTATACACAACTAAATACCGCTCATCATCACCCTAATAACTAAACAAATATGATCACAAAATTACGTAAGTACATTTACCTTAGGCCCCTCGAGTGCTCACTATGAAATTTTAGAAAATTTCAGGTCTTAGTTAGGTTGATAAGCGGATATCATATCAAATCACATTATGTTAATATTCATAAACCTAATCAATTTGAAGTGTACAATATATGATTAAAAATTAATTTAATGAGTCATGTCGAATCATATAAATATATGGACTTTCATCACCTGCTTATGAAATTATTTCCCTTTTATTTCATGTATGAAATTTAAGTAAAATTTATAGTTAACTTTCATTTCTTAACTTTTTTATTATATAAAGTACAGTTTAACGATAATATAAAATATCTTGCAAAGGAAGGTGGTAAAGTTTATTTTGAACTCCAAAACAACGATCCGTATTGAAATTTGTATTCCACGTTGAATTACTTTAAATTTAAATTACGTTGTGAACTCTAAATTATTTTAGTAAATACCCTGAATCTCTCTCTCTCTCTCTCTCTTTCTGTCTCTCTGTCCCTCTCTTCTCCCTTAACACACACACACACACACACACACACACACACACACACACACACACACACACACACACACACACACACACACACACATCCACAAGCATTAGACAAGCGTACACTCATATAAAATAGGAATAGGAAATACGAATACAGCCCTATCCATGGATTATCAAATCCACGTCTCCTTTTCTTCTTTCAGCTCATGGGTCTAACGTTTCTCCTTCATATCTTTCTTGTTCTTTAGGGTAGGTTATACCCTTGTGTCCTTGACCTGCTACAGTGTTTGGTGCCTTCATGTGTTATTTACTTTTTATTCATTTTTCTCTACTTTGTACAGGCAGTGTCCATTATATTATCTGTCCAATAGATTCTTTACAAGACTGTACCATCTCAGACGATTTCATTCTGTCTGTAAGCAGGTCAATCGACTTTTATTTTACGGTATTCTTTTATCATATCTCAGTGTCAACTTCTTTAACAGCCTTCAATTAGTTTTAAGGAAAAACTATATTTAAATTTTCCATCATCATTGTCATTGTTCTCACTAATTTTTCCCGTCACTTATTAGCGACACTCTCTGTTTCATCGACTCTCCTCAGTGGAGTTGTCACATTAGAATTATGTCAACACTCTTGTTTACTCAGGTCCAAATACATACTATGCAACACCTTCCGTTGAAACATGTCCCGCGTAGCGTATTACAAATCTTCTGCTTCTCCTCTTCAAGGATTAGGTTATATAAACCTGTTCCGGCACCCATCTCATCCTTGGGCAACCCACGTCTCTTCTACCAATGGCTTTATAGGTTAGTCTCGCTTTCGGGAATTTATCCTTTATCATCCTTTGCAGTGATTCCACCATTGTCTTCTGTAAATTTAAATAATTTCATTTATGCCCTTTACTTCAAGTTCTGCTCTGACATCTTCATTCTGTATTCTATCTGGCAATGTATAGTTTAAAATTTTTTGAAGAAACTGCATTTCAGCACTCTGAATCTTGCCGCTTTCCTTTTTTGTCATCACCCACGCCTCACTTGCATAAATCAACGTGGGTATTGCAATTGCTTTATAAAATTTAATCCTTGTGCTGTGTCTTGTTTTATTTCCAAAATTTCTACGAATTGTACCGCAAGTACTCCTAAATTTATTTATCTTCTCTGTTATATCATATTCAGATTCATAGAGTACTGCACAGCTGAGAAATTTCAAACGGCTCACCTGTTCTAAAGTGCTGTTATTTATAATTGTCTTAGTCCTCATTGGATATATACCGTTAAAAGCCAAGCGTTTGGTCTTTCTTACTGAAATTGTCAGTGAGTGCTCTCTTGCCAATTCTTGTAATTAAAGCATAGCTCTTTTTAAACATAGCTAATCCTTATTATGTTATAAGGTTTCTCTGTTAAATACCAACCGTCGGATCCGTAGGATACTACCGTTTAGACAAGCGTTTTATAGATCTAAAGATTATTTTTTCGGTAGGTATTGCGAGACATTATAAGGGAGAACAGCGTGCAATTTCCCCTGGATTTCTTTTACCTTTTCATCATTTGTTGAAAGAAATAACTACAGCATCAGTATAGGGGTACTGAGAACTCAAAATATTCAAACATCCACTTTTGCAAATAAATAGCATCCATGACGCCTTGTGACGATTTAAATTGAAACAGTAATTGTAAAAAGAAAGAATTTTAAAAAGTAAGTTTGCGAGCGATTAAGCAATTTTAAATCTCACTATAATACTTAAAACCCCTGTATGTACTCAGTATGAGAATAAGTAGTAATTAAGAAGTTCAAAGAAACTTTAATAAAAAGGCATATTTTAAATAGTTATTATTGTCGTATTTAACCCTTTGCTTGTTGTCAGGCGGTGACCTGTTAATTCCGGACTCGACATGTCTTCCGAGTCGTCTGTAATTTAGGATAAGATAAAAATCATAATGTTAATAATTAAAAATCTAAAAACACAGATAGTCGTTAAAATAACTCATTAAAATTATATATATGTTTATTAAGGTATAGTTTGTGTAAATAAAAAATGTAAACTTGAATAAAGGTAGGGACTATATTCTCGCGGAGTAGTTGCCCCTCTCCCTTTTGTTAAGTACCAGTTGAAGCGAGCAGAAAAACTCTCTCTCGCTATGTTGACCTCACAGAGTGCAGACGTACGAGCGAAAGCTCTGATAAAATGTTGTTAGTTTGTTTGTTTAATTTAAATGTAGTTTAGTAACTACTGCTACAAAAAGCGTGTAGCATGTACCATTAACAATAAAAATGTGGTAACAAGAAGAAATAATATGTAACAACAAAAAGTAAGAGTGTTAAGCAAGATGACGACTCCCTTCAGGAAGTAACTCACATTTCAACATCATTCCTGAAGATGTGATCTGCAGGAACTGCTTAAAGACACGTATACCCGGCAGAAGACGCTGTTTAGGACATCCGAGAATCTACATATACTTACACCTAAGAAGCTTCAATCTCCTCTGTGAACTTTCGACACATTATTGACGAAGACCCGACTCAGATGATGACGGCGCGTACGAGGATTCCCAAGACGGACACCCCAGGACGAGGTTTCTACATTCCATTCTAAAGGTGACTCGATAGCCTGTCTATCGAGAGTTAATAATATTTGTTATACTACACACTTCCAAAAGAGACTTTTCAAAGACAATTAATTTAACGTAAACATTAAAAATGTAAATCTAAGAGTTTACTGTAAAAACTCAAACATCATACGTTGTAACGCTTTATATATTGATTTATCTTATTATTATTCCAAGTAATAGTACCATTCTTCAAAGGGTTAAAGAAGTCTTGCAAGCTAAGATAATGAATTGAATATAAATAAAAGTCTTTACTATCAAATACAGAAAGTTAACCCGGATCCGAGGTATAGCTAAATAGAGTCAATTTGATCCCAACGTTTTATAAAAGAATTTAAATACTTTAAGTTAATTAGTGATGTCATGGGATCTGTCAGTAACAGTTGTTAAATAAAGAGAAGTCGTCTTGTTACACACAGAAAATGAGTGCGTAAATCAGTACAATACCTTCCCTTGTTTCCTTACACAGTTAGTAAGTAATTTGTTCAGTTAATTTGATTTGAATACAGTTAGTTACAACGTAGGCAGCCCATGTAATTGACAGAGGTCAGTTAAGATGGGTTCCCTGGATTTGTAACGCGGCAATACGTTACAGCCTGAGTAAATCTTACATGTCAACCTGATAGAATTTCTGTTGCATTTTTTAAAGGGTTTTATACTTCAGGATATATAATTTGTTTTAAAAGAAGAAACGATATTGTCAATGAACGACATAAAAGGATACAGCTAGACATTTCCTTTGTAAATTTGTTACTTTAATCTGGTTCCATAGATTTTGTTTCAAGAGTTCCTCAGTATTTCAATAGTACATGAAAACGTAAATTAGTGTATTCTCTAGTACCGTTTGTGCTGGCGTAAGACTAATTTACCGTATTCAAGAGGTTTCTGTGTGCTCGGTTTGCGAACTAACTTTATTAGACGCCACGGGCCTGTTCTTGTACCAACTCAGTATAATCCACAGCCAGCTATATCAGTTGAATTCTCGCCTACTTAGTTCAGCTAAACACTAATGATAGAGTATTCAGTAACAATTAGTGGACTGTTTGTGTAAATTTCAATATCGTTGTAATAAACCATACCCCGAGTTTAGAATAATTTAACAGATTTTAACAAAAGTTACTTGATTGTACTGTAATATTCTTAGGTAAACGTAAAGGGAAATAAAAAGATGTTAAGATGGTAATTTTTGAATTGTAATAAACCTTATATTTTGTAATTGGTTTACAGAGACAGAAATCTGTGTAATATTTACTTACCATTTTAATTAACTTACCAACTTAATTTCCAAGTCTTTTTGCCAGTCTTCAATTTTAAAATATTACATATTCTTACGTAATACGGAACGTTCTACAAGTATCTCGGCTAGCTCAGCCAAGCCCAGCTGTAATGTGTGTGTGCGTACATATTGCTGTTACTTTGAGACATGGATGTTTATATACTAACTGGATGCCCGACTGCCAACCCTCTATGCCTGCGAGAGCTGAAGCAAGTGTGACGTCACGCCGCCATCTTTAACCCGGGCAAGAGATCTCGAGCCCACAGTTCTACCTACACAACTGGTACATAATTGTGCCATTAATTACGCGACAATTAATTATTGTTTGATGATAAATACATGCTACGGTACGTCCTGAATAATACGATTTTTTGTCACACCCATCAGCCCGAATGGTAATTCTCACTTACCTGTTAAATCTTTTTCTATTTCCACTCGTAATCAAAGAATTTATTAGCCGACACTGTGGGATCATAGTGTTTGGGAACGTAAAATGAAATTTAAAAACAAAAGTTTCTCAACGAAGAATTAGAAATAAAAGGCTGTATTTCCAACTTTCATTATTATTAGGGCTATTTATCTGTATCAAAAGGTACCGGTAATCACCAGGAACTCGCGAGTTCAAATCCGGGGGAGGTAGATCGATGTAAAAGCTTGGAAAATTCTATAGAGATAAATGAAATTATAAATCTTGAGAAACGTGGGCTTAAAAATGTGCCAGTACTGCATACCACCAGAAAAAGCCATTATTAACTTATGTTGTTATTATTATTATTATTATTTTATTATTTTATTATTATTATTATTATTATATTATTATCATCAATATATATAAAATAAGCTGCTTTCTTTCTTTCAAAAGTGATATTCAAAATAAAACAAGAAAAACACACAGAATCTAACCCATCCTTACTTTTTTCTCAGAAATGTGGCCAACCCCCGTTAAAATGGTTATTAATAGTTTTACAGGTTTTTGATTATTCATTCACAACTGGTGTTTTTTAATAATGGCTTTTAGAAGAGAGTACATAATGATAATAAACAGAATGAATGTGTAAACTTATTGACAATGAATGTAAGTGTTAGCCCTAGATTACCATAAAACTTAGGCATTAGGTTTTGCTGGCCAATATCGTGATTTGTAAGAAATTAAAAATTCCACTACTGCATAAAATTAATTAGAACTCTGTAGTTTTCAAAATTCGTCAAAAATCAATGGAAACTCGATTATAACTAAACTTATTTAATTACATATTTGGTTGTATTCTGTGACTAAATAAATCTTGTTTGCATTATAAGCCATTTCGCTCGACTTTGATTTCATGCGTTTGCTAAACATTTTGCGTCTGGGAAAAATGGGACTATACCTTCTGTTTGTGTACACCTTGTTGTTATATGCAGTGAGATGTAATAATTTTATACTGTAACGTATAATTGATATTATTATTTTTGTGGACACATGAACTTGAATTATTGTACTAGTATAATCTTATTGAATAATTTGTTTATTTCAAACTGTTAATTGAGATTAACTAAAGCTGGTGTCTAGTGACATAATTGGTGTCTTGTATTTTGTTTCCCATTGTAACATATGACGATCTGTTACACCATCGTAACAATATGATTAATTTAATTTTTTTAATTTATTTCGTTTTTGGTAACTGTGTAATCCTCCCCAACTAAATAGTTCTCTGTTTAGTTGCTTGTTTTGTTCCTTTTACTAAGTTCTTCATCATCCGCCTTTTCTATTGAATTCTTTTACTTTTGTTTCATAGTTTTCTCGTGAGTGACCACTTTGGCTGTTAATGTAAGTGATTAAACTTGCCAGTTGCCAGTTCTCGTGTACTTCCCTCTACCAGTTCGCCTGTAGAAATTCTCTTAAACCTATATACGAGGGCTATTATTTGTTCAAACTCCGGTGAGTTGGCAAACCTGGTTCTGTTGTCATAGCAACAATTTGATTGTCGATTAATGTTTTTGAGGCTTTGTTCTGACCTATAACCACTGGTTTTACAGTTATTTTGTCTATTACTGTGGTGACGACAGTTTAATTATGGCAACTACAATATTGAAATTGCCTCCAAGTGTGAGATTCGGTCTGTTATTAGATTCCTTCAAGCTGAAGGTCATAATGCTGCAGAAATTCATCGAAGGTTGTGTAATGTGTATGGAGAAAATGTGATGAGTAATGGTTCACAAAATGGTGAACCATCACTCATCACCAAAGAAGAGGGCAAGGAAGAAAATCCGTTGCTACTGATGATGTTGTTGAAAGGGTAGACAGGATGGTTCGAGAGCGCCGTCGTTTCACAATTACTGAACTTTCTGCTGATTTTCCTGAAATTCCTAGGTCTGCTCTTTATGTTATTCTCACTCAGAAGCTTGGGTATAGGAAACTCTGTGCTCGGTAAGTTCCCAAACAACGCATGACCTCACACGGAGTTTCTTCCTTGCCCTCCTTAATTATGAACATCAATTCGTCCTTCTTTAAATTTTCGACACCATTCCCGAACTGAACCATCACTCATCACATTTTCTCCATATACATTACACAACCTTCGATGAATTTCTGCAGCACTATGACCTTCAGCTTGAAGAAATCTAATAACAGACCGAATCTCACACTTGGAGGCAATTTCAATTTTAGTTGCCATAATTAAACTCTCGTCACCACAGTAATAGACAAAATAACTATAAAACCAATGGTTATAGGTTAGAACAAAGCTTCAAAAACATTAATCAACATCAGATTGTTGCTATGACAACTGAACCAGGTTTGCCAACTCACCGGATGTTGAAAAAAAAAATAGCCCTCGTATTTAATTTTTGACTGTTTTTAAATTCCCCTACTTTTCCTCATAATTCCGTTTTCCGCAGAACTTCGTTTTGAGTCTCAGGAATTTGAAGTTATATAATTTTCTCAATGTGTCTTTCCCTTCTTTCTGAAAACTGCTACAGAACTGGCGGAAACCAATCTGCGGATTTGAAACCCTACGAGTATAGGCGTAATGGCATAAAACAAGTTAACTTTAGCGCTGTCTGCATGACGTTGTTGGAATTTGCAGTTTAAAGTTTATTTCTTAAAAAAAAAATATATATAAATTAATGTGTCAATACATTCTATTTCGCTGGAGCGTTACTCTTGAAAGTTTGTTTAATGCAAATATACATTATTAATTAATTTCTATGTAAGTAACTTGATGAGTTTCTTGCAGTATTCTTAAATAATATTAGGCCTATATATTATCATAATTATAATAAGTTTTACAACTTTTAAACTCATGTTATCTGGTATACAAGTCACGTTTCAATACAGATTAAAATTAATTTACCTTTTTAAACCGTCGTGTGACTTCTTGTTGTATTTGATTAAATACAACAAGAAGTTACACGACGGATAAAAAAAGGTAAATTAATTTTACAACTTGTTGATATTATTTTTTATAAATTTCTAAAAATACTGATACTGTCAGTGAAAGGTATGTCAGGAGAATTAAAAAATAATATCAACAACTTGCAGAAGCATTTTTAATTTGATAATATATAATTTTTTTTTCCAATAATTACATTACCGGTACGTTATCTTATGCAGTTTACCATGGCATCGCTTACTCCTTAAGTACAATGTTCGCCCCAAAGTATAAAGTTTGTCTGAATTATATTTTGTTTTGTTCTTTTGAAATTACAAGTGATTGTTTTCCAACTCATAAAATCGACTATTTTCGGCAAAACTTTTGATTCTCTTCAAAATTCACTTTCAGCATGCGGTATTGTTATCCTTTTCGTTTCTCTTTAACTTGTACTGTTGATTATTCGTAGAGCATTGGAAGCTGCAGTAGATGCCATATTGTATCAATCACATGTTTACCAGCGGTTTCCACAATCTGTGCTGATTCTCACACGGCTACAATGGAATTCATTGTTGTTAAACAATACCGCAACGCCACAATATAACACTACGATTTAGTGGAACTAGCAACCACACCAGCTGAAACAAACCAATTAAGCTATATTGGAGACTGTATTTTGCAATTGGCAATACATTCGTTCGTATAAACAACGGTTTCTACCGCGAAGCACGTACGAACAATAAAAAAAAAGAAACTATTACGCGTGTAATTATATTTTTATTGGGGAAACAATTTTTCCACTGACCGCATGGGCCGTTATATTAAACGACACTTAAGGAAAATTGACATCGTATTTCATATTTTAGGCACAATTTATTACGTTTATTCGCTTTAACCAGTCAAGATACAAAATTAAAGTTCTACAATGTTATGGCAGTCACAGGCAACTTTTTATTACAGACATTTTTCGAGGCAATCCACTGGCTCTGTATGGAGAAAAGTTTATGACATGCAGAACTGAAATTAAACGACCTATATTTATTGACAAATCTCAGTATTTACGTAAATTTCACGAGGACTGATTGCAATGTAATCGAAAACATAGTGACTTTGTCGTGTTTTTTGTTAAAAAACTTGGAAATTTTCTTTGCTGTATTGCTATATTCATAAAGTTTTGTATTATTTAGGTTGTAGATACGGTTTTTGTTATAAAACACAATATCATTATTAGATCTTTTGGAGCATACTATATAAAGCACTATATAGAGGATACATTGTAAAAATCTCTACTGTTAAAAAGAAGGTAATGGCATTTCTAGCTAAGGAACTAATAAGAAAAAAATAAAGATTATTCATTGAATTTTAGAACAGAGGAGCTATTTTAATTATATGGTAATGATATTCGCTATGATAGAAATTATGATATTAAGTTAGATAAGTTTAAGCCCCAAAATTAAAGTTCTACAATGTTATGTATAAGTGTTCTACCATGTCCCAGTACTGTCCTATTAGTGTGAATTGTGGACAACAACCAAGAAACAAGACAGTAAAATACAGGTCCCGGAAACGGCGTTCTTAAGTGGAGTTAAAAAGTTTTCTAAATTTGACCATATAAAGAATGAGCTTCGGGTTTTTAACTTGAATGAAAAATTAAAAGATTCCAAACAACGGTGAAAATAACACTTGGAAAGGATGTCAGATTCCAGACTGGCCAAACAAGTCTGTAAATACAAACCTATAGGTAACAGGTGTGTGAGTAGATCCAGGAAGAGATGGCTGGAGTATTTTTAAAGGTGGAACAGGTAACACCTTACCATTGCTGTGTTGTCAGGAAGATGATGATATAGGCCTATATGTAATATGTTTGTATATGATTCTTTAATATTAATAGACTAGGGCAATTTTTAACTTCACACTTTAGGTACATATGAGTGGGATATTACGTTGTTTGCCTTACACAAGGTGTCCAACTCAGCACTGTTAAGTAACTAACAAAGGCTCCCTTTTGCCGTAAATAATAAAGATTTTCAAAGGTTTCAAATAAAGACACGAAGTCTTGTGTAGATTTTATGACCAGTACTAGGAGTATCACGGACGGACCGGCTAAGAAATGATGATATAAGGGACATCCTTGGGATATACAACCTAAACGAAACGATAAAGCAATACTGACAGACCATGTTGAAACGATGCATACGAACAGGATACCAAAACAAAAACTGCTTTATAATCCGAAAGGACGGTGAATATTGGAAGACAAAAAAGAGATGGTCAGACCAATTAGTTCACAAGGGATCGTTAGATTAGGTGTCCACAGCCTAAGGAAGAAGAAGTCTTATGTAGAGTAATAAATATTCTTATGGTACACTCACTTATTGCACACACCACTAGTCACTGTGACCACGATTATCGCTTTCGAACGAACCCGTTCATCATCAGATCGTAACTGCTGGGTGGCAGTTACGATCTGATGATGAATGGGTTCGTTCGAAAGCGCTAAACGGGGTCACAGTGACTAGTGGTGTGTGCAACAAGAGAGTGTAGCATAAATTTATTTAACCACTAATAAAATTTGTAGTTTAATAAATATTCTGCGCACTTCGAGATGCTACAGTTTTTGTTTGTGTCTACAAGAAGCGCGGAACTGTACAATTTGACTATACAGACAGACAGAATGCTCTACCGTAAAAAAAAAAAAATGGCGTCAAATTTTTATCGTTCACGTTCAAAATACATAATAGTTTTGAGCCAGAAAGCTACAAAAGTAGATTCTATAATAAGTCTGGTCAAACAAGTCTGGAAGTACGAAGTTATAGGACACAAGTGGCTGGAGGTCCTACGAACAGGTCCCTGGAGGATCTTTGAAAGCGGAACTGGTAGCACCTTGCCTACTTCGTGTTGTGAAGGTGATGATGGATGACGATGACTATATTGTTACGACGGTCTACTCGATCGTCGTAGGTACAGTGGAAAACAAAATAAGTACAAGACACCAATAAGTCACTAATCACCAGCTTTAATTTTCACAGTTGACAGTTCGTAATTAACAACACAGTCTCTTATAACAAATCAAATAAAAATTGTTCACACACAAATAAATGTCACTAATATTAAAAAAAAAAATTGTATTACAATATACCGTCCGATTATAGAACACAACACTTAACTAATAACCACTTGAACGCACACAGTAATATCGCTTTGTAATCGCTCGACAATAACTCGAACCGCTCTGTAAATATATCGCCACTATACTGAATTGAACGTCGTTGAGTACTGGTATTTATATCTTCCCAAAGTACTACATTATTCCATAATCCGCGATAGCGCCAGTATAGTTACGACGTAATTACTTACGGCCTTCACACAGTCCGTGAGCTCGCGCGAAGTATGGCACAGTCTAGAAAATGCGTCAAAAAGCACGGACGCCACACACGTTACATTTCGGATTACTCTGGAACATTCGACAAACACGTAGACTATTCTGTAATGTCGTAACACTGCCTCCTCCTTAAGCCTGTTCGTCCCGAACTGGCAAACCGTCTCTGAAGTAATACTCGACCAGGCGATCTAGGTGGACGTCCTTGCGAAAGATAATTCTCCGGTTCTTCGAATTCAGTCTCGTGTGATCCGAACATCACGTTCCCAGGAATGCGAATCTTCCGCTCAACCACTAGTTTCGCTGGAATCACTCCCGTTGCGCATGTACTGATGACCGAAACACCACTGGCTGATCCAAGTTTGTTGGGTTCTCGTCAACAACCTCTTGCGTAACCTCATCTTCAGCGACTTTGCCCTGGGGCGCTTCTATCAGCTCAGGAACAAGCAAGAGTTTTGTCTCGACACCCATAGTTGGCATTCCAATCACTTCTTTTGTCGTTACACTTATTTGTATTTCCTCTGCTGGTTCTTCCTCCATTTCCGCTTGCAATAGGGAGGGTTCGTCTTGCCCAGATCTGTTGACGTTTTATTCGACTAATGCCACTCGCTTAATCAAATGGTTGGTAGACCCTGTCATTTTAGCCATGCAAAGCTTTATCTTCTCTTGGCCAACCTTCAGGACATTCTTTCTTAAGTCCACAACGAATCCGTAGGCATTCATAATGTTCGTGCCAAGAATCACTTCATCGACAATGTCTGCAACGAGCATTTGGTGGCTAAACTCGAGAAGACCCAGGCGTACACGTACGTCTACCTTTCCTAGCACCTTGACGGGGCTTCCAATTACAGTCTGTATTGTACAAGAGCTAATTAGAGGCTGGCGGTCGCTGACTAAGTCAGGGGGCACAATGGACACTGTTGCACCCGTGTCAATTGTAAATGATGTTGGTTTACCTTCCGCAAATCCATTAACGATCAAGATTCCACTGGTCTTATGTAGCGTGGAAACTGTGTGCTGTTCAGGGCTTTACTTCTCCAATTGGTGCGATCAGTCTCTTCTCTCGGTATCTTCTTCTCCCAACAGTCTACCTGTAGATGACTACGTTTTCCACAGTTGTAACATTTCGGTCTTCTGTCTTGTTCGAATCGTTGCGACTACATTGAACTTTTGAATTGTTTGTCCGACAACATTGTTTTTCTGCACCCATCGTAACGGCAATGTGATACAGGGATTTTATGACTGCAATGTGATGGCACAGACCCATTAACGTAGCGGAACGCTGACTTGGCAGCTTCAAACTCTAGGGCGTGAACAAGAACTTCTGAGCTCTTTCGGTGCCTTGCCATTCGTAACACTTGCTGAAGTTCACAATCTCCGATGCCATCAATAAATGTCTGCACCACAAACCTTATTCGGAAATCTTCTGGTGCTTCAGGTTAGGACAATCTAATCAGTCTGTCGATACTTGCTTCAAACTCTTGACGACTCTCCCCGGAACGTTGTCGTCTTGTTCTCAACTGAGCGTAGTACACTTCTCGCAAATGTTTATCACCATACCGTAATTCCAGAGCTTTTATCAATTCGGCATAGGTGTTTTGGCTGTCAGGTGGCACTTTCTGTAGTAGTTCTGCCGCGGGTCCTTTCAATGAGAGAACGAGTGAAACTGCCTTGTCTTTCTCCGTCCAATTATTTGCGCATGCAGCAGCTTCGAATTGGCGTAAATACGTCGCCCAGTGCGTGCTTCCATCAAAGGTTGGGTCCATGACATGAACTGTCCCAACCGCAGGCGAGGTGACCTTCTCTATTGACTTATATTCTGTGTCTTTTTCTGACTTTATCATTGGTACAGTCTGTTCGCAAAGTTGTTTTGGTTGTAACTTCAGGCATTGCTCGACTTCATTTTTAATCTGCTCTTTTATATTTGTAATCGAGTCTTCTTTTTTGTTGACATAGCCTTTTCCACACTCAAGACAGATTTTCCTACTTCAGCTATTTTATTTGACATGGATTCTTCTATGTCAGATATTCTAGTAATTTTATTGTTAAGCTCACCTCGTAATTCACCTACGTCACCACGTAGGAGACCCAATTCTGCGGTAGTATGTTCTTGCATCTGCTTTTGCTCATGAATTAAAACTTTGATGTCTTCTGTTTCGCGTTTCCGTTCCTCTGTCTGTCGTCCTTCCAACTCGATCAACAGTGCTTTTTGTCTTTCTTCAGTTTCCAGCAGTAGAGTTTTCTGTCTCTCTTCTGCTTTCTCATCCTTTCTTTTCTCCGTCTTTAACAGCAGCGCCTGTAACTTTCCTTCATCTGACTGGCATACATTGTTTTCCGATTATTTACGAAATACACTCGTCTTGTACAAAGTGTCCACTGTTTCCACTGTTAACCGTGCTATCCCAGTTCTGACACCACTGTTACGACGGTCTACTCGGTCGTCGTAGGTACAGTGGAAAACAAAATAAGTACAAGACACCAAATAAGTCACTAATCACCAGCTTCAATTTTCACAGTTGACAGTTCGTAATTAATTAACAACACAGTCTCCTATAACAAATCAAATAAAAATTGTTCACACGCGATAAAATGTCCGCTAATATTAAACACAACTGTATTACAATTATCCCGCCCGATTACTAAACACTTCACTAATAACCACTTGAACGCACACAGTAATTTCGCCCGATAATAACTCTCGAGCCGCACTGTAATTTATCGCGACTATACTGAATTGAACGTCGTTGAGTACTGGTATTTATATCTCCCGAAATTACTAGATTATTCCATAATGCGCGATAGCGCCTGTATAGTTACAACGTAATTACTTGCGGACTTGACACAGTCCGTGCGCCCGCGCGAAATCAGGCACAGTCTAGAAAATGCGTCAACAAGCACGTACGCCACACACGTTACATTCCGGATCACTCTGGAACCTTCGATAAACACGTAGACTGTTTTGTAATGTCGTAACATAATATAGCTATAGAAGTAAACCTTATTTGTATTATAACACACACGGACTGTGCAATTTAAGTTAATGAATGTAGGATTTAATTAAAATAAATGTAGGAAACGGTTGATAATCTGTTGTATGCGAAGTGTCTGACACACTGAGTGGCGGAATGTTATTGTGTACAGTGCGTGTCACGTGTCGGTCCTGGCGTGATTGCGCTGCATGCTCTGAATATTTAGTTGTGGTCAACTATGGACGTATTGCAACGCGAAACCTTGCTGCTGTTTGTCCACGTGACAGTTTGTGTTTGCGGTCAAATGCACAAAGTCTCTGATAGGAATTTGTTTCACACCCTAACAAGTATGCTGTCTATGTTTCACATGTTTTCAGGCGTGTAACGTAATGTATACGTATAAAATGCAATTATCACTCGCTCTTAAGACGAAACACTTCCAAGTGGGACGATTTGGTCCAGTAACAGGACTAGGCGTTTCGTGTTACAAACTTAGAATTGATACCGCCTAGAATAGCCGAGAGCGTCCTCTCTCGCTAGTGGCAGGTGTTGTCTCAGTCAAGGCCGCGTATTACTATGTTCCAGATTCTTCAAGAGCACAATTGAAATACGCATTAGAGTCAGCAATTAAGTCGAGAATGGAAATTTTCTAGAAGTCGTGCGCGATCTATAAAAAGCCACAGCAGCCAACTTGTCAGTTAAGTTGTGTTGAGCGATTTTTCTTAGCGCGGATCGAGGTGTTTGTAGAAGTACTGTAGCAAAGTGTTGTTGTGTTATAATTAGTGAGGAATTCTGTATATTTACTAGTATTTTTGTACAAACCACTATGTTGTCTTTGGTACTGACGAGCGCTTTCGGCAGTCAAGCCATCTTCAGGTCATTTACCAACAGAGAAATATGAAACTGTTCACTTCTTATATACCGTTCTACCGGACCTATCTAGCCCCGCCCCCTGACGGAGTCACGTCTTACTTAGCTCCACCCATAGTGGTTTGTCTTACATTACCAATTTTGTAGCCGTTACAATTCACGTTAACTTATCTTCTACTCTTTTTTGTTGTCTAATAAGCTGCTAAATATTTCTTCATTTTCAAATGTGGTTTTTATATTCATTAGTCTTTTTTCATCTTTATTTCTTATTTTTTATATTTCCACTTCTTCCTTTAATTTCCTTTCTTTTTCTTTACTCATCACTTTCATTATCTTATAATTTACGACTGGGTCTATGAATTTATATCCTTCTTCTATACAATGCATAGCGTATAATGAATTCGTCGTTAACTCACCTTCACCCCCTCATGTTCTTTAAATCTCTGGCAAAATTGACGACCCGTTTCGCCCAGATACACTTTGTCACATTCCCCACAACTAAACATACATACTCCACTTTTCTTCAATATGTCATCTTCTTCAAAATTCGTAGTTTTTATTATATCAAACACGGTTTTAGATTTTTTAACCGCTACCTCTATATTATATTTTCTAAAACATTTTTGTATCTTTCTTGTGTTATAACCTATATATGATATGGATCCCTTACACTCCTTCTTTTCTTTACTATTCTTATTTTTTTTTCTTCTCTTCGTTTTATATTATTAAATATTTTATCTACTACATTCGTATTATACTTGTTGTTTTTTACAATTATTTTTATTCTTTCTATTTCTATCTTTCTGTTTTTTGCTCATCTACTATACAACTGAATATTCTATGACAGAAATTATTTATCGCTGCCATTTTATACCGTATTGGATGGTATGAATCATTTGGTATTATAGCTTCCGTATATGTGCTTTTTCTATAAATGTCAAATTTTAGTTTATTTTCTCTTGTTATTCTTATGTTTAAATCTAGGAAATTTATTTCCTTGTTTCCTACTTCCATTTTAAATTTTATAATCTCTTCTAATTTGTTAACCTCTTAAAAAAATACCTTTAATTCAAATTTTAAAAAAAATGAGACCACTAACACTCCAGTACAACAATAAATAAATAGATTGACAAATCTAAGGAGTAGAAGAATAATGGAGCAGAGAAATAAAGTAGGAGATTTCTATAAAAAATATTTGAGACCACTAACACTCCAATACAACAATAAATAAATAGAATTCTGTATAGTTGACATTATTATTGCCTGTGGACAAATTTTACTTGAATTGTTGTAAGAGACTATCTTGTGTATTACAAATTATTAATTGTGATAATTAAAACTAGTTATTAGTGGCTTGCATTTTGTTTTCCACTGTACCATACGACGATAACGAGACCGTTGTAATAGTGTAGCATAAGAACAGGTTCTTTTCGTTTATCAACTGGTCGTATCCGCGTGTGACAAGTTTGTCTTGAGTCCTTGAACGCCCCCGCTCTATTTCAAAAGTTATGAGCCTACCGTTTCAGTTGTTGTCCAAAGGTCAGCCAACAAGTTTTCGGTCAGCAAGCGAGGAAAGAATGCACTTCAGTTAATCAACGTCTCTGTACAGTAAATTCAAGATAATTGCTAAATTCCAATACAAATTTAAATGCTGAAGTCACAGTTCATAACCTAGATTTGGATACAAATTCAAAGGAATGTGAGCCTTTGAAACAACAAGAGACAATATTGGTCTCTCCAAAATCTGATTAAAGAAAACAATTTCATATAGGAAAGCAAAAATAAGACTCAATCTTCTATTGTGGTGTACTCATTGTTGATAACCTAAAGATACCATACTTATGATTTATAATAAACTTTTAATTACTCACATTCTTAATTTCGATCGATTTCGTCATACACCGTCGTCAGGACACATACTCTGTGCACTCGCGGTCACAATATTGTAAAACGTTACTATTTACAAAAAACGAACTGTCTTTATATTGTTTCACAATACTGTGACCGCGAGTGCACAGAGTATGTGTCCTGACGATGGTCTATGACTGAAATCGATGTGAGTCCGAACTTAATAACCGAAATTAAGAATATGAGTCCATATAAATCGTGTAGACATATGAATATATCATATGGATTTATTATCTTTAGTTTATGAACAATGAGTACACCACAATAGAAGATTGATATTATATTTAACATTAGTAAGCAATAAGTGTGTGTATATTATAAATACATCACATTGTCATTAGTAAAAATAAGACTATAATAAGTGTGTTTGCAAAGGTGGTATTGTACAATTTTAATTTGCCGGTATTGGGCAGACGTCAAGACAGGAAGCACGTTATCTTTAAAAACAAAATTTTAAGTCACAATTGCGAAAAAAATGGAAACGTGTAAACAAGAATTTTTAAAGTAAAACACGAGTAATAATCTTAGAGAACTCAACACCGACATTGATACTTTGGTCCTAGTGATAAGCAGGAGAGATGGCGGGCGTATTTCTTTTGGAGCCTACAGTAGCATTGCAGACTATATTAAGTTACAACATCTAAGATGGACAACTCACTTAATGTGTAGCACTCTTATACCTCCAGAAGTAATGAAAAAACAGATACTGTGTAGGAGAGAAGGAGGAAACCCAAGCACCCCCTGGTGAGAAAGTGTTCAAAGAGAACCTTCTCTTCTGAGGGGGTGGGGTGAAACTGACAATGACAAGTTTCCTCAAGGGATATCGTCGGAATCACCGCTTATTGGGGGGGGGGGGTGAGAACCAGAAGGCTGAGACGGATTGGTCGTACAATTGGAATAAAGGAACCCTTAACACTAACTTGAAGGAAAAAGGACAGAAGACCACCGTCTACGCTCGGTGGTGGGATCAAACGCAGAAAGATTTCATAAAACTTGAACAGATTTAGCCACGACGTAAGACCGATAGAGATGTAGGTAACCTGTAGGTGAGGCCATGACTCACCGATTAGTAACTCTACAAGTTTAGAGCAGCCGGATGCCTTGTGCGGCTGTTAATAAACGGAAAAACAATATCTGTGTAGAATATCCCGTATCGGTTATAAACGAGGGTCCACAAACAATATATCCGTAAGTGATATGATAAAACCTTAAAAAAAATCTGTTTCTGCTAATGAGTTTGTAGGGCTGTATAATACTGTAACATTAAAATTCCCAACAGCGGTCTACGCACAACTGCTGCCCCTGCAGTCGTTCAGGAATGTTTATTTCGAAACCGGCCGCTGTGCTATAAAAGTTAATGGCTGTGGATTTTTAGCGGCGTTCCTGCGGCCGACTCTCCACTCTCACACATCCGGCGGCACTGCACAACTGGCAACATATTACCGTCTACGCCAACGGATCGTTATACTGTGTCTGTGTCCTACACATTAGCGAAATTGAATGCTGTATACAAAAAATGCACTGTTTTCTAATAGAATTGGAAAGATTTTATGTTATTATACGAGTCTAAACTAAGTAATTATTGCCCTAATACACAGGTTTACTTAGGTAGCTGACATTGTTACACACACAAATACAAACACGCACACCCACACACACACGCGCACGCGCGCGTGTGTAGCTTTAACGAGTTAACAGTCCGGCAGCTGATGGCAGCAGCTCTCCACGTTTCCTGATCTTCAGCCTTCCTTTTCAATCCAATGGCAGAGTCACAGTTCATGACTAACAATTTGAGACCCATCTTCTAAATCTGTTGAGCCTTGATTTGCAAAAATCAGTGCGTAAGCTCATCAGATTTGCAAACAATACAATATGGAAAATTTTCACTAATATAAACAAAGGTAATGGCATTTTGAGGAAACGAGCAAATAAGAATAAAAATAATGAATAATTTACCTTTTGAAACCGTCCAGTGACTTCAAGTTGCATATTTATGACGCGTTTCGAGTCATATGACCCTTCAGCAGATAGTTATCACTCACAAGGAGATCATCAAATATTAAAATTCACATAAAACACACATATGTATAATTGTAAAACTTATACGAGCGTCCGACACAGTGCACTGCGCGAGGCCCACTGGACACTGACCAAACGCGTGTCTCGCCGTGTGTTATCTCATAATCAATTGTAGCGCGGTGTCATATAACGGGTTTGATTTGAAATTTAATTTATCATTAAGTATGCCATCATGAGTAACTGGGTTATTATGTCCACTATAGATTTAAAATTCTTCCCATGCATCCATATAACGACCCTTACTACAATAATGTAAGGGTATTAAGTTCGTATTAAAAATCGTGTGCGAATGGTTACATGTAATTAAATGTCGTGTAAAACTAGATTTTATATTATCTATAGAAACACCTTTATTGATGAGATTATGTGGAGTGTGTTCCCGAAACCTTTTAATAAAAGGTCTCCCCGTTTGACCAATGTAGAAACATTCACAATCATTACATATCAATTTATATACCCGTCCTTGACTCTATTTGTGTGTGAACAGCCTGGCGAACCGAATTCCGAAGGCTATTATTGGTTTTGAAAACGGTGGTGAAACCAATCCTATTAAAAACAGACGTTAGAATTTTGGGCATTATCTCCGTGTATGTGGTTGAGATGTACTTATTTTTGGTTTTTATCTTATTCAATTGTTTGGATTTCTTAGCTTTGTGTTCCCTAAGAATGTTATCCACCATCCGGCAATCATAACCATTAGCAGCAGCAATATGTTTGATTGTATTTAATTCATCATTAAAATCGTTAGCATCGAGGGGGGCACTCAAAAGCCTGTGTACGAAACTATTATACCCTGCTAATTTTTTCGAATATGGGTGGTGGGAATCCGCATGTATAGTCACATCGGTGGTGGTAGGCTTTCTATATATTCCAAATTTCAGGTTCTTGTGCTTTTAGTTATGGTTAAATCCAAAATATTTAGTTCATTATTTACTTCGGTTTCCATAGTGAACTGGATATTGTCATTTACAGCATTCAAGCTGTTTTTCAAAGTGCTTAGCTGGCGTGCAGTGCCATTGAAAATCAAAAAAGTATCATCAACATAACGACAATAAAAAATAATGTTATTGGTGAACTTGTGATTATTAAGAAAGTAATTGTTCTCATAGGAGTTCAAATAAATGTCGGCCAACAAGCCGGACAATGGTGAGCCCATATCAAGTCCGTCTCTTTGAATATAGTAACGTCCATTAAAAGTAAAATAATTTTGTTGTAAGATAACTCTCAGTATGCAGATTAATTCGTTTACGGATTGTGCATCTAATTTATTGGATTTGATTAAGTTATTATATAAGATGTCCAGGGTCTGATTTACGGGAATATTGGTATAAAGGTTGACAATGTCGAAAGATGCTAATTTGTAAGTGGGTACCAATTGTATATTTCTAACTTTGTTTATAAAATCCATGCTATTAGTTATGCTACGATTATTTTGTAGTTGAATATTATCACTTATTAAAGCAACTAGTTTCTTAGCCGCCTTAAAACCCGGTGCCGTCGTAAAATTAACCACAGACCTAATTGGGACATTGCCCTTATGGATTTTAGGTAGGCCAGTAAGTTTCGGTGCATGGGCATTGATAGGTTTTAAATAGCGTCGTGTATGATCGTCAAACAACTTGGTACAGTTACTAATTGTGTTATTCAAAATTTTTGTAAATGAATCAGTGGGGTCAGTGTTCAGCATGATAATGTTGTTATAAACTCGTCGACTTTACGTGTGTATACATTATTATTTATGACCACTAATGTATGTCCCTTATCTGCCTTCGTTATAAGTGCGTTATTATCTATTAGTTTTGCGTTTATTTTCTTAAGAGTTTTGATCTCAGTTCGAGCTCTTAACTGTTTCTGCGTATTCTGAGTATTAGAATTATAAACGTTTATGATATTACTAAAATTATTGTTTATTAAGTAGCGTGATTCTTTTTTGGTGATTGGGGTCCTCGATTGTTTTTATAGCGGTTTCAGCACTGATAATTTCACGTGTAACGTGACGTTTATTAACATGCGGTAAGTTATATTTTAAACGCTTGTTAAGAAGATTTAATTCATCTTCATCAAATATTATATTAGTAAGGTTAGAGGTACGTGGGTAGAACTGATGTTTACTTTCAGGGATGGGATTTCGGTTTTGTGATGCCATCAAATTTTGAAATTTTCTGATCTGTCTTCTTTTTACATCACGCACGATATCAGTAATGTAAATATTTATCTTATCCATTACGTTATCAATGATGGCAGGATGGATCTGTTGGTATAATTGCAAATGTAATTTCAACAATGTCGTGTTAAGTATGTCTTCCTTAGTGTATAGCGATTTAATTTCCTGTTTGATACGGAAGAATTCTGCAAGTTTTTTCGTGTTTCTGGCTGCCTTAGTGGTGGATCAGATATGTATGGTTGCATACTTAGGAATTAGTTAAAAAAACGCACATATTAAATTTAACAAATCATGTATTAAACACAATCTAATTCCTAAGTATGCCACCATACATATCAGATCCACCACTAAGGCAGCCAGAAACACGAAAAAACATGCAGAATTCTTCCGTATCAAACAGGAAATTAAATCGCTATACACTAAGGAAGACATACTTAACACGACATTGTTGAAATTACATTTGCAATTATACCAACAGATCCATCCTGCCATCATTGATAACGTAATGGATAAGATAAATATTTACATTACTGATATCGTGCGTGATGTAAAAAGAAGAAAGATCAGAAAATTTTAAAATTTGATGGCATCACAAAACCGACATGCCATCCCTGAAAGTAAACATCAGTTCTACCCACGTACCTCTAACCTTACTAATATAATATTTTATGAAGATGAATTAAATCTTCTTAACAAGCGTTTAAAATATAACTTACCGCATGTTAATAAACGTCACGTTACACGTGAAATTATCAGTGCTGAAACCGCTATAAAAAACAATCGAGGACCTCAATCTCCAAAAAGAATCATGCTACTTAATAAACAATAATTTTAATAATATCATAAACGTTCATAATTCTAATACTCAGAATACGCAGAAACAGTTGTGACGATTTCATTAATTAAAAATAGAATAATTAATAAATAGGTAATGTAAAAGCTGAGAAATATTAAATTTTAATAAATCGCACATTTAAACTAAATTTTATCGCTATCATAAATCATAATAATATTTAATAAAGAGTTTGAATAATAAAATAAAAGGAATGCGAGTGTACAGATAGGGAAACCCTTGTTAATTAACCCTGCATAGACATGCGCTAACCGGAATTAACTTGAATACCGACCCCTAAACACACTAATAGTCCTTGAAAATTAATGAAAATTAGTATTATATAAATAAATAAACAAGACCACAGTAGTGTACTATAACGAAGTCTGTAATTAAGAATATCTTTGGATAATTAAAAGGTCAAACTTTAACCCCTTAAATAGAGGCTAAATGTGGAACTATTTTGTTGCGACGCGTAAACTCCGCGCGATTAACTGACCCTTCCTATACAGTAGAAAGTCGAGATGAAGCGCTCGCGTAGAAAACACGCGCTTGAACCATGTCTCAGAAAAAGACAGAATATTTGTATTTAGAAGACAGTTACAACAAGGTGTAGCAAAAGTATTGCCAAATTAATGTGGTAGTAGTCTAAATGTTAAAAAACCGAAATGCATAAATAACTGTGTAAGGGATGACATCTCATTTGTTTAATTTTGTAAGATGTCTATGTTGTTTTAAATAATATGGTACGAGCTACCAAAAGTGAGAACTTTTATAAACAATAATGTGACGTGCGAATCTGCAACAAACAAGAACATATACGGCACTTATCCTACTAACGATGTTTAACTACGAGACTTCTGAGAACCTCCACGCTACTTCATTATGAACTAACCACTTCAGGAACTTCAACAGGAAAGTTAACTCCACTTAAGATCAACCGCTGACGAACACCATAAGGACCAAGGACACTGACTACGAGTAAACTGATGGATATGGCAGGTAACACGGAGGCTTGTTCTCCGTGATTAATTAAAATTGTAACCAATGAATTATTAAAGACAGTTGAAATAAAAAAAAAAAAAAAAAAAATAGAAAGACTTTAGTGGTAACCACTGTATAAGATGTAGTATGTTTTAGAATTCAAAATATTTGTAGTACCGAATAATGCTGATGTATATTGTAATAATACAAAATAATTAAGTGTGTATGTGTAGTAATGTTCCTCTTTGGAAACGTCGATTTGGTAACGTTCCTGGTATTCGTGGTTACAAAATAAAATCTGTGTGAATTGCTGTTGTAAAAATTTGAAAATAAAAATAAATTTAAAATTTATTTAAAAAAAAATTTTTCTGAAAAAATGTTTTCTGAGTAATTTGGTTCTTGAAATTTAGGAACAAATCGAGTTTATTGATTGTAATTAGAAATGTGATGGTATCGTTTTTATTTTGGTAATAGTGTCACTTTCAGTAAATTTGTTTAAAGACAATCTGGTTAACTCCAAGTTTAGGCGAAAAACGGCTCTCTTCTTCTTCTTCTTCTTGAAACGTTGTCGTTTCGTATATACCGCCTTTCGGTTAGTTGGGTTTCTTGATTAATTTACCTGTTAAGCCTTTTTATAATAAAAATCAACTCCAAATTACCAAAACAGAACGTTTATTAATAAAAATAATGAAATTGTTCGATTAAAATCGATGTTACAATGTAGTATCGACTCACTCAGGGCCGGTCGATATAAACAGTTTACATTAGTATTATAAAAATATGGTTCTTTAAACGGTTATTTAAGATATAGCCAGAGAAGGTTATGGGCAGGAAAGTATAACACTTACAATTATAAAATGCCTTAATATTAAACAATACAATGATAATTAGAAATAATAAAAGTTTATATATGATTTTTATTCAAACCAATTGCAGCCAAATGTCGTTTCCCACAGCAGAAAATGAGAAGAGCACTGAATCAAAATGGCCGACTGACGCATGCGCGATGAAGCCTCTAACATTGACGAAGTATTTGTTGAAATAAAGATGTCCTTTCTTCGTGTAAATGGTCTCAGTAATTGTATATGATCGTCCTGGATATATTTGAATGTCACTGGTGTATGATGGAATAGTTCACTTTGTGTAAAATGTTGTTATTGGATATATCTCATTGTGTCTATGTGTGTCGGTTTAAACCTCGAATTTTCAGTCTGTATATGGTGTGATATTAGTGCTATTTCGTTTAATTAGTTTTATGTGGTTCAGTTTATTGGTGTTACTCTGTTCATAGGTCAACTTCACCACTTCACAATAAATAAAATAGTTCAAAATAAGTTTATACAAATTTTCACTGAACTCGGTTTATAACGTAACCGCCATTAAAGGTTATTTCTAGCAAAAAGTCACGTTAAGTGCACTCGTCAACGTATAATAATGAACTGTTCTGATTTCCTTCGTCTCCTGAAAATCTTAGCCTATTTAATATATCTTATACATTGTTTCAAATTATCTTAGCTTCCGATACATTTTATTTTGATACATTATGCTCAGAAAATAATTTCGTTATTAGTTAACTGTACGAAATATTAAATACATATTCGGTTTCATTATTCTATTCTGCTTATTTTGCTAGTAATTAATTTAGTGTTACAAAGTTTCATTCGAAAATTATATTTATTACATATTTGGAAGGTAGGCCTAAAAGTATACTTCCTGTTGTACTTCCTGTTGTATAAGCAAATAATAGCCATTTTCCTTAATATAATTATTATTCTATTAAATCTGAAATTGATATAATTGTGTATTCTTACTTAATTTATTGCAATTTAGTTTATTAATGATGGTTTTTAAATACAATTCATTTGTCTATGACTCCTCCTATGATAATGTCAGTTAGTCTATTCCATTTTTAATGGTAATTTTATTAGATGAATAAATAATTTTACTTATATAATGACCATATCTTTAGAAAGCCTAATTTACATGGTATACTATATGTTGAGTTTATCTTGCATAAATATTGTCAGTTTAACTGGCTTATAAGACTAGATTTATTAATTATTCTGCAGTTTAAATTCATTATATGGCCTAGATTTGATGTGTTGCTATTTGCAAAATTTTTACCAATGTAGTTATTTTATATCCTTCTCTGACTTCTTATCCTTATATACTTTATTAAGAATTAGTTCTTTGACTGGTATAACAGTGATTATTGATTGTACAATTAAAATATAACACCTATCTCTATCAAAACTGGTACCTTGAATAATACCTTTTATGTGTATTGATTACCTAGTAACATAATTAAAAAATATTTTATAACATTGGGAATGATATCTACTTTTAGATAGGGCATTCCAAATTTAAATTGACAACAAAATAACAGCTTACAACAATAATATCTCTTACTACTAATTCTTATTTGTCTAATTATTATATGGAACAGGAACATAACATCTTGGTTCCATATAATGGTTAACACTTCTTAAAACTAATTATTAACAGTCTGCTCTGTATTTCCCAATTTTAAAGATTTATTCCCCCTCTTTAAGTATAACACTGGCTATCTGTTTCTTATTTCATTCTATGGAATGTTCATATAGCTTCAGTAGCCTTTCATTTGTAATATTACTATTTCATATCAAAATAGATACTGTTCACAAAACACTTAAAGTTTATTACTTTGTACTGCAACTCATGCACCTTTTTAAAGTTTATCAGTTATAATTCGATAACTTACACTTGTCCATGGTGATTTATTAATATTATTACTAGTCTTTTTCTAGCTTTATAACATGAAATATTCAACCATGGGGGGACTGTGAATATTTGTTCATACAAACTAAACAATAACTTTTTGGATGCACTGTTATTTAATACTATTAACACTTTTGGTTTTTGTCAGTTTTACATTGTGATATGGTTTTTTGGGGTGTTATACTTTCTCTTTGGACATTCATTTATTTTTGGGGTTTTTGGGTTCTCTCCCTATGGGGTTTCTATTTTATATGGGTTGTCTCACTTCCTTTTTCTTTCTTCAGTATTTTTGGTCATTCTTCTTTCTTCTTTCTTCAGTATTCTTGGTCATTCTTCCTTCTTCTTTCTTCAGTATTCTTGTTCATTTTATATTTTTTCTTCCTTCTTTCTTCTTTCTTCAGTACCATTTCGCTGTGTATGCTTTTGTTTCTTCTGGTCTGGTTTCTTTGTCGGGGTATCTTAATTGCCTGCTTCTATCTTACCTGGGTAATTTTGTTATTCACATTTTTAGTTTTCTGGGTTTTTACATTTGTAGTATATATATTATTTGCAGATTTTTTCTTTATTTTAACTTTTCTTGTGAGTATATTAATTAATAGTGCCTTTTAATTGATTCTCATCTGGATATTCCATATATTAGAGCTTTATTAATGATCATTGAGTAATGTATTTGTGTGGATTATCTGTCATGCTACAATATGTACAGCTTAACTGATACAAATTTTTACATTAGGTCCATTCTTCAAATGGCCCCCAAATAGTATTATAGAATATAAATAAGCGAGCTTAACTCATAAACAAGTTTAAGGTCCCGGATTCGTGGATAATGCTAGCACTGATAACTCCATGTGTTTTGCCCCAGTTCTTTACCAAAATCTGTTCTAAATTGTAATCTTTTATTCAGAAAAACTTATATGGGAATATTTATGTAGAGCTGTTGTAGTAATGATTTAATAAAGAGATGTCGTTACTTTACACTAAAACAGTGAGTGAATAAATCATCAGATCCCCATGTAAAAGTTCCTTTAGTTATAACTACTGCTGGTTCATCTAGTAATTAAAATTTGATTACGAGTATGGCAGCCCGTGCAATTGATCAGAGGTAAGTATGAACTGGTTCCCAATGTTATAACGTAGGTGATCCCTTTATACAGTTAAGACCTCGAACTGAGATCAAAACTCTTAAGAAAATAAAAGCAAAACTAATAGATAATAACGCACTTATAACGAAGGCAGATAAGGGACATACATTAGTGGTCATAAATAATAATGTATACACACGTAAAGTCGACGAGTTTATTTCAAATAACAACATTATCATGCTGAACACTGACCCCACTGATTCATTTACAAAAATTTTAAATAACACAATTAATAACTGTACCAAGTTGTTTGACGATCATACGCGACGCTATTTAAAACCTATCAATGCCCATGCACCGAAACTTACTGGCCTACCTAAAATCCATAAGGACAATATACCAATTAGGCCTGTGGTTAATTTTACCACGGCACCGGGTTTTAAGGCGGCTAAGAAATTAGTTGCTTTAATAAGTGATAATATTCAACTACAAAATAATCGTAGCATAACTAATAGCATGGATTTTATAAACAAAGTTAGAAATATACAATTGCTACCCACTTACAAATTAGCATCTTTCAACATTGTCAACCTTTATAGTAATATTCCCGTAAATCAGACCCTGGACATCTTATATAATAACTTAATCAAATCCAATAAATTAGATGCACAATCCATAAACGAATTAATCTGCATACTGAGAGTTATCTTACAACAAAATTATTTTACTTTTAATGGACGTTACTATATTCAAAGAGACGGACTTGCTATGGGCTCACCATTGTCCGGCTTGATGCCGAAATTTATTTGAACTCTTATGAGAACAATTACTTTCTTAATAATCACAAGTTCACCAATAACATTACTTTTATTGTCGTTATGTTGATGATACTTTTTTGATTTTCTATGGCACTGCACGCCAGCTAAGCACTTTGAAAAACAGCTTGAATGCTGTAAATGACAATATCCAGTTCACTATGGAAACCGAAGTAAATATTGAACTAACTTTTTTGGATTTAACCATAACTAAACAGCACAACAACCTGAAATTTGTAATATATAGAAAGCCTACCACCACCAATGTGACTATAGATGCGGATTCCCACCACCCATATTCGCAAAAATTAGCAGCGTATAATAGTTGCGTACACAGGCATTTGAGTGTCCCCCTCGATGCTAACGATTTTAATGATGAATTAAATACAATCAAACATATTGCTGCTGCTAATGGTTATGATTGCCGGATGGTGGATAACATTCTTAGGGAACACAAAGCTAAGAAATCCAAACAATTAAATAAGATAAAAACCAAAAATAAGTACATCTCAACCACTTACACGGAGATAATGCCCAAAATTATAACGTCTGTTTTTAATAGGCTTGGTTTCACCACCGTTTTTAAAACCAATAATAGCCTTCGGAATTCGGTTCACCAGGCTATTCAAACACAAATAGAGTCAAGGACGGGTGTATATAAATTGATATGTAATGATTGTGAATGTTTCTACATTGGTCAAACGGAGAGACCTTTTATTAAAAGGTTTCGGGAACACACTCCACATAATCTCATCAATAAAGGTGTTTCTATAGATAATATAAAATCTAATTTCACACGACATTTAATTACATGTAACCATTCGTACACGAACTTTAATACGAACTTAATACCCTTACATTATTGTATTAAGGGTCGTTATATGGATGCATGGGAAGAATTTGAAATCTATAGTGGACATAATAACCCAGTTATTCATAATGGCATACTTAATGATAAATTAAATTTCAAATCAAACCCGTTATATGACACCGCGCTACAATCGATTATGAGATAACACACGGCGAGACACGCGTTTGGTCAGTGTCCAGTGGGCCTCGCGCAGTGCACTGTGTCGGACGCTCGTATAAGTTTTACAATTATACATATGTGTGTTTTACGTGAATTTTAAAATGATGATCTCCTTGTGAGTGATAACTATCTGCTGAAGGGTCATATGACTCGAAACGCGTCATAAATATACAACTTGCAGTCTCTGGACGGTTTCGAAAGGTAAATTATTTACTATATAAAGTGACTTGGACCGTATAAATAATAATGTTTAAAAAAATAATGATTAGTGATCGAATTCTGAAACAAGTGAGCTATTCTAATTATTTGGAAAATGATATTGTAGTAGAGGGAAAATGGGGGTTCAAACTAAAGTACCGTTATTCCCCCAACACCACCGCTGGACCAGCAGCATCCACGAATTTCCACCAACAAAATTTCATGTCGCCTTTCGCGCGCCAAGTTCAAATATATGCCGTCTTTCGCGAGCCTAAATCACTTTCACTTTCTATCAGCTGGACCCGCAGCATCCCAAATGGACCACAGCATCCGCGAATTTCCGCGAATAAATTTTTTTATTTTTTTTAATTTGATATTTTTATTTTTTTAATTAAATTGATTTGCATATCCCCGAATATATGCCGCCTTTCGCGAGCCTATATCACTTTCACTTTCTATCAGCTGAACCCACAGCATCCCAAATGGACCACAGCATCCGCGAATTTCCGTGAATAAATTTTTTTAATTTGATATTATTATTTTTTAATTAAATTGATTTGCATAGGTTTACCAACCTATGTATAGGTTCAAACTTGGTGGGTGGCGGGCGGTGGGCATTGGGTGGGGGTTTAACTTGATGCGTTATAATGTATACTAATAATATATGATCAGAGTTACCAACCTTTGCATGAGTTCAAATTTGTTACGTGTTATAATGTATATTAAATCTACATGATCAGGTTTACTAACCTATGCATGGGTTCAAACTTTATATGTGTGTGTGTGTGTGTGTGTTATATTGTATATTAAAATATATGATCAGGGTTACCAATCTTGCATTATAGTGTATAGAACAGATCTGCCAACATTTTTCTGTGGTGGGAAATTCAAACTATATGAGCAACGCATTCGCCAGAATCTGAGACTCGAGAGAGTATGTTTGTCGTGCATGCTTTAT
Organism: Magicicada septendecula; assembly: GCA_034769895.1. NCBI lineage: Eukaryota > Metazoa > Arthropoda > Insecta > Hemiptera > Cicadidae > Magicicada > Magicicada septendecula. The sequence goes on along the minus strand of CM068372.1, from coordinate 70,679,908 downwards.
TTTTTTATTTTTAAATGAAGCTGATTTGCATATCAGGGGTGGGTGGTGGGTCATTTCTCTCTTTGAATGTAAATAAATATCTCTCTCCCTCCCTCTCTCTCTCTACACCAATCTCGTTCTTTCAATGTACGGTAAAGTGTTATGCAATTATAATGTTACAAATATGAAAAAATATATATATTTAAACTAGTATTTACAAAATATCTATAAATGGTACACCTATCTATCAAGTGAAAATGGATATTTGTCCGCAAGAATCTGAGACTCGAGAGAGTATGTTTGTCGTGCATGCTTTATTTTTTTATTTTTTAATGAATCTGATTTGCATATCAGGGGTGGGTGGTGGGTCAATTCTCTCTCTTGAATGTAAATAAATATCTCTCTCCCTCCCTCTCTCTCTACACCAATCTCGTTCTTTCAATGTACGGTAAAGTGTTATGCAATTATAATGTTACAAATATGAAAAAATATATATATTTAAACTAGTATTTACAAAATATGTATAAATGGTACACCTATCTATCAAGTGAAAAAGGATATTTGTCCGCAAGAATCTGAGACTCGAGAGAGTATGTTTGTCGTGCATGCTTTATTTTTTTATTTTTTAATGAATCTGATTTGCATATCAGGGGTGGGTGGTGGGTCAATTCTCTCTCTTGAATGTAAATAAATATCTCTCTCCCTCCCTCTCTCTCTACACCAATCTCGTTCTTTCAATGTACGGTAAAGTGTTATGCAATTATAATGTTACAAATATGAAAAAATATATATATTTAAACTAGTATTTACAAAATATGTATAAATGGTACACCTATCTATCAAGTGAAAATGAATATTTGTCCGCCAGAATCTGAGACTCGAGAGAGTATGTTTGTCGTGCATGCTTTATTTTTTATTTTTAATGAAGCTGATTTGCATATCAGGGGCGGGTGATGGGTCAATTCTCTCTTGAATGTAAATAACTATCTCTCTCCCTCCCTCTCTCTCTCTCTCTCTCTCTCTATTTATTTCCTCGGTTTTACATAAGCGTCAGTAAGTCGTGCTACTTATGGATTATTGTAATTAGCGATACTAAAATGTAATCACCAGGAAATATATTAATCGCCTACCTCATTGCGTTCTATAAATTAAAATAAACTATAATTTGTTTTAAATGATTAAATATATATATTTACACCACTGTATACAAACTATGATCAGGGTTACCAATCTTACATTATTGTGTGTGTATAGAGCAGATCTACCAACATTTTTTCTCTTCTGTAGTTAGAAATTCAAACTATATGATCATAATTGTTACTCTCTCTCTCTCTCACATTTGAATGTAAGTAAAACTATCTCTCTTGTTGTCGAACGTTATGTTCAAGCCGTTTTCTCCTCTCCCTTTCTCTCTCTTTCTCTCTCTCTCTCTCACTGTGTACATTGAGTAAATAATTTTAGCTCTCTCTCTCTCTCTCTCTCTCTCTCACACTTGTTGTGTATGTCTCTCTCTCTCTGTGGTCAGTACCGCGCGCATGTATATGAAATTAGAAAGTTTATATTTATTCGACAAATATTAACGCCCTCTCTCTCTCTCTCTCTCTCTCTCTCTCTCTCGCTCGCAGACGTCGGAAGCAATTCCTAGTTTATAATGTAATTACCTGTGCGTGTATGTCTCTCTTTCGCATAAAAAAATCTCCTTGAAATAAGATATTTTCAAAAGTTTTGTGTACACATACAAATCGCTATCGGACGATGTACGTGCTGCTCACACACACACACATTGTGTATGTCTCTCTCTCGCTGCAAACGTTGACAAGAATTCCCTTATTCAAAGCGATTACGTTGTCACAGTACACAAACTTAAATATGCCTTACAGACTATTGTAATTTTAAAAATTCATTTTTGCATTAATTAAATATATATATCGTAAACAATGAAATAATAATATTTCGTCATTAAAAAGTTATATTCAGTGCGCACACACACACACACACACACACACACACACACACACACACACACACACACACACACACACACACACACACACACACACACACACACAACGATACAGAATTAGATATAGTTATTATTCGATAAAGTAAACCAGAGGTAATTAACCCTGTGTACGTTGTCTAAATCAGACGCTCTACTTTCTAATTTGACACCTGTCAAGCATTAGCACCGCTGACAGTAATTACTCTAAAAACGGACACACACACGAGCTTTTGCACACACACACACACACACACAACGATACAGAATTAGATATAGTTATTATTCGATAACTTAAACCAGAGGTAATTAACCTTGTGTACGTTGTCTAAATCAGGCGCTCTACTTTCTAATTTGACACCTGTCAAGCATTAGCACCGCTGACAGTAATTACTCTAAAAACGGACACACACACGTGCTTTCCCCACTACAGTGTACAATATATATACGCAAAGTAAATTAGCGACAATTTCTCATTTGTCTGCTTGCGCATGCTGATACTGTACGTCTTACGTGTCTTCAGTATACACATCTTCTTTGGTAAGTGTACAGATTTTATTTAAACGTAATAATTATCAAGTGCATTATTTATTGAATTTAATACATGTGTGTGTGTGTGTGTGTGTGTGTGTGTGTGTGTGTATGATCAAATTATTATGTCTGCTACAATTTTATGAAATATATTCTTAATGTATATTTATATTAATTTTATTGTATGTACCGATTTTATTTAAACGTAAAAATTATTTGCATTATCAAGCATATTATTTATTGAATTTAATACATGTGTGTGTGTGTGTGTGTGTATGATCAAATTATTATGTCTGGTACAATTGTCTGAAATATATTCTTACCGTATTTTTTTTTTTTTATAGTGGCAATTTCTCATTTGACTGCCTGCGTGAAAGCTATCACTGCATTTTTTTAAATAGTTGAAAGACTGTTGTAGTATACACACAACTTTCATCATTAAGGGTGTATAGACAACACACATACTAGTTGGTGAGTGTACAGATTTATTTAAATGTAAAAACATTATCAAGCGCATTATTTATTGAATTTAATACATGTGTGTGTGTGTGTGTGTGTATGATCAAATTATTATTATGTCTGTTACAATTCTCTGAAATATTGCTTTAAACAAACATTTTTAATGTAACAAATTTAGAAAGCAGGTCACAGCGAATGATGACATTTATATCTCTCTAATTCTGTTGTGGACATGCATAGCTGTAAGCGGTGACCATTTCCTTATGAAAGTGGAATGTAGACTTTCCTAAATTATTTGCATTAAAACATCATCAAGCGCATTATTATTTATTGAATTTAATACATGTGTGCGCACGCGTGTGTGTATGATCAAATTATTATGTCTCACTTCTAATTGAAGATATATTTTAGGTATAGCTGAATGTTAAGCGTACAACGTCCGTCCGTCATTTAAGGGTACGTTTGTGTGTGGACAACGCTCGCTAGTTTGCTGCAAGTAAGTAAGTATACATTATGGAGTGGGTTATACAAATAATAATAAAGTGCGTGTAATATATACATTTTATTAAAATACATACACACAGCTCCAAGATTATATTAAACAGTTTTTACAATTAAAAATACATACACACAGCTCCAAGATTATAGTGTTACAAGTATGAAAATATATATCTAAGTATTAAAATATATCTAAACTAGTTTTACAATTAAAATACACACACACACACACACACACAGGTCCAATATTATAATGTTACAAATATGAAAATATATATATTTAAAACTAGTATTTACAAAATATGTATAAAATAAGACTTAAACACGTCTATGTACTGTGTTGGACAATGGCGTATATTCTACAAGCGAATCATGTAGTATCACACAGTAGGCAGTCGTCTGTGTAGGAAAATTCAGTGACGATTCAAATTCTAACGTACATCAACTGCTGAAGACTTAAGTGCATCGTCTTGTCTGCTACAATCGAATACAAACAGCGGGGCTTTTGATTTGAATAATTCCGGTGTCAGTACTGGGCTGCCGTCTAAACGGTGGTAATACGAACTTTGAAAACTGGCGTACATATTGTACAATAATGCAAAACGGTCTTCCCCAATATCCAAGTTTAAATTATCGTAAGGATAATACTTGTCGTTTAGAAACAGTCTCGCATTGATCACGTTACAGTGATCAAATTCATTGGCGCGTGCTGTCAGTACATTTTTTCTTGCTGTCTGAAACGCTAACACAACAAAGCGTGGTTTTTCTAGCTGACTCGAGGTCTTGACAATCCAATTCTGCCTTTTAGTCTGTGGTAAGGCAGGATACTCGTGCAACTCCCAGGTCCTAAAAGGCATAGTTATCGGGTGGTCTTTCTCTATGAGTCGTAACAGTGGTAATCTGTATGCATTAGCTACATGTACATAAGGCATTTTCCAGTAAACTTTATCTAGTTCAAGAACACAATTAGCAGTCGTTTGTCCGCTTACTAAAACCATAGCGTTTATGTCGGTAGATGTGCGTAGGAGTATAAGTTCTTGTTTCACGTTCAGCACGATGCGTGTATAGTCTTCTGCGAATCCCATTAGCATTTTCAGTGGTATACAAAAGTTGAATTCGCCGTCATCATTCACTTTTAATATGTTCGTGGTCGGCGCCACCCAACCTGCGTTTTCCATTGCGTTACGTGTGTTGTTGTTGAGTGATAGAAAAGTTTTAATAGTTGACGTAACACCGACGTTTCTGGTATGGTCCACTACCACTCCGGCCAACTCGTAACGAATCTCTTCAAAGAGAAATGCTATAGCATTGTTCACCAGTTCCACATTCAGTGCAGTATCTGCAGCCGCACTAGGGTTTTTAAACAACTTGCCTTCGATGTAGAGGAAACTTTCTGACGGCAGTGTAAAGACGTCCTGTTGTTGTATTGGCACACGTATTTCATCATTGTTTCCATATCTTGTTGTTGCGTACGGTGCGTGTGAGTGAAATGAAAAGTGTGTGATACTGTCTTCAAAGAACGGTTGCTGCTCCACAGATAATATTCCACTCGCCATGTTACTTGTTTACAACAACAAAACCCAGTGAAATCAGGAAACGACGGTTAACTGATGTTAATCGTTTCAGTTTCGAACGAGTACTGATGCGTTTCCTAACTGATCTTTCTTCTTCTTTTTTTTTATTACTGACGACTGTGGTAGCAGCGGTGGCGAAGAAACAAAGTACAAGCCCATGTCTATAGTCGTTTTAGATGTAAACGTACAGTGATGACTTCTCCGCGAAAATCTATTACGTCACCGTCCTGATCGTGTAAAGATAATGTTATGTTGTCCAAACGACTCACATTCACAGGTAGGTATATGACGTTTGTAGGCGATTCAATTATTTTGAATCCTGGTTCGACTGACGGATAGAACGAGTGCAGCGTGTGCTCAGTTTTACCGTTCTTGTATGATCCTTGCGCTATATTACACCTTATCAGTATACTGTTCACTTTTATAATGTTAACTGTGGCGTCAGACGTGTGAGTTTTATTTGCTTCAAGCAGACGCTTTTCCTTGAAACCCAACATATCACCGATACCGTACACTGTTTGTTAAAAGTCAATATCCAATGCACAAGTCAGTTCACATTTCAGTGTATTGTTGTTAGGACGTAGACTAATCTTTGAGTCTCCTAACTGCTTTTTGAGGAAGGCTTCTATGTCATCGATTTCATAAGCACCTGTAGGTAAAGTTATCAAGTCCCACGTTGTTCCGTCCCGTAGTACTGGAAACACATTGTTTTTTCCCTCAATCACGTTCGGTATACTGTTGTATGTAGTAAAGTCCAATAGACCTACATACCATTCACCGTTTGTTAGTTCGAGAGGCGGGAAAAAGTCACATACAAGAGCAGCAGCATTCGTGCCTGTTAAGGTGACCGACAGCGAAGACATCTTGTCGCTTACTGATCACTCGCGCGTTAAGAAGTCCAAACATAAATGCCCGCAGATGACTGTGTGTGGTGGCTGTTCACGCTCGTAATTGTAGTAAATGTCAGTGTCGGTTCCAAAATACTGTGTCAGCTCAAGAGGTGGCTGCATATTACCATACGCATCATAGTAGTAAACTTGTTTGTTTCGCTTCTTGTAGCAAACCCAGTGCGTACCAGGTCCTTCTGCACTGTCCAGATTAACAACTGCACTCTCATTCTTCCATGGTCGTGTGTGTGGTAAAGTGTTACGCATAAAAACTCCTCTGAAATAAGGTATTTTCAAAAGTTTGCGTACACATACAAATCACTGTCAGACAATGCATGCACTGGTATGCAAATTAGTTTTTTTGTCTGTAAGGACGTAGGTATAGGCCTGACGCTATTTTTTTATTGTTACGTTTATGTCTTGGGACTGTTTTGCGTTTGCAGGTCGTTTTGCGTTTGTTCGCGGATTGACGTTTAATTCCTGAACCCTTCTTCTTTTTTTTTCTGCAACCACTACGCGAGCTCCCTCCACCCACTGCCGATTTCACTTTCATTGCGGCGGCTACAGCAGCAGCATACGCTCTTTCACTAACACCGGAATTCCAATCTTTCACTCGTTCCCACGCTTTGTCGGCAAGAACGCGATCGGCTGTACGTCTTCGACTGTTGTCTTTGTACCTTGCGTAGGCGATATCGTGTTCGCGACAGGCTTCGTCCAGCTCGTTGATTCCGCGCTCGCCACGTGCCAATCTCTCTTTGAGTTTTGTTCCAGGTCCACAGAATCGGTAGCCGGGTAGGTGTAATTCTACTGGTAATGCGTCCACCGCTCGATTAATCAAAGTAGGTACTGACGAAACGATAGCGGGCACAGTGTTTTTAAGTATTTTTCCAATTACACCACGCCCCATTCTTTTCTTACGAAGTACGTGCATTCTTGTAAACAGATCTCCAATCCTTGATTTCCGTTTCCGTATCGAGAACGTCTATTAAACGTCCCACCTCTTCAATATATTCAGACAGGACTGAACGCTGTGTCGCGCTGTCTTGATATTTATAGACAAACTTTGTTAGATTGATTATATGAGCGTGAAATACCTGAGTGACCTTGTACAATTCGGTCTTTATATGTAATTTTAATTCGTGCATTTGTCGTACAGTGACTGCGTCTTTGTCATTGACACCGTTCGCTATATTCGTAATTTTTCTTCCGACAGCGTAGAAATAATCGTTTTGCAAACTGATTGTGTGTGCGTGTAAAAATTCCAAATTCACTGCGTCTTTGAAGTCAACAGGTGCTTGCACGCGCGTTAGTCGACAGTCATTAACGATTACGTTACCTGCACGATCTTTTTTCAAACTCTTCTCGTCTACGTATCGTTTTGTGGCTGCATCTCTTGATTTAAGCGGATCGTTTAGCCTTATTATTCGATGATCTTTTGCGTCTACGGTAGCGTTGTCGTTCTTGTACTGTAAGCATGTGTCCTTTATGTACTGTAAAGAAACAACATCGTGCAACTCTTCAGGATCACCCAAGTTGCATATCTTTTTGTTTTTCACATCAAAGTGACCGTCGTTAGTCACTCCTAAACCGATATCCTCACGCAGACTTCGATGAGTTTCTTTTCGCATTCTTACAGCGCTGTCGTGTCTACCGAACTTGTCTACACTCATATTTATGAAGAAGAACTGATGGTTATAGAACGGTGCGTCTGCTTTTATATGATAATGCCGGTTTCACGTAATTCTTCCAATATCGAAACGATTTCATTCCTATGACCAGTATGGCCGCTATTTTGAGACGCCATTAACAGTCTCAATCTATTAACCAACTCGTTAGGATCATCCCAATGCACGTAATCGATTGCAGTGTTCGGTTTCATCTCCATATAGCCACTCCCTGTACGTTTTCGTGCAAACAATTTAGATATTACTAGTCGGTACTTGACGCCACTGTTACTGTTTATTCGCGTATTGTGTTTATATTTTTGTTTGTGTCCGTTGGTTGCTAGTAGTATGGACTTATATTTCCTCATATCGTCCTTATTGTATTTTTTCGGTAGTTTCATAAACAAAAGTTCATACAGACCAGGTGTACCCTCGTAAATTTTTCCTTTGACATGAAAGTTGTCGTTATCATCGATTTTTACATTTGAATCACCTATCATAAATTTACCACCTTCGTATCAAACACCATACATACGATCTATAATCCGTTTACAGTCCGCCGATTCACACAAACGCATATATTTGTTTGCTAATGAATCCTCACTGAAATGTGAAGCGTTAGGGTTCCAGGCGTCCTCGTCACTGAAATGAGAAGCGTTATGACTTTGCATACCACTTTCGTTTTCCGTTATTACGTATTTTGTAGGCTCTTCTTGTTTTATCTGCTGCTTCTTCTCCTCCTCCTCCTCCTCCTCCTCCATCATATCACCACTTAACTTTCGTGAAATAGCTTCTAACGGTTCCAGAATCGGTCTGTAATTTTTTCTAAACGTCTCGTCGCTTTCTCTGATACCGTGTTGTAATGCATGATTTTTTTTTTTTATGTTGTCGCTTATCGTGTCTATATCATACGCAAGTCGTTCCTCCTTATTCATCGCCATCGTGTGTTAGCAAGAGGACTGATTACATTAGCATGTAGCATGTAGCACTGTAGTAGCGGGGCGTTTTTGCACCCGGTGCATGACTGCAGCATCTGGGACGAGCCCAATGGCTGCCTGTGGATAGACATAGTTCTGGTTCATTCGACAGGTAACCTAGAATAAAATAGGAATGGACAACCGCCAACCAGTTAACTGAGAAGGCGGGGGAGAAAGGTTTTCAATTTTTATTTATTTTAAATATTACAGCAATCAGTGGGCACTGCCGCAAGGACGGGTTCAGGCGACAGATGTCGCGCGTTCCCAGTCCTGCGTGCAGACGCCGTGAGGCGTCGGTCGCTCCCCGCGAGGCAGAGAGCCTCCGTGCCAGTGATAGCGCGTAGCAGCGGCATTCAGCGCGGTCGGCATACTAGGAAGGGAGGAAGGAAACAGCTTTGCAGGTAAATTCTGGGGCATGGGCAGATGGTGAGTATACAAAGTGAGGTTTAAGCAGTTTACTTAAACTTATGGCGGGTCATCGAGAATCGCCCGAGGGCGTTTGACCCGGACAGGGGGAGGTGGTTGCGTGGTGCTGATGGTTCTGAGGTAAGGGAAGGAAGAGGTCTCAGCTGCGGCAAATAGAGTCGCAGCTAATGACCAGACAAAGGCTGAGAGAGCAGGAACTCGTAGACCTCCTCGAATTACACTGTTTCTAACAAACCAAGGAGATCCCGACAAGGAACGGAGGGTTCTGGATTGGAAACTTTCCAGCCTACGCCTGTTGGTGGCGGAGGCAAGTGACCACCATACAGGTGCCGCATAGGTCAATACAGACCGGAGAAACAACAGATAGAGGGTAACTTTCGTGCGCAGCGCCAGGGGGCTGCGGCACGCGAGGTATGGGTAAAGTTTGGCTCGGACGCCGCGAGCCTTGGCAAGGGTGTCCGTCACGTGGGCGTTGAAGCATAGGCGACGATCTAGCCGAACGCCTAGATACTTCACCGACTCTTTGTAGGCGATAGGCCTCCCTTCGAGGGAGAGGGGCTGGCATCGGGAGATGGACTTACGAGTGAAACAGATCGCCTCGGATTTCTCCGTGTTGATCGTCACCCGCCATTTCCGTAGCCAGTCCGGAAGCTGGTCCAACTGACGCTGCAACTGTGTACTCGCAAAACGCGGGGACACAGAGCTGTAATGATACATTGCATCGTCAGCGAACAAAGACAACGTGACTCCGGGCAAAACAGGCAGGTCGTTCGTGTACACGAGGTACAGAACGGGGCCGAGGACAGATCCCTGGGGTACGCCAGCGGCGACAGGACGAACTGCAGAGCAGGTTCCGTCGACGCTAACCCTGAAGGTTCGGTCGCTGAGATACGACCGGAGGAAAAACACTATGGACGATGGTAAGGGGGAGTTAGCAAGTTTGAAGAGAAGACCTTCGTGCCAGACTTTGTCGAAGGCCTTGCTCACGTCCAGCAGTGCGGCGGCCGTAGCCGCTCGCCTGTTGGTGGCGTCAGAGAGTTGCGTTACCACGCGGACTAGTTGAAGCGTGGTCGAGTGCTCTCTGCGAAACCCGAACTGTTCGTTGCGGATGAAATTATCCAACAACGGCGAGATGCGGGCCAGCAGGAGCCGCTCGAACACCTTCGAGATAACTGGCAAGAGAGATATTGGCCGATAGCTTTCAGGAAGCATGCGCGGCTTGCGGGGTTTAGGAACCATAACGATGTTGGCATTTTTCCACAGGCGGGGAAAGTACTGTAGCCGGAGACAAGAGTTGAACAGCTCAAGAACGAGGTCAACGCCTGAGGCCGGGAGATATTGTAAGGCAGCGGCCCCGATCCGGTCAGGACCGGGGGCGCGACGGCGGTTTAGTCGACAGACAGACGAAACGAGTTCGTCTCTGTCGAACGGGAGGTCTGGGCCAGCGGGAGGGCGAGAAAAATAACCAGATAGGAAGTCCCGGACTTCTGCCGAGTGGGCAGGGTCCGAAACGCCTCGATGAACGGTAAATTGCGACTCCATGCAGTCGGCGAAGACCTCAGCCTTGCCTTCTGATGAAGACACAACCCCGTTCGGGGTTTCCAGCGGGTTGCGAGTTCTCTTCTCGCGGGTCAGTCTACTCACCGCTCTCCAGACGGAGGCGTGGTCGACTTCAAGAGACTCAAGGTATGAGTCCCATCGATCAGAGTTTACGTCCCGCAGTAGCTGCTGAACGTAAAGGGACTGTTGTTGAAATCGTCGCTTAACGACTGGGTCTCGGGTTCTTTGCCATCTGCGGCGGAGCTGGCGCCGTAGCCAGATGGCGTGGAGTACTTCCGCAGGTAAGGCCGATTTACGATGATTCACCTCGAGTGCGTAGGTGTGTCGATCCATGACACCTTGGACCAATTCCTGAAGATTTGTGGCGCGGAGATCCAGATCGTCACGAGTGACGATTGGGTCCGCCGGGAGAGATGGTAACCTTCGAGAGAGCTCATCATGATAGGATCGCCAGTTGACTCTCCTAACAATCTGAGCGGGAAGTCGGGGTGACGCCGACAGCTCTCGAACAGTTATAACAAGGGGATTGTGATCGGACGAAAGGTCCGACACAGACGAGACCTCGATGGTGCGGGCAACGTTCTTGACAACTACTATGTCAAGAACGTCCGGCCGATGGCCGTGAAAGGGGAAGTAGGTAGGGTCTTCAGGGCCGATGACATTAAGTGCCGGGTCGCCAGAGACGAACCGGAACAGAGAATTTCCATAGGCGTTGACAACGCGGCTGTTCCATGAAGGGTGTTTGGCGTTTAAGTCGCCGGCTACAATGGTTGAGAGGGGGTGGTCGAGGAGGGCGTCCCACTCCTCGGGCGGTGGCGGAGTTCGCCGGCCAGGCCGGAGGTACGCAGAAACAACGCGCAGCTCCGATCCGCCGGCGTCCACCGCCACCGCGCAGCCTTCAATAATAGATGTATCTAGAGGAGGCAAAAGCCTGTGGGATATCCGCCTGTGGACTAAAACAGCTGTGACCCCCGAGGGGGGACAGCGAGGCCGTAGGGGACGATCCTGACGATAACAGGCATAGGCAGGAAGGGAAAACGAGTGGTAATGAGCCAGATGAGTCTCGGAAAGAAGTATGATATCAACATCATACTCCGTTACAAAAGTCATCAGTTCAGATCGCCTGGGGAGTAGCCCGAAGGCGTTCCACGCAACGATCCTCAGGCTATTAGCCATTTAGGGGAAGTAGAGGAAAGAGGGCAGCTAATGATTGGAACACCAGGGCAAGCACAGTGGTCGTGTCGCGAGCAGTCCTGATGGATGCAACAAGATTATCTGCCCAGGCAGTCAGGGGATCCGCCGAAGCCCGGGAAGATTCCCGGGATTCAGGAGGACAAGCCTGACTGGCCTCGACAGGGGTAGCAGATGGCGCTGGGCTGGTGGACTGAGCTGTAGACTGCTCGCTGGGAGGTTGAGGTCGATGACTGGGGGCGGGTCGAGCCCGCGGAGAGGGTACAGGTGGAACCTGTGACGATGTAGGTCGGCCGGCGGAGTTCCGGCGACGACGAGAGCGCTTAGATTTGCCCGATCGGGCTGGAGGCGGGGCTGATTTAGCGGCCATGGCCGCGTAGGAAGGTGCGGGCGCTCCGGTAGGCGCCGGGATTGAGGCCGCTGCAGGCGGCGCCGAAGCGACGACTGCAGGCGAGACAGCGGCACCGGAAGCAACCGGAGTTGCTGCCGGGACCTGGGCAGATGAACCGGTGAGAGGCGGGAAAGCCGCTCGCCGGTTAGGGCCAGGACCAGCTACACGGCCTGCCTGCGCGCCAGGGCGCACAGGAGGTCGCTGCGGTTTCATGGCAGCGATAAAGTTAGGGCAGCCTCGGTAATTAGCCGGATGGGCTCCTTTGCAGTTACAGCATTTAGCTGTGTACCCCGTCGTAGGCTTATCACAGCCACGATGAGGTTCAGCACAACGCACGCAACGCGGGGGCTGATGACAAAAAAGACTGCTGTGGCCGAACCTCTGGCAGTTAAAACACTGCGAGGGGCCGGGCCGCGGGTCAAATGTGCGGACTTGCACCCGTAGGTGCAGAAGATTCTGGAGAGTGTAAATCTCCTCGAAGGGGCCTACTTTCAGTAATTTACAAAGAAAGCTGTTGACAGGACGGCGGTCATCTCCTTTGCCAACATGCAGGACGCTTACCGCGGTCGGCGCATAGCCGAGCGCAACAAGTTCCTGCCTGATGGCATCAGGGTCGGTAAAGGATGGAATTCCCGACAGAACGACCTTGATTTCACGCTCTGACGGGAGGGCAAATGTATGAAAGGAAATCTTACGCTCTGTCAGGAATGACTGAACAGAGCGGAAGTCCGGGATCGTAGCGGTCGCCAGCTTTAGCGAGGGGCCTTGGCACCTCGCCTCGACCTTGACCGAAGGGAGAGCTCGGGATAAGGAACGTAAAAGTTCAGAGTAATTCCTATTATCCGGAATTACAATAGGAGGAATGCGAGGAGGAGACACAGTTTGGGTGGTAGCTGGATACTCACGTTGCACGCGCTGAGTGCCGCTGTTACCATGATTAGATGGCAGATCTGCAGCTGAGGCGGGCGGCGGAGTTTGGGCCAGTTTTCGCTTGCGTTTGGCAGATTTGCCCTCCACAAGCGAGAACTGTCCGTCCCCCGACCCAACACTGCACATTTCTACCGCACTATGATCACTTTCACTATCACTTTCACTGTCGTGAGGAAGTGGAGTGGTACGGAAGCCGGTTGAGCATGTTTCCATTAAGGAAACAAGCGGCGCCGGCAGAGGATTCGGTGGCGTATTCGACGCCATTTCGGACAAGCCGAAATGAACGTCTACGCAGGTCTAGGATTGAGGGATCACCAGACACTGAAAACTATTCACAGGCACAATTGAACTCGAAACAGACCGCACAGCACTCGGATACAAAAACACTCCCGCACTAGCTAAATAAAAACTGTTTTGCACTGTTGATGCGATGAATTCGATGTAGTGAATGATGCTGAAGATAATGGTGATGTTGATAATGTTGGAATAACAATATTTCCGCAGAAATTAAGAAAATTCTGCAGAGCAGAAACAGACACAGCCTACCCGGGCAAATGCTCTAGGTAGACTTCCGCCCGCCTGATTACATTACTACAGTGCAACCACTTTTATATCATCTCTTTTCAGTCATCTACATATATGCATTTGAATTATTTGCGCATGCGCATAACAGCTTTTTTAGTACAGTTGCACACACATCAACGCTTGCACTATATATTGTCACCGGACAAAAGGCTTGCCGCATGACAACTGGCGCCAATCGTACACTCTAGTGTTTTTGTTGGTCCTAAAAAGGACCGAGTTGCGAGAACGGCGATGTTGGTAGTGCCGCGCTGAGATGTTCGGCGGCTGCGCCCGCTGTTCGCGGCGTACTGCAGTCCTCCTCTTCTTCCGGCACCGGTTGTAGAGTCGGCTGCCGACCCAGCGAAATCCATCGCTGGCGCGGAACTGGTGGGTGAAGACGCAAGAACGCCGTTCCTTCCGGCTGACTCCGCCCCGATGTCGTCCGAGAGAGGAGAGGAGATGAAGTGTGTTCCATGGCGTGGTGATGAAGTGTTCAAAATTTTCTGTCGGCCCGGGTTTTATTAACTAACTGGCATCGCTGATTGGCTAGCTGCGAACACGAAGTTGGTCACGTCTCGGTGGCTGCTGATGCCGGATTGACTCGCTGTGTCCACTGCTGGTACCGGAGAGCAGATGTTCGCATACCGCTGCCGTCACAATATATATAACCGGTGAACTTCACAACAGCGTCTTACTTACACTCGTTTGTGTTGCTGAACACTACTGCGCTACAAATTGTATGTTACAAATTGATATTCTAATTTACTTTGTGTTATATAAAGCGTTTAAGATACACTAACATAATACCAGCGTTATAACAGTTTCTTTGTTTTTCAGTATTCACTCTCACGTCTGAATATCATCATGTCTGACCTTCAGCAGAATCCTGAACATCAGCAGGAACAGGGACATCCTCAACAAGGTAAAAATTTTTTTAAATACCAATTGTCTCTCTCTCTCTATAATTATGTACCAAACCAAATTTGTTTGATATGAATTAACATATGATTCAACTCTGTCTAACATGTACAAGATAGTCTCTTGATGTTGTTTAGAAATTGATATGACAGAAAAAATGTTTTATGTTCTGACATAGGTTTGTCGACTTCTTCCCCAATGTATTGTCTCTTGACATCGTTTAGAAATTGACATGACGGAGAAAATTTTTCATGTTCCACCATAGGTATGTCACCTTCTCTCCAATGACATAATTCAATTCCGCAACAAAAGCATTTAACTCCATCGTCTATGAATGACATACTATGTCCACAAACATCATAATTTAGCAGATAGTAGTAAAACCCAGCAAACGCTAACTCGTTGGGGCTAACAAACGTCACTTCCCAATACTTGAACGATTTTCTTCTTTCACTTTCAATGCTAAAATCAGGAGTAGCTGCCATCTTCACAGTTTGCAATAAACTAACGTATTACTAACGTGTACTATCTATTTATTTACAACAAACATGAATTTGTGTGTGTGTGTGTGTGTGTGTGTGTGTGTGTGTGTTATTCATCATCCCTATTAGCTAATACATGTGTTTCTATTGTTTCAGTTATGACACGATTTTATATCGCGCGAAACAGTAGTATTAGAGGATCCCTCACAACTTTTAATTACCTGCCTGTGTACACGGACACAGAAGAAGAAGATCAAGATATATTATCGATAATGACCGAGGTGCGACCTTTATTGTGCAAGGATATTCTAGCAGAACAAGCACGTTTACGCAGTATCAAATGGCATATTGCATGCAGGATACGTTTCACTAAAACTGTGTTAGATGGTGACAGCGGCGAAGAAAAAGAGGTAATCAAAGACGCTGTCTTCCACGGACGTTGTCGTACATTGCTCACGGACGACAACGACGAGTTGAACTGTCTACTCGATGAATCCTACGATAAAATCATGAATAGCATATCCAATTTTACCCGTGACGGGAGCGGATGGTCGGTGGATGCTGTACTGAAGCTGGAACTGGTTGTTGGACGGTACCGGCCTCTAGCAGCGTCCTCCTACCTTCCAACCCCGCGAAAACTTGCATTCACCAGGGCAGTAGTCAACATCAAGAACCCCCAAGATGAAATGTGTTTTCTATGGTCCGTACTAGCTCACATACACCCTCAACAAAGGAATAAAGAATTTGTTACAAAATACGTCCCCTTCATAAACACAATAAATATGTCCGGTATCGAGTACCCTGTTTCTATAAACTCACTTTCTAAATTTGAAGCACAGAATCCCAACATTTCTATAAACGTTTTCGGCTATGATATAGAAGACAATATCAGAAACGAATCAAAAAATGAGGTTTATCCGTTAAGAATTACCCCCAATAAGGACAGATTACATCATGTAATCTTTTACTTCTGTCCGATACAAATAGCCGAAAACATTACTGTCTTATCAGTAACATGAGTAGATTGTTATCATCCCTTACACAACACAAATAAAAATCATTTTACTGCGACTACTGCCTGCATCGTTTCTCCACAGAACATGGTCTGTCCGATCATCTCCCCTACTGCACACCTTACGGCGAGCAGAAAACCAAAATGCCCACAGAGGAGGAGAAGTTTATGTCATTTAAAAATTACGCGCACTGTCTTAAAGTACCCTTTACCGTCTACGCCGACTTCGAGTCCCTCATCACTCCGCTTCAATCGTGTTCACCTGGTAGCAACGTCCCGACGACAGTGCACGAGTTAGGTGAATTCTACTCAGTTGATAGCAACGGTGCCCGTCAGAAAATAACTTCTCCTCCTGTATCGTCCACATCATACGAAGCGATGCATATTCCGTCAGGTTTCTCCTATGCTATCATCGAGCATACACATAGACTCTGGAGAAAGGCTAAAGTTTATCGGGGTGAAAACGTCGTAGGCACTTTCTTCTCGTGGTTGATGAAAGACGCCGAGGATATGATGAAGGTAGTACGACATAACGTACAAATAATTATGTCCGATGATGACAATGTTGCGTTCACTAATGCCACCGTTTGTTATTTGTGTGAGCGCCCTTTGACAGACGATGACAAGGTACGCAATCATTGTCATCTTACGGGGAAATTCTTGGGAGCAGCCCACAATAGCTGTAATCTAAGCTACAAGATGCCTCGTCATATCCCCGTCTTCTTTCACAACCTTCGTGTCTACGACTGTCACCATTTAATGCAGGGTTTAGGAAAATATAAGGACCAACACGTATCCTGCATTGCAACATCCAGTGAGCGTTACGTGTCGTTCTCCCTGGGTCCCTTGCGTTTCGTAGACTCCTTTCTATTTCTTAATCGCTCTCTGGACACACTCGTTACCAATCTGTCCACGTCCGGGAGCCAATTTCCTTTGCTCAGAGGAAATGCTTAGACGGGGTTTCGACGAACAGACCAATCTGCTCGTACGCAAGGGGATATACCCTTACGAGTACGTTGACAGCATTGATCGGTTCAACGAAACAAGTCTACCCGCTCGTGAACACTTTGATAACCGGTTGTTGGAATCGTCTATTTCGGACGCAGATTACGAGCACGCACAAAACGTGTGAAGTGCATTCAATCTGCGTACCTTTGGAGATTACCACGATTTATATTTGTTGACAGACGTAATGCTGCTGGCCGATGTCTTTGAAAGTTTCCGAGACATGGCCTTACGCGATTACTGCTTGGACCCGTGTCATTTTTACTCGCTTCCCGGACTCGCTTGGAACGCGATGCTAAAAATGACAGGGGTCGAATTAGAGCTGTTAACAGAGATAAATCTACATCTATTCGTCGAGTCTGGGGTCCGCGGAGGCTGCGCGATGATATCCAACCGTCATGCAGTCGCTAACAATCCTTTGATTCCAGATCAGTACGATGTATCGAAACCGACCTCCTTCATTCTGTATACGGACTGTAACAATTTATACGGTGCAGCCATGTCGCAACCACTCCCTTACGCAGACTTCCGATGGCTCGATCGTAACGAAATCGAGTCCTTGGACGTACGTAATGTGAGTGATGATTCCGACATCGGGTACATCCTCGAAGTCGACCTACACTATCCTAATACCTTACACGACCTGCATTCCGACTACCCGCTTGCACCTGTGCGCCAGCGCGTAACACCCGATATCCTTTCTCCCTTTTCCAAACGTTTACACGAGAGTATATACAGATCATCGTATAACGAATCAGGGTCATCCGTAGAGAAGTTGTTAACAACTTTGGAGGACAAACAAAATTACGTTCTCCATTATCGAAATTTGAAATTGTATTTAAGTCTTGGCTTAGAGCTGAAAGCGACTCATAGGGTGTTGTGTTTTAAGCAAAGCGCTTGGTTGAAACCGTTTATCGATTTCAACACCCGCAAGAGGCAAGCAGCCGTCAACAGCTTTGAAAAAGACCTTTTCAAACTGATGAACAACGCCGTATACGGTAAGTCGCTGGAGAACGTACGGAAACATATAGACTTTGAACTAGTCTCGGATGAACGACGGCTTCGAAAACTAGTTTCCACACCTAGGCTAAAACGTATGATTCGTTATACGAACGATCTGGTGGGGCTCTCACTCCGTAAAAAATCCATTGTTCTTTCCCGGCCCGTGTATGTCGGCTTCACGGTGCTTGACGTTAGCAAAACGATAATGTACGACTTTCATTATCGTTATGCTGTCGCCAAGTACGGTCGCAACGTTAAATTGTTAATGACAGATACAGACAGTCTGATGTATAGCATTCAAACATCAGACTTGTATGCAGACATGAAGAAGGACCTACACGTTTTTGACACATCGGATTACCCTACGTCTCATCCTTGTTATAGCCTTAAGAACAAAAAGGTTGTCGGACTGTTCAAGGATGAAACGTGTGGTCGTCCTATTAGAGAATTCGTGGGTCTCCGTGCGAAATGTTATTTGTTCCTTGTGGCCCACGAAGATCCTACCAAAGAGTGTCAAAAACGTGTATGTAAAGGTGTGCCTCGAGTTGCGATTAAGAGGAGTCTGCGACACGATATGTATCGCAAGTGTCTCACTGATCATTGTCAGTTTTCTACCAGTGTGCTTTGTTTACGTAGCGATCATCATACGCTGTACACGATGCGTGTAAATAAGCAAGCGTTGTCACCGTATGATGATAAGCGCTATATATTAGACAATGGTCATGATACGCTTGCATACGGTCATTATCGAATACGACGAATCAACATGGAGAACGACGACGACGACACCTCTCCACCTGCTAAAAAAATTTGTCTTCATGTATAGTAACCCCCCTCAACACTTGTTTCTTTCGTCAGTTGATGTCTCTCGGTGCTTCAGTCCAGACGTCTGTAAACGTAAGTTCACATATTAATATCGCAACGATATTTGTGTGTTTAAACATAATATATATAGAGTTTGTAATGTGTGTGTGGTTTCTTTGTCTTACAGTATTATGGATAACACTGCGGTTATAATTGACTTCCAGTGCTTTTCGACGACAACGGAAAATATATTGTGAAGGAACTGTCAATCATGGACGTTCTGAGATTTGCTGGTAGACATTGGATTTTGACTCCACCTCCTACATCCGTTACGAATCCAAATACGCTAGGACAAACCACTGGTTAACGTCAAATTATCATAGACTTAGATGGAGCGAAGGAGAGACACCGTACGACAATCTTGTTAACATCACATACACGTATATATAAATATGTGTTTGTGAAGGGTTTTGAGAAAAAACGTTTTTCAGGTATATCAAACCCAAAGAACTACATTTAGTGTATCGAGGGACGAGGAATCAAACAATACAAGTGGAGATTGTGTCCTAACGTCGTAAGTAGCAATAATGTTAACAAACAATTTATTGATGTATGTGTGTGTGTGTGTAGTTTCAACTCTCTGTACTTAACACTTTAATAATTGAATTTGTATGTACATGATAAATGTATCATTGATTCTATTTAGTATTTTTTTACAAAGTTTCATTGAATAATAGTTGGTTCGATTAGAAATTATTTGAAAGTACATTAACTTTATGTGATAAACGTATCATTGATTCTAAGCAGTATTTACAAAGTTCCAGTGAATAATATTTGGTTTGATTAGAAATTATTTGAAAGTACATTAACTTATGAAAAATGACACATACTTGAAAAAGTTTACTTACTTAACGCATTTGATTCTTTCTTTCCACTGACTGTGTGTGTGCCTGTGATAATTGAATATTTATCGTATCCGTGATTCTAATATCGACTGTATTGTTATGTTACAGATAAACTTCCTTGTGAACTGTATCTACAGCTGTGAAATTATTATTTAAAAATCTTACAATGTAAAAATTATTATTATTAATATTGTATTTATTTTATATAACAATGTTTGTTTGTGACATATATATTTAATCAATGTAAAATGTATTTTGAATAATTGTATTATAACGGTTTGTAATCTATATTTTAAGTTTGTGTACAGTGCTGTAAATATATATTTAATCATTTAAACAATATTATTAATATTGTATTTATTTTATATAACAATGTTTGTTTGTGATATATATATTTAAACAATGTAAAATGTATTTTTGAATAATTGTATTACAGCGGTTTGTAAACTATATTTAAGTTTGTGTACAGTGTTGTAAATATATATTTAATCATTTAAAACAATATTATTAATATTGTATTTATTTTATATAACAATGTTTGTTTGTGATATATATATTTAATCAATGTAAAATGTATTTTTGAATAATTGTATTACAATAGTTTGTAAACTATATTTTAAGTTTGTATACAGTGGTGTAAATATATATATTTAATCATTTAAAACAAATTATAGTTTATTTTAATTTATAGAACGCAATGAGGTAGGCGATAAATATATTTCCTGGTGGTTACATTTTAGTATCGCTAATTACAATAATCCATAAGTGGCACGACTTACTGACGCTTATGTAAAACCGAGGACATAAAGAGAGAGAGAGAGAGAGAGAGAGAGAGAGAGAGAGAGAGAGAGAGAGAGAGAGAGGGAGGGAGAGAGATAGTTATTTACATTCAAGAGAGAATTGACCCATCACCCGCCCCTGATATGCAAATCAGCTTCATTAAAAATAAAAAATAAAGCATGCACGACAAACATACTCTCTCGAGTCTCAGATTCTGGCGGAAAATATTCATTTTCACTTGATAGATAGGTGTACCATTTATACATATTTTGTAAATACTAGTTTAAATATATATATTTTTTCATATTTTTAACATTATAATTGCATAACACTTTACCGTACATTGAAAGAACGAGATTGGTGTAGAGAGAGAGGGAGGGAGAGAGATATTTATTTACATTCAAGAGAGAGAATTGACCCACCACCCACCCCTGATATGCAAATCAGATTCATTAAAAAATAAAAAAATAAAGCATGCACGACAAACATACTCTCTCGAGTCTCAGATTCTTGAGGACAAATATCCATTTTCACTTGATAGATAGGTGTACCATTTATAGATATTGTGTAAATACTAGTTTAAATATATATATTTTTGCATATTTGTAACATTATAATTGCATAACACTTTACCGTACATTGAAAGAACGAGATTGGTGTAGAGAGAGAGAGGGAGGGAGAGAGATATTTATTTACATTCAAAGAGAGAAATGACCCACCACCCACCCCTGATATGCAAATCAGCTTCATTTAAAAATAAAAAAATAAAGCATGCACGACAAACATACTCTCTCGAGTCTCAGATTCTGGCGAATGCGTTGCTCATATAGTTTGAATTTCCCACCACAGAAAAATGTTGGCAGATCTGTTCTATACACTATAATGCAAGATTGGTAACCCTGATCATATATTTCAATATACAATATAACACACACACACACACACACACACACATATAAAGTTTGAACCCATGCATAGGTTGGTAAACCTGATCATGTAGATTTAATATACATTATAACACGTAACAAATTTGAACTCATGCAAAGGTTGGTAACTCTGATCATATATTATTAGTATACATTATAACGCATCAAGTTAAACCCCCACCCACTGCCCACCGCCCGCCACCCACCAAGTTTGAACCTATACATAGGTTGGTAAACCTATGCAAATCAATTTAATTAAAAAATAATATCAAATTAAAAAAATTTATTCACGGAAATTCGCGGATGCTGTGGTCCATTTGGGATGCTGTGGGTTCAGCTGATAGAAAGTGAAAGTGATATAGGCTCGCGAAAGGCGGCATATATTCGCGGATATGCAAATCAATTTAATTAAAAAAATAAAAATATCAAATTAAAAAAAATAAAAAAATTTATTCGCGGAAATTCGCGGATGCTGTGGTCCATTTGGGATGCTGCGGGTCCAGCTGATAGAAAGTGAAAGTGATTTAGGCTCGCGAAAGACGGCATATATTTGAACTTGGCGCGCGAAAGGCGACATGAAATTTTATTGGTGGAAATTCGTGGATGCTGCTGATCCAGCGGTGGTGGTGGGGGAATAACGGTACTTTAGTTTGAACCCCCATTTTCCCTCTACTTATTGTCTTTGATAGACATTATAATATTGTGTTACGACATCACAGAACAATCTACGTGTTTGTCGAATGTGCCAGAAGGATCTCGATTTAACGCGTGTGGCGTACGTGTTTGTCGACGCATTTTCTCGAAGGCGCCAGCCGCGCGGTTTGTGTCAAGGCCGCAGTTAATTACGTGGTTCACACGAGCGCTAAGACGCAATTAGGAACATTCTGCGCAGGTATAAATATATGGCGGCAGCGGCCTTAAATTTCAGTGTAGCTGCGATATGTTTACCGAGCGGTTCGAGTTATTACTGTGCGCGTTCAAGTGGTTATTATTTAAGTGTTGTGTTTTATAATCGGACGGTATATTGTAATACAATTGTGTTTAATATTAGTGATATTTTATTTGCGTGTGAACAATTCTCATTTGATTTGTTGTACAAGACCGTGTTGTTAATTACGAACTGTTTAACTGTAAAAATTAAAGGTGTGATTAGTGACTTAATTGGCGTCTTGTAATTTTTTTTCCACTGTACCTACGACGATCGAGTAGACCGTCGTAACAATATTGATGTTACATCAGGTAAGTTTCAGACGGTCTGTGGGGCGATCAATCGTATTTTTAGAAACAAGTTATGTCGAGATAAAAAAATTAATGTTCTACAAAGTTATGGCAGTCCCTGTACTATGTACTTTATCCTATGGGTGTGAATTATGGACAACAACCACGAAAAAAGACAGTAAAATACAGGCTTCGGAATTTTCGTTCTTAAGAGGAGTTAAAAAGTGTTCTAAACTTGATCGTATAAAAAATGAGGCCATAAGAGAAGAATTACAAGCTCGATCTTCAATCAGAGATTATAAACAACGGTGGAAAGAACACGGAGAAAGAATGCCAGATTCAGACAGCCCAAACAAGTCTGTAAATACAAACCTATAGGACAGAGGTTTGTGGGGGTAGACCCAGGGAGAGATGGTTGGAGGATATTTGATTGCGGAACCGGCAGCACTTTACATATGCTCTGTTGTCATGAAGATGATGATATAGGCCTACATGTAATATGTATGTATTTGATAATGTAATTAAGAATATTGTGTTAGTGGTTATAATCACAAACAGAATCATAACTGTTGCACACAACTTTAGAAAAATTATTCCGATTAGCGCTTTCAAGGTGCTAAGCTCATCGTCAGATCGAAAACAACAACAGAATAAACGAACTCTTCACACCCCCGCAAACAAGCTAAAGTCAAATGTCCCTTCTCAGCCACCGAGCCCTGTCACCCACATCTGTCCAATATCATATTTTTCTAGCACATTCCGTGTGAATGTGTGTTGTGACGGCAGCGATATGCGAACATCTGCTCTCCGGTACCAGCGGTGGACACAGCGAGCCAAATCCAACAACTTGCTTGGAGCGAGCCAACCAGCGATCCTGGTTAGTGCATAAAACCCGGGCCGGCAGAAAATTTTGCGCACTCTTCATCGCCACGCCATCGGACGCACTTCATCTCCTCTCCTCTCTCGGACGACAAAGGCGCGGAGTCAGCCGGAAGGAACGGCCGAAGAATAGAACCGGCGTTCTTGCGTCTTCGCCCTCCAGTTCCGCGCCAGCGATGGATTTCGCTGGGCCGGCAGCCGACTCTACAACCGGTGCCGAAAGAAGAGGAGGACTGCAATACGCCACGAACAGCGGGCGCAGCCGCCGAACATCTCAGCGCGTCACTACCAACATCACCGTTCTTGCCACTCGGTCCTTTTTAGGGTCACCAAAATAACTAGAGTGTACGATTGGCGCCATTTGTCATGCGGCAAGCCTTTTGTCCGGTGACAGTGTGTGTGTGTGTGTGTGTGTGTGTGTAATTGATAATTTTTCTATAGTGGTGTGCAACAGTGATAATTCTGTAAATGATAATTGTATATTAATAGTCTATGACAATTCTTGACTTCACACGTAAAGTACTTATGCGTGGGGTTATTACGTTGTATGCCTTACACAGGGCTGTCCAACTCAGCATGCTTAAGTAAAGGCTTCCTTTCGCCGTAAATAACAAAGGTTTTGCAAAGAGTAAATCAAGACGCGCTGTCGTGTATAGAGACTAATAAATAATCTGCAAAGTTCAAGTTGTGACAGCGTTTGTTTGTGTCTACGAGAAGCGTGGAACAGGCTGTACAGTTTGACCTGTTTAAAAGATTACAAACAACGGTGGAAAGAAAACTTGAAAAGAATGTCAGATTCCTGCCTGTCCAAACAAGTCTGGAATTACAAACCTATACGACACAGGTGTGTGGGTCGAGCCAGGAAAAGTGGGTGGAGAATTTTTAAAGGTGGAACAGGCAGAACCTTGCCTACGCCGTGTTGTGAAGATCATGATGATCATGATGATGATGATGATGATGTGTGTGCGTGTATCACATAAGGTAAGGTTTAGTATACTAGTCCTTTTTGTACTACCGCGCTAGTGAGAGTGTAGGGCTGTAAAAAACTGTAAGATTAGAATTGCCACCAGCGGTGAACGCACAACTGCTGCTCCTGCAGCAGTCATTAAGGAAAGTTTATTTCAAAACCGGCCGCTCTGCTATAAAAGTTAATGGCTGTAGATTGTTAGCACCGTTCATGTGGTTGACTCTCCACTCTTACACATCCGGCACTACATAACTGGTATCGCCGGCAACACATTACTGTCTTTGCCAACGGACCGTTATACTGTGCCTGTGTCCTACACGTTACCGAAATTGAATGTTGTATTTAAAAAAAAAATCATTTCGCTGTTTTCTAATAGAGTTAGAGAGACTTTATGTATTATATGATTTTTACCATCATCATCATAACCACTCCAAGGACTAAACCATAAACCTTTTGCGGAACCCATCTCCTCTTCGGACTACCGACACCTCTCTTCCTAGTAGAGTGATAACCCAAGGTAGCCACAGGTAGACGGATATCAGACATGCGATTCAAATGTTCACACCATCTCCTTGTGTAGTCTCCAATCTTCTGGTGCAATGATACGATCTTTAAATTGCGTCTAATATCCTTGTTCCTTCTCCGATCAAAGAGAGAACAACCTTGCGTCCCACTTAGAAATTTCATTTTTTCTTCCTGAATCCTCTGCATGTCCCTTTTACCAAGATTCCACGTCTCACCAGCATACAGGGATGTGGGGACACCACTTTTTTTTTATAAAATTTCATTTGGGTATCCTTCCGTGTTTTATTTTACAGGTACCTATGAATCGTTCCACAGTTATATAGTTTAAAACTAATAAATAATTGCTCTAATACAAAGGTTTGCTTAGGCAACTGACAAATTTACACACACACACAAGTATGTAGCTTTCCTAAGTTAACAGTCCGGCGGCTAATGGAAGCGGCTCTCCACGCTTCCTGATCTTCAGCCTTCCTCTTCAATGCAATGTCTGAGTCACAGTTATTAGCTAACTATTTGAGCCCCATTTTCTAAACGTGACACTCACGTCTAATATTTTCCCTTTTGTTTTTCCTTTAATTGGCGCATATACAGGCCTATAATATTTCTGTCAATTAAAAAAAAGTGAAAACCCAAACGAATTTGTTTAATCCTTCAACAATCGTTATTTCGTCACCATCATCACCTTTCTAATGGGTTCATGCTTTACCGGCCTGTTCCTATTCCACAGTCCACATTTTCTTAGGTCTACCAACTTTTCTTCTGCCTCTTGGGTTGTAATCTTTCGCCATTTTCGGTATTCTACTTTTTCCATTCTATTGATGTGCTGATTCCACTTTCTTCTGTATTCTTTTATCATATCATTGACTGCAAAAATATCAAAATCACTTCTTGTTATGTCATTTAAACAATAATTTATTAATGCCATCTATTCATGGGTAACATAAAATACTGCGTAGTTTATATTCGGTATTTATTCTTTTACTAACTGAGAAAGAAAGACAGGGCGAGAGGATTGTGAGCAAGCATAGCAGCAAGGGGTTTCAGATCAGTTGAAGCTGATATCGACATCCGCTTTGCGAGTGGCGTTATCAGCGCGTGGCGAAGCGGTTTCTTATCGCGGGCGTTACGCGGGTAATTTACTATAAAAGTCTCTAGGCTGCAAGTTTTCTACACAACATTGACACCACGCTGAATAATATTTGACATTTACTGAATAGCGAAGGGTAGTTGATACGAGCATATCTTGAGGGGTGAATAAATGACACAACATTCGCTAAGGAGGGAAGCACTAAGGGTAGGATTGAGAGTGTGTTAAAAATGACTAAGCAAGGAACACATTCGTCAATCTTTTAAACTGGAGTTCGCTTCGCTCTTTCATTGTTAATTAAAGTCATCTATTAGACATCTATATTAAAATGATTAGATTTGGTGGATAAAATGAATTAGGGTTTTTTAATTCGGAAATATATAAATTATGGACACAAATATTCATTTTGTACACAGTCCATCCTTTGTTTTTCGGATATTATTGCTTTACGGGTTGTTTAAAAGGCTACGCTTACTATGTTAAATTCATCAATTTTTTGACCCATTATCTTAAAACCTATAAAAGACAGAAGTCTGAAATTTTAGTATGCTTGTACACTGGGAACGCTAATACAATTATAAAGATATCTCAATTTCCTGATTTTGTATAATTTTTTATATTTTTCTCTACAAATTCGCATACAAAAAGCAAATTTAATATTTTTTTACGTTTTTATTTTTCACTAAAACTGTACAGTTCTTGAACTGTAGTTATATCACTACTAACCCAATATAAAAAAAAAATCAGTTTGATAGTTTAATTGGTTTCTGAAATATTGGATAAAAAAGTAGAGTTTTAGAAAAACCCATTTAAAGTTTTTAAAACAAATTTTTATTGTTTTACCTGATTCAGAATAGTTTAGCTCCACACTCGGGGTCGTCAGTTATGTCCATTTGCTCCTTTAGTTTGTTTCACACTTCTAGTCAACTGTCTAACTTTTTCATCAATTCGTCTACTGCTGTCTCTGCCACAAGTATTCGTTGCAACTCTATTTTTTTCATTACCTAAACCATATTTGATCCTAGGTTGGTCTCTAATTTTTGTAAGTCTTGACGCTTATTTAAATATTACATTAATTGAAGACCGACACAGCATCATGTACACCCAAAACCAAAGTATCAGATCCAACAAGTATACTTTTTAGCAATCTATTCCAAATCAAATGATTCAGCGACTCGTTTTTGTTATATTATGAAGACATTGTTTTAACAACTTAAGAAGATTAGATCAGCACACATTGGCTTTATGACAGTCATTGGTAATCACGCTTTAAACAGGCTACGATCTCACGTTTAAAAAAATTATAAAGAATTTATTGTTAGGTGTATTAACATAAATTTGGTATCAAATTACTTAGAAAATATTGTAGATTTGTTTAAGGCAAAAAACCGAAAACCGATTTCTTAGCCAGTTTGCCGGTTACGAGTGCCCGTAAGTAAAATTAAGGCTTCCATGAAAATTGCAGCAAAATGCTTTTTCCGTGGTGTTATTGAAAAGCATTCATATCTGATACGTACAGAAGAAACCGTGTTCGGTACTTTATAGAAACTGGTAAATCTTTTTTTTTATATATATATTTTTTATTGTATTCTTTTTTATACAGCCTAAAGGCACCATATGATGTTATTATAAAGCGATCGATTTCGGTCAATAGACCATCTTCAGGTTATTACAATATTATAAAACATTATAACACATTTTTGTTCACAATATTATAAAACATTATTATTAATAAAAACGAATTTGTAGACATTGTTAATTTGATACGTATGTTGTTTGTATAAAGCTTAAAGCTTCCAAAGAACTGATTCTGTTATAGATTGTTTATGTTTACATATTATATCAGCTGATTTTGTAGATTTTGTCGTAATATTTCAAAAGTTATATGATTTTTAAAGTCAGTGATAACGTTTAATAAATTTTCATGACCCTCTTCTTTTATATGTTTGTATATTTGGTAGTGTTCATATATCTTTGATCTTATTTTGTCACTGCATGTTTTCAATACTGTTAAATGTTGTTGTATTGGACCATATTTACAAGATTGTAGTGTTATGTGTTTGGCTACTGTTGAATTTGGAATTGAGTGTTGAGAATATTTGTATGTTCAATATATCTGTGTTTAAATGATCTTGAAGTGAATCCTATGTATTTTTTGTTGCACTGTACATTACATTCTGTTGAGTTTGTAGGTTGACATTGATATTAAGTTGGCTGATTTGTTTAGCAGTACTTATAAATAAACAGATGACGTCATATACATATCTGTACCAATATTTGATGTGTTGTATAAATGGATTTTTGGTAGTGAGTATATAATTTTCTTCTAAGTGCTGTAGGTATATTTCACTTAATATTGAAAAAAGTGGAGCCCCATTGCAAGACCATTTTTGTTCTCATAGTGGTGATTTTCATATACGAAATAATTTTGGTTAATTATCATTTTTACTAATTTGATCAAATTTTCAATTTCATCTTTTTATAATTTACTGGTTTTTTCTAAACTCTTTTTTAAAACTAATAATAAGTCATGTCTTGGTATACTGATGTACATGTCAGAAACGTCAAATGATATAAATTTACTATTGTTAAGTATATTTAAATCATTCACTTTACTAGTAAATTCAAAACTACTTTTGATTTGAGACTTCGATGATAATGTGATATTATCTTGCATTAGATGTTGTAGAAATTTGGCTATTCTGTATGAAGGTGCTGTCCTACTATCAATTAAAGGACGCACTGGTTTTTCAGCTTTATGTGTCTTCAGAATTGGGTTGAATTTAGGTGCAGATATTTTGTGTTTTGTCAACCATTTTTTCTTTTTTGGGTTTATTATGTTGGAATTTTCAATTGCTTCTTTTATTTCTTTTTTGTATTGAGGTGTAGGATCCTTATTTAGTTTTTCTACTTTATTCTGTTCTAAAAAGGTGTTGACATTTTGATCGACTTCATTTTTCTGTATAATTACGACAGCTCTTGATTTAGCTGCTGGTATAATAACACAGTTGTTTTCAATTAATTTGTTCTTAAGTGATTTTAATGATCAAAGTCATTTGTTATAATTTTAATGTGTCGAATGTTTATATTTATACCACGCTGAGATACCAGAATATTCCATAATAGGCTTCTACTATAAAACACTAGAGCGTCATTGAATGCGGCCATGAACACAGCGCCCGCGGACCGGTATGGTCTGAAAAAGTCTCGATTACGCACGCGTGACAAGTGTAACGTAATTGTCCTTCATTTCAAATTAGGAGCAATATGTACGCACACAGACATTACAGCCAGACTCGGCTAGAATAGCCAAGAAACGCGTCTCATGTTCTGTAATATTGTAACATATTGTAGTTTTCTATTCTTCGGTCGTACTTGTTTACAAATAGTATAAATATTATTGTCGTTTCAGAATGTTTGCGTCAAACAGCTGAGTATACAAAATTAGATGTCAAAACAATCAGATAAGACAGGAACTGAAAGCTGAAGAATCAAATGGAAACATTGACAAGTATAGAGAAAGCTGGAAACAACACATTAGCAGAATGGGCAGTGACAGATTCCCCAGGGTAGCCTTGTTGTATCAGCCGAAAGGGAAGAAAAGCCTGGGAAGACACAAGAAGAGATCATCATCTGACCAGCTTGGACCCGCCGGAACAGTCTAAGCCGCGAAGAAGCAGAAGAAGAAGAATAAGAGGTCGTTTTAGGTCTTTTATATTGGTGTAAATAACTTTGTTGATTAAGTTGTTAATAACTGTAGTCAAAAGATTAACTGAACACATTGGTTTTAAAATACATAAATTATTCCACCGTCATGCAAAATTCCGCATTTTCTTGGAAATTTGCTGACTTGTTCAGTAATTACTCATTGTTGAAATACTACAAGTTTGCAGCAGTGGCATGGTGCTATACGTAAATTGAGCTTTCTTTTATGATGCGCAGAAAACTGTTTCGATATTTCGATTCCTTTTACCATATCACTTTTTCAATAATTATATAACAAAACGTCACTGAATTCAGTCAATCAAAGTTACCGTTACCTTGAGCCTGCGGGGGGGGGGGATTAGTGCGAAAATGTAGCATTGGCACAGAGTATTCGTCAGTCACCGGCCGCCACTTATTAGAACAATTTACTGAGTGTGGTGTGCGGTTGTTTGTAAGCCGGCGCGCGCACGTGTGTATTAAGCTGGAAACACATTGCTATCACGCCACGTGAGCTCACGTGAGACCAGGGCTTGCCTTAACCCGTGAAATCGTAGTGCAGAGACGCACTTACAACACGTCACGTCACTTCATGTCACACTCGTGAAGGCAAATAAAATTCTACTTAGTTGTGGAACATGGAGTGCTGCAGTTCTATTAGTTCATAAGATTTTTAAGAAGTTTTGGAAAATGCTCGTGTTATTCTTGTAATAAAAAAAATCAGTTAACAAAAGAAGGAGCTGGATACACGGTATAAACTTAGAAAGGCTAGAAAAAGGCAAATTTAAGAATCTAGTACAGAAAATGCAGCTAAATTTCAAATGTATTTCAGACAGAATAGGGAAGAATGTAACCTCTTGTTGTATTTTTTTATCTCTATAATTTATAAATTTAATATTGTAAAGCACTTTGTGTAATCTCATTTTTTCTATTAACAACTCCTCCATTTTTACGTACCAGTACCCTCACGCCACACAAAAGTGTGGTTGAACAGAAAATTTGATTCACGTGAGGCGTGAAATGGCCGGCTATGTCACGTGACATTACGTGATATACATAACGTGAAGACAGAGCGTCTCCAAGCAATTTAACTCAAGCTGAAAACCCACTCTCACATTTTTTTTACTATCAAGTGAATTCACTTGAGCTCAGGTGACGTGATAGCAATGTGCTTCCAGTTTTAGTGTCGTCATGTTGAGAGATGTAGACTGCCAGTGTCTTCCCAATTGCACCGCCGTGAGGAGGAAATCCGAGTATTACGTTACCGATGTCGCAGAATTGACACAAATTCAATTTCACTAAAACTGCATCGTTCTCGCGTTATAAACAGATTACGGCGGGCGAGACGTCCCCGTCGTCTTAACAACGGACAGAAATGCTGCTGATTCCGTCGGTTTGTCTCATCGTAAAATTTTATCTTATTCTAGAAAGTCTCATTTTACGATAGTAACGCGACATGCCAAGATCTGACTGCCTGCTGAACATGTGACAAGTTTCATGGAACATTAAACCTTCACAAACATATTATTTAATATCGCGTATATTTGACTGAAACGCTAAGATTTCTCGGCTGAAAAACCTTTTTTCCTATTTTTGAACAATGGTAATGGCGATAGTAGTTTTACACACTCGCGCTCGCGCGCTTGCCTATACATTTATACATACGTGGACACACACACACACGCACACATACACATGTACACTCTCGATGTCCATTAATACTTTCCTTTCTTACAACTATAGTGCTCAGTGAAGCGGATGTAGGGGTAAGGAACTAACAATCTCCGATATATTTTGACCAATATTTATAACATTTCCCTTGTAAGCATATTGACCGGGAAAGCCTCTCGATTTCACCCTATACACACCCATCACTGGTTGTACTCTTGCTATCAAGAGTTATTCTACATAAGCGAGATCCGTCAGTACTATAGGTAAGCCTACATCTTTAAGATCCATACGATTAACTGCAGTAAACTTATTTGGGTTTCGCTTACACTGCGGAAACATATCAAAAAATGTTTGCTGCATCAACACTCGAGAACAATTTACACATTCATAGAATTCTAGAGATCGTAAATTATCTTCAAATTCATTCTGAAGTTCCTATATCCTTTGTTGTTTTGATCATATAACACATGATTCCTGTTATGTTCTGCAAGGCCTTCAATAGTTGCTGCAGCAACATTTTGTCGCTGTCTCATCCGTCTTTGATTTGTAGTTAAATGACCAATTTGTGTACCTCTTCTCCGACAAGGGATACTGTAAATAATACGTATATATAAATAGATGAATAAGAATGTATAGACTATGCGTATAACAGAATAAACTATTTAAACAAAAAGTACAAAATTGAATAAAAAGTATAAGACTAATAATTTTAATAGAGTTTGGAAAATTGAATAAAGAAGTATAGAAATAATAATTTAAATAGAATTTGGATTGAAATTTGCTTGAACTGTGATACGTTGCAGTTGCATCAGAGGCTAAATAGATTCTCTTCTAAAAATTGACACTTGTTCAATACTTAAGTCCAATCAGTACATCTGGCTACACCATAGAACAACGCTCTACTACTGTTTCAACTAAACACGTGTTAGACACGAATACAAAGTGTATACAGAAAAATCTTATCTTATCGAGCGCCAGCCAGCGCGGGCGGCGGAAGCCGCACACGCACACGCACTGGCACGCGAGCGCCGAAATCGGCCGGTGACCGGTGAGTCGCCTAGCGCCTCGTAAGTGAGAGTGAGCCAGTGCGTCGTAGCTGGGCCACGATATCACTATCTCTCTTACTCTCACACGTTTAAGCTAAGATTTTTAAAAAATCGTAATATCTTTTGAACCAAATAATTTAGAGAAATAAAAATTACATGTGTGCACTCTGTATTAGAGTCCAGATATGTATGCAAAATGTTGTAACATTCGGTTGAGTAGTTTCGGAGGAGTTCGGGGTCTAAATTGTGCACCGAGTCAGGGATACAGGGCTATGCCTGATTTCTCTACGCTCATCAGGCTCCGCCCAATAATGTTTGCAACAGTACAAGTTATGCATGTGCAATGTATGAAGACAAATATATAAAAGTACATCAATCAGAAAATATTGTTACGGGTCGTCGTATTGTACTGTGGAAACAAAATATAGACACCAATTGAGTCACTAATCGCCAGCCTAAATTAGTCATTAATAACAATGTGAAATCAACAAAGTACCTTCTTACAACAATTCAAGTTAAATTTGTCCACACGCAATAATAATGTCAAATACTAAGAGTTCCGCACTAATTATAACACAGTAACAACTTTCAACAATCACTTGATCCGCATTCTACAATCCCGCAGCTTATAAGCCGGGCGCTGTTGCTTATATATGGCCCACAGATGTTCCACAATAAGTTCTCATTCTTTTGGCGGCGTGCCAGCACAATTTTTGTAGTTATAAGTACTCGAACAGTCTAGACGGTACTTTTCTGTGCGGCCTTGAGGCAGATACTGCACCTGCTCGGCTTTTAGAGACCGTTACGAAATTTGGTAGCAATGTAGAAAGTTTAATACACACGCTGTATTACGATTCACAATCGCAAACAGGTGTGTCAGCTGATGAGACGTCACGAGGGGCGAGCCTGTCCAACGATTAGTGTGTATAGTATAGTCGTTTGTGGCCATGAGATCTGCACTGACAGGAAACTTGACGCCCGCCAAAACTATAGGTTTCACGCCAAGTACTCAAAACTGGAAAATACTAAGCAAGAAATAAACTGTACTTGCGGATAGTGGATTTTACAAACGTGTAACTAGACTGGCGGTTGTGTGAATTCATGGATTAATAAAATTGAGAGAGTAGCTATTTATTAATTACAGCGTTAATAAAATAATTATGTAGTATTAAAAAAAAACATAATATAATGGAAAATATTTTAAGTCTATTACAACCATTGGAGTGTTTTATTATTATTATTATTATTATTATTATTATTATTATTATTATTATTATTATTATTATTATTATTATCATCATCATCATCATCATTATTATTATTATTATTATTATTATTATTATTATTATCATATTGTTACGACGGTCTCACGGACCATCCTATTGTACAGTGGAAATAAAATACAGACATCAATGAAGTCACTAATTACCAGCTTTAATTAGTCACAAACAAAAATTTTAAATCAACAATAATTCTCTCATACCATAATACAAATTAAGTTTACCCATACTTCATACTAATATTACCTTATTACAATTCCGGTATGATTAACACAAAAACCATTTTCCACTAATTCCCAACAATCACTTGATCCGCAATCTACAATATTGCTATTTGTAACTAACTGAATAAGACAGTTGCTGTTGCTTATATAGATCCCGCAGAGGTTCCAGAATAATTTTTCATATTCCTCGTGGTATATCAACATAATTTGAGTAGTTACTAGCGCTTGAACAGCCTTTTGCCTACGCGAGTGCCCGGCCTCAGCCGAGACGCTGTACCTGCTCGGCTGGCCGAGAAACGTGTAGAATGACACTCTCGCATTTTCGAGAGCGCTACATAGTTGTCGTAACAATATACAATTACCCGATTTC
The DNA here is from genome assembly GCA_034769895.1 of Magicicada septendecula. Lineage (NCBI taxonomy): Eukaryota > Metazoa > Arthropoda > Insecta > Hemiptera > Cicadidae > Magicicada > Magicicada septendecula. The sequence goes on along the minus strand of CM068372.1, from coordinate 70,645,475 downwards.
AATTTTTTTTTTAATCGTTACATTAACTACGCCATTTACACGTTTTTACAAATATTTGAAAATTTACATTTCGTATTTATTTTTGCAATTATTGTGTCTGTATTACATGATTGTATCTGTTGGACGTCTCGCGTGACTGTCCTGTCTCGCTCAGTGTGCAAGTTGTTGTACGAACAATGGCCAGATTGTTCAAAGTGATGTCAAGCCTGTTCTGACAATTCGGGATAGGATTCGGACTGTTTAATCAATTTTTTGACAGGAATGTAACTATAGGCTGTGTAGGCCTACACCCGAGCTTTGCCAGAACATTCTCTCTCTTGTAATCAGGTCATTTCGGTGTCAGTGTCGGTTATCGATTACACGTGGTGAGTCGGAACACTGACGACGGTCCAGCACACACACACACACACACACACACACACACACACGCACACACACGCACACACACACACACACACACACACACACACACACACACACACACAGAATAGGGAAATGTAATCGAGAGCATTGGGTGAAGATGAATTGAATTATTTGTACCAAAGTAGAGAAGAAAGGCTACAAAGACATTAATTGTAAAACTAATGTCTGTTTTAAACATAAATTTGTTGGCATGAAAATATTTAAAAGCGTAGTTAATGTAACAATTTTAAAAGAATGTAAATGGAGTAATTTTATGTAAACGTTTAGTTGAACGTAAAAATCTAATTATTTGAGTATTTATATATTAGGTATTGAGTGAACAATATATTAGGTAGGGTGCGTTTTTAGTTTACAAAATGGTCTATTCTGAGTAATTTAAATTACTTGATTTATTATATTTTTGTCAGTCACCAAATATAAAGTACATTTTGTTTTTATTACTTGTTAATATAAGATTACTTTTAATTATTATAAATAGTACTGACTCGCATATTTGATGTATGTGTTTGCTTAAAAGAAGGACTTTAAAATGTAAATTGTAGATTGCTTTTTCGTTTAATGAAAACTAATTTTACTCTTTTCCAAATTTACAGTTATTATTTCATGTCACGATATTTTCTATTCTCAAATTCAAATCCCAGGACCCGGTTTGGTGAGTAAATGTATAAAAGATACACACATACACTCACGAGTGCGTGGATGTGCAACAGTGTTTATGTCATTGTTCTTTATGGCAATTTTTCTAAAATTAATTGTTCTAGTTCCAGTTGATTTTGCTACAGACACTTCAAAATGGACGTTTACAGTAAGATAAGTCAAACACTTTGGCCGTTTGGCGGTTAGAGGTTGATGCAGTATTGCCAATCTAACAGAAGCACCGTAAATTACCTCGTCCGTTTGCGACAAAGCAATTTAGTTCTGCGGTTGGGTTAAATTTCCGCCCCTTCTTGAACAATCCTGCACCTCCCTTTTTCAATTACATTAGAATGTCAAAGAGTTTCTTCCTCAAAGCGTCCTTCTTCTTCTTTATATTATTATTATTATTATTATTACAATTATTCAAAATATTCATGTGGATCCACTGCTTTATGCAGATGACAAAGTAATGATACAGAAAACACAAGACCAGTTACAGCGGGCGATATTTACATTCAATAGCATCATACAAGACTATGGGCTATAGATCTCTGCTACGAAATGTAAAATGATGGCATTTCAGAGCAGGTATCCTATAAGAACTGAGATAGTTGTGACTCATCAGATTTTGGATCAGGTTAGTCATTTTAATTATCTGGGTTGTAATATCTCATGTGGAACTGATATTGATTTGGTAGTAATCTAACAAAATTTAGACGCATCCGTGGAACGATCCACGTTCGGTACCTGAAACATAAAAAACGGAAGGATAACCGAATTAAATTTTATAAATCTGTGGCTGTCTCTACGTTCCTGTATGCTAGCGAGACACGGACACCTTTGATCATTTATTTGGTGGGGGGTTTTCGAGACTGGTCCTTGTAAGGGCCAGAGCTGTTCCAGGGCTAGCCCTTAAGACATATGGGAAGGAAATGAGGAATCGAACGCCAGTGCAGGCCGGCCGTTGAGAAGGTGCAGGCACGAAAAAGGTAGAGTAGTGCATGTGGGTGTATTTTGTGTCGATGTAGTTTGTAGTCTTGTTGGTGAAGGAAGAGGCTGATGGAGGCGCCTTTTATTAGTGTTTATTTAATTTCAGAGGGGCCAAGACAGGGACGAGTAACGCAGGTTGCCAAAACTGGAAGGTGGCGACAGAGAGGCGTCAAGCTAGGCGGGGGACACAAAGAAGAGGGTTAAAGACCTGGTAAGTAGGTAGGCAAACTTTAAATTATAGTGTGATCAGGAAGGTTAGCAAGTTGAATATTTTTGTAGTTTGGGATTAAGTGCTTCTAAATGTTTCTATTTCTCTGATGCTGATGGCGAGGAGTTCTGGGTGGAGGTTCATCGGCTATGGTAAGGAGACAGTTTATGACGAAGGAAGGTCTGCGAGTATTGGGGGTTGTTCTGTTGGTGGAGGAGACTATGGATGTGTAGAGATGTGCGTTGTGAAGCTGTTATACACACACACACACACACACACACACACACACACACACACACACACACACACACACACACACACACACACACACACACACACACACACACACACACACACACACACACACACACACACACACACATATATATATATATAAACATACATACATATACATATAAACTCTCGTAGATAAATGTATCTAAAAATTGATGCATTTGTCCTCTGACACGGAAATGATGTCATATACATTTAGTATCGTACAGTCAAAATTATGTGGACATCGCTGATCATGGCTTATAAATGGTGGTAGGAAATTTGTACATGGAGACTTTGAGAAAGAAGACGTGGTACAAGACGTAAGCAGATTCCGACGACGACACGTAAGCGATACTTTTGCTACCACAGAAACAATCAGCACATAGACAGCCAAACGGAATTGTCAAATTGGAGTTCTGAATCCAGTCTTAACCAGTCCTAACAACAACAAAGACGACAATAACAACAACAATTTTAATATTAATATTAATATGAAGAAATGGAAATAATTCAAGAGAATGGTTTAAAAAAATCTGCTATAGAAGAAAGGATTCGTAAAATGGAAAGAGCATATGGTATAACTAACGATACCATTCAAAAGTGCATATCTAAAAATACGAAAATAAAGCATTACAGTACAGTAGTGAGGCCACATATGCAATATAATGCCATATAATGCCTATATGCAAGTGAATTCTGACTCTGGCATTATATTGCATATGTGGCCTCACTACTGTACTGTAATGCTTTATTTTCGTATTTTTAGATATGCACTTTTGAATGGTATCGTTAGTTATACCATATGCTCTTTCCATTTTACGAATCCTTTCTTCTATAACAGATTTTTTTAAACCATTCTCTTGAATTATTTCCATTTCTTCATATCAATATTAATATTATAATTGTTGTTGTTATTGTCGTCTTTGTTGTTGTTAGGACTGGTTAAGACTGGATTCAGAACTCCAATTTGACAATTCCGTTTGGCTGTCTATGTGCTGATTGTTTCTGTGGTAGCAAAAGTATCGCTTACGTGTCGTCGTCGGAATCTGCTTACGTCTTGTACCACGTCTTATTTCTCAAAGTCTCCATGTACAAATTTCCTACCACCATTTATAAACCATGATCAGCGATGTCCACATAATTTTGACTGTACGATACTAAATGTATTTGACATCATTTCCGTGTCAGAGGACAAATGCATCAATTTTTAGATACATTTATCTACGAGAGTTTATATGTATATGTATGTATGTTTATATATATATATATATGTGTGTGTGTGTGTGTGTGTGTGTGTGTAACAGCTTCACAACGCACATCTCTACACATCCATAGTCTCCTCCACCAACAGAACAACCCCCAATACTCGCAGACCTTCCTTCGTCATAAACTGTCTCCTTACCATAGCCGATGAACCTCCACCCAGAACTCCTCGCCATCAGCATCAGAGAAATAGAAACATTTAGAAGCACTTAATCCCAAACTACAAAAATATTCAACCTGCTAACCTTCCTGATCACACTATAATTTAAAGTTTGCCTACCTACTTACCAGGTCTTTAACCCTCTTCTTTGTGTCCCCCGCCTAGCTTGACGCCTCTCTGTCGCCACCTTCCAGTTTTGGCAACCTGCGTTACTCGTCCCTGTCTTGGCCCCTCTGAAATTAAATAAACACTATTAAAAGGCGCCTCCATCAGCCTCTTCCTTCACCAACAACGCTACAAACTACATCGACACAAAATACACCCACATGCACTACTCTACCTTTTTCGTGCCTGCACCTTCTCAACGGCCGGCCTGCACTGGCGTTCGATTCCTCATTTCCTTCCCATATGTCTTAAGGGCTAGCCCTGGAACAGCTCTGGCCCTTACAAGGACCAGCCTCGAAAACCCCCCACCAAATAAATGATCAAAGGTTCAGGACCTGACAAAGAGATAGCGTCACTTTGCTCATTATTTTTATCGTGTTGTATAACTTCATCCTTTGCAGGCTTAGATTCGATGCTTTCAGATCAATGAGTTATTTATTAGTAGTTTTATAGTCCACCACTGTAGTCGCCTCGAGCATCACTTTAACAGTGGATAGACTGGAAATTCGTGCTGTGACTAAATATTTTTTTTTATTTATTTTTTTTATGCTTAACTGCAATTAATAAAAAAAGGAGCTGGATTCAACGTTGAGGGTCTCTTTTCAATCGAAATCCACGGTGAAGCTTTGGGTTGCTGAATTTAAAATGGCTCGGACAAGCACAACTGACGACCGACGTGTTAGACGTCTTATTGAAGTGACAACGCCTGAATAATAGAAAAATCCACAAAATCGTTTTGGTAGATCGTATAATGAAAGCGAGCGAAATAGCAAAGACTGTTGGTACATCATAGAATATTTTCTTCTCTTTTTTTCAATTTATTGGAGATTTGTAATCTATTCGACCAAGCGAACATGGAAAAAATTGACTGAAAAAACACACACATGATTATGAAGATCTGACCATTGACAGCTTTTCTTGTTTTTGTTAACAGATTAAAAGATACACAAATTACAAGACTAAATGGCAAAAACAAGTAAACAAATGAACAAAAGTCACTTCCACTGGCTGCTGGCATGATAAAATAAATTCAAAATGTTAAACACTGGGCCTATAAGGCAGATATACTTGTTGACATTAACACTTAATGTTGACATGAACACAAAAGATACAGACAGTACAGAACAGATAACGCAGACATTACAATAGAGATAATACAGAGATGGCATTATTCGTTGAGCCTGAAGGGTAAGTCTAACAATTTATGTCTTTTCAGTCTGTAACTTTTGTTACTATTATCTAACAAATTAATTGCTAGGGGTGTTGGGATGCTTTTGTAATTTAGAAATGTGTTTCCTCCAGAAGCCCACGATTTCTTCTCTCACAGTTGGAACTTTGAGGTGTCGGTGTATAGAATTGTTGGAGACAAACCATGGAGCGTTGACTATTGATCTCAAAGTGTATCATGGAATGTGTGCGCAACGCAATATCTTATACACGAACATCTGTGTATGACAAAGCTGCGCGCTAGATGGGTGCGCTTTTGCTGACTCTTGACCGAAAACAATGTCAAAAGGTTGTTTCAGTCGATTATTTAGCGCTCTATACGAGGAATCTAACCAAATGTCTGCGTCGATTCATAATCGTTTACGAGACTTGAGTTCACCACAAGACTCCTGAGATTAAACAAAATTCAAAACAATGCACCGCAAAAGGCGAACCGACTCCAAAAAGAGGCAAAAACAATTCCTTCTGTTGGTAATATTATGACAACTGTTTCTGGAAGCAATCTTCGTTGACTACTTTAAAAAAGGAAAAAAAAAATATTAGTGCCGGTTCTATGAAAATCTACTGCACCTTTTAAACGACGAAATCAAGAAAAAACGGCCACATTTAGCGAAAAAGAAAGTGCTGTTTCACCAAGACAACGCACCATCTCACACTCAGTTGACGCAATGCCGAAAATCAAAGAAATTAAGTTCGAATTGTACTCTGATTAATTTTCATTAAAATCGCTACTTTGTTTACGAAAATGTCCGCCTACCCATTGTGGTGTTCTTAGCCTTTGTATGCTCTCATTCTTTACAGTCTTGAGTTTAGAACACCATTTAACTCCTCTTAAAAAACCCATTTCCGAAGCCAGTATTTTACTGTCTTGTTTCTTGGTTGTTGTCCATACTTAATACCCATAGGACAGTACAGGAACTGCCATAAGTTTGTAGAACTTTAATTTTATATGTCGACGTACCGAATGCCTCAATTCTTGAATAAATTGATCTAGATAATGAAACAGCGTTGCCATGAAACCATGGCTATATTGTATGGCTATAATGAAAATGAAACCATGGATGGATTTGAAGGGTAAATTTGGAATAATTTCCTTGATAGACGTAACTCACTCTCTGGGCTAAAAGACAGTGCATCACTATAAAAGCGTAGAATATAAAATGAGATAAACGATTCTAGTGAACCTATATTGTAGGGAACCGTGATTAATTTTCAATAAAATTGTATTTGTTATATGATAGTATCTCCCTACCCATTGTGGTGCCAGTAGCCTTTGACTCTTTAACCCCCAGCCAACTGGGTTTAATAACCACAAATTCAAAATTGAACAATAGAACAGTAGCGGAAACATTTTTCATTAAAAAAGTTACAAACGTCAACCGTCATAATCTGATGCGGGCGTACCTATGTAATAACAAACCTGACTCCCTAAACACTGTGTCAGAGGTTGCAGTGACGACAACAAAGCTATTAATTCGTCGCTACGCGTGACAATTTAAATCTACATTGTCGTTAAGTTCTATAAATAATAAAACAAAAGTTAAATTTAACAAGCACACAGTCGTAAGAGGATTACGTTAAATAGTATTAACGCTACACCAGGAGGTGTGAATTAAATCCACCTACACTGTGAGCTTTTGTAACTAACCGTCCCACCAACGTATGCGTGTGAGAGAGAGAGAGAGAGAGAGAGAGAGAGAGAGAGAGAGAGAGAGAGAGAGAGAGAGAGAGAGAGAGAGATGAAAACATTTTTAACTGCTATCGATTTGTAGTTAACTATACATAATTAAGAATGCTAAAGACACTTCTCAATTAATTAAATATAGTTCATATTAAAATATTCTTATAAGTCCCGAGGCATTAGAGCGGCCAATACGTTAAACTATTATGGAAAACTAAAACAAAGCTGTCTACCTGAGAATTTCTTTGAGACAGTACTGGAAAAGAGTTAACAATAGTTGAGTACAACTTGTGTCATGCACATACATCTCGCGTGTTGTTTCAAGTTATGGTTTGTAGGCCAACATGATGTGTTCGCGCGCATGCGCAAACAGCATATTGTTATGTCCCCCTATTGCCGCTTCTCTATTGGGTGTACACATTATAATATATACTGTCCCGATTCTGAACGACCGGGTGCAGCATAACTCTCAATTCCCTGCTGAACACGAAACGTTCCTGACATCCAATCTCTTGTTTGAAAAGATACACATTCAAACGGCGTCATATTGTAGGCCTAAGCCCAAGGGAAGCTCAAGTGTTTTCACTTTACATACAGACTTTCTCTTCAGCGTCCTCTGTAACAGCATTTCTGTTAGGAAGGCGTGTTCAGTGCGTCTGACGGCCACAAGAACGTCATCTCACTTTCTTGGTGTAAAAAACAAATTTTTGACATGCTTTCATAATTTTATTTACTTCAAAAATATTTTTGAAGAAGGCTGTTATTTATTAACTGTATTTGTTGTAAATACGATCAGTGCTTAATAAAATACGAATATTTAAACCATGTGTAAAAGTTCTTTTTACACAAGAGACAATCACTTAGTGAACTTCCATACGTTTGTAAATTAAATAAAATTGTATTTACTTCTTCACATGCTTCAACAATTCTCACAATTCTTAACGAATAAGGTTGGGTACAATTTCAGTTAAGCAGTAAACTGTGTACAGCAATACGTGAAGCTAAATTAATATTTATCATCTCGTCACATCACATTAATACAAAACACACGCAAAGCATTGTTAGGTGGATAGTAGTTATCAGTGTAGTAAAATTAATTGAATACCGGAGAAGTGAAAGACAAAATTTTTGTTGAACTTTTCTTTTTTTAGAAATGATACTACTGGTAGGTCAACAGTAGTACAGTCTTCCACGTAAGCATACACACTTATTACCCGATGAGCAGTCTTAGGAAAAAGAAATATAGAAAGGAAATTTTTAAAGAAAATTTTCTTTCTCAGAATAGTTTTAGAAATTGATTTTAATTTTTATTTGAGATAAAACGAGGAGTTGTATGCAAATTTTAAAAAATATAGACTACCGATGGCTGAAATTAATATAGACCAAGAATTGGTGACGAAGAAAATACTTACGGTATTTAAGTACGCTTGATACTTTGTATAGAAGTGGAACATGACTTGCTGGAAACGGAGTTGGGAATCTTGGGACTTCCAACCGGTTTGCTTGCCACCCTGAAGGCCTCAGAGGGATAAAAAATTAATTAATAACACGTTGAAGTAGTATGTCTGGCTTTTTGATATATTCCAATTCGACAATATAATAAATTAAAAAATACAATTACCAGACACTTTTTTTTCAAGTTGCTGACAAACGATGTACACACGCGTAGCTAAAAATCTTGGTTTTGGTATATAGAATTCCAAAACCTATTGTGTTCGGTAGCAGTGCTGTTTCTAATGGATTTTTTAAAAAGGGAAACAAGTTGAGAACGGCTGCAAAAAGAGAGCGATAAAAAACCTCACTGTTTAATCAACGTATTAGGGTAGCAGCCCATATCTGAGCTTTCAAATATAGTTGCCTAATCTCAGAACAAAAGTACACAAAAAGCAAACAAAGTAAAATCAATATACAAAACTTGTATTATCAGCATTGTTGAAAGGTATAATTATAAAAATAATATTTACAGGAAGAAACTAGCCTAGGTCCAAAAACGAAATGATCTTTGAGTTGCATCGGCCTACCGTGCGGTTTCCAACCCTGTTGTCTTGGTTGTTGCCGGAGTGATGCCGATTGACCTTCTCGCCAAGAAACGTAAAAACGTCTTTCGGAAGGAGGTGGTGAAGCTGCACACTGAGAGGCTTGAAGCCAGATGCTAAAGAGCTGGCAGACAGTTTGGGAGGAAGATGAGCGAGGTCGCTGGACAAGAAGATTTATTAAGCAGCTGCAGCCGTGAGCGGAGACGAAACTTGGGGAGATCGACAATTACCTCACCCAGTTTCTGACTGGACCACTGGTCGTACCTGAAGAAAGTTGGAAAAGACGAGTCACCGGATTACCTGTACTGCCCGGGAGCTACGACGATGCCAGCCATACATTCTTCGTCTCCGACAGACGAGGGCGAGGGCAACATAGAAGATTGTTGCAAGATAATAATAGGCAGGAAATCTCCCAGGATAACATCGTTAAAGCGATCCTTCAAGGCGAGGACATCTAGAACTGTGTGGCACGCTTCGCAAAAGAGATTCTGTGGGCGAAGAAGTTAGATTTGGACAATACAATATAGAAAGATATCAAGTCAGATGTGAGTCCTTGGTAGTGTTTCAGTGTGAGTGTTGGTAGTGTAGATTCGCCCGAAGTAGCGTTTCAAACAGTTCCAGGGGAAGGGAAATATTTTTAAGTGGGTCGGGTACTGAAACCCACAGACCGCGGAAGTGTAGACTTGTACAGAAAATGTTTCCACCTGCCCCTCGCAAAATAATAATAGTAATAATAGTAGTAGTAGTAGTAGTAGTAGTAGTAGTAGTAGTAGTAGTAGTAGTAATAGAAAAGTAGTAGTAGTAGTAGTAGTAGTAGTAGTAGTAGTAGTAGTAGTCGTAGTAGTAGTAGTAGTAGTAGTAGTAGTAGTGGTAGTAGTAGTAGTAGTAGTAGTAGTAGTAGTAGTAGTAGTAGTAGTAGTACACTTTGTTTCATGCAATATGATGTACCTTGCCACAAAACCCAATCAGCCACAACTTTCTTACCAAATAATAATGGCACTGTACTTCCTTGTCCAAGTAATAACCCGAATACAGATATTTCACAGAGAACCTTTGGCAGTTGTTAAGACAACTCAAGACCGTCTCTCAGTGGAGACTTGCCATAAGTTGAACTTTGACGAAACTCTTGAACACTATGAAACTTTGAGTTGAACACTATGAAACTCTTAAAAGACGCACCAGACAACAGTACAATGATTACAAAGAACAAAGGATATAATGCTGCATGTTAATATAAGACAACAATACATCAATTTGATAGATTTATACAAAAAAATGTACGTTTGTTTTAAATTTGTTGTCTGAGCTAATCATTTCAACACCTCTGTACTCACACAGATTTAGTATCAAACACTGATCACAGGATAATAAATAATTGCGAGCTGTGTTCCGAAACAAGAACACGACTCTGAGTTACAAGATTCCATAATAAATACGCTAAAATACTATAACCAGTTAACAAGACTTTTAACAAATTTAAAATGTAGCATCACATAATTCATACGTTTTCCTAATAGAAACAACGATTACTTAAAACTTTAAACTGGCGCCATTCGTGATCTGCATATTACTAGTTAAATTGTAAAATTAATACTTTAAAGTCTGCCTTATGATTGTTTTGTAGTTTCATTACGGAAGTTATTAAAAGGATAAAAGTAGGTTATGCATAAAATATTATTGATCTAAAGCGTAGCCTGGATGCGAATAACGTAGGTTTGAAAGAATACTATTACGACGGTCTACTGATCGTCGTATGGTACAGTGAAAAACAAAACCCAATACACCAATAAAGTCACTAAAAACCAGCTTTAATTATCACAATTAACAGTTTGTAGTCTACAAGTTATTCAACAAGATTATTCTTGTACAACAATTCAAGTTAATCTGTTCACACAAATAATAATGTCAACTATAATAATGTTCGCACTGTAATCACTTTTTTACTAATACACCACTTGAAACGCACTGTGTAAATCTCTCGACAACTCGAACCTCACTTGAATAAATCGCCACTTGAATTGAACTAATCGTCGCTGAATGCTTGTATGTATACCCCGATGAAATTCTAGAATAATCTGTACTACGCGTCAACACTACTAGAAAACCCTACAGAATTCCTTGCGTCCTTGAACACAGTGCGCGCGAACCGGTGAAGTCTGTATCAGTCTCGGCTACGGACGCGTGACAAGTGTCACGTAATTCTCCTTCATCTCAAAGTAGCAGCAATACGTACGCACACACACATTATAGCCGAGCTCCGCTGGAATAGCCGAGAATCACGTAGAATGCTGTGTAATGGCGTAGAATACGAATATTTTCGGCATTAACACAATAGTACTGACACGGCGAACAGAGTAAGTCACGTGTTTGTTTCTTACTCTTTGGTGATTCATCTCAATGCCATAATATTTCAGAATATCAAATCATACATAAGAAAAATACCATCCTTGAAGTGTGAGGAACTGTGTCATGTTCACAAGATAAAATTTCTGTCCCAGTTTCGAAGGTTTTTTGATAATTACATGATATACTTTTTTTAACAAAGCGATATTGCCAGTAAGCAACATGAATGGGTAAAGCTGCACGTTTTATCCTTTTGAATTAACTGTTTAACTTGGTTCGACACCTTTCGTTTCTTGAGTTGCTCAGCATTAGAATGGCGTATGCAAATATAAATTAGTGTATTCTCCAATTCCGTTTATTATAGCGCCAGACTAATTTACCGTATTCAACAGGTTTTTGTGTGCGCAGTTTGTAAACTAACTTTCTTAGCCGCCGCGGACTTGTTGTTGTATCAACTTGGTAGAATCCACAGCCAGCTAAATCAGTTGAAAGTTCACCACCGCCTCAGTTAAGGTAAAGGCTAATAATTAAAGCGTATTCAGTAACAATTAGTGGACTGTCTGTGTGCATTTCAATATCGTTCTAATAAACTACACCGCGTCTTGAGTGTTATTCGTAGACCTTACAAAAAGTATCCCTTTGTCTGTACAATTCTGGCACGGATGTTAACAGAAATATGAATGAGGAATATATTTGTACAGTTGTTTGTTTTATATATAGTAACGCAAAGTATTTTTAGCGCTCACTTATCGACTTAATCATAAGTCTTCCTACATCAGTTTAAGGTTGTTGAATTCAGTTAATTTCACTTTTAAATTCCTTTATGGTTGTGTGTTAGTTTAGTAATTTTCCCCGATAAAAGATTTGTCTTTCCCCGTTTACTAGGTTTTTCTTGATCGGACTGTTTTTATGGATTCTTATATAACTGTTCCATACGTTCATTTAGCATGTGTCCACTTTGAAATTTAAATTAAATAAACAATCTTCCTAGTTGTATGTCTTGTATTCTTCCCTATGGCGGTTTTACATTTAAAACTCCTTTAGAAACTTTATATTGATACGACAATTACATAACGCTCTTGGAAATTACATAACGCTCGGCAGGTGCAGTTACATAACGCTCGGCAGGTGCAGTTACATAACGCTCGGCAGGTGCAATTACATAACGCTCGGCAGGTGTAGTTACATAACGCTCGGCAGGTGCAGTTACATAACGCTCGGCAGGTGCAGTTACTTAAAAGTTCTACTAAACGGCTACGTTAACATTGGCTCCGGAGCGGGGAAGCATAGCAGCACTGGCACTGCAAATTGTGTGGGGATACAGTACATTCCCCTACACTGTTTGACGTTTGTACAGTCAAAGTACAAATACTCATACACTGTACATGTACTCATACACGCAACTTGAATATTTACCTGTCCGACAATTACAGTAAGAACATTAGAACACTTAAACTTTCTCCTTTGTCATTCTACATCATTTCAATATCATACTTTGTAACACGAACACGCACAAATATTAGCCTACAAATTCGACGCCACGATATTCACAGCTGGGAAACACATTCAAATGACAGACTTTGAGTATGCCTGTAGACTGCTCGGTAGTGTGAGACGCGCTTGCGCGTTTGTCTCTAAACTCCCGTAGTTCACAATTTTTCCGTATCCTTTGTTAAATTTGTCTAGTAGTACACGTGTCTCGGCTACCCAAGCAGGTGCATTGTCTCTGTGAAGACCGTGCATTAAAGTACGTTCTAGACTGTTCAAGTAGTGAAACCTCAACAACTTGCATAGAAATTACGATGTTGCTCACCATTATATAAAAATTCCCGATTAGCGTCTACGAGCCTCTCAGTTCATCATTAGATCGGAAATATCGGAAATATTTTCAATCTATTGATGACCTGAGACGCTCAAAAGCACTAGTCTGGAATTTGTTTTATGCAGTATGATGGTGCGCAACAGCGTAATTCCACATTTTATTTCCAATTCCCTAAATCACTAGGATTATGTAGGATTATTTCCAAGTTTCCCGACGTCAGCCTTTGTTTTACTCATTGATTTGCCCTGTGGGATTCCAAAGATTTCAACTCCTTTGCGACTACTGTCCTCTTCAATCCCTACTACATGACCGACGCACCTCAAACCTTGCAGTCTAACAAATTCAGATAAATGTAACTTCTTCGAGTCGCGGCATAATTTAGTACTGAATTTTATTTTTAAGAGTCCTTTACCGTTACAGGCTCTAATAGTCTTCAAAGATTTTTTATTTAAACAGTAGTCTCAGTAAGCATCATACTTGAGAACCGTAGAAGAGCCGTAGTCTTACAGTAAATTTATTTATTCTTATTTTGATTTCCTCAAAATATTATAGTATTACTCATTGTCACGTGGATTCTGTGGCCTTCAGTGTTGGAACTGGACTGACACTACAGTGAGTACACCGTTTGTCAATTTATTAACTTTAACTGAATCATGCTCGCCTTAAAACTCTTCTTCACGTCGATAGTAATCCGTGAAGCAATATTAATAAGAAACATCAAAAATACAATAGACACTGAAGCGTATTTTACAACTCGTGAATTTCCTATAATTCAGCTGTTTTTATTTCATAATTCACTTTAACTTGCGTGCATTAACCTTTCAATACAATCGATAAAGTTAACCGTTCTGATTTTAAGATAAGATTAATAGTTCCCATATAAAAAACACACGTGTTAAGAAGCGTTTCATACTATGCGTGATAAAGCATGGTTTAAAAATTTTTACTGCCCTACTAAACCAGCGGCTCATTCGGAAAAGTGCTGACCATTGATCGATTAGCTTTCTTTAAGAAAAACGATTGGAGATATTTTTTGTTGCTTTACACAAGGCAGTGAAGCTTGTTTTTTCAAAAAGTTGCAAAAGAGCAAGGATATTTATTTAGTTTTTGTGACCTTTGAAAAAACATTGGATTCTATCAGATGTACAAAAAATACTTCTTCACGTGTAAAAGGCAATTTGGGTTACGTGTCTTGCCAAGGACTGTGCTTCCATTAACTACGTTTTTAATCTTTTACTTTATAAGTGCAAAAGTAGCAACCGTACATATGACTATGTTGAGTCTACGGCTGGAACACAACGGACGTTAAGAGCAACGGAGAAGTCTATATTCAGACCAAGTTAGTATTGTCTGGGCAGACAGAATTCCTAATCAAAGCAGCAGTCAACCTAGTAGATAACATTTTAAAAAATTTATCAAGGACAGATGGCGGTGATGTAGTCAGCATTTAAGAGTAATATGGCAGGTGTACCAAGAATAGGAATAGAAATTGCCTCAAGACTTTGCCTTAAGGCTTGTCAGAGTTTGGGGGCTCACGGTTGGCAGTTTGTATCATCAAACACAGCTGTATGAATTCCAAAGATCTAACGGTTTGTGCAAATAGTTGTGTAAAGTAAAGAAGAAAAAGGAGAAGAAGAGGAAGAAGAAGAAGAAGAAGAAGAAGAAGAAGAAGAAGAAGAAGAAGAAGAAGAAGAAGAAGAAGAAGAAAAGAAGAAGACGGAAGCGAATAAGAAGAACAAGAATCTTCTTTTCTTGTTTCTAAAACTGTCTATCTTGTTTCTGAAACATGTTGTATTTTTTAAATCATGAGCTTTAGCAAAAAAGCCGTTTGTTCTTTCTACAAGAACAGAATAATGTATTTACGATTCAAATTTTAAAGAGTAACAAATTCAGACTGCAGCCTATAAATGGAAAGAAAACAAAAATGTGGCAAATAAAGCAATAAAGAATCTTACTAAATTAGGTTGAGAGCAGCTACTAAATTTCTTATTACTACATCTTGCAACGACGTGTTTTACTATCAGCGCTTAGAGTTATAAAGTTAACGCTTTACTTAATGCAAACACCTTGACTGCTGTTTTTATCCTCTACAGATGCGCTGTTATTATTCAAATGTAAAGAAGTAATACATTTTAGACACACACACACACACACACACACACACACACACACACACACACACACACACACACACACACACACACACACACACACACACACACACACACACACACACACACACACACACACACACACCACTTAACTCACAATTGTATACAGCTAACGTTGATGATTCAGTAGTTTAAAGCATAGCGAATCATTAGACGAATCTCTATAACCAATGTGACAACTGTAATAAAGCATAGCGAATCATTAGACGGATGCCTGTAAATGTTGTGATCCTGTAATAATTCACGGTAATTTTTTTTTAATGAATTAGCATTAAAAACAACAAAATAATGTTTCTTCCCACTGAGGTCAAATATAGTAGCAACCAACAATACTATTAAAATCTGTAACAACAAAGGCGAATCTAAGCATAAGTTAAATAAATATAAATTATGTACATAAAGTATGCAGCACATTCCTAAAAAAACTAAGTCACCAAAAACTCTCTTTTATTTTTTCCATAAACTTATAACAGTTTCAGGTTTTTTCGTAAGAAATTCATTAATAATGCATTGTTACATGCTCAACGTACATCTACTTTATTCTTCTTCTTCTTTAATACTACAGCGTAACCTGAGCCTGGCTTCCAACATTAATCTTCTCCAAAGTCTCGTGTCCATTACTATCTCAGTGTAACCCCTCACATCCATTATTCTGAGATTTTATAACACGTCATCCAACCATCTTATCCTAGGTCGACCCACTCTTTCTGCTTTTACAGACCACCGCCTTCAGAATTTCCTTTACCATACGCTGATCATCTATCCGCTCTAGCTGACGTAACCATTGTATTCGTTCAGTTTTTATGAATAGCTTATCTATCTCCTTGTTATTTCTATTCGTCATCTTCTTTAACCGGGTCATAAACACGTCTTAAGATATTTATTTCAAATTTTTAGTGTTTCTTCTTTCTGCTTTTATAGACTTTTTATCCTACAGGATAAAAGCAGGCGGCCTCATGATTCTTTGGCATACGCTGATCATCCATCCGCTCTAGGTAACCTAGTCATTGTATTTGTTGAGCCTTTATGAATCTTACAATGTTCTCGTGGTTCAATACTACTTCATTCGTACTTGCAAAACAAACAGTAATACATGCTGGTTGCTGATCGAGTGGGAAAGCTAGTATTTTTTCCCTCCATTGATGGAAACTATGGAATTTGTTTCTTCTATTCAAAGCTCAAACCAAATTAAAATTTAAATTTGAATGTTCTTCGTAATTTTGTTCATTGTTATATTTAAAAAAATAAAAATTCATTTCCAAAATGTATTTGGTTTTATTTGAAACTTTCCAGTTAGGCTTGTACAAACGTAAGCATTTGACACAAAACATTTTAATTACGTACTGTTGTGATTCATTTGCCCAAATTGCAAACTCGATCAAAACGTTTTTTTCATTTAATTCTTGTTTACAGAGTTTCATGTTTTCATTAACAAAGAATAGATTAAATTAAAACGGTTGCTACTGTGCGCGTATAAATGTTTTGTGGTTCGACAAAGACAATACTGTTGCGCCGTGACACTGTAATTGCGTAGCGGTACATTGTAATTGTAACAACGAATTGATTACTCACTATCTGCAGATTTGGAATATGCGCGCTATAGTCGTAACCTATTCGTTCGAATACATATTGGGGCAGAGAAAACCTATCAAAAAGTATAGCAATTTTTATTTGGTAATAATGCCTCTCCCAATTAGGTGGCAGTCGGTACAAGTAAACGAAGTTACAACAAATTGAAGCGGAAAATATTTTACTAAAGAAAAGTAAAAATCACACGCACGTGCGAGTGTGCACATTAATTTAATAAATAAATAAAATTATTTATTGATGCATTAACTACAAAACAACTTTTTCTCCTTCAAAGTAGTTCCCTTAGGAAGCCACACACTTACAGAAACGTTATTTCCATTGGTTGCAAGAGTGCTGGAAGTTTTCACCTGTCAATGCCTTTAGCTAGTCCGTCACAATCTTTTGGATTTTCTCAACTCTTCGAAAATGGCGGCTCCGGAGTTGGCCTTTGATTTTTGGAAATAGGAAATAATCACATGGACTAAGATCAGAGGAGTAAGGGGTCTGGAGTACCACAGGAATGCTCTTTTTGGCCAAATACTCGATCACAGACAGTGCGGTGTGACATGGAGTTTTACCGTGAAGAAGCATCCAAGCGTCAACAATCTCTGGCCGGACCCAAATAACCTTTTCATGAATAAATAATTGCTTACCGAATCCGTCGAGTGACTTACTTGTAATTTCGCTTAACTTGACGCGTTTCGAGGCATATGCCCCATCTTCAGAATAATTTCTCTTTAAAGAACGTCAGACATTAAGATCAAAATATAATAAATTAAAATTAAAATCAATAGTTAAAACATTAAAGCATCAAAACTATTAAAACACACTAAAAACACAAAGGAGCACGCACTGTCATAACATGATGTGTTCGCTTTGCGTTTATAGCCGGTGTACACCGTCGCGATGTTACTTGCGCACTGACTGTCCGAGTAAACTGTTATCTGTGCAACGCATCTTGTATCCCAATGGCCGTGTCGTACAAGGGATATGATTTGAATTTGAGTTGATCATTTAATATGAATCCACCGTCTTGTGAGTTGTTCGTCTTTTTAGACTGTTTGAAGGCCTTGTAAATTTCGAATTCTTCTAATGTGTCCATATATATGCCTTTTTTGCAAATGTGTAATGGTTTAAAGTTGGTGACAAAATCGGTGTAGTTATGATTGTTACTCACGAGGTGACGTGCAAAGTTGGATTTGATATTATGGATGTCGTTTTTTGATAAATGTTCTTGGAAGCGTTTTTGAACCCTCTGCCGGTTTGTCCGATATAAAAGCTGCTGCAATCGTCGCACTGAATTTTATAGACACCTGTCCTCTGTTTTATTGGTTTGGCAGATTTATGGTGAAGAATTTTCTTAATGTTGTTATCAGTCCGGAAAGTTAAAATTATATTCATTTTTCTAAATATTTTGGTTAATGTATGGGGTAAAGTTCGGCCGTAAACAGAAGTCACGTATGTGCTGTCTCGGTTATTACTCGGTTTTGTTATCTTGTTATGTAACTTTTTCCGGTGTTTTTTTATGAGTCTCTCAAGAACCTGACTGTAGTAAGTTTGATTGACTTACTGTCATCAAGGAACAATTTCCTTATTCACAATATCTCAAATGTCGAAAAAAGTAATGAGCGTTGACTTGAACTTGGATTTGCTCATTCTTGTTTTTTTGGACGTGTCGAGTCTTTTGTATGCCACTCCTCACATTGCCGTTTTGTTTCTAGATCAAACTCAAAAATCCATGATTCATCACCTGTTATGACACTTTTCATAAAATCTGTGTCATTTTCAAAGTGCTCAACAAAGTCAAGACACAAATTTTTTCGGTTTTCAAAATTTCATGAACTGTCTGGTGATTTAAATTTATTTCATAAGCAATCATTTTCACTAACAAACGACGATCAGACTTGATGAGATCTCTCACTTTTAAAAAATTTTCGTCAGTTCATGCTGTGCTTGGTCGTCCAAAACGATGTTAATCCTCTACGGTTTCACGACCATTCAAAAATGTTTTTGTACCATCTAAAAACCTAAGCCCGGGAAATGGCTTCATCTCCGTAAGCTTGTTTTAACTTATTAAATGTTTCTATTGCACTCTCTTGGAGTTTGACACAAAATTGGATTTCATAACGCTGCTGAATATTACTAAGCTCCATTTTTGTAACATGAGATAAAACAAACACTTACAATGACTATGGCATAGCCAAATCTGTTAAAGTTATAAAAGTTAACATTTTTACGAATGTAAAGAAATGTTACAGCTATCAGCTGTTACATTGTTGGTCTCACAGTGTGGTCATTTTCTGGGGAAAAAATTCAGTCTCATTACCTTTTAGACAAACCTCGTGTGTATATAGACTCCCGTATGTGTGTGTGTGTGTGTGTGTGTGTGTGTTTACTGAAAATACTCTTCCTCATTTTCTTTGTCCTGGTGGCTTTACTGAAACATCTTTTAAGCCATTGATATTCAGACTATATTAGCAGACTGTATGTCCAAACAATCTTAACCTAACCTTTCTCATTCGAGTCACCATTTCTCTTACCTTCCCTTTATCTTTCACTACCGCCTTCTCTCTTGCATCCGTAACGGTTGATATTTCCTCGTTGATTTTCTAAGAAATAGTAAACAACGTAAATTAGTATAATTGTTAAATAATAAATAAATACATATGTAGATACAAATAACAACAATCAAGTAAATGTAATTAAATGGAATACTTATTCCTATGTTTTTAGAGGTGCGTACATTCTTGAAAGTACCGTTGGTTTAATAATACTAGTTTTGCGGAATAAACGTGTTTGAGCGTTGCCTTGTTGTGAAGAAACATTGTAAGATAATTTGAAACAAGCAATGCAGAGATAAAAAACAAAATATTATTTTCTCTTATATTCACACCATTTTCAAGGAGAATTCTTGTCTATAACGTTAGAGCATACCTTATTTTACTGCAGAAGAATATCTACTTACATTCTAGTAGCAGTTTCTGTCGTGCGATCGTCTGTATTATACCTTTTGTTTGTATTTTTATACACAAGTGCATCATGTTCTCTCTATCTCCCCCCACATTCTCTCAACATATCCTCCTCTCTCATTTACTCTTCTCCAATCTCTCCTCAGTTTTTCCTTTTCTGTCAGATATTGCAATGGTCTCTTCTCTTTCTACCTCTTGGTCCTATAATAAACACTAATAAGTATAATAAACATATAGTATATAGGCTATACGTATACCAAACCGAATAGAAGTCAGATGGTATTGTTGTATGCATAAAGAGATACGAGTTTCATATTACGCTTCAGTATTTGAGGTCTTTATAGAAGATGAGCCTGTTCGGACTTAAATATGCCTAGATAGCACATGCATAAAACAAGTAAGACACTTCATCTATATTGGACGTGACATTACTTATGATCAAGGTAGAGATATAGAAAGTTAAGTGACGAATTTCCCAAGAATGAGTAGAACGATTTGAAGAACGTTGAAAAATAAAATGTAAAAAGAAACCCAAATAAAATTTTATAAAACAATAGCAATACCTAGACTACTGTATGGTTTTGACATTTGGATCATAAATAGAAAAAGATGAACAAAAAATACAAACAGCAAAAATGAAATTTTTGAGATCAGTTAAAAAGTGTAATAGACGTGATCATATAAGAAGAAGATGTAGGAAGTGATTTAGATATTTTTGTAATTATTGAAACAATTAAACAATACAGAAGAAAATGCTTTCAACACGTTAATAGACTGGAAGAAAGTAGAATAGCGAAGATGGCAAAGATTAGAACCCAAGAGGGAGAAGAAACGTTGGTAGACCGAAGAAAAGGTGGACTGTGGAATAGGAACAGGCCGCTAAAATCTAAAACTGTTAAGCTGATGATGATGATGATGATGATGACTTCAGTGTTTGACAGTGATTTGAATGTTTTTTGCAAATTGTATCAACAAGAAACTTCTTATTATTACAATCCTGTTCTACAGCAAGGTGTAGAGGGGTTGAGCAAAGGTCTCGCCACAGTGGTCTCTGCGGACCAGGGTCTTGGATTCATTCTACTGTACTCCCAGCCCCTGCAGAGAGTACCTCACATTGTACTCCCAGGTCGCTCTTCTCCAGCCCCTGGGTCTTCTCCCAGGAATTCTTGCCTCATACAATGAGGGAGTCTATTCCCCTTCCATCCTTTGAACGTGTCCAAACCAGCGCAACTGTGCTTCCTTAATTTGGTCTGTCAAAGGTACTGTCTTAAGACTCCCTCATACGACTAGTAGTGTTTGTGATTCGATCTCTTCTTGTCTTTCCTTCAGCGTTCCTGAGGTATCTCATCTCCATAGCTTGGAGAGAGTATTGAAAATAAACTTTTACTGAATTGGGAACAACTGTTGTTTTGTATTAGAATTTTTTTCTGATCACTACAGCAGTGAAAATACATGTGCCGTCCCTGGGTAGTTGTTTCTAATGTCACGGATCTGTTTGTAACAATTGTAACCGGGTTCCACTGTACACATACGTTTGCGGTCAGTCAATGACCTCAGTCTTAGCTCAGATGCTGAGCATGCCTCCATCTTAGAATTTGCAAAATTTATTTTATATAAATGTAGAATGACCATGAAACTTTGAAGAGATGGGTGATTTCTTACGAATAAATCCTCTATTCGAACTGCCTCCATCGTAATATTTTGTCGCTTGATTATTTCGTAGAAACGGGAAGGTCTATTGGCGTTCGCCTGTCTGAACACATGAAGAACGTCCAGTTAGGTAAGACGAATACGTCGAAATTCACGGAACATGCTTTTGACAAACAACATAGAATACAGTGGGATGCCGTGTCTATAGTAGGTAAAGACCCTAAAATTGAACATTTAAGGAGGCGGTTGTCATCATGGTTAATAAGAACTGTTTGAACCAAGCAAACAAAGACATTCCTCAGATTTTGTTTAGTAGATCGGAAAGTTTGAACCAAGCAAGCAAAGACATTCCTCAGATTTCGTTTAGTAAATCGGAAATTTTTAACCAAGCATGCAAAGACATTCCTCAGATTTCGTTTAGTAAATCGGAAAATTTGAACTAAACAAGCAAAGACATTCCTCAGATTTCGTTTAGTAGATCGGAAAGTTTTTGCGAAGCAAGCAAAGACATTCCTCAGATTTCGTTTAGTAGATCGGAAAGTTTGAGCGAAGCAAGCAAAGACATTCCTCAGATTTCGGTTAGTAGATCCTCAGGTGTTAGTAGGTCGGAAATTTCCGGTATTGGTTGGATATTTCCGTGTGGGCTGGTGTTTTTCGTTTCAGGATGGAGTGGGAAGTACTGGAGAGATGTGGTCTTTAGCAGGAAGGCGGGGATGTAAATACGGGAGAAGACAGCTGTCCAACCGTTCTTATGTCTTTCAACAGGGCCTTTCGACTGCCACTCACAGGTAAGAAAGATTCAATTTAATTTTACATTATTTTGTATTTTGGTCTTATATTTCTATTCTTACAGTATATGTTGTGCCTAATGGTTTTATGGTATATACTGTTTGAAAAGTTTCTCTTTTACCGTAGTTATGTACCGTATATAACTATAACAAACGTTTTATCAAACGAGTCTGGTCTCTTAAAACTCTAAGTAGCAACGATCGTTGCTCCAGCGGACTACTCAGTCGCATCTACACAGCCTGTGTCCGCCTGATCCCATACTTCTGATCGCCGACCCTACCAGCCTGAAACCCTACCAAATCACCGAACGGCGAGCTCTACGAATTATATACCGCAGGTGTCCTATTACCAAAACCTCCAACAGCGCTCTGTATGCACTAAACACACTTTTCCCTAACCTCGATTCCGTCCTGTACAAGCTCAACGGGAATTACTCAAAAACCGCTACACAACCCAACAATCCATAGCCACCTCCATCAACAGAACTACCCCGCAATACCCGCAGACCTTCCTTCTTCATAAACCGTCTCCTTACCATAGCCGATGGACCTCCTCCCAGAACTCCTCGCCTCCAGCGTCAAAGAAACAGTAACACATACAAACACCTAATTTCCAATTACAAACATACTCAACCTGCTATCCTTCCTGATCACACAATACATTAAAGTTTACCTAACTTCTTACCAAGTCTTTAACCCTCTTCTTCGTGTCCCCCGCCTACATTTACGCCTCTCTGTTGCCTCCTTCCAGCTTTGCGACCTTCGCTACTCGTCGCTGTCTTGGCCGCCATGAAAAATAAAATAAACTAAAATTAATGGCAGCTCCATCAGTTACTTCCTTCTCATATATGGCTACAAACTACATTACAAACAAATACATACGCACGCACTACTCTATCTTCTATGTGCCTCCACTTTCTTCGCTTCCGGCCCGCGCTGGTGAGCGTCTCCCACATCCAACCATCTGGCTGAAGGGGCTTGCCACAGATCAGCCGGAGGCTTCTCCTTCACGGAGAAGTCTCAAACAACACGAAAAAAAAGTTTATTGTAAGTTGTTCCATGTTGTCTAGGTTTTGGGGACGATCCCAGATTCCAGGGATCGAAACGTCAGGAGACAAAATATTACGATGTAAGCAGTCCGGAGAAAGGATTTACCCCTAAAGTAAGTTTTAAACCTGGAAACCTAGTCTCCCCTACCCTAATTATCTGTTTGCTGTGCGGGTGAAATAAAATATTAAGCAGTATATTAAAAGTGAACAATAACACACTGTAGAAATTTACGGTCTCCATTAATACTGTGACAGATTCCGGCAGAACGCTCGCGCAAATTCAGATCAAGTAGTCTAAAGAAAAGAGACTTGACATAGTTGCGGGCGACGACTGGCTGTTTTCTTCACCAAATGTTTGCTTTGCCTGTATAAGTGGCTTCCACTCAGAATACTATAAGCAAATGCAGTATGCTGAACTGCAACATGGTTGGTAAGCTGAATACTGTTGAAGGCATAATTGTTTGTTTTCCCATTTAAAGCGACGTTACAAGTTACAGTTTTTTGCACACAACTAGAGTTTATAACGCGACCACTAAACGTAAGTGCCAAATCGTATTTATGTGCTCCAAATACATAAAAATTCGAGAACTAACAAAGTTTAACAAACCGCTGGAAAGAGTGTGACATCTCTCGCTTTTTTGTATGCCATTCTTTCTATCATTCCGTGTTTGTCTTTCTGTCTATCTCTACACTTTTCCCTCTCTCTCGCGCGCACGCGCTCTATCTGTATTTCAAACCAATACATATATTGGTCTTGATTCGAATAGTCTTGATTCGAAACACGCGCGCACACACACACACACACACACACACACACGGTGGCGGATTAAGGAGGGGCTAGGTAGGCTAAAGCTCCGGGCCCCGTTTGTCGGGGGGTTTGAAACACATGTCCTTGAATTCTTTGGACTTAAACTGGGGCCCGTTATCTGACACTAGATGTACTGGTGTACCGAAGTCTTTGAATAATCTATTCAAAAAGTGATCTTTAATGTAAGTGATAAATAATGTACCGAAGCGATCCTTCAGCTATTGTGAATATTATGGCAGCCTGTTTAATTAACCTGAGCCAATTAACCAGGTTCCCGATATTATAGTGTCGTCCCGACGTTATAAAATGCGCCACTCATTTACCAAATTCGTCTGGATGTATCCCATGCGACGAGCGTTAGCATCTACCACAGTGAAGATTTTGCAAGATAGATTATTTAAAAGACTTCGGTACACCAGTACATCTAGTGTCAGATAACGGACCCCAGTTTAAGTCCAAAGAATTTAAGGACATGTGTTTCAAACTAGGCATAGACCACATTACCGTTACAGAGTATCGTCCACAAGGTAATGCAGCTGAAAGGTATTTGCGAAACCTAAAATCCGCTTTAATAGCCTACCATGCAAACGACCTAACATCTTGGGACCAGAACCTATCCTGGATACAATTTGCCTTCAACTCAGCATATCATGAAGGACATAAATCGACACCTTTTGATTTGTTGTATAAATATAAACCGAATCACCCATTATCCACAAAGTGGAAAATACATGAATTGCTACCCCGCGAAATCAGTGGTAAAAATATAAAAAAGTTATGGAACGAAGCTCGCGCTAACTTAAGAGTAAACTTGAGAAAATCGCGAAAATATTAAATCGTCACATTACTTTGTTAAGCTCCTAGTTCGCTTAAGCGGTAAAAGAGGATCAAGTTATGGTTGTACAGTGAATTACAAGCATTCTGTTACACATCCATACTACTATTTTTACAAAGAGATAAAGTTTGTTTGGTTGTTTTATTGTGCGGGCTAACCACTGAAATTACTAATCTCTTAGAAACATCCATCATCGACGTCGTACCCTAAGCATCATTGCCTAATTCCAATAATATATTTATTATATATTAAAAACTCCCACTTCCCATTTCTTGCCACTTTGACGTTATTAGTGAATGTGTAGTTAATCGCCTAACCGTTATATTTTGACGTTACTTTACAATTGTCTTTACGGATCCCATTAAAAGAAAATGTTTCGGCACCGTGTTCTTTGAAGTTTGAGGTTGGTTTCAGACGTAAATTTGATTCGTTAACTTTCAACAGTTTTCAAAAACAGACCCTTGAAACGGTGCCATGCCGTAAAACCTTTGTTAATGGGCTTGTAGTAAAATTTTCGGCATGCCACAAATTTATGTTCTATAAGAGATAGCTACATGGTGGCAGCAAGTAAAATGTAGAGAAACTTCCAAATTGTATGTTGGTTTTTTCACAATAAAATCCTTCTTTTCGTTCCCGAGGTACTAGCGGTTTTTTAAAATTTCTAAATGTCGTTTCCACACAAGTTCTGTTCCTTTACATTGTTTACTGTATTTCTTTTTATACACTCCTCCCTCCCCACCTAGCATCACTCTCCACATTCACACGAACCTACCTCTATCTATCTGTTCCTTTATCAACATTGCCCTAAACCAGTGATTTCTAAGACCCTGTCCGGGGGCCGCATGCAGCGCGCCATCTTTTAATGCGGACCGCGACCTTATTTTATTAAACTAATTTAATAATTATCTTGTTTACTTCCAAAAGTAAATGAATAATCAACGCGTACAAAATGATTTCAACACGTACAATGGTGTTAGTGATACTTCTAATTTTCTAAATTTTTAATATTTCTAATTCTTAATTTCTTCGTTTTTAATTTTTTTTATTTTTAAATAACTTTTAATTTCTTAATTTTCAGTGGCGTTAGTAAAATTATAGGCACAGTGAAACAAATTAACAGGAAACAAAATGCATGATAGAGTTAAACTTTTGAAAAGTTAAACGCTTGAAACATTTGAAGTTTAAGCACATGTTATGCTTAATAGTCTAATAGTGTCCACTAGAGGTGGGCCGATATAGCTATAACAGGTATTTTGGAAGATTACTTTTGTGAAACGGATATAGCAGTGATTGAAAAGTTGAAATACCTGTTCCGATTCAACGATAACTGAAAAGTTGAAATACCCGTTCCGGTTACTCGTGGCCTCGCGGTTCCGAGTCGCGGGACCCCCCCCCCCTACACAACTAACGAATAAAGGAGTACTATGAGTACAAAGTCACAGTTATTAGTGCTGGATACTTGATTCTGCGCATGTGCCGATTGCCATACAAATACGAAACGAAGCAAAACCGTGAGGTTTAGAATATCTCTACGCCAAAGACACGAAGCTGTTTTTAATAAATAAAAAAAATCATACTGACGTTACATTTATTCTCTTGCGATATGCAGATATATAATACAGAGTATAATAACAAATTATATATTATACTAGACACCAACTTGGTAAATTTTGAAAAAACGAATTATTATGTGTTATAACCTACAGAGTGGCTGACAGGCCGTATAGTAATGTGATTAATTTGGTTAATGTGATTTTGGAGATGATTTTTAACTTCACTGCACACATTACGTAAATTATTTTCAGATTATTTGTTGTGTTATGACGTTCACTTCAAATTTCATTGCCTGAGTTTTGCAACTGATTTGTCTAACCAAAATGGAATCAGTAATTTAATATTAAACCTATGTTTGTTTAGTCCTAGTGAAAATTTAAATTAGTATTCCCAAATGGAGGTAGGCTTGTAAGTTCTCTTGTTTCTTATTTTATTTTCTTATTGTTTCTCGTTAAGCTGTGACATTTCCTAATAAGGAAAAAAGGTATATCTTGAGGTAAATTTATTTATAAATATTAAATGTAATATATATATATATATATATATATACATATATATATATTGTTACGACGGTCTCAATGATTGTTGTACAGTGGAAAACAAAATACTAGACCCCAATTAAGTAACTAAAAATCAGCTTTAATTATCGCAATTAACAATTTGTAATCATTAAGTTATTTAACAAGATTATTCTCGTACAACAATTCAAGTTAATCTGTCCACACAAATAATATTGGCAATTACTATTTAAGAATCCAGCACTATAATCACTTTTTACTAAAACACCACTTGAAACGCACTGTGTAAATTGCCCGACAATAACTCGAACCGCATTGAATAAATCGCCAATTACACTAAACTGACAGTCACTGAGTGCCTGTATTCATACACCGCTGAGATTCCAGAATAATCTATAATACGCCTCAAAACACTACTGGAGCGTAATTGTTTGCGGCCTTAAACAGTGCGCGCGGACCGGTGAAGTCTGGAACAGTCTCGTTAACACATGTTAAGAATCACGTACGCACACAACACTACAGCTGGTTCTGCTGGGATAGCTGAGAAACATGTAGGACGTTGTGTAATGACGTAACAAGACATTGATTGTCGGATTTATTTGGTACCGGTAAGGTAAGGTTAGGATTGTAGTACACGTATTTTGTGGAGAGCATTTGTCTTTGGAGAGGCGAATTGGCAGTGCAAAAACATTCTCTAGAATTCACCATTCCGAGAGACTGCAGTCTGACAACTTGAGTTGACATAGGGACTGTTAGTGGCGCACGTCGTGTGGTACAGCTTATATTGTTCATTTACTGTGTGTCTACTCAAAGAGATAAGTCACTTTGGATTTAAAAACTGTGACGTCTAGGACAAAGCTTGTCTGACGTCTTTCGAGAGTTAAACCTTGAAACGTTTGTCCTTGAAGTGAGGTATTTTGTAATTACCTCAAAACATACTTGTAAAATGCTTTAACCGCTCGGGTTTGTATTTATTCTGAAATTAGTAGGTTTCGTGTTACTAAGCGTTTTTCTTGCAAGATAATAATGATCGTCTTTGTTACTACTGAAGCTTAGAATGAACGTCGATTTCTATTTCTGTGGGTCGCTTACCATCATGATCACGATAAATCGGTTTACAATTTTCTCCGACGTTTTCCGGATTTATAATATCCGTCTTGTTCGTTGGTTCTATATTGTCAATATTCCTCTCCTTTATACGAGGGTCATTCAATAAGTAAACAAACAAACAGCTGTGGAGCAAAAAATTTTTATTCAATCAATACAATTTTTTTTACTTTTCAACGTAATCTCCAGCAACGTCTATGCACTTGTCCCATCTCTTTACAAGCCTTTTCATTCCCTCAGCAAAGAATTCTTTACCTTGATGCCGAAGCCAGTTTTGGACTTTTTCGTTCACTTCTTCACTGCTGTTGAACTTGACACCACGCAAAGCCTCCTTGAGTGGGCCAAATAAGAAAACGTCAGATGGGGCAAGGTCAGGGCTATAAGGGGGATGAGTCAGGATTTCCCAACCTACTTTTTTTATTGTTTCGAGCGTCAGTTTTGCCGTGTGTGGGCGGACATTATCGTGAAGAAGAATCACACCTTTCCTCTGCCATCTCGGATATTTTTTCTTCAATGCAGCCTTAACTTTGTTCACAATCATATCAGAATAGTACTGACTATTGATGGTACGCTGGTCTTGTAGGTAATCACAGAAAATTGGGCCTTGGTAGCTCTAAAAGATGGTTAACATCACCTTACCAGCCGATGGTTGGGTTTTGAATGTCTTTTTGGCGGGTGAACTGGGATGCTTCCACTCCATGCTTTGTCGCTTTGACTCAGGTTCAAAATAGTGAATCCAAGTTTCATCACACGTTAAAATTCTTTTCAAAAATTCAAAAATCTTATAACAGAACGCTGTTCTTCGAAAGTACTGTCCTCAAGAGGACACGCCATCGTAAATAAAACTGTATTGGTTATGTTTATGCAATATATTATTGAACAGCTGATCAAAACTCACAACAACGTTGCCAGGTAACACTCCTGAAAGTTTCAATCAGCTGCTACAATTAATTTCTTTTCTACAATTGTTTGTCTGTTTACTTATTAAATGGCCCTCGTATTATTACCACACCAATTGCCCATTTCTGATGCCATAAATGGTTGAATGTGTTGTTTCATAATTTATCTTTAAAGATTCATTTCAGTTACACTTATTAGATTTTTGTGTTGTCATTCAATGGTCATATTGCTGAGACATAGGTTATACTCTTCATTTCAACAAGACGTACACTGCAAAGAATAAAATATGCATATAAATTAGTCCCGGGAATCTGAGCGTATGATAGCATGTTGAAATGAAAATTTGTACAAGTAAAGCCTGGAGGTTTGGGCATTGTATGTTAGCTGATAAAAAGACATTCTCAAATTGTTAGTTTTAAGTAAATTTAGACAATAAAAAGAAACGGTTAATGTTGTGAAATAATGCGTAGGCGTGTGGCAAGTGCGCATGTGCGAGAATAATGAATTATTTTACGGGATAATAATTAGAAACATATTAAAGTAAATAACTTTTGTTATAAGTTGAGTTTGGAGATGAGCATAGTACCAGAATACGTTTAATAAAAAGATCTATCAGTTTTCAGCATCTGTTACTAATTTAAAGAACGGATTGTATGAGTTTTTAAGAAAGAAAATTGTATGACCCTTTGGATAAGTAGTAAAATTATACTGGTTTTTAAACAGCCCGCAAATCGCTTTCCAACAGTTTAATACACGAATAATTTTATCTTGGCCTCTGACGCAGGGAAGCGTTACGAATTAACCAACCAGCGTACAAGAAACAGGTCAAATTTTCCGTCACATTCTGATTTCTAGTTAACCAGACAGTCTGTCTGTGAACTCGAAAACGTGTGGGCATATTGCTCTAGTCTAGAAGTTTGGTTTACTAATAATCCAGTCAAATTGTGTTTTTACCAGGAAAGTTGAGGGGAAGTTTTGATTTCTTCCATTCTATATGTTTTTTGGGGTGCTGAATCCGAATCTGAGGTTTGCTAACAAAATTTCGTGACGCAACATTGAAAAAATGCAAAAAAAGGTAAAAAATCTCATTTTTGGCGGAGTAAAACAAACAACAGTCTGAAATGGTTATTCACTAAATCTGTATGAGAAGAACTGTGAGTGACAATTATAGGTGAGGGGGGTCACCAACCTACGACTCCACCAGAGAGACACGTTAGTCGTAAACCACACAGATTCCACTTTTACTTACTACTGCACATAATTCGCGGGTTCGAGTATCAACACTAAATGTCTTACGTATCACATATCGACAGTTTTTAACAAGTTTTATGTCGAATAATTTTTTTTTTTTATCTATTGGGTGTAAGGTTATACTTTTTATTCATGTCTATATTCAAAACGAATAAAACAAGTTATTTTAAAGTATTTAATACTGTATTATGAAACTCGTAAAATAAAATAAAAAGATGAAAAATTGTTCATATTTTTCAAAGCACGTAAAAGGACCCGCCGCCTTCGAAGAACCTCAGCCAGGACCCTCTAAACGACAACGGCTCATATAATTTTTGCTCATATAATAATGTAATATATAATCATATGTAATATAATATAATAATATGTAATAATTTTTCAAGATTTTTCGTTGTAATTTAAACTTTTTTGTAACTGAATTTGTACAATTTCGGGCTTCATTAAATAACTTGAACATTATGTAATTTTTGAAAAAATGACCTGTACCTTTACATATACGATCTAAGTAAGGTATGTGCAGAGAACTGGGAGGAATTCACTAACTGACAGCCTTTAATAATAAATTAGAGTTTTGGAGTGGAAAAAGTGGGTTTTTGAGGAGACAGACAAAATACGCCAAAATTCAACTAGCGCTTAAGCCCTAACGGTTCGTCGGAGAAAAACCTTAATAGTGAAATTTGTAGGACATTTTATGTACTTTCATTTTTCATAGGGATGTTATTTACGAAAAGTTGATAGTTTTCGAGTTATAAGCAAAAAAACACCAAAAAATGAGATTTTTTACATTTTTTTGCATTTTTTTCAATGTTGCGTCACGAAAATTTGTTAGCAAACCTCAGATTCGGATTCAGCACCCCAAAAAACATATAGAATGGAAGAAATCAAAACTACCCCACAACTTTTCTGCTAGGGGCCCTTTTGAGCACAAATTGACGATATTATAAGCCGTTATGGAAACAAGTTAGAAAGTTTGATAGTTGACGATATTGTAAATTTTAAATATTGCTAATCCGGGAAAGTGGAAGATATCCGCATAGGGATCAAAGACACTTGAAGTTTACTGGATTTGTATGTGTATAAGCACAAAAGCAGTGAAAAATTAATTAAGTGTAATTTATAGAATTGTTTAACACGGGAACGACACAACGCCGGACACTAGAAAGAGTTAATGAGCCTATATCCAGAGCGAAGCAATCTACACCTGTATCCAGAGTGAACGAACCACTCCTGTAGCCAGACTGGGTCACCAACGTCTCGGCAACCTGCTTTCGTCATAAATGGAGTGACTTTATTTTTTGTTATAAACTTTATTACACTTATAAACTAAAGAGACAGAAGAACTTATAAAGACAGATTTGATGTAGTAGAATATGAGAGATAAAATTATTTAAATTGTAGTCACGTCAGAACAGTAATTAGTTTCTTTTTCCATAAACTGTATTAAGTCAACATAGTGATATTTTGTAATTATATCATTAATAAATACAAGAGCATTCCAAATACGATTTACCGACTACTTATTCCATGCGACACCTGTACATCGATATACTTCGGCTTTTTTGTCTCACGTTTCTGTGCTATAAAATACTGTTTATTGGGGTAACAACTTATCTTCTAAGTCAGTTTTTATTAAAATTTTGTGGTATTCGTTAACAACAACAATGGTTTTTGGTTGGATAAACATCGTTTATTTCTCGCAAAACGAAGCGCTTACTAAAATAACTCGTTAGTGGGACTTCGCAGGACAGGTGCTGACTAGCCAGAGTTACATTAAATATGGAGAACAGTTCTGAAGAAGGCAACACTTAATGGTAGTCTGCTATTGAGAAGACACTTCTGTCACGGTGGCGTCTGACAAAGTTACATTTAGTACATGTATTGTGTAACAAACAGTAACATAAGTATTTACCGCTGTCATTTGAGCACTGAAATAGATGCATTGGTTTTCCAGGAACAGATCGGAATTTTCCAAACTTTTTATAAGAAAGCTCCAATATCAAGAGAAAAGTCTTCATTATAATTTGGAGGTGGATTGTTAAAAGTTAAAGAGAGTTAACTAGTTAGTTAACTATGGCACTGCAACCCAAATTTGAGCCCTGACGTCCTTTGATTCCTGCTTCCACTTATCTCTGTCCACAGCTTCTCTCTTCACACTCCTTATTTCTACATTTCTTGTACCATTTGTGTCCTTTTCTCTCCTTTCCCTCATTTTTGAGCGGCATCTTATCCACTAATGATGATAACTCTAATAGTAATTAAAGTATACGATGTAATTCTATGTAACCACCATAACGTTATGTACGTTAATGTATGAAATATTTATATATAATTTAATTTAATTCTGAATTTATATAGAATTTTTATATTATTATTAATAATAATAATAATAATATAAAATACATATACAAGACAAACTGAACATTTATGAATGTAATTATATAGAATTAAATAACTTTATAAATTAGACTGGTTAGCATCCCAATAATAAGACAACGTAGAGTTACATTTTAAGCTGATGTTTCGGAGAAGTTACTCTACAAGTTAGGCTTATAAGTCGTCATCTGGAAAACCACCTCTATGGATTACGGATTTTAAACGGATACGTGCTGAGTTAAAAGCTCTATGAAATGAAACAAGGGCTTTTAATTTTCTCACATAGAGTTCCGCGGCCTCTGTTCATTGTGTAGTTGAAGTCTTTGAAAATATCTTATAAGACAACGGGTCTACTCAAGTCTTCAAAAATACAGAAAGGCTATTTATTATAACTTTAAAATATTTGAAAATTTAATTTTAATTTGTTTGATTACAAATAATTTATTGGTCTCGGGGAGTGAGACGCCAGTCAATAAACTGACTTGGATTAGTTCTCCCTTATGGAACTAGTTCTTGATAACAATATTTGCCTTACAGTGCCTTTAAATTAACAGCTCTACCATTACCACATGATCGGCCAAACGTATCCGATGTAGTTTACATAAATTTATGGAATAAATCATTACTTAATTTGTGTTTTGGAATTTATTATTTTTTGATGTTTCTAATATTATTTAAAGGCTTTTTGGCAAAAGAGTTTATTTTTTCTTAACTGCATAAGAAAATATGTATATTTTAATGCCGTACCAAAGAATGCGTGTAAAATATTATTGTAGCATTAGTTTGGTGTTATATTGCACATATAAGCTTTTGGAATTAGGAGTTTGCAGCATGTCAAAACAAACTTTGTTAACTAATGAAATTCTTGTAAGGGAGTTAATACAGTACAGACAATAGCACCACGCGATGTAGGTCTATGTCTTAAGTTGGCATTCCTTTCAGTCATTTCTACTTTAGTTATAGCCTGGCAATTAAAATTGGAAATCCTATGAATTAATTCATAAGAATATAGCAGATGGAGGGTAGATACCCTGGTGTTTTGTAAATTAAATTACTTTTAACCTAATTAAAATACAGTAATCCCCCGTTATAACGGACCCCGCTTATAAGGGACAGCTCTAAGAAACATGGAATGTTGTAAAATAAAAGAGACTCAGGCTCAAAAAATGACGCTTTGAAACGCTGGACATGTGTCTAGGATCGTGGAGCCGTTCATCAACGGTCTTGTATCCTGCGCACTGCGTTACGCACTCAAGGAATTGACCGCCCGTCATGACACTGTTCCTACTTATATTTGGGTCAACATCATCATCATCATCATCATCTTAACGGTTTTAGGCTTTAGCGGCCTGTTCGTATTCCACAATCCACCTTTCCTTAGGTCTACGAACTTTTCTTCTGCATCTAGGGTTGTAATCTTTTGTCGTCTTCGGTATTCTACTTTCTTCAATTCTATTTACGTGTTGAATCCATTTTCTTCTGTATTCTTTAAGCCTTTCATTAACTGCAAAAATATCTAAATCATTTCTTATTTTTTTACTTCTTATATGATCTCGTCTATTACACCTTTTAACTGATCTCAGAAATTTCATATCTGCTGTTTATATATTCTGTTCATTTTTTTCTTTATGACCCAAGTTTTAGAACCATACAGTAGTGTAGGCATTGCAATTTTTTTATAAAATTTTATTCCGGTTTCTTTTCTACATTTATTTTTCAACGTTCTCCAAATCGTTCCTTACATTCTTGTGAAATAGGTCATTTTATTTCCTATGTCTCTATCTTTATGATAAATAATGTCATGTCCAAGTTAGTTGAAATCTCTTATTTGTTCTATACCTGTGTTGTCTTGTGGGACCTTAGGATGTTTTTATATCCAGGAGTAGGATGTGCGGAATGTAGAGCCGTTTGGACCAGAGTCTCTACCCACTCAAGACCGTCGTGCGTGGTGAAAAGGCACACCCTTTTCGAGGTGGTCCTACAACAGAACACGACGGATCTAGATCAGAGAAGGTCAATAAAAAATGCAGCCGAAATAGGGTT
This sequence comes from Magicicada septendecula, assembly GCA_034769895.1. Classification (NCBI taxonomy): domain Eukaryota; kingdom Metazoa; phylum Arthropoda; class Insecta; order Hemiptera; family Cicadidae; genus Magicicada; species Magicicada septendecula. The sequence goes on along the minus strand of CM068372.1, from coordinate 70,610,660 downwards.
GGTTACACTATACGGTCGTCTCAATCAACAGTAGTCTTCCAACAACTCACAATTCCACAGAAGCCTTTCAATTAACTCACAATTCTAACAGTAGCCTTGGAAACTAGGAAAGATATAATGATAAAGACATTCGCAAACGACAACGGGCACAAGATTGGATTTTGAAAGAGATGAAAATAGCGACTTGGAACATCAGAAGAGATATGACGACGATACAACAGCAGATTATAGATATAATGAAAAAAACACAAATAGACATATTAGTACTTATATTTGGGTCTATCCTCTATCTCACTGAGTTGTCGTTTAGACAGATTTCATACGTACGGCGTTGTCTTCTTTCGTTTGTGCTAAATTATCAGATTTTATAGGTATGGCCTACTGTCTTCTCGTTATGGTATAATTTTTATAAGTTTGTTGTGTATTTAAGTAAGCCTACTAAAAGGCAAATCAAAGACGCGTAAAAGTGCTTCTGTTTATGATAAACTAGCAATTATAGAAAAGCTGGAAAAAGAACCTGAAATAATATATAAACGTTTCTTTTGGTGTACTGTTATCAATTTTATATAAATACAGTAAAATAAATAGTTTCTACTTTTATAAACGTAGTTTAAATGAACCATTTTCGTATTATAAGACATACGCTCAGTATACAGTTGTAACGGTCATTCAATATAACGTGCACTTTAGAGCCCTATTAGTCCGTTACAACGGGTAATTACTGTACCTTATAACTTAATAAAACAGCCATCGTGTCTATACGTATGTTCAGACTGCCTAAGAAGGTTTACATCATGTACAGTGCAGTACATAAACTCAGTAGAACATGTACGTTTATTAAATTCACCATTATAATTACAACGTTGCGCCACAACAATACTGTCTTTGTTGAACTACAAACAATGAACGGCACACAACCACTGCGCTTTAATTAAATCTCCTCTGTTCTAGCGAAATCATATATTCGCGTTTACTTTGTAAAATACAATACAAAAAAGTTTAGACCGAGTTTTCAATTTGATCCAAGTAAATCTTTTAGGACAGAATGTAATTAAAGGTTTTTGTTTTGAAACTTTCATTACCAAAGAGAATTTCTAAATAAACATACAGATTAAATTTTAAATGCGGTAAGTTTTTACCATAATTTCATAAATAAATATGATATACACAGATGATACATTGTTATTAACTTTGGTAATTTGTAAGTATTTGTTATATAGTTATTTGCAACTTGCTTTCATATGGCAATAGTGACGTCCAATATCAATATAAAACCACTCATTCTATTATACTTTTATTTAACCTAAATCTATCCTTTTGATGACAATAATTTAAATTTACAATAATTTATTTCATAAATTAACGTAAAAGCTTGATTTTATATGTCAATACTAACGCCCAATATCGATGTAAAATAATTAATTCTGTTATTCTTTTAGTTTTATTTAACCAAAATTTATCCATCACATGACGATAATTTAAATATACGATAATTTTTTGCATACATTACCGTAAACGCTCGATTTCATATGTCAATACGGACGTTCAATATCAACACAAAATCATTCATTCTATTATACTTTTATGTTTATTTAACCACAATTTGTCGTAATAAATAACACATGTAAAATAACAAATATATTATATTCTTTTTAATTATTTAATAAATTTTAAGGCAATTTCCCGTAATCTTAACATACAATATTTGCTGTTATTTTACTTTCATCATATTTATGCCAAAATTTGTCGAAATAACAATAATCAGACAATAAACAAAATTTTTCAAACAGTCTATGCTCTCACCCCCTTCCAATTCATTGGACTGGTAGACACTAATTTTTACAAATCCTTCCCTTAAAAAACGATTTTTATATATTTTTATTACTTAATTTAACAGTATTACTTAATTTAAAGTTAATTGTTTAACAGGTATAACAAAATAATTAAAAACATAAAAATATTGAGTTAAAATTCATTGCCGGGCTGTTTGGCCGTAGTCCATTGTTTCTAACTAAAACAAGCGTTTCGACAGTACCATCGAATGTCATCATCAGTGTAAAATTCGAGCTTTACTAACGTAGTGTGGTATACGTTAGAGATGTGTACTGTCGAATAGTTTGTTTCTGTTAGAAAAAATGGACGACGTACAAACAGCCCGGGAATAAATTTTAACATTCACTCCGGTCGTGTATGCATACGAACTAAAAATGTGGAGTTTGTCATACTATAAGACTTAAAAAATAAACTGCAGTCAAAAGCAGTAAACGAATTAAAGAATGGACCAAGCGGGCACAAGCACTCTGTTCTAACCGTCGTTACTCATTCGCGAACATCCTAGTGAAAGCGAACGAAGAACGACCTACTGCATGCGAACGACTGAACTAACAACGAACTACGGTTGTTTAGTTTTATAAGTGACCGACAGGAGCGTCGTTAACGCGAACTACCAACGAACACGAACTACTGTCCTGCGGCGCGAACGACAGCAGTCAGTAGTTCATTTGTCGGAGTAGTTCATTTTGGATAGTTCGTTCGCGAACGACCCACCACTAGTCCGGACGTGTGTACAACTTACGGGCCCGAAAACGGCCGCTGTCAATAGCTATCTACATTGCATTTCACGTGTTCTTAGTACACAAGTAGCTTGACTATTTGACAATAAACACGTGGTATCCTGAAGCTTCTCGCACTCACATTTGTACTCATTTGTATATAATTTAGAGCTCCAATTTAATTATATTCGGTTTAGTGAGAGCCACACAATTTCCAGCATTTTCCGTGTTTTCCAACTCGTAAGGATCTAGTTTCATCGAGCAATTGTCTGGAAGGTCGATGTCTATATCTCGAGAAAGACTTTCTGTAAATTTAGTATCCTGGTTGTCCCTACTGGTACTAAAACGAAATGTCTCTCACCATTAGCGGCTGGTGACGTTTTTGACTGGTGGGAGGGCAAACATTTTTTCGACCTGTTCATAACAAACCTAATCAGTCACCAGTGGGAACCAAATTATTGTAGCTGTCAAATACAAAATCAAAATCGAACACTTTTTGCTTCATTAAAAAGAAAATTAACAAGAATGTTAGTCCTTAATTTACAAGCACCAGGGTAGATATAAAGGTATTCTCAATATTAAAACCTACGTTGTGCACTAACTGTATTTAAGTAATGTTTTAAACTAAAATTATTTATAACTCTAAGATTATTTCAGTTCACGTTCACAAACCTAAATGCTATGGCAGTGTTATTATGAAATGAAACAGGCTTAGGCCAACACAGGGTAAGTATCTACAGCACCACGTTTACATGTAAAAAGTGCCCTAAAAATACACAGAATACTCAGCCTAATAAAGAATGAATTGCTAATCCGCCATGTTTACATGTGTAGTCCGGCAAAACAAACGAAAAAATTATAATAAAACAAAAACAAATAAATTATATGCACTGAAACAGCAACTGAGACGTTTTAAACAACGCACCGGTTCTCTATGAATAGGACCGCAAGATCAGTCACCCTGCTAGCCCCAACGGACATGTCTGCCCCTTTATTTAAAAGAGTAAACGTGTGTACGCGTCCTCTTTCCCCCGCTGCCTGCAAGCCAACTCAGTTAACAACGGACAGACAGGGCTGTAGAGGAAGAGTGCAATTTCGTGACTATGTCGGAAACATCGGGCGTTCGCTACTAGCCGCCCCAATAATGGCAGATAGGCCTACTGTCACATATGGAAAGTGTCATATAATACACTTTTCAGTTGTATTGTTTACAATTTTAATTGTTCTCTTTCTTCTATGGCGTCACAGTTTGGAGTTAAACCGTAATCATCCATATGATCACCCATAATCACCTGCCTCCATTTTTCCTTGTCCTTGGCGATCGGTCCATCGTTCCGAGGCTCGATGATTGTTTCCTGAACATATTGGTTTTACGGGGAGGGGTTGTTGGCACTTCGCCCAACCGGCAACCTGGAGAGCCGGGTCATTTTTGTTCAGGGTTTCCCTCCCCTAGGCCAACTGCTTTCACCACAGCTTAGAGCCTGGTCTACCCCGATTTCTGTCAGGGCTTACGCTCTTAGCCTTTGAAGTTCCCTTTTCATCGCAAGGCAGCGATTCTCTCTATTTACCCCAGGGAGAACAAGTTGCCTCTTTCGCCTTTTGCGCCACACCGTAGACTCCGTACTCTGCCGCATCCACCGTTGAGGTCTTCACCGTAACCCTGGCTAGGGGCCCTCACAGGGTGCTACATCCGGAGCCAGATGGACCCAGGTTTTTTATGAGGTGTTACTCATCCCCTCCTCCTTGCAAGATGGAACCCCGGGTTTGGGACCGGCAGTGTTAAAAAACACCGTTGGCAGAGGTTTACAATTTATATTTACAATACTATAATCTGGTTGAGATACGGGGATTCAGTCAGTAACAAGGCGGCATCTAAACGCGACCATTCCCCGCCGTGCTGCTCCTTGCTGAGCGTAGTTAAACGCTCACTGGTCTCTGTATGGCTAGCGTGTGGTGTGAGCCATTCCACGGTTAGAGATTTTAACAGGCCGTGCTTAAGAGAAAATAGTAATTGTGATCTTTGAACTTTACGTATATAAGACTTCCTGGCGCTCTCACTATTCTAAGCAACTGGTCTAAACTTATTGTTACTTTTTTGTAGATTAACTTGATTTTTTTTTATTGAGAATTTTTATCTTTTACTTGTTAACTAATTTATTTGTTCATCGTCATCATCATCATCTTTACACCACGGCATACGCAAGGTGCTGCGTGATCCGTCTTCACAGATCTTCAAGCCATCTATTCCTAGGCCTGCCCACGCACTTGTGTTCCATTGGTTTATATTTTCAGGCTTGTTTGATCAGTCTTAAATCTCGCATTCTTACTAACTGTTCTTTCCACAGTTGATTACCATATTTTAATTTTTTATTTAAGTATAAATTTCGTAATTCCTCTCTTATTATTTTATTATTTATACGTTCAAGATTAGAACACTTTTTAAATCCTCGTAATAACGTCATTTCCGTCTGTATTTTAGTTTCTTGTTTCTTTGTTTTATCCATAATTTACACCCACAGGACAGTACAGAGAACTGTAAAAACTTAATTTTGTATGTCGACGTAACTTGTTTCTACGAATACGAAAAACACGGTTGATTGTCCCACGCATCGTCTGGAATTGAACACCCTATACTTAACACTGATACCATTTATTTGATCAATTAACGAATTTATTTTATTACGTATTCTGAAAATATAAATCAATAATATTTATCACTAAGTGCAACAGATAATGCATATTGTTACGTATCTAAGATCTAGAAAGGTACCTATAATTCTACACCAGAGCCAGTAAGGCAATCACAATTTTCAGACACGTTTTGTCCGTTTCTGTCCTACATTCGTTTGAGATGTTGTACGTTGTTTTTGTTCTGACTCGTCTGGTATAACCGACTTAAAATGTTTAATTCCTCTACGTTTTTTGTTAGGTGTATATTCTGTATGTTATCCGTTACTGATTCATAAACCAATAAAATTGACTGTACACTTTGCAGTGCATTTTCGTAAAAAATATATTGTTACGACGGTATACGATCGTCGTAGGTACAGTGGAAACGAAGTAAGTACAAGACACCAATCAAGTCACTAATCACACCTTTAATTGTTACAGTAAAACAGTTCGTAATTAACAACACAGTGTCTACAACAAATCAAATGAAAATTGTTCACACGCAATAAAATGTCCACTAATATTAAAACTCAATTGTATTACAATTATACCGTCCGAATATAAAACGCAAAACTTCACTAATAACTACTTGAACGTACACAGTAATAACTCGAACCGCTCTGTAAATATATCGCACTAATACTCTCGAACCGCACAGTCAAAAATTCGCCTCATACTAAACTGAACGTCGTTTGAGTACCGGTATTTATAGCTAGTCGAATATCTAGACGATTCCTAATTGCGCCGTAGCGTGCGTATGAACTACGTAATTAACTACGGCCTTGACACAGGCCGAGCGCCCCGCGAAGCCCGGCACAGTCGAGAAGATTCTCGCAAAATGCGTCTAGTAGCACGTACACCACACGCTTACATTCTAGATGTCTCTGGAACGTTCGATAAACACGTAAATTGGTCTGTGACGTCGTAACAATATTATCTCATTTTCTACTTTTAAAAGAAAAGCATGATTGAAGTCACAGTTTTGGTTTTTCACAGTCCTTTCTTTATACATGCGTCTGCACATGTGTCAATGTGTTACAGTTGGTTGGTGCACATAAGAAATTTGACTTTCCAATGCTTTACGACATCGCTGTGCATTGTCTTTCTTCACGGGCAAACTGTAGTTTTCTACCTTCCGTACTGACAAAAACTTTAAATTATCACAAGTAGAACTATTCCGAATATTTATTACCTGACAAGTAGCTCTGTGCTCTGATTCAGACGTTACAAAAACGTTCGTTATTTATGGAACATGGAAATCATTTATAAGCGATTACTTAGAATACAGTTGTATAAACTTAAACAGATGTATCGAATAAGCTTATGGTACTGTTACGTCATTGCAGAACGTTCTACATGCATCTCGGCTATGCCAGCAGAGCGCAGCTGTAATGTTGCGCACGTACGTGAAACTTAACATACGTAAACAAACGAGGCTATTCCAGACCATACCGGTCGGCGCATTGTATTCAAGCCCGCATTCAATTACGCTCTGGTGTTTTCAAGTAGTGTTGACGCGTATTACGGATTATTCTGGAACACTTGTGCTGTCTGTTTAAATAACGACAGCTGCCGCTTAGAAGTCAGTTTAAGTGGAGATTTATTCCAGTGAATATCGAAGTACTGTGGCGAAGTGTTATGTGTTTTATAAATGTGCGGGACTCTATTTGTTGACATTATCATTGCGCGTGGACAACGTTTGCTCGGATTATTGTACAAGTTGATTATAAACTGTATTTGTGATAACTAAAGCTGGTTATTAGTGACTTTATTGGTGTCTTGTATTTTGTTTTCAACTGCGCCATACGGCGATCAGGGAAGCCGTCGTAAAAATGCTTTTTTTAGTGATATATTGTGAGCTGAAATTTTGTTAAAAAGTGAGTACGTTTTGTTAAAATATTGGACCGCTGTGAATTCAACAGTACACAGACACTGCCAAAATAAGCTAATTCTGTAAAAATTATGATTGTTTATTTTTATAGAAGTAACAAGAGTGGCAACCATATTTTTTGAAATATGTCAAATTGAAATGTAATTAGAAATTTGTAAAATTATTTAAAGTAATAGTATGGGTAATGTTTAAGTGTAACAAATTTATTTTAAAAACTGTAGAAAAATCCTTTCAATCTACATGTACAAATTGTAAAATTTCAATATTGTGTAAATTATAATTTATCAAACGTGAAAGTAATCTGTAAAACATAGAATTGAAAACAACACACAATAATGAAGCTGCCACAGGCTTTATGTAAAACTAGGTATTACAATAAATTTTATAAACCTTTGATAATTGTAAGACAACAAAATGATTTAAATTACTAAGTAAGAATGTATTTAAATTAGTTGTCAATGTAAAATAACTGTATGATGTAGCAAATTTAAAAATATAAAAATATTATAATGTAAAACCAAACAAAAGGAAAGAAAAAATCTGGCTTCAACAGTGCAAACTCATTCCTTCCTAAACCATCAAACAGAAAGCAACTCTTAGAGAGAAATAATAACTTTACAGCTAAATATATGAGTGTAACTGTATAAATATTGAGAAAAAGTTAGTGAATCATAAAGTTTGGAGGAAGAATATCTCAGTATGCTAAGAAAAGTACAAAAAGTAAACGAGTTATTAGTAAAAAGCTTACCAAGCACTTTAAGAAGATAGGATAACCAAAATATAGCATTGATGGTAAATAGCAGGTAACAAGAACTTATTAAAATACCAGACACACGCTGAATTATTCATTAACTACAAAATTAATAACCTCAAAACTGCATTTTACACATTTCGGACAAGAACTCAAGTGAGACATAATGTGAACTTAATGAAACTAGTCAGTTATAATATACTGTTGTGTTATATAAAAGAGTTATATTAAATTATAACACTATTAAATTGTTTAGTGTAAAGAAATTGCAATATATAAAATTTTATTTAAAACGTTTTTTTAAGAGCGAGACACTGATATGCTTAATTACGTTGTTCTGCAGTTTGCCCACTAATCCTAATATCCTCCGTAAACGCCTTACTACAAAATAAACTTATTTTCTACATGGTTTTTGGTCTTCTTACGTAGTGTATAAACAATAAAGTATGGTTTAGAAAACCTGGTACTCTGATGTTACAAAAGTAAACGTTAGACGTTAGATTACGGTGAGGTACGAAATAAATTGTATATGAAATAGTGATGTTTACTGAAATACCATTCCGCTATTCTCAAATAGTGTTTCCTTTTAACTTGTTACAGTTGAGCGTTTATCCCTTATTGAACTCACGTTATACTGCACATTTTGATTGTGTGTGCATCTTCAGGCCGTTCTGTCTGTCTGCCTCTCTCTCTCTCTCTCTCTCTCTCTCTCTCTCTCTCTCTCTCTCTCTCTCTCTCTCTCTCTCTCTCTTCGTCTGTGTGGAACTGCAAAACGGTTAACCTTATTTCCTTGCTGTTTGTACTATAAAACGTAGTCTCTCTCTCTCTCAATATATATATATATATATATATATATATTTCTTTGTTACAAATTACAAAATGTGTATGCTTACTACAACTTTGTGTACTTAGGCATAACAAGCGTTCACCTGAATTTCCACTTTATATGTTGATTAGAAGTTACTGTTATGTCAGCTGATACGAGTGCGTCTCCCACTTCCATTGGGAATAATAATTTGTTTGAGCTTCGCCTGCTGTATCAATGGGGAGTCTGCAACGTAAGGAAAACTACTCTATTGCTTTATACCGTACTGTACAAATTTTCCGTTTGTATGGAACAGAATGTTGCCTCCCGTTGACAGCAACGGAAGGATTCCGTAGCTTTGGTCAGTCTTGTCTTAAAAACTCTTTAACTTGATAGAAACTACAAAACTTTTAAAAGTAATTTTATCGTGTAATGTATACACTTTTGTTTCTTGAATGTGTGTAGCAAATAGTACATTTAATTATTATGGCGAATTTTTTTGAAGATTACTTCAAACTATTTTATTCTCCAAGTCCCATCTCAAAATCTTAAATTATTAAGGATGCTCAATATTTTTTGAATTAGTATACCTACGCTACATACTCACACGTGCACTCGACTATCGGAGCTCGAACTTACAGTAATTACGCACTTACAATAACACGTATAAATAACAGATTACAAGTACTTTGTACTGCATGTGTCTCTGACTTTGGCTCAGTTTCAAAAATAAATAGCAACTCATTTATAAAATAATATTCAGTTTACAAAAATTAAATTTTATTTTTGCTACCAAAATTTTAATAAAAAGTAACATTTACTTGAAGACTATTATTATGTCTAATGACACACACAATGTCTGTGTGATGAATGCTGACAATGACGATGATGATGATGATGATGATGATGCGTTCTCGGTCTCTATGGTTTGTTGTTGATGATGGTCCAGTGTTCCTTCATAAATCGTGGTGTATGGTGATGTTCAAATCGATCGGCAGACCAGCAGCCTGACGTCTCGTGAAGATATCTTAGCAAACTAACATAGTGGCCTCGTGTGAAGATTTCTTGAGTCTGACCTCGCCCAAAATTGCCGGAAGTATAGATACTAGACGGCAAACTGACAGGTCAAAGACTGTTTCGACTTGCAGAATTGTGTTCGAATTGCGTGGAGAGTCTCTTTGCTTACTGATCACTTTTTACTTAATTTTCGCGATCAAGATGTCCAGTATTGATATAAAATCATTCCTTTTATTAGTCTTTTATTATAAAATTTAATCCAAAAGTACTTTTTTAACGACAATAATTTGAGTGTAATATCTTTTCGTTTATTAATCAGCCGTTAGAAGGTACATTCTCCGAGCTAATGTTTCTGGCAACAAAATGTCAGATTTATAAAATTTTGTATTATATCAGACAAGCAAGCCGTAGTCTCTTGAATCTCGGTCGCCCTTTCACTCTCTCTCTCTCTCTCTCTCTCTCTCTCTCTCTCTCTCTCTCTCTCTCTCTCTCTCTCTCTCTCTCTCTCTCTCTCTCTCTTCTAAAATGGGATTCCAATAATGGATTTTTATGGCCTTCTAAGTTTCCTATGTTTATTGTGTTTCTTCTTTTCTTTCTTCACTACATGGCTTGGGCTATAGCCCGTTCCGACTTTACATAGTCTCTACGCATTGTTTTCCAGTCTTCCACGATCTCTCGTTCTCACTGGCCTATATTCTAAGACTTGTTTGGGAATACGCGTGTTTACCAAGCGTCCTACACGGGATTTCTAATTCTGCCTGTATTCCTTTATTATATGGAGAACAGACTGTAACTTCATGTATTTTTTTATGTCGTCGTTTCGTAGACGATCACTCAAACTCCATCCCTTAACTGCTCTTAAAAATTTTATTTCCAAAGCTTGTATTTTTGAAATATCTTTTTGCAGGAGAGTCCATGTTTCACATCCATACATTAAAGTCGGCACAGCCACGACCTTATAGAACTTTAGCTGTGTCTCCCTATGTGTTTTAAGCTTCAATAGTCGTCTTATTGTTCCACAGGTATAATTACATTATTTTTCTCTTGATATCGTTGTCCTTCCCATATGAAATATCTTATCCCAATTTATTGTGTTTGCTTAACTAAATAATCTTTTGCACAATTTATATAAGTAAACTGGTACTAATGGTTTGATTGGAAACGTATGTTATATGTTATATTATTATATCTAACGTAGCCTACTAACGTCCTCGACTGAGATCTTTCAGTAACAGACAAAGAGTTAGCTAAGTAGCAAGGAGTCGCTTTGTTTGTCAAGCTGTTTTGTGGAATCGTGTCAAGGTCGACTCAATCTAATCCAGTCTGCAAACTTACTTTATTGTTTCGTGTCCGGACTAGGGATGAACAAAGTAGTTCATCCAAATGAACTTCTCATAGCTATGTCGTTCACGCCAGCGAACTAGCATAATGACCTAGTTCACTAGGTTAATATATCGAACCACTCTTTTTCTAAAATTTTTATAGATATTAGAAAAATAAAAATGGACATCTTCCTCTGTCTGTTTACGTTAGGTTTAGGCCAGTAATTGCCAGCGGTAATATCAAAGCCCATGAAGGTCAGCTGAAAGATAACCAATACCCTTCTCTGGAGTTTCAACAAAACTGAGGCAATAAAATATTATTTAAATAACGAAAATTATGAAAATAATTTTATTCATGACGCTTTGTGCCAGAATCGCAAAACCCGTCTCTCATTGAACAGTCGTAATAAATAACACATATCTAAAACAACAAATATATTTTATTCTTTTTAATTATTTAATAACTTTTAAGGCAATTTCCCCCAATCCTAGCATAGGATATTTGCAGTTATTTTATTTTCATCATATTTTTAGGCCAAAATTTGTCGAAGTAGCAATAAAAAATTTTAAAAAAATTTTCAAATAGTCATGTTCTCACTCCCTTCCAATTCATTGGACTGGTAGACATTTACTTTTACAAATCTTTCGCTTTAAAAGAAATATTTATTACAAATAAGTTAATTATTTAACAGTATAACAAAATAGGGGTGTAAGTTATATGATGCTCAATATATAGCCATGCCAACCGCCTTCTTGAAGTACAGCCTCGGTTGTATGGTGCGCCCTGTTTTAACTGACGAGGAAATAGCGACCAAGTGACTACCGGAATAAGTAGTCTCCCACTTTCTAGTCAACAGCTTCGGGTGGACTGGCAAGCGGTAGGGCACCTCATTGTCCTGGGGTTGAGAAGTCGGCCCCGTAGGTGGCTGAACTACTTACTAGTCAACGACATTGGGATGTAGAAGGCAACAACCACTACTTTAAAGATCGTTTAGATATCTCTAGTAATATCATCATGGGTATGTTCAAGGCAAAATCATCCGGAGCTTCAAGTTCTCTAATCGGATGTACGGGTGGGGGGCAGTTTTGAACAGTTATAAAGTTAAAATAGTCTGTATGTTATCCAACATCCAAAACGGATAGGAACTTTCAGAATATAAGAAAATAATTAAATCATAAAAATATGGGGTTTGTAATACTATCAAACTTTAAAAATAAACTACAGTCGAAAGCAGTAAACAAATTAAAAAGTGGACCAAGCGGGGGGCACAAGCACTCATTTCTAACGCTCGTTACTCATTTGGGAACGACCTGCTGCACTCGACGATCTTCTGTTAGCGAACGACTGAACTGACAACGAACTACGGTTGTTTAGTTTTGTAAATGGCCGCCAGGATCGTGGCTAACACAAACTAACAACAAACTACTGTCCTGCGGCGTGAACGACAGCAGTCAGTAGTTCACTTGTCGGAGTAGTTCATTTTGGATAGTTCGTTCGCGAACGACCCACCACTAGTCCGGACGTGTGTATAACTTACGGGCCCGAAAACGGCCGCTGTCAGTAGCTGTCTACATTGCATTTCACGTGTTCTTAGTATGCAAGTAGCTTAATTATATGCCAATAAATACTTAGAAACTTGAAGTCTCTCGCACTCACATTTGTAGTCATTTGTATATAATTTAGAGCCCAAATTTAATTAGATATGGTTTAGTGAGAGCCACACAGGTTCCAGCATTTTCTATGTTTTCCAACCCGTAAACCAGGGAAATTGTCTGGAAGGTAGATGTGTACACTTCAGAGCTGTCTACAGGACGCTTTCTGTATTTTTAGTTTATTGGTTGTCCCTACTGGTACCAAAAGGAGACGTCTCTCATCCAGTGGCGGCTGGTAACGTTTCTGCCTGGAGGGGGACAACATTTTTTTTACCCACACATAACAAACGTAATCATTCACCAGTAGAAACCAAATTATTGCAGTCATCGAAAACACAATCAAAACTTTTTTCTTTATTCAAAAGAAACTTTACATGCCTTTTATTCCATAAATTACAAGCACCTGGGTATAAATATACTTAAGCTGTTCTCAATATAAAAACTTCCATTGTAAACTATCTATATTTACGTAACATTTAAAATTGAAATTATTTGACTTTTAAATCTAAAATTATTCCAGTTTACGTTCCTAAACCTACATTCTATTACATTATGTATGTGTTATTATTAAATGAAACAGGCTCAGGCCAACACAGTATAAGTATCTACAACGTACGTAATACGACAAAACAAACCAAAAAATTAATTTAAAAAATTAGACATGCGACAGATAAAAAGACAAAGAATAAAAAGACATGCGACAAAAATTATTAACAAAATATTAAGTTCGACAGATATTTTTTTGTCCAGTGTTGTAAAACCAGGGGAAGAAGAAAGTCTGGTTTCGACAATACTGAATTATTTCTCATTCCTTCCTGAACAATCAATTAGAAAGCGTCTCTTAGAGAGAAATAATAATTTGCAACTAATTTTACAACGTTGATACGTGCCTAAGACTTATAAACGGTACCTATAATTCTTCTCTAGAGCCAGTAAGGCAATCTTAATTTTTAGACACGTTTTGTCCATTTCTGTTCTTCATTCGTTTGAGATGTTGTACATTGTTTTTGTTCTGACGCGTCTGATATATCCCGATTAAAATGTTTAGTTCCTAAAAGTTTTTGGTTTGGTATACGTTCTGCTTATTACCAGTTACAGATTCATAAACCAGTAAAATTTAGACTGTAAATTTTGCAGTGCGGTTTCTACAAAATTGATTGTCTAATTTTCTACTTTAAAGAAAAAACATGATTGAAGTCGTCATTGCGGTTTTTCGCAGTTCTTTCTTTATACATTCGTCTGCACATGTGTGAATGTGTTACGCTTTGTTGGTCTCAGATTATTACGTATTCACTACGTTAGAGTAAGAAATTTGACGTCTCCAATAGTTTACGACACCGCTGTGCATTCTCTTTTTGACTGGAAAACTGTAGTTTTCCACCTTACTTACTGACAAAAACTTTAAACTGTCACAAGTAGAACTATTCCGAATATTTATTATCTAACAAGTAGCTCTGTGCTCTGATTTAGACGTAACAAAAACGTTCGTTATTTATAGTATATGGAAATGATTTATACGCGATTACTTAGATTACAGTTGTATAAATTTAAACAGATGTATCGAAAAGTTTATAATACGTTTCGCTTTTTGTAGTGATATATTATAAGCTGAATTTTTTTAAATGTGAGTACGTTTAAAATAATGCACTGCTGTGAATTCAACAGTACTTAGACCCTGCCAAAATTAGATAATGCCATAACATGTTCTGGCATTTAAAGCAAAGTGAAGCAGAGTTTGAAATAAAAGATAACTGACATTACTGGTATTTATTTATAAACATATAAATGTTTTATATCAGTAGATTACATGTAGTAATGAGGCACACATCAATAATTATAAATTTTTATTGGGCACAACATTTTAATTAATTGTTTTAAATCACAAAGTGTGTAAACGAATTAATATTTGGTGAATACTTACTTTGAAAAGAAAATATTTGCAGTATTTGTTTATTAGTAGTATTTACAGCTAACATGTCAAGCAAAAATAAAACGCCGCTAGTAAACACGCTCTTTCAATGAATAAACAAAAACAATTAACACTAAAAAATGTTTCAGAAGCATTAAGTGTATAATGCAAGGCCAGGAAAGTCATTTACAATTATAGTTCAGGCTAGTTGTTGGAGGCTTGTTGTTAGAATATATGTAAAAACTGAAATGCTTGACTGGGTGGGGGAATGCTCATCTGTGACTGCTACAGAAGTGCAAAAAGAAGAATAATGCCATGGAAACATGAAATTACTGGATATTTATATTTGTAAAAATTATGAATGTTTATATTTATAAAAGTAACGAGAGTGGTAACCATATTCGATTATGAAAGGTGTAACATTGAAATGTAATTTGAAATTTTCAAAATTATTTAAAGTAATAGTATTGGTAATGTTTAAGCGTGACAAATGTATTTAAAAAATTGTAGATTAATCCTTTCAATCTATATGTACAAATTGTAAAACTCAAAATTCTGTAAATTATGATTTATCAAATGTGAAAGTAACCAGTAAAACATAGAACTGAAAACAACACAGAATAATCAAGTTGCCACGGGCTTTATGTAAAACTATGTATTATAATAAACTGTATAAGCCATTGATAATTGTAAAACCACAAAATAATTTAAATTACTAAGAAACAAGTGTATTTAAATTAGTTGTCAATGTAAAATAACTGTATGGTGTAGGAAATTTAAAAAATATAAAATGTAAAACCAAACAAAAGAAAAGAAGAAAGTCTGGCTTCAACAATCCTACAATTAATTTCTCATTCCTTCCTAAATTATCAAACAGAAAGCAACTCTTAAAGTGAAATAATAATTTTACAGCTAAATATCAGTATAAGTATATAAATACTGGGAAAATGTTGGCGAATGAAAAAGTTTAGAGGAAGAATATTTCAGTATACCAAGAAAAGTACAAAAAGTAAATCAATTATTAGCAAAAAACTTACCAGGCAGTTTAAAAAGATAAGATAATTAAAATATAGCATTGATGGTAAACATCAGGTAACAAGAACATATTCAAATATTAAACACACGCTGAATTATTCTTCAACTACAAAATTAATAACCTCAAAATTGCACTGTTCACATTTTGGACAAGAACTTAAGTGAAAGAATAAACTAATCAGTTATAATATACTGCTGTGTTATGTAAAAGAGTTATATTGAAGCATAACACTATTAAATTGTTTGGTGTAAAGGAATTTAAAAATTTTAAATTTTTATTTAAAACGTTTACATTAACAGCGAGACTTTGATGTGCTCAATTACTTTGTCCTGCAGTTTGACCACTAATCCTAATTTTCTCCGTAAGTTCCTTACCTACAAAATAAATATATTATCTACATGATTTTTGGCCTTCTTACGTAGTGAATAAACAATAAAGTGTGGTTTATAAAACATCGTACTCTGATGTTATAAAAGTAAACGTTAGATTATGGGGTACTAACTATTTTAAATAAAATAGTCATGTTCACTGAAAGACCATTCCGCTATTCTCAAATAGTGTTTATTTGTAACTTGTTACAGTTGAGCGTTTATCTCTTATTAAGCTCACATTATACTGCACATGTTGATTGATTGTGGGAAAAAATTGCATCTTTAGTCCGTTCTCTCTCTCTCTTTCTCTCTCTCTATCTATCTATCTATCTACATATTTCTTTGTTACAAATTATAAAATGTGTTTGCTTACTGCAACTTTGTGTACATAGGCATAACAAACCTTCACCTTAATTTCCACTTTATATGTTGATTAGATGTTGCTGTTGTCAGTCAGCTGATACGAGTGCGTCTCCCACTTTCAGTGGCAATAATAATTTGTTTGAGCTTCGGTAGCTGTATCGATGGGGGTCTGCAACGTAAGGAAAACTACTCAATTGCTAAATATAATTAACTCACTACCGATTCGGAACACAAAGATTTTTATGGGTACAAACGTGAAAGTTTTACCTTATAGCTTGATAGCTTGAACCAGTTTTCGTTTAGTATAAGCTTCGTCACAGGCTGCCACTGGAAGCGCTGTCCGTCTTTTTCTTGGCGACGGCGTCGACTTTTGAAGGATCGATGTTGTGTGTGTGTGTGTGTGTGTGTGTGATATGTTCGAATAATACATGTAATTTGAATTGTATCTGTTGGTTTAGGATGTCGTTTTTATGTGTTTTTGTGTGTTTGTATATTTCCAATTGTTCAAGAGTGTCTTAGTTTTCGGCCTTTTGTGTGTACGTGTAGATATTCCATGTTGTTGTCGATGTATGTGTGGTTTGCTTCAATGAGGTAGTTTGCGAAGGTTGATTCGTTAGCGGAGTGTAGTGCCTTTGCGTGTTCAATATATCTTTGTTTGAAGCAACGTCCTGTCCGGCCTATGTAGAATGTTTTGCAATCTGAGCAATTAATTTGTAAACGACCGGTAGATCAAATTTGTTTTTTGCTTTGTGTGTGTGTTCTGTTTTGTTTATAGTTTTGTATGCGATTTTGTATCCTGCTTGTTTGAATTTGTGGGCTATTTTTTCAGTGTGGTTATTAATGTATGTTAGTGTTATGAGTTTGTTGTTTTCTGTCTTTCTCTGTTGTTTGTTTTGTGTAGGAGTTTATTGACTATTGTTATGTTGTATCCGTTGGATTCTGATGGATATTTTATCATGTTTAGTTCGTCTTTGTAGTTTTTTCATCTAGTTGAAATATACAAACACACAAAAACACATAAAACGACATCTTAAACGAACAGACACAATTCAAATTAAACGTATTATTCGAACATATCACAACACACACACACACACACACACACACAAAACATCGATCCTTAAAAAGTCGACGCCGTCGCCAAGAACAAGACAGACAGCGCTCCCAGTGGCAGCCTTTGACGAAGCTTATAATAAGCAAAGCTGGTTCAGGCTATAAGGTAAAACTTTTACATTTTTACCAACATAAAACTTTGTGTTCCGAGTCGCTAGTGAGTTAATTATATTTAGTTAATCAACGGACACGTCATAGACAACGAAATCCAAGAATACTCAATTGCTTTACACCGTATTGTACAAATCTTTCGTTTGTTTTGTCTCAATCTGTATCCAACAGAATGTTGCCTCCAGTTGACAACAACGGAATGACTCCGTAGCTTTTGTCAGTCTCGCGTTAGAAACCCTTTAACCGTGATAGAAACTACAAAACGTTTAAAAGTAATTCGATCGTCTAACGTGTACACTTAATGTTCCTGTAATATGAGTGACGAATAGTCAATTTAATGATCATAGCAAATTTTTTATAAGATTTCTATAAACTACATTATTCTCTAAATACCACCTCAAAATCTTAATAAACAAGGAGGCTTAATAATTTTTTAATTAGCATTAACGCTACAAACGCACACGTGCACACAATTATCGTAACTCAAACTTACGATAATTACGCACATACTTTAACGTATAATATATTTAATATTTATAGTAATTTTACCGCGATATTTTTTTCCTTATTTCCAACATGTTTTTATTTACTATTTGACAGAATGTACAACATACCCCTAAACAAACAGGAAACTAATTATTAAGACATAATAAATGATAATTATAAGGAATGATTATTTTAATTATTATTAAGAAATAATAATAAAAATGAAAAAACATAAATAATAACAACATTACAAAATGGGCGATATTCACATACAGAAACAGTAAAATGACAAAATTAAGAAAACTATTTAAAAGCGCAGGTATTAAAATAACATGGAAAACTAAGAGAAATAATTTACAAAAACTAAATAACCCACACAACAAAGATAATACAACAACCAATGGTATATACAAAATTAAATTCCAAGATTGCAATGAATGTTACATAGGAGAAACAAAACGCAGTTGAAAAAAAGTTATTTTGAACATCTAAACGCATACAAAAAAAAAAATATATAGGCCTAAATCTAATTTGGGCACACATGCAATAAACACTGGACATGAATTCCCAGATAAAACCAACACGAAATTTATAAAACACATACCACACAAAGGCACCTTAATAAACATTTGGGAAAATTTACAAATATACAAACACAAAACAAACTAATACTTGAACAAATAGAAATCAATACAAAAACATGACACAATTTTCAAAGCACTCAACATCAAAAATACACAAAATACTAATATATACATCACAATCACACAAAATAATACCAATTTAAAATACCAAAAGCAACAAGAAATCATAACAACAACCAACCAACACACAAGGACTCCACAAGATTCAATATTAAGAAGGCTGAGAATGGGAATAATACGTTTCCCGAAACATGATTCAAATAAGGGAAAACATTTTGAGGTAAAATTATTATATATATTAGATGCATCAAGAAACAGACTGTAGAAAAGAGTGTTTGAAATAACGTATAAATAACAGATAACAAGTCCAAATTGTGAAGTTCTTTAGAAGTTAATCTATAGAGTCCCACATGAACTGTACGTATTTCATACCTTTACTTATTATCACCCACCACATGGCTTATCAAAGGAATATTTAGTTCCCAATAAAACATGCAATAGAATTTATTATTTCACGTATATATTGCGATGGACATTCTAATTTCATATGTAGTGTAGTACAGAGTAAAAGCATATGATAGCATATAAAGACACTGTGTAAGTAAGTTGAGATTGAAGGTTTGAACAGTAGGCCTGTATATTAGTTGATAAAGTAACATTATTACAAATGTTAGTTTTAACTATTTTTACGCTTATGAAACAATTTTAAGTGCTGTGAAATGGTGCGAAACAATGCGTAGCCGTGTGTGGAGTGCACCTGTGCGACGATACGTAATTATTTTACTGGATATTTATTAAAACACGTTAATTTAAATAACCTTTATGATATGAAAAATTTTTAGATGAGACTTATATCAGAATGTCCTAATAAAAAGACGTAACTGATGACAACAGTTGTTTTAAAGAGCAACTAACTGTAACTGTTAATAGTTTTCTTAATTTTATGTAAAAAGCTTTTATGGCTATAATTTCAGTCGTAAACATTATCAGGTTTTTCGAATTTCAAAGTCTTCTTGAACAACAATATTGGTTATCTGTAAAAAAATCTTGGGTAGGGGTTACCAAAGAATTAATCAGATTACTACAATTCAGTCGAGGATGATTATTTGAAACGTATAGATCAGTCTCCCTTGGAAATCGATAACATGTAAGCGCGCCGCGTGGTTCATGACGATCTAACATAAGTTACAATTTCCTACAGTTACTGCAAGTAATAATGTCAGTGCTATTCCGCGTTAAGTTCAAGACAAACCCGTGTACCAGTGTTAATTAGGGTACATAAACACTTTAAGCCTACTGGATATAAAGGTGTAAGCACAATACAATAATTTATCAGTAGCAACGTCTGTTTGCGGCGAAAGTATATAACCGTGGTCGTGAGAAACATCTACAGCGACCCTGATCCAGGACCAACCCGTCGTCTGAGTATCTCCAGTCGAAATTAATGGGAAGTGAACTAGTATTATTTATGTAAAATAAAACAAAGAAAATTAATTAAAAGGAAGATCCTATCACATCAGTAAAAGCTTTATAGTAAATAAGACAATAAGAACTTTTAAATAATAAGTTATTTTATTGTATAGAAAGAAATATTTAGTTGTATTATAAAGGTCAACTGAAACAGATTAATTACCGTATATTTTTACTTCCATGTACCGTAAGGAAATAGAAGTATGGTGATCGCAAGACAAAATCGTGTTCGAGATAAGACCTGATTCTGATTGTACTATCATCAAAACATAAAGTCATTTTCCAAAAAGTGTCTGTTTGTAAAATTTTTTCCATGCCGAACGATAACTGTTGCAAATTCAAAAGAATCAAATAATTTTTTTTATACGTGTCCGAGTTGTAGGGGATTCAAGGCCTCTTGATTTAGGTGAAGATCGGTTAAGGGAGAAGGGTAGTTTACCTGCAACGTTTTACGTTTTAACAAGAGTAAAGTACTTAATTTTGATAAATAAAGTGTCCTGAAAAGAAGGTCATAATAATCCACTATAGAAAGGTAGGTGAAATAAGATAATAATAAGATGATAAGAGCAGTTGAAGGGAGACGAGGTAATTTTATATAAATTAAAATGATAGTTGAAGGGGAAGGTGTAAGTTTTATGTGTACTACTTTATCGGCTAAAATGAAGTAGTTTGTATGGAAATATTTCATTTCAATTTGTCAACTTTGTCAAATTTTCAATTTGTATTTGAAAATTTTAAATATAAATCTTAGAACATGGAAGTCATAATATGGTTCTCCACCAATTTTTATAAACTGTATTAAAACTCAGTAGATTATTATATGAGAATAGCATCATTATTAAATCCGCTTCATTCTAATACAGCATGTCTCGACTACTTATTCTATGCGACACCTATACATCGCAAGACTCGGAACGCGAGCCAAGACTGCCAAAGAAGGCCTGTGATATATACAATACATGTGGAGGATGCAGATGTGAGTTGTAAACTAACGCATTATTAAATTCGCCATTTAAATTACAATTCTCCGCCCCACAATTACAATGTTGCGCCGCAACAATACTGTCTTTGTTGAACCGCGAAAATGTAACCGCACACAACAACAACGCTTTAATTAAATCTCCTCTGTTTTAATGAAAACATATTTTTGCCTTAACTCTGTAAAACGCAAGTATAAACGAACAAAGTTTAAATAGAGTTCACAATTTGCGTAAGTTTATTGAAAACAGAATGCAATTAAAATGTTTGTTTTTCAAAACTTGTATTATTAAGCTTGGGGGTTTAAATTTTCAATCTGCTTATTTATTTAGAATAATTTGTTAATAACAAAAATAATGTTGCTACGACAGTAGCATGAATGTCGTGTTAAAATATTGGAATTCAAATTACTAGACTACTGATAAATTGTTAACTACAACTATAGTGACAATGTAAATAAACAACTGAACAGACACTAGTCATTATCATCATCATCATCTTCAAGGATTAAACCAAGAATGGTTTGTTCCGGACTCAAACAGGCAAAGATTAGAGCTGGTCACTCCAGTGCTTCCTCGGACGTCCCACACCTCTCCGTTCCCTCTTCTTATAGTTCCATAGTTGTTTGGGAGTCATCCATTCGGCAAAGATGTTCCCACCAATTCAGCCTATACTGGGCAATGCTGTCGAGTGTAGCCTACTCATAATATTCAGTTCCTGCCGTATATCTGTGTTTCTTCTATGATCGTGGAGAGTATACCCTGCCAAGTGCCTGAGAAATCTCATTTGCTGGCCTGGCCATTCATTAGAGTTAAATTTTCAAACCTATAAAGAAGTGTGGGAAGAGCCATCACCTTTTAGAATTTTAGGCGTGTTCATTTACTAGCTGACTTAAGGGTTATCCTAATGGTCCGGACATAAGGTTAAACTTATGCAACTTATTCATAACGTCGTTGCTTGGATTATAAGACACATTGTAGCCTAATTATTCAAATTTGCTAACTTGTACCAGGGTAGTACCATCTATAACAATTTTTGCCCGTACGGTATCAGTTCCACGAGAAGCCATCGCATTGGTCTTAAGTATATTGCAATTTGCAATTCATAGTCTTTACAGATTCGATTTAACTAATGTATACACATCTGCAATATCCGTTTTACGCTAACACATTTGCAACCATAAACACTAGTCTACATTAAACAATCATAGACAGTGATTACACAATATTCACAATGATCATTTTACACTGAACGGTAGATCATGATAACAGCTCCGATATCGCACAATAAACCGAAAATCCAAAACTAACCGGCGGACCGCTACTTAGTCCTGTATTTACATCGCCGAGGTTCGAGATGAATCTACCGTTGGTGTGTAATGCGTCGAGAATAATCGCGTATGAACAGACTGACTAACCTTTTCCAATCCGCCTTGTAACTTTTTTTGTTATAAAGATGACGCGTTTCGACACGTACGAGGTTTGATCAAAACGTTAGTGCAGTTTTTTTTTTTTTTTTTTTTTTTTTTTTTTTTTGCTACACGTGTGAGTGACAACCGTATACAATTTTAGCCCTGTGTAATGCATAGTTTAAATCTTACAGCTAACTGAGAAAGCCGTTCTTATGAGTATTACCCGGTTTTTTGACATTTTTCAATGCAAGATCGAAGAACATACAGTAAATTAAATTTTCTGTAAACTGTGAGATATGCTGCTCTGTCCTGGTAAACGTGTTCACAAAGCTTCTGGCAAGACTGCTATGCGTGGAAAACGGTTTACAAGCTTCAAAGGCTTCCGTAAATTTGTTGAAGATTGTGGTTGTCAGATGGAAATTATGTTTTTATGTTCCACGAAATTTCATCGTCAGGCGCAGACGTAAAGAAAGATTACTATTCTAATATTTTACGCCATTTATATGAAGCTATTTGCTAGAAACAGTCACATATACGAAAGAATAATTTATGAAAATTGTACCCCGATAATGCGCCTGGATGCACGTCATTGCTTGTTAAGAATTTTGCCAGGCCAGGCAAAAAAATAGTAATAATAACACGGTAACTGCCGTATTCACCAGATGTGTTCCAACGCGATCTTTCCCCCTCCCGATACTGATAATTTCCAGTAAAGGGCAAAGTTTCGCGACCGTTGAAAACGTAAACCAAAAATTGCTGCGCAAGCTCAAAGCTGAACCAAAATGTTTACGCTTGAAATATTTTGAAGACTGCAAAACCGCTGGCTTAATTGTATTACATTCGACTGAGACTACTTTGAAGTTGGCAATATACGTGTCAATGAATTAAAGCGTAATTTTTAAAGTAAACAAGAACTACATTAGCATTTTGATCGAACCTCGTATGCTCCATCATCAGGTTTTCAAATATCCCTCAAAGGAGGTCGTCATCGGTTAAATTCAGTAGCATTTGCACTGTATACGCGTCAGTATGTGCGCAACTATTCACATTTTGTCGACCAAAGAGCGGTTGTTTGTCTCTATCTGATAAAGCACTTTTTTACGCTATTCAGTAGTGGATTGGATTTAAATTTTAATATGAATCCGCGACTGCTTTTGTTGTGTACGCTCTGCATAGGTACAAGAAATATAGTGAGATCTTGCAAAAGAGATATAAACCTGCACAGGTGAGAGCACGTTTGTTCTGGAGAGCAGGAGAATATTTGTGTTGCATTTTAGGTGAAACAGTTTTTTTCAATTTCCTACTGCCACATTAACATAATTTTCTTGTCAAAGTCCCTCTTTTGTCTCAGTTCATATGATTTCTAAGATATTTGAAGTTTATATAGGCATGTACTAGATGTTTCGTCACATGCATAAATTCAGTAAAATAGGTAAAAATATATATTAGTAGTGGAGTGTAGATTACACTCCTTTTTTTTATTAAAAATGCCTATCTGTTACCTCTTAGCCAGTTTAGATAACATTTTTTGATTTATAAAAAGCCAATTGAGAATTCCCACTGCTGGATAAACCCAGTTAGCTGTGGTGTAATCTTCTTCCTCTTCTTCTCCTCTTCAAGGATTAGGTTATATAAACCTGTTCCGGTACCCATCTCATCCTCGGACGACACACGTCTCTTCTAGCAATGGCTTTATAGTTCAGTGCCGCTTTCGGCAATCGATCCTTTGTCATCCTTTCTAGATGATCACACCATTGTCTTCTGTAAATTTCAATAATTTTATTTATGTTATTTACTTTGAGCTTTGCTTTGATATATTCATTCCATATTCTATCTTGCAATGTATAATTTAAAGTATTTCAAAGAAACTGCATTTCAGCACTCTGAATCATGCCGCTTTCCCCTTTTGCCATGACCCACGCCTCACTGTGGTAAAGTCAAACCGAAATAAAAACTCAGATTTGGAAGAAAGAGAAAACTCCGATATCAAACCCTAGATCTCCAGGTTGCCGATTTTACAATGGGGTGATAAGACTTCGTGTACAATCTGTCGAATGCGAAAATCTGCAACTCTAAAGGCAAATTAAAAAAAATATTGAGATTTCGTTAAAGAGGGTTGTAGATACACAGGGAAACAGGTGAGAACCTTATGGATAAGGTTCTAGAGAGAGAAGATTTGTGTCGCACTGTAGATAAAAATAGTTTTTACAATTTTCTACTGTCACAGTTACATGATTTACGTTGTCAACGTGTCTCTTTTATAGCAGTTTCTTCTCTATCGCGAGCGCCTATACGATTGTGTTACAGATTCGCCGTTCTTGGATTATTATGTATTCAGAGCAAGCGCGTAAGAAATCTGACGTCGAGTAATGGTTTATGACACCGCTGTGGTTTATCTGTCTTCACGGCCAAATGTTAGTTTTTGCACCTTACGTTATAAGAAAAACTTCAAACTGTGTCAAATCAAACTATCCATAATATTTATTACCCAACAAGTAGCTCTGTGCCGTGACTTAGACGTTTCAACAATTTTTCTTGTTATTTAGGGTAAATGAAAAAGTTTATACGTCATTATGCAGAATAACATCATCTAAATTTAATGGAAAATGTAGAAAAATTATTTAATATAATTTTTTTAAAGATTTGTTGTGACCTTTATGTACAACTTATGAATAGGTTAAGAATTATTATAGCCCAGTGATTTAACGAAAAAACTGCCCAAAAAATCCTACTAATCCCGATTTTTTTATACTACTTATTTCGACATCCTCAATAACGTGTAAAAGGTCACAATGCCAATCGTGTACGCGTCTTGAGTTATTAAAGGTTAAATGTCACAAAAAATAGTTTCTTGCAATTATCTCGCTTCCTATTGGTCGGACGACATTAGAGGTGGATATAAAAATTGTAGATCTTAATAGTTTCTATAAAAAAGGTACAATGCAAATTTTACGTAAAACTAGCCGTTTCCGCGAAATGACGCAGAGAAAATAACAAAGCCACTCAATGCATTCATTTCCGCACCACCTTTGAGGTAGAATGCAAGGCGCGTTTCTTTTTAGATGGTTTCCTCAGATTTCTTAAAATGTTAGCATGAGTATCGCGAAAACAGATAATAGTGTGTGTTTGAGACTCCTTCATAATAACGATCTTTTTCCCGAACTGCTCCATTAATTTTGCAATTATTGTATCATCGTTCGGAACATAATTTCCAACTCCGTCAAAGTAAATTGAGAATCTTCATTATTTTCGATGTAAAAAAAAGTATATTCCAAAGCTCCTTTAACTTTCTCATCCAATGGCCGTCCTTTCCCCCTGCCGCCGAAGTGGGTAGAAGGAAATTTTGGAAACATTTGTCATGATAGTGTGCATCAGCCCATTCTAAATCGGTCTCATTAATAACACGATTTTTACTTCTCTTCCAAGCTTGTCATCACGTGCTTCGGCTCCTCTCATAATATTTTCTTTTAACGAAATCCTACTTACTTGCCTAATTATGCGTCGTATTGCTCTTTTTTTTTCTTCTCAGTTGCTTCATTGGCTCCTTCGCCACAAATGAACCACAATTCTTTAAAATTGAAAGAGCCTATACGTTTTTTACGAGGAGAGCATTGAGACGTAGGCCTACTAGGAACACCTGTCTCCTGCCGCCGTTTAAACGCTGCGATGCTGTTCTTCGACGTATAATTTTTACGGGAATTAGTATGTACAGTCACTGATCAACGGTTCGGGAGGGGGGAAATTTTTTAGATGTTCAAAGTGTCCGTCGTTTCTACAAATACATGCATCTATTATGCTTTGTATACCACGCTCAGCAGTCAGTGTATCACCGTCCGAAAGCGGTATACCGCAAATAAAACAGCTACTAGCCATCGCTAGTTACTTTGAAATCACACAACACTCAATATTACACGTCTGTTTCCGTTGAAAACACGTGTCAAACTGATCAACAGCTGCAACTCCAAGTTGTTAGGCTAGTAAGGGTCCAGGTTCCCCGTAAAACAATATATTCCACTCTTCATTTACTCACGGACAACATACTATAATGTTTAAAAACACTATATAATACTACACATAATATATAATGTATAGAATGAAATATACAACTGTATTCGCTCCGAGCCGATGCGTGGTAGGGATTCGTGAATCGACGTAACTTCTCATGTTGGGAGAACGCATAATTTTTTCAGGACGCTTATGCATGCGTTTGTATGAAACATTTGCAAAAAAATGTGTCATTTTGGTTGGTGTGTGGTAATTTTACTTATCAAAGTTACATATGTGAGTAAATTGAATAATGAACATAAATATTTAATTCATTTTATTACTTACATTTATATATGGTGTATTTTTCAATAATTGTCTATTCTGCATGCTTTTCAATGATGAAACGTCATAGGAAAACGGGGAAGGTAGAGAATGTAGTCACGTGAAACGCATAGCCTCTAAATTGTATTTTTTGATGTTTTTTATATAAAAATTATTTATAATTGTACTTACCAAAATTGTAATATGTGAAGTGTATCATTTAATAATGAACATAAATAGGTAATTCATTTTATCATTTACATTTATATATTTGATATATTTTTCAATTATTATCTTTTCTCCATGCTTTTCAATGATAGAACGTCGTAGGAAAACAAGGAAGGTAGAGAATGTATTCACGTGATACGCATCGGCTGGGAGTATATGCTTTGCTCCAGAATTAATATGTGCGTTATTCGATAAACCGTTGGTTTTACGTAAACTTTTTATAGGACCTTTTTTATAGAGAATAGTGAGATCTACAATTTGGTATACACCTATATTGTCATCCGACCAATAGGAAGCGAGATATTTGCAAAAACCCATTTCTTGTGACCTTTGACCTTTAATAACTCAAGACGAATACACGATTGCCATTGTGATTTTTCACGCGTTATTCAGGACGTCGAAATAGAGCTGTATATAAAAACTGAGATCAGTAGGATTTTTTGGACAATTTGGTCCTCAGAACGACTTAAATCACTGGGCGATATATAAAATTGAGAAAGCAACTTCATCATCATCTTCTTAACAGTTTTAGGCTTTAGGGGCGTGTTCGTATTCTACAGTCTACCTTTTATTAGGCGTACTGTACCAACTTTTCTTCTGTATCTAGGGTTGTAATCTTTCGCTGTCTTCGGTATTCTACTTTTTTCCATTCTATCTCTGTGTTGAATCCATTTTTTTGTATCCTTTAATCCTTTCATTAACTGCAAAAAATATCTAAATCACGACTCATCTTTTCATTTATTATATGATCTCGTCTGTTACACCTTTTAACTTATCTCAAAAATTTTATTCCTGCTGTTTGTATCTGATGTTCACCTTTTTTCTTTATGACCCAAGTTTCAGAACCACACAGTAGTGTAGGTATTTCCATTGTTTTATACAATTTTTAGTTGGGTTTCTTTTCTACATTTATTCTTCAACATTCTCCAAATCGTCTAACACATTTTTGTGAAATTCGTCACTTTATTTTCTATATCTCTGTCTTGATTATAAGTAATGTCACGTCCAAGATAGTTGAAATGTATTACTTGTTTTACATGCGTTGTCTATGCATACTTTGGTCCGAACCGGTTCATCTCCTATAAAGGCCATTACTTTTGTCTTTGATTCAGATATGTTACAGTTATATTCTTTTCCTATTTTATGTAAGATGTATATTGCTTGCTGGAGATTGTCTTCTGAAGTGTAAATATAGCTTGGTCATCCGCGAAGAGAATGGTTTTAAGCTTTTATTTTGGTGTATTTTAATACCGTCAGCGGATTGTTGTTTCCATTTTTTGAGGAGGTCATCTAGATAAAGGTTAAGAATTAGTGGTGACAGACAACAAACTTGTCCTACGTCTTGGTTTGTTTCAGTCGAGATAGATTCTTCTTTTTCGTCTATGATTATCGCGGTGTGTCTATATAAACTCTTTATGACCTGAACTAGGTGTTGTGGTATAACTTTATTGTGGTATAGGAAAATAACTTATAACATATAATATTGTTATGCGGAAGAAATAGATAATACCGCATCGCTGTCTGACTACGTGAAGACGCCCGAAGCTGGTCCAGACGTTTAGAGATCATTCTGCGCGGCAGAACTACGTAGCGCTCTGGATCATGCGAGACGTTACTCGATTATTCGACAAGTATCCAGCCATATCACTACGCGGTTATAATGCAAGTCCGGCGGAGTACAAATACTGGAAATACTAGACTTTATAAGCGGCCAGTTTAGTTGCACCTGGCGATTTTATAGCGCGGTTCGCAGTAATTGTTACGGTTTACTAGGAAGCGAATATTGTGTTAGATGCCCAACACTTGTTCATGAACAGTAAGCTGCGCCGACTTAATGCATGAATTACCCCCCACTGACAAGAATAGCTAAGTTATCTAGAGAGAAGAGAGGGGAAACGGCGCTCTAACAGTTCACTGTCTCACTTCCATATTATCTCCCTCTCTTCACACACATCCTGTCACTGTTCTCGCCAGTCTTGTTGGAGCCGGTGCACACACTATGATACACTGTACAAGACTGTTGAGAACATGTGTGCGAAATGAATTAAAATTTTCTTAGCCTCGCAACGAAGTGTTTGTACACTGGGCATCTCTAAGCCATTGTTCAATTTCTGTCGTCACGTTTCTGCTTAGTGCACAACTATAATAAAGTGACATTTACTGTTGCGTGTTGGAAAAATGTAACTAGACTTATTGTATAAGAGTGTCTCTCTTGACTTCTAACTGTCGTTTGTTTTTAACTAGTGACTTCATCGGTGTCAGTTATTCTGTTCCCTCTGTACAACACGAGAATCAGTGAGACCGTCGTTACAATAATATGTTATAGATCATACTAATGGTTCCTAAACCTTTAACATCCGCGGCTCCCTTGATCTACTGATCATACAAAAGCAGATTACCTTCGTGAAAATAATTATTGTATAAGTAGGATAAACTCCGAAATGAGTATTTATATTTGGGAAGTTTGCTCCCATATCATAACTCGAAAAGATTGTAAAGACCCGCAAAGATCCGTTAACCTATTAATAAACTATTACGCATAGGCTGATGTTTCATCTTGTCACTTCTAACAAGTAAGTAGGCATCGGCTCGGCGCCCTTGAAAAAAGTTTGGCGACAGAAGTTTGGGAACCTCTGGAATGTACGTTAGATTTATGTTACACAAAAACATAAACTGTACCAAATCGCAACATTAAATAATGTTGTACGTTGACGGATTATACTGGACTTTATAAGCCGCCAGTCCATTGCACCTGGCGATTTTACGGTGCGTTTCGCAGTGACTGTTGCGGTTTAGTGGCACGTGAATATTGTGTTACTTAGAAAAGGGAATAATTGACACCTGAGAAATGACTGTTTAAAACGTTAATTAAACAATTTAAAATAAACGAAAGCAATAATAATATATTGTATACAAACATTTTTTAAGTTTACATTGATCCAACACACACACTACTCTAACACATAATAAATGTTGTTCACTTAACAGTGTAGCACTAAATAATACAAGTCACTATTACAAATGTCTGCACACAATAATTGACTACTATCGCCTTATACTAAACACACTTTCATTTGCAGTCTTAAACTGACTCGCTGACCGCTTCAGCGAATTGCGTATCCATACTCTGCCTAAGAAGGGTAATATGGTACAACAATGCCCCCCGTGACGGTAGAACAATCGACCACAATCTGGAAGGCGCGTCGAGAATTGCGTAATCCTCCCGCTCACACAAAGCGTCATGTAGCCACACTGTTGCTATCTGTCTACTCACCGTAGCGATGTCTATACGTTTTAACAGTGTCGCCGAGGAACAGTAACTTTATCGCGGCCCAATCGATACTTGTTCTGCGCTCACGCTACTATTCCCGATTCTCGGGTAAATGTTTTTTTACTTCCATGTTCCATAAGGAAATGGAAGTAGCCTATGGTGATCGCAAAAAAGATTGTGTTCGAGACAAGGTCTGATTCTGATTGTATTACCATCAAAACATGAAGAAAAGTCATTTTCGGAAATGTGTGTGTGTGTGTGTGTGTCTGTGTGTGGAATTTTTCTGTGGCGAACGATAACTGCCGCGAATTCAAACAGAATCAAATAATTTTTTACATATGGCCTAAGTTGTAGAGGACTCAAGGCTTATTGATTTTAAAGATCGGTAAAGGGGAAGGGATAGTTTACATGTAACGTTTTATGTTTTAACAAGAGTAAAGTACTAACTTTTGATCAATAAAGTATCCTGGAAATAAGGTCATAATAACTCGCTATAGAAAGTTAATGAAATATCTATAAATAAAAAGGGTAGTTGAATTAGGAAGGGGTAATTTTCAATAAATGGAAATGATAGTTGAAGGTGGAGGGGACAATTTTTTATAGCCTATGTGTACTATGTTATCGGCAACAAGGAAGTAGTTTCAATGGCAATATTTCATTTCAATTTGTCAAACATAAAACTCGACTTACAAGGAACACACCTTATAACGTCTCGTCTTTTCGACATTATAACACTGGGAACTCGTTTAATTGGCCCTTGTCAATTAAACCGACGGCCGTTGAATGTACTGATTACTTACACACAAATGAGGAACCTGTAAAGTTTAGGAGTTAGATTAAGGTTTCGTAAATTTACTCACTCTCTTGGGTTTAGCAAAGACATCTCTTTATTACAAATTTCAAAGTAAGGTTTCTGATTTGTTAGGATGTTACTAAGATGTTACCTACAACATTTATGATTCTTACTTAGTGATTAAATTCTGAACTAAACGCTTTCATTCTACTTAAAACATTCTTCTGATGAGCTCAAAATCATACAGCTGCATATTTAATAAAATACCACGGATCCGGGCTTTAATATTTATGATATTAAAGATTATTTAGAACATTATGTAACCATTTGAAGAATAGGTTCATTTACGTTTTACTTAGTTATACCTGTTTGCAGTTTGAGGCTACTATTATTTAGGAATATTAACTATCCCTATTACTACGTTACAATTTACAGGATTGATATGAGTCTTTACGATAAATTCACTGTCTTTACTCGGGTTTTTTAAAAGAAGTACAACCACAGAAGTTATCCTTCCGTGTCATCTGGGTATTGGGTACCGTAAACAAGGGTTACTTGAGCCCAAATTTTTAAAATTTTCAACAATTTTTTATATAAACTTATAAAAGAATAAAAATTTGATATACAGGGGTTATTTTCTTTAACTTATGATATATTCTGGTTGGTTCAATAAGAAAACTTTATTATTTTGGCTTTTTATCATATATATATATGAAAAAATTACTTTGGGTTCAAGTTACCCCTATGATTGGGTTACTTGAGCCCGCAGCATATTTTCCTATTCTATTCCATAATGAAAACACAAGAGATCAAGTAGGACCTAGGTTCTTTGAAAATAAACATCTTCTTGTACAAAAAATTAAAAATCCTGTTTATTTTTATACAAAAGTAATTAAATAAGAAATATTTTTTGGGAACCTAAATCAGTTGAATATAAAGAAAAGGTTAATTAGAAAACATTTTACATTGGGCGTAAAGAAAACAGTCCTCGCTTCATCGATTTTGGTGGGCCAATTTCTAAGACAATATCTTGCCACTTGTAAAATAAAATGTCTTTTTTCTCCGGCCATTTCCACGCCTTTAGAGTAGGTTCCATACAGTCTACAAGGGCACCATCATCTTTTATTTCTTGGACAACCCCCGGATAATTTTTTCCATTCCACTCGACAAGAACAAAATTTCCGACTTGCAGTGATTCTTTATTAATAGGAATTTGTTTTTCTTTTGAGGGTTGTTTTGATTGTGTTTCTGAAAGCTGGCTTTTACCAAATCGGATAGGCAAATGCTCCACAAATTCATCCTCACTATTTTAAACGCTGAAATCACTTTCTCCGCCTGAATGTAAACTATATTCGTCTTCATCTTCTGATGTTGAACTACAAGAAACTTCACTCTTACGTTTACGTTTAATTGGTTTTACAGTTTTAGGACTCTTTTTTAGCTCTTTTTTGGCCTCCGATAATGGCGTTGATGGAATTTCATCCTTCACAGAAGAAGAATTTTCATCAACTTGGAGATCAGACACACAAATGCTCTTCCCAGCTGGAACTTGCAGTTTTTTCTTCTTGGTGGGGCGAGGTTTCACAAACTCATTTCGCTTCTGTTCCAACTGTTCAAGGAATGCTTCTCCAACCATGCTCAAATTTAAGTGTTTGTCCTGATTAGGCACCCGTTGCAAAATTCTTCCTTGTTAATTGGAGCTATGCCTGCTTTCTTGAAGCCTGCCTTTAGATTGCTTGCCATGTTTGGTTGCAATTCATCTAAGACAGTTCGTAACAGCATGGGGAACTGATCCTTTGGAAGCACGCCCAATCTTTTACCTGCATCAGACTGTTTCCACCTGTTTAGGACATCTCTCCATTTCATTTTTAATGGCCTAAAATAAGCTACGTCCAGTGGTTGGGTTAAGTGAGTGGAATTAGGGGGTAGGCAAATAAAACTGATGGTATTTTCTTCACGTAATTTGACAACATTAACACTTATATGTGACGTCAAATTATCGCCTATTATAACTTTCTTCCTCTCTTGTCTCTTCAGAACAGGTAGCAGATGACTGATGAACCATTCCTCAAAAATTGCTTAGTCTATCCAACCGTGTTTACTTCTGTTGTAGCGCGCACCAAGTGGCCCATTTTCAGTCCAGGTGTCCCACAAGTGCTCAGCCTTATAGATGATGTAGGGTGGAAGTGCAGTCCCTGATGCGTTGCCACAAAAGATGACGCTTATACTAGACTTGGTTGAGTTTATAACCCTCTCTGGATATTTACAGCCCCTCCTACAAATAACTTTTTTCCTACCAGGGTCATCACTCATGTTACTTTCATCGTAATTGTAAATACTGGCTGAAGGAACTCCTTCAAGCTCATTACTTAAATTTTCTATGTAATCAGTGATGACTTTTTCGTCAACAGAGGCTCGGGCTCGTTTTATATGTGCTGCAAATCTTACAGCTAACTGATGATGTCTGTTTAAAAAAGATTTGACCCAATCTCTGCCGGGAAGATTGTTTTTAAACTGACTTACAATTCTTCCTTGCCTAGCTAAATAAGCTTTCACTATGAATCTAAAATCTATTTCATCACATGGAAATCCAAAATCACAGACTTTGTCGAGATGGCTCGCAAAAGCCAGCTCTTCTTCAGTGGTGAATACTTTAGGATGTCCTGGACTATTTATGTGTTGATTTTTAAGTTTTCTCTTAATGGTAGCTCTACTTATCTTATAAAAAGATTCTGCCTCTCTTTGTGTCATCTGTTTTGTTCTTACAGCCTCCAAACACTCTTGTAGTTTTTCGTCTGTGTAGTCGGCGTACCTCCGGCTCCCGGGTTGCCTTTTGTACTTGCTCGGCATGCTAGTCTCCGTCCCTGGAAAAAGGAGATCTGTTTTAAATATATATATATTGATACAAATAATCATTATTAAAACAACTAAATAGAAAAAAAACATGCATGTGGGCTACTTGAGCCCAAAATTAACCTGGGCTCAAGTAACCCGTATTTTTAGGTTATGTTGACATGCTTACCAAAAAAGATATTTTATAATTACTGAATACATGTAACTATATGATCAGGTGGTGAATAGTTTCTAGAGATATATAGCATAAAAAAATAGACTTACCTGAGTTCTTAAGGCACAAAATGTGTTGTACACGGATGAAAGTTTTCAGAAACAAAAATACAACACTTTTCACAACAATCAAAACACTCAGACCTGCAACCTGCTGGTCATTTCTCGAACCCTGAAATCTTATGTCATTCTAGGCAGTTGTGTTACCTAGCAGAAAAACGTCGAACTCCGTCCTTCTCGTGACTTTTAGTTAAATTGAGGGCTGATTGAAACACTTTTTCTTTTTGGGCTCAAGTAATACCTCTGGGCTCAAGTAACCCTACTTTACTCGGTATATCCATAGCTGGTCCTCTTCTAGATTCTCTACGGCGGGGTTTTCTGGATGATCTTAGTTGCAGTTGTAGTGGTCCTCCATTAAATCTGTTGACTCTAAGTGTGTTGTTTATTCATGATGCTCGGTCTCTGGATACATGGTGCTCGTATTGAGTTGTTGTTGTTTTATTTCAGAAGGTCATTTTCACAATTCACATTTATGTTTGACTGCACTACTGTTACATTATGATTGAGTATTATATTTCTGTAATTGTTATACACTTTCTTAAAGAGATGTCATGGCCACACTGTTTGTATATTTGTATTTTTACTTCTTTTCACTACATATTTACGCTCTCCTCTACCTATTTCTCTTTTTTTATTTTACAAAAGCACCTATTTGGTTCTACATAGTTTGGTAATATAACACTTATTTCTTCTCGCAACACCTGGCTAAGCAGTTGCTTCGGACGCGATTCGGAGACGAATGGGGTTGGTTTAGGGGCCGTGAGTAGTGATTTAGGGTACTTTACACATCGAGAGAAAAGTAGTTCTTTCTGATTATTATTATTTTACCTTTAATTAGCTACTATTAATTATACTACAGCTTCTTTATTTTCGTCTGTATTTTATTTGTGATTAACACGTCTTTTAGAGATAATTACAATGATAATTTTAATTAGTGTAACAACTGGATAATTTGCGTGTCAGTACTAGATTTTCACATGTTTGTACCGGTTATTTGCTACAAAGGGGAGGGTGGATTATTCTATCATGGGTTACTTGAACAAAAAATTTTTTTGTTTTGTGCTATTTAAAATTTGTTTTAAATCGTCACATCCTCCTCTACTTAAAGAAGACACATGGGACGACATTTGTGGATTCCAAAGGGCATACCTACGAAGTAGAATTATACTTAACTCAGAACCTCATGATGATATCTCTTTCTACATGGTTACATTGATTTACCCTAATCTATTCGTAAGAAATATACGATTATCTTACATACTATTTAAATCACCTAAATTTTAACATTCATAAAACACATAAAATATACAAATACACAAATCTACCTTATTTCTATTTCTTAATGCTACTACCGGTTTTTTTGTTCACTCGTTTTACAGAGTTACACTCATGAGTATGTTTCAGATACACACTTGTATACGTGTATACAGCTATACTGTAAGGGTAAGGTTTCTACTGTGTTCTTACAGAAGAGTATTCTCACCTTTATAAGTTTCAACGCGTCTTTTCGCTGATTATTTTTGTCGATTATTTTGACTGAGTTGTGGTCGACGAATCCTTTTATTTTCTATTTTCGTATTTCTCTTACTTCTTTGGTTAGTAAGTGAGTTGTTAGTAGCAAACGTGAACTATAATTCAGTGTATTACTATCACCATGTTCATCGTAAGCAGTAACGTAAAATATGTTGTAATAACTATAATGTTACTTTTTGTTTTCTTAGGTAGGGGTTTGTGGTTCGTCAGCTGACTTTTCATTATTTATTTTATTTTCGTAGAACAGGAATTAAGGTTGATCAGGCCTCGCTCTTATTCTTACGCGGTGTTTGAGTTTAGACTCAATTACAATATAGGATGTTGCCTATATTTATTTCATAATACTTCGGTCTGTTTTCTTTGTTTACCTACTTGCTCACGATAGTGTTTCTTCTTTGTGAAACTCTTTTATTTGAGACACATGACTTCTGCGAACGTAATTATCAGTATTTGGTTCGTACAGTGCTACTGTTACGGGAGTGATGTACTTGTGAATCGTGTAGGGGCCACACCATCGGTAAGACAGTTTGGAGGTGGTCCTATCAACGGCTCTACTCGTCGGGTGAGTTTTATACATAACCAAGTCACCTACCTTGTACTTTATTTCCCTATTATTCTGCTCATGATATTTCTGCGATTTTTGTAGATTCGCTCTCAAATTTGCGCGAGCTTCGTTCCATATTTTCCTTATATTATTCCCATTTCTTTCGCGGGGTAATAATTCATGAATTTTCCACTTGGTGGCTAACGGGTGGTTCGGTTTATACTTGTATAGTAAATCAAAGGGTGTTGATTTATGTCCTTCATGACACGCCGAGTAGAAGGCAAATTGTATCCAGGATAGATTTTGATCCCAAGCTGTTTGATCTTAAGCGTGGTAAGCTATTAAGGCTGATTTTAGGTTTCGCAAGTATCTTTCAGCTAGGTTCCCTTGCGGTAGGTACTCTTTGACTGTAATGTGATTTATTCCTAGTTTGAAACACATGTCATTAAATTCTTTGGATTTAAACTGAGGTCCGTTGTCAGATACTAGGTGTACTGGTGTACCGAAGTCTTTAAATAGTCTCTCTTGCAGAATTTTTACTGTCGTAGATGCTAAGGCACGTCTCATAGGATACATCCATACGAATTTAATGAAAGAGTCCACGCAAATTAATAGCATTGTATTTCCTGACTTAGAACGGGGATATGGTCCAGAAAAATCTATGTATAAATGTATATCTTTGAAAAAGGTGTTGTGGGGATTTCCGAGATTAATTTTCTGATTTGACTGTTTCTCGCTGGCTTGCTAAGGGCACAGATTTCGCATTGTTTCACGAACCTAGTTATTTGACTGTTCATGTTTTCCCAATGATAGTCCTTGCGAATGCGATGTATCGTTTTCCTTATTCCCATATGAGCTCCAATGGTGGATGAGTGGTAGTATTCCATGAGCATGGGTTTAATAATGTCAGGGGCGATTATTCTCAATGACTTTCCGTTAGCTTTTTTATAACAAAGTACTCGTTTAACTCAAGGTATACTTTTCAGAATAGTTTCCTTTATCTATTTGTTCTATTATTTTACTTAAATAAGGATCTTGTTGTTGGTGGTGCGCTATATCCTTAAATGCTAGTGGGAATTCTGTTATTAGCGTATTGATAGTAGCGGTTTCAACCTTGTCTTCTCCTGGTATTTTATTGGGTAGTTGGAACATGCGGGATAGTGTATCGGCAACTACATTTTGGGTACCACGAATATGTTGTACTTTAAGCAATTTAATCTTAACACCCATCTTCCGATACGACCTAACTGTTTTGGATGGTTCAACAACCACGATAAAGCTTGGTTGTCGGTCTCTAGTAGGAATTCCTTGTGTTCCAAAAAAGGTTAAAATTTTTCAAAGGCGAACACTACAGCTAAACATTCGAGTTCATAGGCTGAGAACTTCCTTTCTTGGTCCGTCAAAGTTCGTGAAGCATAGCTGATTGGTAGTCTTGTATTATCTATCTCTTGGTATATAACTGCTCCTAATGCTACACTCGAACAGCCGGTCTGTACTATAAATGGTTTACTGAAATCTGCTAACTGCAATACAGGGTGAGATATTATGCTTTCTTTAAGTGTTTCAAATTCGGCTTGGTGTCGAGCAGTCCACTCGAATTTCGTTCCTTTCTTCCTTAACGCGTTTAATGGGGCTGCTATATCCGCTAGGTGAGGTATGTACTTGTGAAAGTAATTGATCATACCTAAAAATCGAGCTATACGTTTGGTGTCCCTAGGTGGTAAAAATTCTCGGATGGCACGCGTGCGTTCGGGATCTATGCTAACCTTACCTTCGGCCGATACTATATGACCTAAGAAAGAGAATTGGTTTACAGCGAAATTGACTTTACTGGGGTTGACAGTTAGTCCAGCGTTCTTTAACCTTGTTAATACCTCACACAAATGATGAATGTGCTGATCCATCGATTCACTATATACTACTATGTCGTCAAGATAGTGATACACGAATTTAAATTTAACGTCATGGAATACTTTCTCTAACAGTCTGCTACATACTGAACTTCCTTGTGATATTCCGAAGAGTACTCTAGTAAATTGATATAGATTAAATGGGACAGCGAATGCAGTTAGGTGTTTTGATTCTTCAGCTAGTGGGATTTGGTGAAAAGCCTGGTTGAGATCCACTTTGGTGAAGATTTTCGCTTTGGTAAAATAATGGAAGGCGCTGTGAATGTCGGGCAGTGGAATAGATTCAAATTCTATACTCTTATTCAGCTGTCTATAATCCACGACTAGTCTATGTTTGTCAGTTCCTTTCGGTAGTAGGAATGCAGGCGATGAGTATGGAGAAGTGGACGGTTCTATGACGTGTTGTTCTAGAAGTTTGTTGATTTGGTTTCTCATTATTTCCATCTTGGGCGGAGATAATTTGTATGGGTGAAGACGTATTACTTTATTGTCGCTGAGATTTATTTTGTATTCAATGAGATTGGTCAATCCTGACTTGGGTGTGAGTACAGTAGAAATTTCTCTTATTAACTTTTGAATTCTTTGTCGCTCATTACATTTTAAATGCCTTAAACTAGATTCATGATGCTCCAGATGCGTAGCAGATGTTTCGCAATTCCCGCTGTTATTTAGCTCGGAATCGAACTGATATTTTCGAGTACGGTCAAATCTAAAGCAATATTGTTTAGCGTGTATGTCGAGAATTAGGCCAGTTTTGCTTATAAAAACGGCACCTAATATAAGTTTTGTCCTAATACTTCAGCTACTAGTAGTGGAACATACCAAGTTAAATTCTTTATTTTAAATTTGACTGTAATACTGTGTGATATAATTAGGTTTTGCTTATTCGCGGTAGCACACTTTATGTTCACGGTTTGGCTACGTCTAATAAGATTATGGTTAGCTAATACGGTGGCTAGCTGTTGGCTGATAAG
Organism: Magicicada septendecula; assembly: GCA_034769895.1. Taxonomy (NCBI): domain Eukaryota; kingdom Metazoa; phylum Arthropoda; class Insecta; order Hemiptera; family Cicadidae; genus Magicicada; species Magicicada septendecula. Next base: position 70,571,420 of record CM068372.1, on the reverse strand, counting down.
ACTACGTGTAGATCCCGAATCGATTAAACCGAGGGTATTAGTCGCTCCAAGGTCTATATGTATGTAGGGTAATTGGCATATACTTGTTTTGCATGTATCAATAGAGTTGCACTTGTCAATAAATCTTGCTACGAAGGGTCTATCCGTTTGTTTATTTTCTTTGGTTTCTTTCGGTGATCTGTGTTTATACCTTTCCTTTTGAGGCTGCGGAAGACGCAGGGTTTTGGTTCTTCCTGCTTCACATGTTTTTTGACTGATAGGTTTTTTGTTGGTACTGTTTTTGTTTACATTGCTTACTAATGGGTCCGGACTTTCCACAGTTATAACATCTTCTTTCGTTATTGGCATCGCTCGCATGCTGTTGGGGTTTTTGTAGGTGGTTAGATGTTTTAGAATTTCTAACGAATCGCTTATCGCTGTATGTTCGAGTATCGGACCTAGGGGTAGGGATTCATTCCTGCGTTGAGTCTGGGACATTAACACGCGTCTGTTCTGATCTGAATACCAGACGTTGGATGAATGGATGCAACACAGTTCCAGATCTGTGAATGTGGTGGGTCTCTTCATAAGTGCTAAGCGAGATCGCTCCTCGGGGGATAGTCCTACTAAGATAGTGTCTACTAGCTGTTGTTCACTCCAGTTGACTTGTAGTAATAAGGCCGATTCCCTTATTTCAGATATCTAATGAGCTAGTCTCTCGTACGCTCCTTGCACACGAAGTACGGAATTCCGCTTTAATTCTTCGTAGATACCGGAGGGGACGAAATGTCTTATCAGGGAGGTGTGTTGTTCTTCTACTGTGTGATGATACCTTAGTGACTCTAACACACAATCTTTTAAAGGAGATCTACATTTTGGTAGAAGTACTTGTAAAATTTGGTCATCTTTTAGTTGTCGTAGATCCTTTATTTGTAACGGATACTTGATAAGGCCTAGGAGTTTAGTAATATTCAGCCCATCTGTGGTAGGGATTTCAGATAGAATCCGTTCTACGGGGTGAGTTATTTTTCCATAGAACTCAGTGCTGAAATTTAATTGCGACGTCCTTACGGGTTTTTCCGCTGATTGGTTTGTCTGTAAAAGAGGTGGTAAATCGTAATTACTGGTAATATTCTCTAGTTCATTTGGAAGTGGAGCTGCGGTTACGGGGAGGGTATTCACTTGACTAACCGTTAACCGATCCTTACTGGGTTCTACAGTAGATTCCTGGAGAAATTGAAAATTTACAGCACTGGATTGCTGTTCTTGAGTAGGAGATTGAGTGGGGTAGATATTTAGTTTCTACATCGCTTCTTCGATCTCTTCTCCTCTAATCGATTCAGACCTTCTACGTAATTCGCGCATTCTCTCAGGTAATTGTTGTAGAGCTTCTTCCGCGAATTTTTGCACGTCTGGGGGAGTAACTTTAGCACCGGGCCAATTCAACAAATTGTTGATGCGGCTGGTCAGATGTTCTATTCTTTGTGTTGTTCTTAAAATTACAGCGGGGGATTTCTCATCTCGCAGGGTTTGTGCGATGGAGGTAAGCTCCCTATATTTATGATAGCATGTTTCCCTTTCACTCTCAAAGTCTACTACGCTTAAACGATTCAACTGTGAGGGTATGTCTGGTCTATTCTCGCGTAATGTTTTGTGCAGTTCCGCTACCGTTACGTTAGAGTATGGGAGACCGCGTAACAAAGCTTCATAGCTCAGTTCATCCTTTAACAATAAGTCGGGGTTAAATTGAGCCATTCTTACGACTGAGACGAGGTTACGAGAATCTCTTTTAAATCTTATGTACTACTTATGTTACTACGTATGTTAAAATATGTAACCTATTCTAAACACTATCATGAAATTTGAAGTCATTTAAATACATATATATATATATATATATATATATACGATAACAATCTTATACTAATAAATCAAATCTAAATTATTTCAACAGATAATGAGAGAATATCATTTTTGATAGGCAAAAGAGATTTCACACAGAGAGTTCACGTTCTCTATTGTTTACCGTTGTTATTCAGCTGTTGGGGTGACGATTCAATGCGAGAGGGTGGTTTGTATTGTTCGCTTAACGAGGGGCTTGCTAAAGGGGGAAATAACAACAATGAATTGACATCGTACATTCCTCAACACGAATTCTACAGGAAACAGCGTGTCTGTATACCGACAGGTTGAAAATGGAATAGTTTTACAAGCGGGGACTTGCGTATTACCTTTATTTAAATTTAGCTTTATTTTACTTTGGGTTTTACTCATAATTTCCTCTTCCTACTGGATTATATTATTATTAAAAAAACTTTTTTTGTTTTTATTTTATACTATCGGGTAAACACTATATCTGATACACACGATTATCGCTCAGATAATTGGGGCTTTAGGGTAATTATTTTAGTCTAATTATTCTAAGTATTTTCGCAGCATGGTTCTCTTAACAAAATGAATAATTACACTGCGCTTTGCTCAGCAAATTAAGAGTGAATTAATTTACGCTTTTTGTTAAGTTACTGTTTGTTATTACTTTAATAATCAACAGGGAAGCGTCTTATACGACTCTAATGATTAATTATGCCTTTTTGTAATTAGCAGAGTGAATGATTATTAGCAGACTGGCGCTCTTTATAACGTCTCGTCTTTTCGACATTATAACACTGGGAACCCGTTTAATTGGCTCTTGTCAATTAAACCGGCTGCCGTTGAATGTACTGATTACTTACACACAAATGAGGAATCTGTAAAATTTAGGAGTTAGATTAAGGTTTCGTAAATTTATTCACTCTCTTGGGTTTAGCAAAGACATCTCTTTATTACAAATTTCAATGTAAGGTTTCTGATTTGTTAGGATGTTACTAAGATGTTACCTACAACATTTATGATTCTTACTTAGTGATTAAATTCTGAACTAAACGCTTTCATGCTACTTAAAACATTCTTCTGATGAGCTCAAAATCATACAGCTGCATATTTAATAAAATACCACGGATCCGGGCTTTAATATTTATGATATTAAAGATTATTTAGAACATTATGTAAACCATTTGAAAAATAGGTTCATTTACTTTTTACTTAGTTATACCTGTTTGCAGTTTCAGGCTACTATTATTTAGTAATATTAACTATCCCTATTACTACGTTACAATTTACAGGATTGACATGAGTCTATACGATAAATTTACTGTCTTTACTCGGGTTTTTTAAAAGAAGTACAACCACAGAAGTTATCCTTCCGTGTCACCTGGGTATTGGGTATATCCATAGCTGGTCCTCTTCTAGATTCTCTACGGCGGGGTTTCCTGGATGATCTTAGTTGCAGTTGTAGTGGTCCTCCATTAAATCTGTTGACTTTAAGTGTGTTGTTTATTCATGATGCTCGGTCTCTGGATACATGGTGCTCGTAGTGAGTTGTTGTTGTTTTATTTCAGAAGGTCATTTTCACAATTCACATTTATGTTTGACTGCACTACTGTTACATTATGATTGAGTATTGTATTTCTGTAATTGTTATACACTTTCTTAAAGAGATGCCATGGCCACACTGTTTGTATATTTATATTTTTACTTCCTTTCACTACATATTTACGCTCTCCTCTACCTATTTATCTTTTTTTATTTTACAAAAGCATCTATTTGGTTCTACATAGTTTGGTAATATAACACTTATTTCTTCTCGCAACACCTGGCTAAGCAGTTGCTTCGGACGCGATTCGGAGACGAATGGGGTTGGTTTAGGGGCCGTGAGTAGTGATTTAGGGTACTTTACACATCGAGAGAAAAGTAGTTCTTCCTGATTATTATTATTTTACCTTTAATTAGCTACTATTAATTATACTACAGCTTCTTTATTTTCGTCTGTATTTTATTTGTGATTAACACGTCTTTTAGAGATAATTACAATGATAATTTTAATTGGCGTAACAACTGGATAATTTGCGTGTCAGTACTAGATTTTCACATGTTTGTACCGGTTATTTGCTACAAAGGGGAGGGTGGATTATTCTATCATGGGTTACTTGAACAAAAAAAAAAATTTTTGTTTTGTGCTATTTAAAATTTGTTTTAAATCGTCACAACCTAACTTGTTAGAAATTGTCGAACCGAGTTTAAGTAAATGATTTAAAATAAAAATCTCAGAACATGAAAGTTATGTATGGTTCTCTATACCAATATCTTATAAAAAATAAACACGTCCTGCGCATGGGTTATGGCCTTGTTTACAAGTGAACGATACAAGCTTATTTAAAAATCAGTATTGGAAAAGAAGATGGTACACTATGCTGTTATAACGTTTGTGTTTTCAAGAAAAGTACTTACCGTACTTTGCTTGCAAAAGCGTTGCACGACATTGTGAAATAGTATCTACTTATACTATAATAGCAGTTATTGTCGAGTGTTTGTAATGCGTACAGGAACATGTATAATGTTGTATACATTGTTTGCTTCACACGTTCGCTGTCTTAACTTCCTCCCACCCTCTAGCACTCTGTCTTCCACTCGCTCTCTCTCTCACGCTCTCTCTCTCTCTCCACCCTATCCCCCCTCCAACCATCTCCTTGTGTATATCTTTTGTTTCTTACTATTGACTTCCTATGTTACAAATGACAAATGCTTTGTCCTTATTTGTTATTCCACTTCCGCGTGACATACTGACATCTGAGTGTGTTACTTTATATGTAAATCATATGTTATCATTACGTGCCATCAGTGGTTATAAGCATTGTCGTACATTTCTCTTTTTGATGATAATTTGTTTGTTTTCCTTAACCATTGAAACAGTGAAACTATCCATTTATGTTCCGTTTAACTACATAAAGTCACAAAAGTAAAGAGAAATTTTAAAAATCCGTATTTTTATTTCCACCGTCGTAAATAAAACCTACCATCTTTATTTTTCTACGCTAGCATAAAAATAAATCTCTTCCGAGTTCTTTGTAGTTATTTTACCACTTCCAAATTTACTTTTGAAAGGATGTAGGCATTTTTAACAGAACGACAACAAAACATTCTTTAACTTTAGAATATATCTGACAGAAATCTTCTGAAATTTGAAAAAGCATAATTAAGTTCAATTGTCCGTTTTAGTAAATTGTTAATAACGTGCAACAGGATAGGATTGTGGGCCATGAGGACTAGCATTCCTTGAAGTAACTCCTGACACGTCTTACGATCTGTTAATATAATTGTGGATGGACATGAGTGGTCCTCCTGGTAACGGGTTGTGTGACAGGACAGTGATCTGTGTAAAATTTTAAAATATTTGTAGCATCTAAGGCAGCCCCTGAGTAAGGATTGGAATTAAATTTTATAAGACAACAGCAATACCCACGTTGAATTATGCAAGTGAGTCATGACAAAAAAGGAAAGCGGTAAGATTCAGAGTGATAAAATGCAGTTTTTTGGAAATACTTTAAATTATACATTGCAAGATCGAATAAGAAATGAATATGTCGGAACAGAACTCAAAGTAAAGGACACAAATGAAATTATTTGAATTGTGGGATTATCTGCAAAGGATGACAGAGGATCGATTGCCGAAAGCGGCACTAAACTATAAAACCATTGATAGAAGAGACGTGGGTCGTTCTAGGATGAGCTGGGTGCCGGAACAGGTTTATACAACCTTGAAGAGGAGAAGAAGAAGATGTACATGTGTTTGTGTGAGTATGTGTGCGCGCGCGCACGTGTGTATACAAGTAAAAGAAGAAACGAACACTATTAAAACAATTAAAATTACAATACCACTAGTACGGTCTGGAGGGGGAGAGAGAGAGAGAGACCGACAGACACATTCAACATTTCGTTAACATCGCAACTTGGTAAAGTAGTTACACTTGCGTTGAAGTTGAATGAACATTTCAGTATGTTATCTTACGTAAAGTGCCATTGTGGGTCGCTCAACAATCTTACTGGAAACGAAGGTGGGCCCGACGCTGCCTGATGAATAATCCGAAATCTCTCAACCACTTGTAGTTAACTTTGTCTACAAAATGTTGCCTTTCGCTCAATGTCTACTACTTTGGCAGAGAGAATATACAATCTTCTCACATTTACGTCTGTTAATTACAACTTTTCAATTAAACAACGTTCTGGAAAATTCACACGAACCCCTTACAAAGCACCAGATTTAGTACACGAGTAGGTGTAAACACCGTTTAGTACGTGGTTTGCCTGACAAGGACAAATTTATTCGAAACATATGTGTTGTTGGAAATCCAAGGTCTATTACTTTCTAACTTCTGGTTAACATATTAAGAAATAAGAAAGTAAGAAGAAAAGCTAGTAATAGGTATTAGCAGGTAAGTAATACTGTTAAAATAAACAAGCCAATAGAACTACGGATGTACGAGGTTTCATCAAAAAGTTCGTGCAATTTTGCAATTTCCACGCTACAAGTGTCCGATTAAAAAACTGTTTTTATATGATGTTGGTACACATGTTAGTGACAATCATAAAAACTATTAGTCCTATTTGATGCATAGTTTAGATTTCACAGCTAACTGAATAAATTGTCCTTAGGTGTAATAGGCGATTTCTTGTCATTCTACAATGCAAGATTGAAGAATGTGAATTAATTTTGTGTAAACTGTGAGATAAACTGTTCTGTCCTGGTAAACGTGTTCAGAAGGCTTCTGCTGAGACTGCTGTGCGCGAACAAGCGGTTTGCAAGTTTCAAAGACTCCCGTATATTTGTTGAAGCTCGTGGTTCTCAGATGGAAATTATGTTGTTGTGTTTCACGTAATTTCATAGCTAGTCGGAGTGGTAAGTAAATAGTACTACTCGGAAATTTACGCCATTTGTATGAAGCTATTCGTAGTAAACGACCAGATTTACGGCAGAATAATTTATGAAAATTGCAACCCGATAATTGAAAACCCAATGATGACACGGCAACTGCTGTATTCACCAGATATATCGCAACGCGATCTTCCCTCCTCCCAATAGTGATAATTTTACGGAAGAACAACGTTTCGCGACCGTTGAAGACGTATACGAAAATCACTAAGCAAGCTCAAGGCTGTATCGTAAGTGCATGCTGCAAATATTTTGAAGACTGAAAAACGGCTGCCTTAACAGTGTTTTATTCGACCGAGACTACTTTGATGGGGACAGTGTAATTGTCGATGAAGGAAGGCATAATTTTTAAAATAAACATGAACTGTTTGATCAAACCTCGTATAGACGAATGTGGGTAACACTATGTCTAGAGGAAATCCCTCACAAGGAAGTGTTAAACAATGTGAAAAAATAAAGAAATTATATTTATTAATAATTACAAGTCCAAAAATGTTGATACCCACGTTTTAGGTAGAGGAGAAAACACAATCTACTCCAAGTTATCGTGCAAGGAAAACTGTGGGAAAGAACCTATGAGAACAGGATCATATTAGTTCCGAGTAATTTACGAGAATGGTATAATAGGTCCAGTATTCATCTTTCTAGATCTGCAGCTTTGTAAATACGTATTGTGTCGGTAACTACCAAAATTTTTAACGAAGACGGGACTTGAAGGATAAGTTGGGAATAATTGTTACCTTCAGCTTTACGGCCTGCGGTAAGTCTGTTGAAATTAGTTTGACAACTCGCCGGGCTGTCAGACCTTTGTTTACTACTGCCACATTATACGTATGTTTCGCCCCCACCGTTGGAGGCCACCTTCAGTGTAAACGACCCGAGTAAGTTAACCACAGTACTGTGGCAAAATATTATTTGCGGTCCGGAGCAGGAAGGTTTAAATAAAATATAGTAGCTGGCACGTCGGAAGCTAAAATCAGCATTATCCAACCAGAATCAAGCGCAGTGCGATTGGTACCGCAGCACAGGATGCAAAATCTTATTCAACAAGAGGCTTTCACCTCACCGATTCATTGTGATGGAACATGTTTAGGAATTTGCGCCGGGTCCACGTGCAGCCGGGGGAAGTAGGCACTCAGGGAGGACAGGGTCTTTGTCTCCTCGAAGAAAACGCGGTGATCGGCGTTAGATACTGCACGTTCGGCCACCGCAGACTTCTCCGGCTGCCTCAGAGGATAACAGCGACTACGTTCACTAACGTCCTTACCCGCGTTGACTTAGGGCCGCAAACATTGTTTTTCCACAATACTGTCATAACTGGTAAAGATCGTGCCAGTTGCTTGAGTCGTTTACACTGCAGATGGCCTCCAAGATATGGCCAAACCCCTGTTTTATGCCACAGTAATGGACTACGACCTAATAGCTTGGAGAGTTTACAACAAACTTCAAAAACACTTAAAAAAACAACTCGAAGTATGGCGAGTTGGCCGTTACTACATATGTCTCCCTTTTTGTGACACAACTCGTTTTCCACTAATACTCGATTTTCGTCCAGATCACTGGAAAAGAACCAAGTAAGGTGGAATTTTATACATGTCTCCCATTCTTTTGTGTTTCACAGAAAGTTCCCTTCCAATTAAGTTTCCAAAATTGTACTAGAGAACATAAAAGAATATTGGCTACTTAAGGAATAGCAAATCTTTTTTTTAATCCTTCTATTTATAAATAACCGTGTTTTAACTTTTACATTATCCGTTGTTGTTTTTGTTAAAAAAAACGTTACTTCTTAAATTTTAATGTTACTTTGTAATAAGCAGTGTATGTAAGCCTATACATTAAACGCATGTTTTTTTTCAACCATAGATTTTATTTCTTTTAACCGTAAACTAAAAGCCAAAAAAACAATACTACCTAACCTTACTTTAAACATTACGTAGTTTTGCTTTACATTAAGAAATATAATTATTTTCAATAAGTAAGCCTAGATTTATTTTTCTTCACATCGTTGTATATCGATGCAATCGCATAATCGAAATATCGAAAAATGTAGTGCGGGTACGAATACTGGGAGAGTACCCGCTTATCCTACACATAACAGGCGTGGCATCGGCCCTCAGTCCAAAGCGGCGTACAGACATAAATGTGAACAAACATTACAACGATATGAACAAGTTAACACATTAGAAGTAAACTGTTAGCAACAATGATAACAAACGAACTTTGTGGCGGTATACAACTGACCCAACCTCATCCTGCAAACATAATGAAAACATCACGCTCCCGTATGGTCTGAGTGTACACAAGACTTTTCTATATAGTTCTAAAACGCTGTTAAATACTTCTATACGTACGAGACAATTCCTAATACTCTATTTTGACTATTAGCTGATGAGCAATTGACAGCAAATTACATGTTTACCATAAACAGTTAACGGATTTAAGGAGAAAACATGGCATTTTTAAAGTCATTTACTATCCCTTATTTGTTAAAATTATTTCGATGTATCAATAAAATTATATTATCTTGACTAAGTTTTACTGTGGTGTATCGTGTATATCGTCATACAGGATTTATGTTGTACGTCACGACGTACTGCACAGTGGAAACAAAACACAGACACTAATGAAGTCAATAATTAAAAACTTTAATTAATCACAATCAACAATTTGAAATCAACAAAGTACACGCACACAATAATTGAAGTTGAATTTGTCCACACGCAATAATAATTATCAACTATTAAGAGTTTCGCACTAATTATAACACAAAAATCACTTTCCACTAATCCGCAAGAATTACGTGATCCGCACTCTACAATATCGTCAGGTGCAACTAACTAAGCCGGCCGTAGACGCTTATACAGATCTCGCAGATGTTCCAGAATAATTTTCTAAACTCCTGGCAGCGTGCCAAAATAATTTGCATACTTACTAGTTCTAGAACAGTGTGGAAGCTACGTGAGGGCTCGGCCTTGACAGAAACACTGCACCTGCTCGGCTAGCCGAGAAACGAGTAGAACGACGCTCTCAAAAATCGACAGTGTTACGTAATTATCGTAACAACACGTTTTTATATTAAACTTTGATTTCTTAGTTGCTGTAAAACTTTTCTTAGTACGTATAACCCTTCCTCAACATCCAATCCGAGAATTGGCGATTCGGAGTATTTGAGATATAGTCGGGTTGTACAGCTGATCGTTCTTCTTTCAGAATTCGCCAAAGTTGGTTTCCGGTGTCCCGTATCCAAAGTTGGTTTACAGCAAAAAGCAAATTAGTATTGTTATTTTTAGTATTATTAATATTATTATTCCGGTGAAGGGCTTGTGAGGATCGGGGAATACTTACCTTACTTTATAATAAACGAATTTGCGAATAAACAAAAAGCGCTTTTCAACACATGCTAGAAGAAATTCAATATAAACAAATATTGCTAAACTAAACCGTATAAAGCAACATAATAACAACCTTATGTTTGATACATAATGACAACAAAATTCAATTTGAACTGGCTGATAAATCTCACCGATATCGACATTCCTCTTGACATAAAAACATTACTTTTCCTAGGACCGAAATTTGCCCTCTTGGGTAATAATAATCACCCGATCCTCACAAACCCTTCACCGGAAAAATTCATTGATTGATGGTCACTACGAATCTAAGGATTATTATTATTATTTAGCGGTACTGATTCCTGGAGACCTGCTGGTTCAGGAGCGAAAGCATTTCTTCGAAATAAACAATGTAATTGGAAGGGATGCAGCACAGCATGCACCCAAGGAACTTACTCTCCGGCTCTGGCAAGCCCGATAAAATAATGAGGGTACAGGAAGGTGAACCCCAATGCTCATATCTAACTTGAAGGAATCGTTTAACCGCCAACACGGTGAAGTTAGCTACCATCTAACACTGTACTTCAGTGGTCATGGCAGTTTTAATACTTATATCTAGAGAATGAGCAATGTGCAGAGCCCAGCGCATCTCAATACGGAGATTCTTTCCGTGAAGATGCCTTGCACACCCTTTTCAAATGCTGCAGATTCACAAGAGAGAGGATGAGACTGGAGATGTAGCTCAGGGAGTTCACACCAAAGAGCGTAGTTGAGTTTATGCTTCGAGGTCAGACGGAATGAGACCACATTTCTGCATTTATTCAGTGGGTCCTACTAGAAAAGAAAAGACAGGCCCGACTTGCGCACAACGGGCTGTAGAAGATAAGGGATAAATAGAAAGAATCCGATAACGGCGCAACAGGCTCTATCCTGATGTAATACGCTAAGTGGTTCCAGAATTGATATGAATACCTGAATTAGAGGTGGGTTTTTTGGTGGCTGAGAATCCCACACACCAGGGAACACACGGTTTTCTCTGATGGTGCATAAATCATTTCCCCCTCTTAAAAAAATATGATTATTATTAGTAATTTAATATTACATAGCGTTTTTTTTAAGTAAAATCTTTCAAAACTTCTGTTTACTATGTCAAGTTTTGTAAGGAGTTTACAAAACTCCTTTCAAAAACGATGTCAAGAACAGCAATCTCCACTGGTATCCAAAAATAGGGCTGGACGAACTCCAAACGTTAGCCAAACAGGATCAGGTTAAGACGTTCATTTATTCAACTGCCAGACAGCGCGGACAAATATGTAAACAGTCGATAGAAGAAAACTCTTAGAGCAATGCAGAGGTGTAAAAAACCAATGAGTAACAAACGTTAAAGCAGAATGACATTGTTTAATAAACAATTATTTGGTGAATAAAGATGAACAGGTATTCCATATTTATAAAAATGTTGGATGTTAGTGTGGGAAAGTCTTTGGAGGAAGATAAATACTAGTTTGTATTACCTTTTAAACACGTTCATTATACACCTGATGGCAATGCTACAAAGTTCTCCGTTTAAACAAAAAAAATTGTGCCTATGAATTTGTCTTTATGTTGTTGTTTAACATTAATTACAACCACATATATAAACTGGAATATATTGTTACGACTGTCTAACTGATCGTCGTACGGTACAATACAAGACACTAATGAAGTCACTAATAACCAGCTTTATCACAATTAAAAATTTGTAAACAACAATACAGTCTCTTACAACATTTCAAGTAAAATTTGTATACACGGAATAATAATGTAAACTATAAAGAATTCTGCACTAATTATGACACAACAAAACTTCGCTACAAGACTTCTACAAACACTCGATTCGCGCTAAGGAAATCGCTCACTGTCAACTAACTGACAAACCGGGTGCTATGGCTTTTTATAGGTATCGCACATCTTCTAGAAATGTTTCATCCTCAATGTGAGCTACTGCGTATTTCAAGTGTTTTCCATAGGACTGTGGAACGTACTTAAGCGCGGCCTTGACTGAGGCAACACCTGCACTACTATTCGGGGGGGGGGGGGAGTGTGGTGGACGCTCTCGGCTGTTCTATTCGTTTCTATATACACGCCGTTCCTTACACTAAGCATACTTTTCCTTCTGAGTTATTTTTATATAAAATCAAATTATAATTTTCCTAATTTTTTTGTTTTGTGTAATACATAAGCTCGGTGCTTTATGTTCTTACGTACCCAACAGTCTAAACGCCAAAGGCGCTGTGTGAGTGAGTTCAGTTCATTACAATGGAGAAGAAAATGTTTTCCTTTCATTAGCGTTCCTCTGCTCGCTGAAACTAAGACTATTTCCCTGGAAATTATTTTTACAGCCGTGTGATATCTCACCGGATTCATTTTTATTAGTAAAATGCTTCTACATGAGGGGCAGTGTTAATGCGCATCTAAAAATATCAACATGAAGAAATGCCAGTATTTTAGTCTTTCGAAAAACGCTAATCAGATTACTACGTCTTCTTTTTTTCTACGAAGGAGTGGGCAAATCGCTGGTTTATGTCCAAAGTTTCCAAACCTGGTCACCATTACCAACGCCTCCTGGGTCTTCCTATATTTCGTCGTCCAAGTAGGAAGTAGGCTTGAATTTCAAGAACGTTACTAACAAGTTGTAATGTTTAAGGAGTGGCCTTGACCGAGAATTATTTGAATAAGTTGGGTAGACGAAGTCTCTATTATTGACTAAACGAACAGGATGCAGAGGACGAAAGAAAGTATAGATATTGTTAATATCAGATAACCAGAATAGCTGGGACACAAAGTGTGCGGACAAACATAACACCTTCTACAAGTTGTTATAGAGGACAAGATCTAAAAAAAGGTGGAATCCGGGAAGAAGGCGCACTTCCTAGTTGCTGAACTCGAGATAATGGTCCGATTGCAGGTCCACCGACTTATTTAGACCTGCTGTGTCTAGAGTTTGCATTGCTATGTTGACTGCCAATATTGTTAGAAAAAAAAAACAGTTTACGAGCGGGATTTCTTAGAGAAGATTGCATTTTGAGAAGGGAAAGAGAATAGGTCGGACAAGCAAACGGTCAGGCGAGTATTTGGTAGACGTAAGGATAGTACTGAAGATAATATTGAAGAGAAGAAAATGCAACATCTAATTAGAAATTAAAGTTATAAAGTTACGCTATACATTGTTGAAATTCTTATCTGCCGGGCTGTTGGGGTGGTCCACATACTTGTCTTTATTGGCAGACGTTTCGCCCCGCCCTACCATGAGAGGCCATCCTCAGTGTCTGGATTCGTACGGTGTCCGCTAGTTAACCTCAGAGATGAGGTTGAGACTGTTTTGCCTGAGACAGCCAACTTTCATAAGCTTTTATACCAGCATGATCTAAGCTGGAAAACAGCATCAAGTACTATCCGATTAGCTTTTGAGCACACCATGCCAGTTCCTATTTAACAGGAGACTTTCTCGGCGGATAATAATATAAATTAATAAATTACCTTATGTACGTCGTGTGACTTCGTTTTTCATTTAAAATGACGCGTTTCGGAAAATATGTTCCATATTCAGAGTATTAATTCACTCAGTTGAGGTCGTTAAATGTTAAAAACACATTACTTTGTACTTGCACACGTCCATATGGGTGCGCACCCTGTAAAGGCCGACCGGATACTGAAGTTGTCTATGAATGTTTGTGCAACTTCAAGGCTGTATCGTATAGAGGGTTCGATTTAAAGTTCCAATGATCATTCCGTATGAAACCCCGACTATGTAAGTTATTGTGTCCTTTGAAAATGTCTAACTCCTCTAAAGCGTTCATGTACTGGCCTTTATTGCAAATGTGTAAGGATTTTGAATTTTATGTGAAGTCTACGTAAGTATTTGTCGCGCATAGTGGGATTTTTACGTTATTAAGTGAAGTCCGATTTTTAAAATTATGTTTTGGTGTGTGTTCGTTAAATCTCGTTAGGAAACCCCTCCCAGTTTTCATTAACGGATAATAATAATTTCCACAATGTTGAAGTCGATCGTGAAAGCTTAAGAACTTATGCTATACATTTTTTGCATTCCGTGTCTCTGTGAAATGTTTATTACGGACACTGTTTCAGAAGGAGTGCTAGATGGAAGACTGATGTAAAAGCAAAATATTGAAGAGCATAAAGCAACACGGTTGCACTGGAAGTTACAAGAAGAACGAGAGGAAGATCGAAAATTTAAATTATTATAATTGTTTCGTATAGAGAAGATCAATCACGTTAAGAAGAACACTGAATGGAAAAGTCATTTGAAATTTTATAAAGTGATGTCGGTGCTATGCGGTGAGACTTGGACACTGAACTGAAAGACATAAAGCCGGTACAGGCTAGTGAAATGAGATTTTTTCGATCAGTACTAGGAGTATTACGGAGGGATGGGCTAAGAAATTATGACATAACGAAAATCCTTGGAACATACGACTCAACCCTAGGATAAAGCAACACAGACAGGTTTGAACAGACCATGTTGAAAGGATGCAAAAGAACGGGATACCAAAGAAATTTTGGTTTACAATCCAAAATGACGGTGGAATATTGGAAGACCAAAGAAAAGATAGTAGGACCGAGGAGTGCGCAACGGATCGTAAGATTCACAATCTGAAGAAGAAGAAGAAGAAGAAGAAGAAGAAGAAGAAGAAGAAGAAGAAGAAGAAGAAGAAGAAGAAGAAGAAGAAGAAGAAGAAGAAGAAGAAGAAGAAGAAGAAGAAGAAGAAGAAGAAGAAGAAGAATTGTTTAGTAACGCTTTACATTTACAAGCTATGTGAAGTATGTACTGTGAACTACATTTTAGACGAAATCGTATTTACTATTAACGGGGTTCAAAGCAAACATGAATTGTATTGTTCTTTGTGGCTTAGTTAAAATAACAACGCCGTTCTGTGGTGTCTGTGTGTTTGTGCTCCAGTTTCCGTTTTACTTGGTTTTCTCTTAATTATTATGTAGGCGTATTTAGATCAAAGCAGCAAGAAAACCGATGACTTTTTACGACCGCTTTGTCTGTAGAAAACCGTATATATCCAACTATGTTATCGAGAGATGCAGAACAAAGTTTAAATGGCTGCAGTGGAACCATTCACAGTGTTACTGCTAACGACGTGGCAGAGCGGAGCGTAGTGTATGCTCGGCAAAACACTTGATATTGTAGAAGTGATACATTGTAAGTATAGTCGACGAATGTCTTGAAGCAAATAGACGCACATTTAAACTGTTAAGGTAATATATCATAAAGGTCACTGAACGGTGTTGTAAAGCGTACCAAAATCACTGAATAGAAAGTAAACGACTAACGGCTAAACGTTTCTATTTGCAACCTGGAGCCACTGATAGATGAATGGCTACCAGCCTATTGTGTAGATCGTACTACTTTTAAATTTACTATATAATTTTAGTTGTACTATACGCGGATTTGATGCCACTTGCAATAACAACAACGAATAGAAAACGTCTTGAACAATCTTCTTCTTCTTCTTCTTCTTCTTCTTCTTCTTCTTCTTCTTCTTCTTCTTCTTCTTCTTCTTCTTCTTCTTCTGCTTCTTCTTCTTCTTCTTCTTCTTCTTCTTCTTCTTCTTCTTCTTCTTCTTCTCCTCCTCCTCCTCCTCCTCCTCCTCCTCCTCCTCCTCCTCCTCCTCCTCCTCCTCCTCCTCCTCCTCCTCCTCCTCCTCCTCCTCCTCCTCCTCCTCCTCCTCCTCCTCCTCCTCCTCTTTAACCATTAGCCATATGGCTTGTTGCTCCCCTGACAATCACACAACTCACCTTCAACCACCGCCAGAGAGAAATCAGCCATTTATAACCACATTTGGCTGCGACCCAGTCAACCGGAGTTAGAATTTGTCAATCACATTAATTATTAGTGAATGGAGGTGTGGACAACCGTTAAAAATAGTAAGTTGCGTGACGGAGGAACTACGGGAACCGACTAGACTGGTGCCTCTACGAACCAATGTTGCGGTGTCACAACAAAGGAAATGACTTATTGCATAAAGTATGGAGTGGTATTTACGTGTACTAGCCGCCTGAACATTAGATAAATGCTTCTCTAGTTCTCTAGTTAGTTATTTTAAACCTAAGTGGTTGAAAGTTTTAAATTATTTTCGTCTTCCACAACATCGAGAGATGTGTTTCTTACTTGAAGAAAGTGAGTGACAATAGTTTTTCAGTCTTCGTGCTGTAAACTGATCTTGCGACGCGCGTCTTTCTTTAACAGGTCGGTTTTTAAATTAACATCAACTGTGGCAACGAAGCAGAATCACTATTGCCCGTATGGTAATATTACCTAATATTATTGGCGATTTCGTCGGCATCACATATGCGACATTTGATGGGATGTGATCGGTCTAAATTAAATACCATGATAGATATTCCCGCCTACTGTAAAGTATGTGCTGCGATAGGGTTTCTGCTAGCAATAAAACAACAGTGCTACTGAAATTCATGTTTTAACTAGTGAATGAAGACTCTCCGATTAAAGGAAGTGACGAATGGAGAATAAGACATAGCCAGGAGATAGATGAGCTATTGAATCATGAGTACATTGTAAGTCATAAAGGCTCAATGAATACAGTGGCTGGGTCACCTCGAGCGGATGGATGATCAGCACTTTGCCAAATAAAATCTTGAGGGGGCAAGTCCATAAAAGTAGAAGGAGAGGCCGACATAGGGTAAGATTGTTAGGTGTTAGAAGGCCTCAGAAGAATGGATGTCAGTGATTCTAATATGATGGCAATGTAGAGATGACATTGGGGAAGATTAGTATTTGAAGCCAGGGCTCCCGTTAGGCTGTAGTGTTGAAGAAGAATAAAGGCTCTGTTTCCTACATATATGTTGAGTCAAAAGAACAGTAAATTCAATGCCTATAGTGACGTTCAATAGGAATGTTGAAATGAGCACCTTTTGTCCCAACAATTGTCCCTTCTGAAAGACACGTTTGGTCTTTAAATTTGTTTTCCAACCGCCTTACAGTCTCAATTTTACAATACCACTTATTCGTAAATTTATTGCAGCGGTTCACGGCTCGGACTGCAGCAGTTCCAAAATGACGAGGAAGCAAAAAATATTGTCACTAGTACGTTTAAAACACAAGCGTCAGGCTTTTTTAAATAAAGTTGTGTTGCACAACTGAAATAACACTGTTGCACACCAATATAGAACATTTTTTCCGATCAGCACTTTCAAGCTTCACAGCTCATCACCAGATCGGAAATATCTATATCAGATATTAGCTGTATTTCCGTTCTGATGAAGACCTGTGAACTTACTCAAAAAACAAAACACGTATCTTAATGAAATCGGAACAAAATGCGGGGCTTAATCGTATAAGACTCTTATTTTGTCCAAAAAAAAAAACAACCTTTAAAGTGTTCTACCGCACATTGTTACTAACTCAATGTTTCAGATTCAATAACAATGAGGTTAACATCAGTAACGTGAATTGCACAGACATACGTTACCTATAAATTATTCATAACCGAATTGTTCGTAGTGTCAGTACAAACAGCTACGTATATAATGCATATAACTCTATGTCACACAAACACGTATATTGTTTTGTTAAGAACTGCACTGTGTTGTAAACATAACAGGGGGAGGGGTGACAAACTCGTGTGTTTGTATTGTGTTGGGGTTGAATCGTTGCCATGACACTCTGAATTACCGCCAACTTTGTTAGTTACAGCTGTTGTCAAACACTTCCTGCTGTTAATATGTTGACTTATTCAGGTTATTGTTCTGTATACAGATAATTGTGAATGTTGACTATTTGTAGTGACGGATGACAGCGTCAGGTAGATATGTATTTTGACACGTGTATGATATTTGAATTGTAAACTGCAGTGTTGGTTTTACACAACTGTAATAAATAAAAAACAAACATGTACAGTTTAAATGCATGTTATATAATTCAGATTTAGATACTGACAATTCCAATGTTGATTACTTTTTAAGAAACCTTAATTATAAGACTTGTGGATTTTATAATAATTACAATAATTGTATTGAATAATGATACATATACAAGAAACGTATAAAAACAGACATGAGATAAAATATCAACAATACCCAGTGGTATACCCACAATACCCTGTATTATAATGAATAGTGATTCATCAGAAGGGTGGGATAGTATACGTTAAGAAACAGTCGAATACCGAGAACCAAACCTCTGGGAAAGTAATCCTCTCTGTCAGCTAAACGGTTGCCGGAGCTTCTCCGGAGAAGTGTTCTTCCTTGTACACGAGTTAAAAGCTTATGTTGCTACACAGATGAATTGTTGTTTTAATTATAAAATTGTGTATTTTATAAAACTTTTCAGCTCGTACATTTCTGATTTATCTACACCGAAACAGATAAATATGTTTAAAAAGTGTCAAGTGACAATTGCTTTTAGGCGATCAGACGATATGATGCCTACCGATTATGTAATAAAAGAATATTTATTCTAAAAATTTTAGTAGGCCTTTGTCTATCTAATTTGGCTACTGTGACGTAATCACAGTCTTTTTATTACTTGCTTGTTTAATGCAATAAGTTAATGAGGAACGGGTGTGGGTTAGAAAATGATGATGATGATGATGATGACAACGACGACGACGACGACGACGACGACGACGACGACGACGACGATGACGTGGCGGAGGAGGACGAAGACGGAAAATAGTAGTTAATAAAGAAAAGGCAGGATGGTTTTAGTATAAAAGAGTAATATAGATGTATATAGTTTATAACTTCGTTAGTGAAATTGTTGGATACAATATAATTTTACCGTGTTGACAAAAGCCATAGATCACTAAAAATTTTGGACGTTTTTACGCAACCACTTAATTTAAAACCTTTCTCTTTTGTCGCCTTCTTCTTTATTTAGCTTTTTATATGGCAATTGTTTAACGTTTCGTTTCAAATAATCAGATTTTAAGAGAACATATTTAAAAATCTTTTCAACATATTCGTGGTGTTACTACGCTCCATAAATATAAAATATTACTAAATTTACTAAAATTGACATAACATTTTCTTTAGTTTTCAGCAAATTATGCATTGACACTATTTACAATAAATAAATAATAAGTAATACAAAATTCAGTGTAGTTATAAAGCCAAATAGTAGAGAAAATAGTAAATATTAAGGCGACGAATATTTGATCTAAGATTTATCAATTTTTTACCTTTAAGACTCACTTCAGAGGTGCTGATAACTTTTGTAGCAAACTTTTGTGGCGCTGTACTTTTAGAAAATGATAAGCTTCTGAAAATTGCGTAATCATGTCTTTACACAACATTACTTAAAACATGTTAACAATTTATTTTTGATAAACAAAATACATAATTATACAGGAAGTCATCTTAGCTGCTTCCTTTAATCCCCATCCTCGTCACGAGACCAAACCGTTACATTGATCTTCTTTTTTACTATCTGAACACCTCATTCCTTCTGGAACAGCTTTCTGGCGGTCACATTCCTTATTCGTTCTTTCAGCTGCCTGCCTCAAAGATTTGATTTTACTGGCTTACAATCTGCTTTCACGTTTCTCTGGCAGGGTCAGAGTTTTTGTCCTATGTAGTCGCGCGAGAAGAGAAAACTACCTTGCATGTAGGCCCATGTAATCTGACTTATTCAAATAATATTTCAATATAATTTAATTAATCAATTATCTACTATGTTCACATAAAAACGCACTTGGGTATCTACAGTATCGTTGACTTCTAAAGCAACTGTTGGTATATATTCTGATCAAACGTTGCATCAAAGATGATTCTTTGAGTTTGAAGAAATTATGTTTGTAGACATTCTAAGACTTATCAGTTAAAATTTCAATGCAAAAAATTTAATAATTGATACGAAATGTGCATTTGCTTTAGATAATTAAAAAAATGTTTTTATTGAAGATACTGAAATAAAGTTTTGAAGGTAAAATTAAACTAAACTTCTACTTGAAATTTAAGTAAAGTTTAAATTAATGTTTGTAATAGTTTTTTAAGAAAAGTAAGTAAATATTTTTTATGTGCCGTGGGCATTCTTCACTCACCTGTCTTAAAATACGTTAAAGTAAATAACTTTTTATTTTTTAGAAAAATCATTTAACAGGAGGTCGTCTGCATAAATATACGATGTACACAATCCCACTTGATTCTCTTTCAAATACTGACTTGTTGTAATTTTACAAACTTTGTTACTTAAAACGATCAGATAAAAATTAATCAACCTGAACAAAAGTCAGCAAGACGCATTTTAGGAAACATAAAAAATTAAAATTTTGAGACCAGCAGCAAATATAATACTCGAGAAGCAGAATTAGAATATTTAGGTAAATGGAATCAGAAGTGAATTATAAGTAAAGATACGAAATTATAAGATATGCTAGTGTTGATTCGCTTTAGGAAAAGAATGGAATGTTTATTTAAGCAGTATATCAGATGGAAAATTATTTAATATAACTAAGGCACGTTTTGTAAGCTGAGTGTAGGTCGGAAAAGGAGTAAATGGAAGACATTGAAGAGTAAAATTGAATAAGAAGATGATTACAAATTACGTTTGGAGGAGCAGAAGGAAAGAAGAAGAAGGAGGAGGAGGAGGAGGAGGAGGAGGAGGAGGAGGAGGAGGAGGAGGAGGAGGAGGAGGAGGAGGAGGAGGAGGAGGAGGAGGAGGAGGAGAAGAAGAAGAAGAAGAAGAAGAAGAAGAAGAAGAAGAAGAAGAAGAAGAAGAAGAAGAAGAAGAAGAAGAAGAAGAAGAAGAAGAAGAAGAAGAAGAAGAAGAAGAAGAAGAAGAAGAAGAAGAAGAAGAAGTGGTGAAGGAGCAGCAAAAGAGATATTTAATTACAAATGTAAATTATTAGAGTTATTCCGAAACGGTCTCCATTCCCAAGCTTTGTAATGTCTGTACTTTAAACTGTATTTTAGATGGAAATCGTTTTTACCATTAACAGCGTTCAAAGCAACCAGGGATTATATTGTTTTTGAGCTCTAGTTAAAATAACGACGCCACGCTGATGTGTGTGTGAGTGAGAGACATAGTGTCTACATGCAGGCTCCCGTGTGCTCCAGTTTCCGTTTCCACTTTGTTTTCTTTAATTATTATGTATTCAGTTCAAAGCAGCAAGAAAACCGATGACGTTTTACGACTGCAGTGAGAATTCACTTTGTCTAAAGCAGCAGAACTGCAGATATTCAACTTCGTTTTTGAGAGATACAAAACAAAATTATAGTGGCTGCATTGAAATCGTTTACAATGATATTGATGTTGAAGTCTCGGAATAGCGTTTAACGAACGTTAATGCTGCTGCAGAACGTTTGGCATTATTTGAAGCGATATATATTGTAGCCAGTAGACAAAGGATTATAAGCAAATAAATTTAATTATAAGTACAATACTACTGACTCGGAACACAAAGTTTTTTATTGGTAAAAATGTAAAATTTTTACCTTATAGCCTGTACCAGTTTTTCCTTATAATAAGCTTCGTCAGAGGCTGCCAACAGGAGTGCTGTCCGTCTTGTTCTTGGTGACGGCGCCGTCGTTTGAAAGATCGATGTTGTGTGTGTGTGTGTGTGTCTGTTCGAATAATATGTGTGATTTGAATTGTGTCTGTTTGTTTAGGGTGCCGTTTTTATGTGTTTTTATGTGTTTCTATATTTATAGTTGTTCAAGAGTGTCTATTTTTCGGCCTTTTGTGTGTATCTGAAGAATATCGGTTCTTGGTTTTGTTTTCGTAGAAGTTTCCGAGTATCACTAACATCTTATACATACTTTTTCGATGCGATCACTAATATTTTATATAAAAATGTTTACCTTATATCCTGAGCTACCTTTTGATCATTGCAGGAGACTGAGTGAAAGCTATGTCGAGCAATAAGGCAGTCATTGTTATACAAAATCCTAGTAAACCGCGTCGAAGACAAGCGTATGATTCTATTAATAGAGACAAACACTACACCATAATGCATGAGTTTGGAATACCAGGCAAGCTGGTAAGATTAACGCAAATGACCATGCAGCAGACTGAAGCCCTAATAAAAGTGGATAACCAACTAACCGAACCCATAAATATCACACGAGGACTAAAGCAAGGAGATGGATTATCCCCAACACTATTCAATATTGCATTGGAATATTTAATTAGAGGCTTATCAATAAATAGCTCCAATCTGTTAGCATATAAAATTGTACAGATAGCCGCATATGCAGATGACATTAACATCATGTTAAGATGGATCGCGGCAGCTAAATAATATTTCTGGAGCTTAAAAACAAAGCCAAGGAAGTTGGGCTAGCCATAAATATAGATAAAACAAAAATGCTTATCCAAACAAGAAGGGACCAGGTTCATAACAACACTGAGATAGAGGAGACACAATTGAAGTGTTGGACAATATCACGTATCTCGGAGTGAACCTAGCAAAGACTGGATCAGAGGAGCCGGAGATCCAAAGACGGACCACCATGACTAACAAGGCATACTTCTAATTGCTGCCATCGTTTAAGTCTGGGGATGTGCACAGGGAATCAAAAATGAAAATATATAGGACCGTCATCAGACCGGTGTTATGCTACGGGTGTGAGGCATGGACAATCACACAGAAAACAGCCGACGTAGTAAGACAAATTTGAAAGGAAAATCCTCACACGCAATATAGACCCAATACAAGAAAATGGCTCATGGAGACTGAGATACATCAATGAACTGTATCACATATATATATATAAGAGATACCAGTCTCAAAATTTATAAGAATTAAAGGTTACGTTGGGACGGACATGTTATGAGAATGGAGGATGGCAGGAACCCCAAAAGGGCTCTGCTGGGTACATGGGAGAGAACCAGACCTCGAGGCAAACCGAGAAAAAGGTAGAAAGATGGCGTTGCAGAGAACGCGAGGGACATGGGGATAAGAAACTGGAGGATGGCTGCAATGGGCAGAGTAGATTGGAGGCGGAGATTGGTGGAGGTCAGGGCCCGACTTGGGCTGTAGCGCCATAGGAGGAGGAGGAAACCGCGTCGAAACAATGTTTATAAATTCTTATTATTACCATTTACTATTTTCAAATTTTATGATTCTCGGACATTTTTCCAATCGAATTTCCCGAAACGTAAAAACTGAATGACTTTTTTATTGACTGGTTACTTAACCGAATGAATATGCAGAATACATTTTGCAGAATCAAATATCCCGAACATACTAGCACCCGAATTAGTAACTATGGAAATGTTCAAAATCAAATTTCGAAAGTAAACATTGACAAAACTTTTTGTGCGAACAAAATTGAAGTAGTAAATTAATAAGTCGCTTATTTTAACCTCTGTTTTCATAAAGTTCTTGTCTATGCTAAGCGCAGACGTCTTGACCTTCACCGAAAAGTGAAACATGGTTCTCAGACGGAACATTCAAAGACGGAACACAATTTCAATCTATTTAAAACAATGTAGGCTAGTATGTTTTTGTGAAATTGTAAAAATATTGTTCTGTGCAGGTTTGTCCCAGTGTGTTCACACAATTATTTACGATTTTGGGTCTAATTAAAAAAAAATCTAGTAGATTTGGATGACGAAACTGAAACAATCCCTTTACCCTAGCTTTTGCATTGATCTATTCTCAAGAAACGATTCCGTATGAAGTTGTTTTTCGCTCCGTCATGTGTCCTGTTCAAGACTACGGAATTCCGTACTGCTCAAGACAAAGAACCAAGGGTGCCCACAGCATGGTGCAATGGTGCAAATCCCACCACTGTAAATTTTTTGGAGGGATTTTTCAAGGCGATATTCGTAATCAGTGATTACAAGTGTAATGGTACATATAACACACCCAACACCAACATATCACAAATGGAATAATTTGCCACTCTGAATAAATTTATCTACAAAAGTTGAACTTACAATCATGAATAGAGAAGGTAAGGTATTGTAACCAAAATAGGAGAATAAAATAAACTATGATTTACAAGTAAATGTACAATTGAAGAAAAAGGGACAACACTAACGACGAGACAACGTACCTAATTATCCAATAGATCAAACAGTGAGAAGGAAACCAACGACAACAACTCCAAGAAGAAACTTATTAAGAGAGAGTAAGGAATCAGTGCAAATAAGGAGAAAACCTAATCAGGTCAAACGCCAAAGGGAGATAATATAAATGAGAACAAATTAACATAGGAAAATATTAATAATATTAATGAAAAAGAAAGTAAAAATGAGTCAACCAACATGATTTAAATCCCTAAGCTGGGACTTGACACTGACAAACTTATTAATCAAATACATTCAATAACAGTACAATATTAACAGAACTCAATAAAATTAACTATTGAAAGCAGAATTTAAGAAGGAGAATGAGTACCAGTATGGTAGTTGCATAATTAAATGTTGCATAAACATAACAAATAGACAATGTTCAAAGTATTAATAAAAAGTTGTAAAATAGATTTAAAATTGTAAAAGACCACTAATAATCACTAATAAAGATTGTGATAATAAGCTAATAGAAATCTAGTTATAAACAATAAAATATCAGTATTAGATAAGAGTAAATAAATCATGCATTATGTAGAAAACAGAACCTGACATTTAACCATTGTTGAGACACCAAATTAGAACAACCTAATCTGCCCAACTAGTTTTAAATAAAACAGTAAAAAACTATAACTAAGATGATGATAAACCAAACTTTTTTGTAGTAGAACATAACTAGATACTATAAGGAACATTCAATATACAAAAGATAATATTACAGTATAAAGAAACATAAATGCTGAATAAATGTAATTTAATATAACCATGTGTATCACAGAGAATGGGTACCTGGGTCAGCAAAAATATCACTTAAAATTGTAATAAAAGAATAGAAACTCAACCTATGACACTGAATAATGCAGAATAACTATTAGATGAGACAATTCAAGGAGTATATCCACCTAATTAATAAAAATAAAACAAATAATAAGTGAACACTAGCAATAACTAGATGCAAGAAGTCTGAGTAACTTCAAACCAATGTAATTGTCAATATAAAGGCAGAATTAACCACTGACCAGTACTAACAGTATTATCAGAACACTGATATGAAATAAAGATACAATAAAGAGATAAATATAAAAGAATTACAACTAATGAAAAATGTAACACCCAAGTGTACTAAAAACTCATCAAAGAGACTGTAATTTAAGCAATAAAAAACAATAATAAATCAGACTGACACTATCAGAAGTGGTAACGACCAGTGCATTATGCATAGGCCACAACAAAGTGGTATTATCAACCACTAATATTATGAATTAATTGATAAATAATTTATGCGATAATAGGCCTAGAACCTAATCCTAGGAAAGTGAATAATTCATAACTGTAAATAGATAACAATGTGTGAAAAGTTCATAATAACAGTACTAATAACTTATCACCATAAACACAGTGAATAAAAACAATGTATTTGATGTATTATGTAACATAAGAGATATTATTAGTTTATACGAAAAGTGTTTTTATCAACCCCATATCAGAACTATATGATAAGGGTATGCAAAATACTCGTAATCAAAAGATAGAAACAATGGTAGTTGTAAAAATGTTATCAGTGTAATTATAAATAAATTATTTGATTTACAAGAAAAAATAATGAATTGCAAGCCTGGGGCGTGCCCTTGTGACCAGAGAATCATAATCTCGACCCCAGCATACTGACGCTTACTTGCGCGTCTATTTTGCCGAATGTCGCCGAGAGTTCACGAAATAAAGACAATTAACCAATCAGAGATTATTAAAAAGTATAAAGTGCCGAATCCCGACACACGTCACAACAACAGTCTATCACCAGCAATCGACGCAGACTCCACGTGGGTGAGAGTGACCACGAAAACATTGAATTGATAGCCGACAGCTGATAACGCATACTAACCTCGAAACTCCTAGTTGAGGTTAGGTCGGATAAGAGGGAAAGTGAAGTTTATTTTGACAGTGCTCTTTATCGGAGTACATGCGTATAGGCAGTTAGTGAAAAGAATTAATAATTATTAATTCAAGTTTAAATAATTTCTGAGAAATAAAAAGTTTGGTGATAGTGACACTTCGAGGTCGACGGGACACGCAAGTATCAGTGCCAATGATTATTATGTTATATAAAAATAATTAATCAAACAAAGAACGCTACCAGCGAGTTTGATTAAATCCAAGTTACTTAAAATCTAACCCTATTTCTATGAGAAAAGGGACTTTAACAATTGAACAATCAGCATCGAAAGAGTTGACTAATAACAATTTTGACTTTCTAGCTTAATATCAATTGTAATATTTTGTAAAGAGACATTGAATCATCAATGAGGGAACCAATGAACCCTAACATATAATATTTTAAGATTAATATTGCGATTAATTGTAAAACCTTAACTAAATGTAACATTCGAGTTAACCCTAGTGGTGGATGAATTTTAATTACCTGTTCTTTGTTTATATCCTCTTTTAGAAGATGATTAATGAAAATATCACTGCACTTAATATATAATAATGTTGTATGAAATAAGTAACTCATTCAATGAATCATTAATCAGTTAATATTAAATAAGTAAGTTTACGATGAACCCTATTTAACCGCAATTTCAAGTAATGAACAATCGTTCAAATTTTGTTATGTTAAAGAAACAAATAATAGTTTTTATTCTCCGCCTACTCATTATAACAGTGGTGCATTTCGTTTGTTAAAGTGTATCTTGCAGTCTAAAAGTACTTGTTAATTTTATAAAGAAAAGTAACGACATTGTTTACATCCAGGCGAGTCGATTCTATAGATTCAGTCTGGCCACCCTGAGATTTTAATTGTTTTTAAAGAGTCCATACTCGAAATTAATTGTTTTAAAAGTAAACGAATAAAATAGTGGTATATTTACAATTATTAAAAAATGTGTTCAATAATAAAGCATTATTTCACGAATGACAAAGTGTTGACTATTATTGTAAATGAATAGACTTGCACCTTAGGTGAGCGACAGCAGCGGTTGGTACCAGAGACTGCGGCTAGAATTTGAATCTAATGATTCTCGCTAGTAAAATTCTCACACATTACTATCATACAACCATCACTAGTAAGTATTATATAAATGTAATACTTATGTCAATTTCAGCGAAGGAACACACCGTTCGAATCATCTCATCGAATAGCAGATGAGTCAACTTAAACCATTCGACAACGAGCTCACAATACTTAACAACAGTACAAAATTAAAAATTCTATTATAATAATAATAATACCTATACAAATTTTAACGAGAGAGCACATCTCGTCGATTAATAAAATGGCGAACAACGTTTGAGGCACTTGATTAGGTTCAACCTCAACCTCATTAACTAATAATAAATACACGTAGATTAGTCATATTACACAAGTTATTAAAGAAAAAGTATGCAATTACAAAATCAATTTAGATTATCTTCATAAAGCCTAATTAACTACTAATTATGTTAGGCCAGGTTTGACCAGAACAGGCTTTTACATTTCTCATAATTTAGTTATTGATTACGCATACTAGAAAACCTGTTAGTATTGATAAAGAATAACATTAGTATCTTTATTCCAATAATTGCTTAAATGGCTTTAGTTTTTCAAAAATTTGTGAATAAAGCCCCAAGATCCACGGTTAACTAAGGGTTATTCCATACCCCCGTATTGTTATCCCTCCCTACCCACAAAATCACATTTGGGGGGATATTGCACCATGGCCTTTGGGGAGGGAGGCACCACTGCAAAGAATAGTTAGTGATTTTAAAAAAATAATCATGAACTTCAGTTTTCCCAGAGGTCACCTAAATCTGTCTGTTTTTTTTCATCTTGGACGATCGTTGTACCGGTAAATCTAGAATGAGAGCTTCCAAGAGACGTACAACGACCCCCATAAAGAAGAATTAAAATTTCATACACAAACGTATGTTCCTAGCCCTTACATATGTACCAGTAGATGATGTTCAAACAGCACTTGAAATTTTATCAGACATAATTCGATAATACTCGCTACCAATAATCGTCTACTTTGAGGAGAATTAGGTCATTAGGCGAACTGCAAGAAGAAGAAGAAGAAGAAGAAGAAGAAGAAGAAGAAGAAGAAGAAGAAGAAGAAGAAGAAGAAGAAGAAGAAGAAGAAGAAGAAGAAGAAGAAGAAGAAGAAGAAGAAGAAGAAGAAGTCCAGTGTCACGTTAATACCCAGTAAAAACTTGGACACCACGAGGTGACACCACCACTATAAAGCGACACCGCGAGGTGCTAATAGAGCGAATAATGTGACTGGGGGCTGGCGCAACCGTTTTCGGATCATTATTGGTAAGCATCACCCAAACTTTTATTCGTCTCTGACCGAGTTTTAGAAAGAGCCACGTTATTGCCAGGTATATTTTATAAACACCAACTCTAATTTAGAAGTGCCCGGTCCTTTCACATTTACCACTAGTTTAGAATAACGTTTCGTGCCGGGCTCCACAGGGACGGGACTAATCCCAAAGTTTTCTTGGAATCGATTCCTTAATTCTGCAAATTCGTTGAAAACATTTAATGATAGTTAAATTTGTGGAAACGTACTAACTTCAAATTAAGGGTACAAGAATAAGATAACATGATTTTGAGGCATATTAAATTTCCTTAGCAAATAAACCATAGGCCTATATTCTTAAGTGGTCTGGGTGTACGTTATTTTGTACACAGATGTTATTATTGGATATTGGAGCATACACATAAAACAGAATTCACTGTTGCATACCACTATAGAAAAATTATTCCGATTAGCGCTTTCAAGCTTCTCAGCTCATCGTCAGATCAGAATAAGATTTCCGATCTGACGATGAGCTGTAAAGCTTGAAAGCGATAATTGGAATAATTTTTCTATAGTGGTGTGCAACAGTAATAATTCTGTTTGTGATTATAACAACTAACATAACTTTCTTAATTATACACATAAAATTTACAAATTGTTGACCTAAAAATTTGATAATAGAGATAACGTAAACCTGTATGAATTGCATAAAAAATCGTTAAATTTAAATTATTCAGACTTGCATGAAGTGCAGTGTCAGTGTTAACCCACAGCGCATACCTCTATGTCATACAACTATCTATGTATATAGTTTTGCCGGAAATACCATTATAACGTATTTATAAAAGCGAATGGGTGACGAACTCGTGTGTATATTGTGTCGGGATTGAATCGTCGCCATGGACTCTGAATTACACGTTAGTTACCATCAACTTTGTTAGTTACAGCTGTTCTCACACAGTCCCTGCTGTAATATGTTAACTTGTTTACGTCATTGTTCTCTGCCCTCATAACTATGAATGTAGACCGCGTGAATGGAACTGACAACATCAGGTAATTATATTTCTTTACGAGTGTCTATTATTTAATTGTCAAGTGCAGTTGGTTTATTTCACACGACTACAATAAACAAAACGTGAACGGAACAAAGTTGAAATATACAGCGTAATTGTAACTTGGATTTATATGTGTCAACAACCCTAAAGTAGAACTTTTCAGGATAACTTAGAAGATGCTACAAAGGAGACGAAATCTATATAATTTATGCGTAGAGGATAATTCATTTGATGCAGTTAATAAGTTCAGATTTCTGGGTAACGTGATAGATAATGAAGAGTCCATAAACATGACAATACATGACACTATATAAATAGAAAC
This sequence comes from Magicicada septendecula, assembly GCA_034769895.1. Classification (NCBI taxonomy): domain Eukaryota; kingdom Metazoa; phylum Arthropoda; class Insecta; order Hemiptera; family Cicadidae; genus Magicicada; species Magicicada septendecula. Next base: position 70,541,600 of record CM068372.1, on the reverse strand, counting down.
TAGGGCATATTATGCCAACAGCAGACTATTGAGAAACAAACTCGTTAGTCGTAATACAAAAATAAAAATATATAAGACACTTATCAGACCGGTTGTTAGTTATGGAGACGAGAAATAGACGCTGATAAAAAAAGGAACAAGTAACACTAAGAAGGTATGAAAGAGAAATCTTGAGATGTGTTTATGGCTCGGTTAAAGAAGATGACGAATGGGGAATCAGAAATAACCAGGAGATTAGATGAGCTATTGAATCACGAAAACATTGTAAGATTCATAAAGCCTCAACGAATACAATGCTTAGGTCAGCTAGAGCGGATGGATGATCAGCGTGTGCCAAAGAAGTTGATGGGGTTGCAATTTTTCACCACCACGGCCCAATGTGAACCCTGGCTTCCAACACCAATTTTCTACAAAGTCTCTTGTATTGAATTGCCATTTCAGTGTAATCCCTCACATCCATTCTTCTGAGGTCTTATAGCATATCGTCCAACTATCGTATCCAAGATTGGCCTTCCTGTTTTGTAGACGTGCGCCCTCAGGATTTTCCTTGGCATACGCTGATCATGCATCCGCTTTAGGCGACCTAGCCATTGTGTTCTTTGAGCCTTTAGGAACCTTAAAATTTCCTTTGGATTCAACAGCTTTACTGTCTCCTTGTTATTTCTTATTCTCTATTTGTCGTCTTCTTTAACCGGACCATAAACACGTTATATGATCTTTCTTTCAAATCTTGTTAATGTTTCTTGCTTCTTTTTTATCAGTGTCCATGTCTCGCCTCCATAAGGCGCCATCAGTACATACCTCCTTCCTACTTTTATTTTATCCATATACTATAGGCTTTCCCCTCCCACTGCTACCCTCAATTAATCCTCGATCAGGCTGGTGAAACTGTTTCAATAGTGTATCAGGTGACCAACCATCGAGTCTTACTACATACAACAGGTTTATTTTCTATTCGTGTCTATCAACTCAGAAGTGATCGCAAAAGACATTTTAGTCTAAACTTGTTTGTTTTCAGAAAATATTACTTTAATGAAACAAAAACAAATGATGATGGTACAAACTTTTCGGTCGTTTAAAAAAAATTAAACTCAAAGTTAAGTGTACTCGTTTAAAACTTTGAAGTAGAGATTTTAAATTAAACAGAAATGGAGAGGGTAAGAGTAAAGAGTAGAAAGTTTAAGTTGAAAAAAATTTTTAAATAGACAGAACTAAATTAAAAATTACAATTTGTTGTTGTTAAAAATGTTAACAAAAAATTGTCAACTGTCAGGAACATTTACCTCTTACTTGTCTTAACATTGTCTTAAAGTAGATACTAATCTAGACAGACATATAATTAAACAAATTACTTGTATAAATACACTATGTGCAATATCTGACTATATAGAACGTTTTAAAGCCTAGTTACCTAGTTTTATATGAAAAACTAGATACACGAAATAACACAATTTATAATCGATCTGACCATTTGAAAACAAAATATCGCATTGGTTCACCTTTTTCTTTATGACCAGTGTTAAGTCTGTGTTGTTTCCCCAGGTATTATGCCTTGGTATGTTGTATAATCTCTAAAAAAATAGTTTTACTATAACGCAATAGTCCGTCTATATTGGCTGTCTTGACCCACAGCGAATGTTGGTTAATCATCGTTGCTGACAGGGGCAAGGTGGTCAGTGAAGATGTACTCCCACAGTGTGTCAAAATATTTTGCTAAAGAAGAACATACAGCAAACCACGGCATAATAACTGTACATACATCGGAACCAAGATATTGTTATCAGAATCGCATGGGTTGTGATTTTAAAGACAGTGTAAAAAATTATTGAACACCAGAGACATCAATACTCACAGCCTAAGTTACCACTTCTCTATATCAAACACACTTGTACTACAACAGCATTATTTATTAATTTGTTAATAAACTGTAATGGACATTCTAAATGCATATGGAATGTAGTGGACAGGAAAGCATATGATAGCATAAAATATAAAGATGGTGTATTTATAAGCAGGCATTGCAGGATTGACCACTGTTAATTAGTAGAGAAGGAACATTATACAAAATGTTATTTTTTAAGTATTTTTAGACTTTTATACCAACTTTAAGTTCTGTGAAGTAGTGCGTAAAGATGCTTAGATGTGTGTAAAGTGAGCTTTTACGAGAGTACGTAATTGTTTTACGGGATCCTCATAATAATGCGGTAATTTAAATAACTTTCATGACATAGAAATTTTTATATTCGATTTATTTAGAATGTTTGTAATAAAAAAAAACTAACTGATGACAATAGTTATTTCAAAAATCAGTAACTAAATGTTTGCGTTTTTTAAGAAAACCGTTTTATAGCTCATGACATTGATTGTAAAACGTTTCAGGTTTTTGAACAAGTATTATTCTTTTCCAAAGCCTTTTGCACAGGAAAGGTGCTATCCGTAGAAAAATCAGATAAAAATCCTTAGGGGTTACCGAAAAACTAACCAGATTATAAGAAATTTAATTTTTACTCCCATGTTCCATAAGGAAATGGAAGTATGGTGATGGCAAAAAAATCGTGTTCGAGATAATTGCAGATTCTGATTGTACTACTCTCAAAACATCAAAAAAAGACATTTTTCGAAAAGTGTCTATGTGTGTCTGTGTGTCTGTCTGTAGATTTTTTTCTATGGCAAACAATAAGTGCCGCAAATTCAAACAGAATCAAATAATTTTTTGCAACAGTCGTGAATTGTAGAGTACTCAAGACCTACTGTTTTTTGTTATGATCGGTTAAGGGAAAGGGGTAGTTTACCAGCAACTTTTTTTTAATCAAGGGTAATTTTTTCTATGGCAAACGATAACAGCCGCAAATTCAAATTGAATCAAATAATGATTCACATACAGCCCTGAATTGTAGAGGTCTCAAGATCTATTGTTTTTGGTGAAGATCGGTTAAGGGACAGGGGTAGTTTACCAGCAACTTTTTTTTTATCAAGGGTAATTTTTTTCTATGGCAAACAATAACAGCCGCAACTTCAAGTAGAATCAAATAATGTTTCGCATACAGCCATGAATTGTAGAGTTCTCAAGACTTATTGTTTTTGGTGAAGGTCGGTTAAGGGAAAGGGGTAGTTTACCTCCATTTTATGTTTTAATAAGGGTACTTTTCCCTATGACGAACGATAACTGCCGTAAATTCAAACAGAATCAAATACTTTTTGCACACCTTCCTGAATTATAGAGTACTCAAGGTCTGTTGATTTTGGTGAAGATCGGTTAAGAGAAAAGGGTAGTTTACCTGCAACGTTTTATGTTTTAAAAAGGTAATTTTATTTTTATGAGAAATGATAACTGCCGCATATTCAAAGAGAATCAAATATTTTTTTGCATACATTCCTGAAGTTTTAAATACTCAAGGTATGTTGTTTTTGGTGAAGATCGATTAAGGGAAAGGGGTAGTTTACCTGCAACGTTTTATGTTTTAACAAGGGTAATTTTTTCTATGACGCGTTCGTACGGGATAACTCCCGTAAATTGGAACAGAATCAAATTATTTTTTGCATACGTTCCTAAATTCTAAAGAGCTGAAGGTCTATTGATTTTAGTGAAGATCAGTTAAGGGAAAGGGGTAGTTTACCTGCCACTTTTAATGTCTTAACAAGAGTAATTGTTTGTATGACGAACGATAACTGCCGCAAATTCAAACAGAATCAAATAATTTTTTTCATGCATCCCTACATTGTAGAGGACTCAAGACCTATTGATTTTGGTGAAGATCAGTCAAGAGAAAGGGGTAGTTTACCAGCAACGTTTTATGTGGTATCAAGGTTAATTTTTTCTATGACGAACGATAACTGCCGTAAATTCACACAAAATCAAATAATTTGTCGCATACGTCCCTAAATTGTAGAGAACTCAAGGCGTTTTGATTTTGGTGAAGATCGGTTAAGGGAAATGGGTAGTTTACCAGCAACATTTTATATTGTAACAAGAGAAATTGTTTTATGACGAACGATAACTGCCGTAAATTCAAACAGAATCAAATAATTTTTTACATATATGCCTGAGTTGTAGAAGACTCAAGGCCTATTGATTTTGGTGAAGATCGGTTACAGGGAAAGGGCAGTTTACCTGAAACATTTTTTGTTGTAACAAGAGTAAAGTACTTAATTTTAATAAATAAAGTATCCTGCTAAGAAGATATTAATAATCCACTGTAGAAACGTAGATGAAATATCTATAAATGAAGAGGCTAGATGAACGAGGTGGGGGTAATTTTCTGTAAATGAAAATTATAGTTGAAGGGAGAGGAGATAATTTTTATATGTGTACTACGTTATCGGCAACAAAGTAGTAGTTTGTTGTTAAAATTCCTTCCCGGCCTGTTTGGACGTAGTCCAATGTTTTCTGCAAAACCAGACGTTTCGGCAGCGCCGTCGACTGCCATCATCAGTGAAAATCGAGTGCGATAACGTGTGGTGGTATACGTTAGTGACCACAGTACTGTGGTTAAGGCTGAAGCAATAAGTGGAAAGAAGTAGTTTCTATGGAAACATTTCATTTCGTAAATGATTTTAAATATAAATCTTAGAACATGGAAGTCATGTATGGTTCTCCATACCGATATTTAATATAAAGTTCCAACGTGCAGGTATCGATAACATATAAACGCTACTTGGTGCATGACGACCGGTCTGCCAGTCACGACAAACACAAGTTAGAAAGTTCTTATTGAGCTACTGAGAGAAGTAGTATAATTGTGGTATTCCGCAAAAGTGGTATTTCCGACTATGGTATGTAGACACTTCACGTTTACTGGAACGGTGTAAGTCAAACTCACCAATAGCAATAATAATAACGGTTCGCGATGAAAATGTATGTAACCGCGCCCGAATGCAACCCTGAAGTCGGACAGAGTAAATCGACCCACGTATTCTTCCAGATATGATAACCCGTCGTCTGAAAGACTGGCGTTCCTGTCTAAACAAAATATGTAATTGATTATTTAAATATTTTTATAAGCTGTAAATAAATGTGTATTTCTAATAATTAGAATTATTATTGTTAACTGACCGCCACACAATATGAAATAATTCTCCGGTGGGCGTCGCCAATGTTGAAAACAAATGGGCGGATTTGGATGCGGTTTTCAAACGCTACGAAACATTTGTTAATGAATACTGTAATGTTTAGTATATGGCAAGGAGTAGGGGACAAGCAATTAGAATGTTTATGAAGTAACTTCCAGGAAAGTGAAATTATAAAACTCTTTATAAAATATAGAAAAGTAAAGACTTTTTTGCGATTTAATTACGGCTCTCGTATCCTAGCATCCTAGTTCCCACTGGCTCCAGTCTAAACAGTCCTGTTCTGTAGGTCCTCTTGCATTCATTGCATCTTTGACGTCCATTTTCCATGAATGTTTAGGTCTTCCTTTTTTTCTTCTAGAATGTGGAGTCCATTCCCATTCCTTCCTTACCCATCTCTCATCCGACATTCTTTCTAGTCAGAAGCAATTCAGTCTTCTTGGTTTTATTGTTTCTATAATGTCAAGTCGATTCCCATCGCTTGTCTTACCTTTACATTTCTCACTCTATCCTGTCTTGTTAGTCTACAGCATCTCCGCCAGTAATCCATCTCTATAGCTCTTATTTTGCGTTTATTTCTTTTAATAATTTCCCACAGTTTTGCTACATATGGGCCTATACTTTCGACTATACTTTTATGTATACTGATTTTATTTTTTATTGTTATTCGCGGACTCCAAAACAGACAGTTTAATTGTTTTGTTGCTGTTTTAGCTTGTCATATATTTACTTTCATTTCTTGGTTGCTGTCACCATTAGATTTCATTGTTACACCAAATACTTGAAGTTTTTAATATTTTTTATCACTTTTGTTCCTAGTTCTAGGTCTTGACCTTCACCGCCTACTATAAGGTACTCAGTTTTTGAGATATTTATTTCGAGACCTCATTTTGCATATTTTTCTGGTAGTTTCCTAAGCATATAACTTACATCAATTTCGTCCTCTGCAATTATAGCCTGATCATCTGAAAAGTGTATTGTAAACATCTTGTCATTTCCAACTGGTACACCCATATTATGGCATTTTTCCTCCATGATGTTAGGGCTTCATTTACATAGATCTTAAACAAAGTCGGAGCTATGCAACAAGCCTGTTTCAAGCCCTTACTAATACTTATCTTGCTCGATATCCTTTTCGCTAATTTAACTTAAGCTGCCATATCTTTATATAGATGTTCAGTCTTTATATAGACTTTTTAATTTTCTAAATGTCCAATATTTTTAAATGTATATATTTTTGAATTCATAATTTTTACATACAAACTGTATATGTATTATATAAATAAGGAATAACCAATAACTGTATTAAATCACCCAATCCGAATTTATTTCTGCAAGTGCAGTAAGCTTTAATAATAATAATAAATAAATAATATATAAACAACAAGTAAATAATAATGGACTGCGTCCTACAAAGCCTTACAAAACATAACTTCTGTATAATGAAGACATTTGTACGTTACCGTATCACGTTATTTAGCTAGTTTGCAATATGCACAGACAATAGAGCGCTGTGTATACATTAATTATTCAGTTTCGTGCATAATCAGCTGTAACTGCCGCAAAGTTTGGTAGTTATCATTGTTGCGCACTTTTTGTTTGTAATGTGGTAATTTGTTGTGCCGTTGTATTGTTTGTTCACAGTTATGTCTCTGCTCGGTCTGAGTTTTGATGCCCTGAGATACATGTACCTGTTAGTGTTACTTAGCAACTGTAATTACACACAGTGGCGCGTTAAACCATGCCCTAGTCTAGTAGAAGGCAAGAATATTAAACGTGGCAACACTGGAACCAGCTGACATTTGAACCCGATTAGACGATCTTTTAGTTTATGTATTTCAATAATCAAATAGTGTCATTTTTAATTGCCGGTTAACAGCAGTTTTATAATTCTTCATTTTTTCCAAATTAACAGTTTTCATGTAAAATGCTGTTATATTATTTAAAAAATTATACTAATTAACTCATCCGTGTGTTACAAATTCAATAATTCGAGCAAAATTAATTAATTAGGCCTAACACTAATTCACGAATTTCTTCAAGTTAAACGTATAAGTGAGCACAGATCTATAATTTAGATTTAGTTACAAGTAGGCTTACTCATGATTTTAGTAATGCTATGAAATTAAATAAAAATATACTATTTTAGTTTAGCTATTTTATTACACTATGTTGTAGGCCTCAGACGCAACGTTGCCACGTTTAGACAGAGCCGTTCAGAAGTTGGTGACTCTTTACGTCAGTAGACTGTGGTCGCAGACATAAGCCGGCTCAATGCCATTGTATCGTTCTATTAAGTGAGCGTTTGTTCTATTAACTGTGATTGGATGACCTAATGATTATTTCATTATTATAAAGGACAGTGCACTGTGAATAATGTTTGTTAGTATACTGTACTCATGAGGAAATTATTTTTGCACTTAATACAAGTCCGTTAAGGTTATTATTAAACCTCAAAGGAACTATTATTATTTTCTCTGATTTTAAATGTCTACAGTATGTAATTTTTAGCGTCCCCTTCTCATTTACGTTGACTATATATTATTTAATTTGTCCATCTATTAAATAGAGGTGTGTACTTATTTATTGGACAAGGGAAACACTAGACAAGATAATGTTCATCCATATACGTTTTTTGTTGCAGGATACACTCAGAGGAAAATGCTATAAAGTACGGAAAAGAAAAAACCTTTTTTTCTCTTCCATGACAATGCGCCAACATATCAAATGATCCTCTGGTGAAGAAGTCCCCCGGTTAACTATGAGAGACCAATTTGGCGGTCTTTCTTAATACGATGAGTACAAATAAACGCTTCTGCTCCAGCAATATACTCGTACATTGAAAAATTATTCTTTCAGCAAAACAGACAAAATTAATCATCACCTTCAAAACACGTCATGATAGGCAAGGTGCTGCCTGTTCCGCCTTCAAAAATACTCCAGCCATCTATTTCTCTGTCTACCTACACACCTCTGTCCTATAGGTTTGTACTTCCAGACTTGTTTGGCCAGTCTGTAATCTGACATTCTTTCTAAGTGTTCTTTCCACTGTCGTTTGTCACCTTTCAATTTTTTATGCAAGTTAAATACCTTGTTGATTATAAACTGTTAATTGTGATAATTAAAGGTTTTTAAAAAGGTTATTAATATGTTTCACCAAGTGCCCAACGAGTCATCAATAAATATCGTGACAATTAAAGCTGGTTTTTAGTGACTTCATTCGTGTCGTGTTTTCTTTTCCACTGTACCAAACGACGACCAGTTAGACCGTCGTAACAATATGTAGCGTACGTGACGTTCATCATTATATTTACTCATTATGACGCATTATTGTAGAGACGTATAGCGCAGAAGATTTTACTCGTGAAAATACTTAGATTTCTGCTGATTAATCTAATGACACTTGAACTGTAACGAATAACATTAAATGCCACCAGTGACGTCCACTGCCTATGTAAAGTCGGTGCGTCTGCATCTGAGCTAGTTTTTATTTTGTTTTTGTAAGACTTGCAACTTATGTGAGAAGTTAGTTTTATTTGAATAAAATTGGGTTGGGAATATTTATAAAAAGTATAAATCAGGGATCGATAAGAATACATTAATTAATAATTATTAATTTCTTAATAATACTAATAATAATAATAACATTTTTTGATCTTTTACGAACATTAAAAATGCGCCAAAATTCCTGCTAACAGATATTGGTCGAATAGAGAGGGTTAGAAAATTTAAGTACCTAGGGGAATTAAAGGAAGAAAATGGTTTAGAAAAATCTGTTATAGAAGCAGGATTCATAAAATGGAAAGAGCATATGGTATAACTAAAGATATTTACAATAAAAAGTCCATATCTAAAAATGCGAAAATAAGACATTACAGTACACTAGTGAGGCCAGAATGCCTATATGCAAATGAATGTCTAGCATTGGAGTATAGTTTAGACGAACAATTAGGAAAATATTAGGCCCACCAAAAACTTCAGAAGGTTGGAATTAAGAAGTAATGATTAATTATATTAAAGCATAGAAAATATAACAAAAACAGTGAGAAAAAGAATACTAGTATTTTTTAAACATTTACGTAGAATGGGCGACAGTAGGTTAACAAAACAGATCTTCAAACATCTGTGGGGAAAGAAGTTAACATCAAGCTGGATTAAAAAAGTCAAAAAGGGTAACAAAAATAATAATAAACGAAGAAGAAGCAATTGAAAGAGAAGTTTTCGGAGAAAAGTATTAAAAATGAAGAGTGTCTAGGGTAGGAGAGAGAAAAACGCAGGTTTAAAGTAGACTGAAGACAGGAAGAAGAGACATAGTTAAAAGATAAAAGAATATTGGGGAAAAAGAAAAGAACAAGGAATAGAGAATTGAAATTGGCATGTGGTTCTCAGATAGCCGATACAAAAAAAAAAAAAATAACAATAATAATCAAAATATTAATACTATTTACTTTCTTCTTTTTATGATGTGTTTTACAGTGGTGTATGGAATAAATTATTACTGTGTTTATATCGTGCACTGTGCACACTCTCATCGCTGCGGGCGCCTCGCCGTACAACTGTATCTCACTCAATGCAGCAAAGAGGAAAACGTTTTTGTTTCATTAGTTTCGTTCTCTTTGTTCATCAGCAAAACAAAGTAATGCAGGTAGCTGTGTCAGTTACAGTCCTGTACTATTTTTCGTGGTTTTTGTTATGTGTATTATGTGTGCGAGCTTGTGAATTTGTGATTACGACTGCGCGGCAAACAAATGTACGTACACGTCTGTTCCGGAATTAAAATTTGCACAATTCCATATGAGGTTTATGCTAAGAATATAGTAAAACGTGCATAACACTCCGCACTACCGTCGCCTTATGGCAATGTCAGACTTCGTCTTCTATTAAGTAAATTACTTGTTACGCAAATCAACCCCAAGCGTCCTCAACTAAATGAAGCATTTTTCGATTACGAGGTGAACCGCACTTTTTTTGTCCAATGCATTTTAAATGGGCGAACAGGGGTTTAGTTAGGCACCGTTAATTTATTACTGATTTATTGAAATTATGTATTTAAAATTTCTACCGTACCTTAACACATATATTTGTAACGTGGCGTACTAATTTGAAGAAAAGGAAAAAATACTATTATAAAAAATAATTATTTAAAATAATTTGAAATCATTTTAAATAATTTGAATTATTTGAAATCATTTTTAAAAATTTTTTAAAAGAAGAGATTAATTCTAGTACACTTTGATTGTTACGTTGTCCTGTGGAACAACAAAAATTTGAACTCAATAGCACTTATAGTTTTTGAGAAAAGTCTACCTAATTGTTGAAACCCATAGTTACGGGAAACGAGCGTAAAGCTACACAATGGGATTGGGAAACAACGTGTAATACGTTTTATTTTATTTATTATGGTCACATTAATGTAGATAACCTCATAAAAAATATATTTTCTTAATTAGGATAAAATGGAGAATGTTTTGTAAGAATGAAAAAAAATTCGATTTTTTGACCGAAAAACTGCTGATCTCCATTAAACAATTCCGATTTTCGTCGTCTTCTACTTTTGTTTCTTTTTCTTATAGTTCTTCTCTTTCTTCGTCTTCTCTAATTCAGTTCAAGGTATACCTTTGTAGCGATTTTTAATTTTTTTATAGACATCTTCTTGTTGGCCATCCTACACTATTTTTCAATTTTTTTGGATGTATGCGACTTCATATAGTCCTTTGTCTCTACTCACGTGTTGCTGCCATTTTCCTGCCCCTCGTTCTAACCTGTCGTTTACATACTAAATGTTTGGTTTTGGTCTTCATATTATGTTCAATTTATGAGCGTGAAAACCTTAAATTTTCTCAGAAATTGAATTTTTGCAGATTCGACTCTCGTTCAGTCATGTTTACTATCAACTACTCATTTCATGGCCAGATTTAGTAGAAGGCCGGAATACTAAACATGGCAACACTGGAACCAGCTGATATTTGAGGATGAATAGACGATCTCTTAATTTATGTATTTTAATAATCAAATCTCGTCATTTTTAATTCCCGGGTAACAGGAGTTTTATAATTCTCCATTTTTTGCAAATTAAAAGTTTATTATGTAAAATACTGTTTATCATTTAATAAACATAACAATTAACTCATTCATATGATACGAATTCAATAATTGGAACAATATTAGTTCATTAGGCCTAACACTAATTCAACATTTTTTCAACTTAAACGTTTAGTACTAAATGCGCACTGACCTATAGTTTAGATTTAGCTATAAATAGGCCTACTCATGATTTTAATAATGCCATGAATTTAAATCAAAATATAACATGTTTACTTTAGCTATTTTATTACACTAGGCTTATAGGCCTCAGACGCAACGTTGCCACGTTCAGCATTCCAGCCTTCTATTAGAGCCGGCCATGCTCATTTCCATATTTCAGTACTGGTGTTGCCATTATTTTGTACAATTTTATTTTAGGTTCCCTCTTTGGTTAGTTTCCTAGTACTCAAATGTGTCCTAACACAAAACCAACTATTATTTATTCATCTATTGTTCTATTATTCATGACGAAGGTCATTTCCCAATAATTTAAATTATGATACCTGTAAATACCTTTTTATTGAACGAAGAAGTCAGTGCTAACTCGACTCAGATTAAAATTTTCCTATGTGTTTATGTACCTGTCTGCCTGAGGGATAGTTCTTGGTTACTCTTGAATGCATCAAACTAATTAAACAAAAAAAAACATAGGATCCGTATTTTCTCCCCAAAACCCCAGCTATTTTTTATGTTAATTCCTCTAAAAAATAAAGGGCAAGAGGCAAAAATCTGAAGAGTCAAAGGTTTCATGCAAAAATAGCAAATAAAAATCAAACAGAATTCTAACCAGCATGTGATAATGATGTTCTGTATCAGTAATTTTGAAATGGCAGAACACCAAGGCTTACATAAAAAACCGAAAATTAAAAATTTGTAAAAAGCCATGCCGTGTTTAGGACTAAATGACATTCTCAAATACAAGCGAGTTTAATTCAAACATATTGTTACGCAATACGGAACGGTTTGGTACAATGGAGAACGTTGTTCTACGCTTTTCTCGCTTAGCCCAGACAAGGGCGCACTTAAGTATCCTCTAGATTTTTCGAGTTCTTGTTAAAGACGCATATAATGGAACCCTGCAGGGTATAAATACACAACAGCTACCGCTTAGTTTTCAGTTTACGCCGGGTGATTAGTCAATGGGTTCAAGTGGTTATTATTGAAAAGTGATTATTGTGCGGTGCTCAATTAGTTGACATTATTATTGCGTGTGGACAAATTTAACTGACTTTTTGCACGAATATAATCTTGTTGAATAGCTTGTTAATTTCAAACTGTTAATAGTGATTAATTAAAACTGGTGATCAGTGAATTAACTGGTGTCTTTATTTTGTTTTCCAGTGTACCATACGACGATCTGTGAGATCGTCGTAACAATATTTTTACTTTTTAGGGCATCATGAGACGTACATTAAAACCTAACTTTCAAAAAATTGTAAAACCTTTGTTGCGTATGGAGTAGAAGTATTTATTCAAAACAGAAACTTGCTATACCATAATTAATAATGTAACAAAATTAACATCAAATATTAGACAAAACCTTACTTATTGCTTTAAAAAATTAAAATCTAACAATTCAGTGTTATAATAAAATACAACTATTTCACTAACGACTCGGAACACAAAGCTTTTTATGAGTAAAAACATAAAGTTTTACCTTACAACCCGAACCGGTTTTCACTTTTAAAAAGCTTCTTCAGAGGTTGCCGCTGGTAGCGCGGTCCGTCCTTATGTGGGCGACGGAATCGATTTTCGAAAGATCGATGTTGTGTGTGTGGTGTGAGATATGTTCGAATAATGCGTGCGATTTGAATTGTGTCTGTTCGTTTAGGATGTCGTTTTTATTTGTTTTCGTGTGTTTGTATATTTCCAATTAGAGTGTCTAGTTTTCGGCCTTTTGTGTGTACGTGTAGAATGTTCATGTTATTGTCGATGTTTTTGTATGTGTGGTTTGCTTCAATGAGGTAGTTTGCAAAGGTGGATTCTGTAGTGGAGTGGCTTTTTAAAAAAACCCACAAATTCAAAAAAGCAAGATACAGAATCTCTTAAAAAACTACTAAAAAAACAGAACACACACTATCAAAACACACACACAAAGCACAAAACAAATTCGATCTACCTGGTGTTTACAAACTAAATTGCTCAAATTGCAACAAATTCTACATAGGCCAGACAGGACGTAGCTTCAAACAAAGATACATTGAACACACAAAGGCACTCCACTCCACTACAGAATCCACCTTTGCAAACCACATCATTGAAGCAACCCACACATACAAAAACATCGACAATAACATGAACATTCTACACGTACACACAAAAGGCCGAAAACTAGACACTCTAGAAGAATTGGAAATATACAAACACACGAAAACAAATAAAAACGTCATCCTAAACGAACAGACAAAATTCAAATCGCACGCATTATTCGAACATATCTCACCCTACACACACAACATCGACTTTCGAAAATCGATTCCGTCGAACACAACAGGACGAACAGCGCTACCATCGGCAACCTCTGAAGAAGCTTTTTAAAAGTGAAAACCGGTTCAGGTTGTAAGGTAAAACTTTATGTTTTTACTCATAAAAAACTTTGTGTTCCGAGTCGTTAGTAAAATAGTTGTATTTAGTTAAGTAACGGACACGTCATGGACAACGAATTCGAAGAATTTATAATAAAAATTTGTTTCTGTTCAACACAACAAACACGTTTTGTAGATCAGAGAGCTTATTACTTTAAGATTAAGGGTCTATTCTTTTAAGCCATTTCGATGTGTAATAAAGCGTCTATAACTTAGTCTTTCCTAGTGCTTGTTAGCTATTTTAATCTATTCCAACTCTGATAGTCACCAGTTATTTTTATTGACCTCATTATTTTTTTAACCTAATATTCCATATTGCACTTTACTATAACATTGTATGGCGGTGTTTAAATTCGATCCTAGCCCTCTATGACTAGATTTAATCTTGTAATCAGTTTCGTCAGAATTCCCCTGTCCACGTGCTACAGGCTACTTGTTTTCCACGTTCGCTTTCCCATTTACGCTTACACCGTTGGATCGTCTATCCAACTTGTTTTGAGTTTCTGCATGTTACTTTCTTACTTCTATAACGTTCCCAGCTGTTTGGCAGATCTTTGATCATTTGCATTCTGGGTGTTCTTCTGACTAACTTCAATTCAAAGAATTTTTTGGTGTGCCTTTTTGTTTTCTTGCTCACGAGATGTCTATATCATTCTATTTCCTTCCCGTTTCGTCGATAGACACTGGTGTTTTGTAGTTTTCTTTTACATTTTTATCATCATCATCATCATCCTCAAGGTTTAAACCAAGAATGGTTTGTTCCGGTCTGAAATAGGTAAATATTACAGCTGGTCACTCCAGCGCTTCTTCGGACGTCCCACACCTCTCCGTCCCCTCGGCTTATAGTTCCATAGTTGTTTGGGGATGCGGGCAGTCATCCATTCGGCAAAGATGTTACCACCAATTCAGCCGATACTGGGCGTTCCTGTCGAGTATACTCATAATATTCAGTTCCTGGAGCGTATATCTGTGTTTTTTCTATGATCATGGAGAGTATACCCTGCCACGTGCCTGATAAATCTCATTTCAGCCGCTTGGATGCGACTGGCCTGGCCTTTCGTTAAAGTCCAATTCTCAGACCCATAAAGAAGTGTGCAACGAGCCATCACCTTGTAGAATTTTAGGCGTGTTCCTTTACTTGCTGACTTAAGGGTTCGCCTGATGGTCCCGCACATAATGTTGAACTTATCCAATTTATTCACTAAGTCGTTGCTTGCATTATAAGACACACTGTAGGCCAGATATTCAAAACTGCTAACTTGTTCCAGGACAGTACCATCTATAACAGTTTTTGCCCATACGGGATCAGTTCCACAAAAAGGCATCACCTTGGTTTTAATTGTGGATATCTGCAATCCAGAGTCTTTGCAGATTCCATTTAACAGATGTTTGCATTATAATTTTGTATTTCAAATCTTTGATTAAACTATTTTTTTCTGACACTTAATCTGTAATAATATTCTTTTTGATCTGACTTTGTCTGCCATTATCGAAGGCAATGCTACACACAACGCTATTGTGAAAGAACTTAGAAAAGTCGGTGTGAAATATTATAAAACGTACACTCGTAGTTTTAAAATATAAAAACCATTTTGTCTACACATTACACATAGTAATTTAAAAACTTTCTGCATATAAGTAATACTTCCATTAATTTAATTCCGATTACTGTGTAAATTTTCTTGTATATTTAATACCGTCATGGAAAAAAAAACATACAAAGACTATATCTAAACATTTAAAAGAAGAGCAATGCTTGTTTCATGACGTGGACGGTAGTATCGAAAATTTACGTACGGAGATGTAAAGACAGGTGTGTGTGTGTCTGTACGTAGGGAAGAGGTTTATGTTGCTGTTAGATGATGTACAGTGGAGGTACAGATGTTAAGGTCACAAGATGTAAAGTTGTAACTGGAAGTACGAATTCATAATCAAAAGTCATGAAGAGATAGGAAGTAGTGCTCTTTATTAGCTGGTTACATTGTCAGAGCATTAAAATAAGGAAACGTACCCTACTTTATAGCATAAGACAACATTAGTAGCAAAGTGCAATATTGTGTTTACCCTAGTTCTACTGTTGTCTGTACCATCTGTAACTGCTTGTAGTTAATCTGACTTCACAGGTAGGTGGAAAAGTTCGTCCGACTTGCACGTCCTATAGGAAGTGAGTGAACGTCTTACACAAACACGTAATGCTTTCTTGATCACGTACAGCACGTACATAATGTGATATCAAATTACAGGTTACATTCAGTTTTAAATCAGAAGTTTCAAATTCAGATTTACATTTCTTCGTCTTCTCTAATTCAATTCAAGGTATACGTTTGCAGTGATTTTCAATTTTACTGTAGGCAACTTCTCGTGGGCCATTCCACACCTCTTTTCGTTCTTGAGAGTATGCGACTTCATATTATAGTCCTCTGTCCCTTCCCACGTGTTTTTGCCATTTTATTGCTCCTCGTTCAAACCTGTTGCTTTCTTAGTAAGTGTTTTGTTTGGCTGCAGTGTCTTCATATTATGTACGATTTATGAGCATGAAAACCTTCTATTTTCTCAGAAACCCAATTTGCGCAGATTCGATTCTTGTTCAGTCACGTTTTCTCATAACCTTAGTCGATAAATTGGTGGGACTGGTAACAGGTAATTATTCTTACGTCGTCAGGTAATTATGTTGAAATCATGTCTTCTTTCGAATCCGTCTCTACTAGCAATTCTGTTTAAATAAGAAGTTCTTTGCTGCCTTGGTTTCCACTAATATTTCTTTGTCAACCTAACCTACTATCATAATCAATATACAGTATACATGTATATTTGAACATTGTAAATGATTACAGATTTTGCTAGCAAAACCTCTCCACCTTTTTCTTCTTCAAAATAATGGCAATAATCTTGCCTATTTTGGTGAGGCGTGGGTCATGACAAAAAAGGAAAGCGGCAAGATTCTGACTACTGCAATGCAGTTTCTTCAAAATACTTTAATTTATACATTGCAAGATAGAATAAGGAACGAAGATCAGAGCTGAACTGGAAGTAAACTACATAAATAAAATTATTGCAATTTACAGTAGACAATGGTCGGATCATCTGCAAAGGATGACAGAGAATCGATTGGCGAAAGCGGCACTGAACTATAAAGCTATAGGTAGAAGAGACGTGGGTCGCCCGAGGATGAGATGGGTGCCGGAACATGTTTATATAACTCAATCCTTGAAGAGGAGAAGAAGAAGAATATCTTGCCTATATTTGTTAGCAGTTCTTTTGAGGCTATACTTTCTTCTCTAATTATCTGGTTCTCAATACAATTTCCTTTCCAAAATTCTCTCGTACCCATTTTTCAGCATGATGCTTCTGTCTTCCTTTCATAGAGATCTAACCAGTAATGGGTTTTGTCATTTAAAACCTTATATAAACAACACCTTTATTTCACAGCACGTTACGTATTCGATAAGCTCTGATAGTGCACTAGAAACGTTGATATTCTTATGAGATTTGCGTAGGTGGTAATCATAAACAATGGATTCCGTCAAGGTCGCCTGTAGGCGTAGTGTTGACTAGAATTACAGGCGGCATTAGATTAATCGGGCACGTTTGGGACATTCTTCGTCAGCTGTCTAGAGCGTTATATCGTTCTGCCGATTTCGCAACACATGGCAAGGGTCTCTTAAGCCGCGTCCTCACCGACCGCGCAGCTCTGCGTCGCGCAACAATGCTCTGCTCAGCTCGGCGCAGAACAGCGCAGAACGGAGCTAAGTATTTATGGAAGACCAGCAGGTTTCACTGTAAGCGCGTGCACGATTGAATATGGATCGTAAACATTTGAACATTCCAAGTGCTGCTTTCATAGTTATTTATCATCACTTAAAGGAAAAACAAAAAAAATTCTAAGTGCCATAACTGTTATAAGTATTACTGCCTCATAGAAGTGTAAATCAAATTTTCTACAGTTTCTCTGTCGTTCAATAATTTATTCAATTGTATGATGATCACACTATATGCAATCCCCGTAACTATATTATAACCATGAAAAATACAAATACGTAACACAGATTTTTCAATTTTAAAAATAAATTAATTAATAGCAAATATAACTACATATCGTTTAAAAGAATGTTTTGTACAATAAACAGAAATGTGTAATATCTTTGTTCTCTAAGGCCTACACGGTCGGAGTCAATGTTGTTAAGATCTTCAGATTCCGGGCTGTTTGGGCGTAGTCCATTGCGGTCTCGGTCAGTTGCGACGAAACAACGTTTTTACCTGTTATCACGCGGTCAATTGCGCCCCCCACACTTTCACTTACTAATCAAATCTGTCATTTAAAACGTTCCTATTCTGAACTTCGATGAGATTTCAATTCTGCAACTTTTCATTTGTGCAAGTAACCTCTTCCTTCCAATGTTTTTGTTAGGTTAGGTTAGATTAGGTCAGGTTAGGTTAGGTTACGTTAATTTAGGTTAGGTTAGGTTAGGTCAGGTCAGGTTAGGTTAGGTTAGGTCAAGTTAGGTTAAGTTAGAATAGGTTAGATTAGGATAGGTTAGTCTAGGAACTAATAAAATTTTAATGGTAATTTCTGTATTATTATTATTATTATTTTTATAACATGAAAATGCTTTTCATCGGACTTGGAATTAATACAATGTAATAGTAATTTCTGTATTATTATTATTTATAACATGAAAATGCTTTTGATTGCAATTGACCGGGTTCAAATTTCCAACTCGGTCGCAGCTTACCGGGTTTTATATGTTTGAGTCGCAACTGACCACGGCCCGTCCATTGCTACATAAAAACGATTTGGCCATGCCATCGACGGCCACCATCAGTGCTGATCGAGCTTTCTCTAACGCAGATGTCGCACGTTAGAGATCACAGTACACCTGATGGTGGCCGTCGATGGCACGGCCGAAACCTTTGCTAATTTGTGTAGCAATGGACCAAGGCCAAACAGCCCGGAATCTGAAGATCCTAACAACTTGTAATAATTTTATTCATATTGTTTTTTCCGAATATTATTTAGCCTATGTTCAAATTTACGTTATCACATAAACTTCTGAATTTGTTGCTACAGTGTTCTGTGAGAATAACAAAGCTATATAGGCTTTGAGAAGCCTATATGGATGCGTTTACACTATCTACATCAAGTTCTGAATTCGTTGCTACACTACGTAACACGTAAAGCCTATACGGATGTGTCTGTAGCCTACGTATTCACCAAACAGACAGCGTTATTGAATTCTTCATTACAATTTCCGCTATAGATCTAACAAAACTGTGTAACAATGCACAACAGTGTTGTCTCTAATCTGTCTTTGTTGTACCACAAAAATTCAAACCTACCAACCGTTTTAAATAAGTGTCGTCGTATTATAATGAAATAATATATTTAGTTAACTCTGTGGAATAAAATTAGGAAAACAAAGTACATAATGGATTTACAGGTTTTTTTAACTGAATTAAAAACAAAACAATTTAAATTTTTGTTAACGTAGAAATTACATTAAATAAAATTAATATAAAAACACAGAAAAAGTTAAAAACTGTAATTCAATTATTTTGTCTAACAAAAGTAATAAACGTTTTTATTAGACATTTTTGTGGTGAACATACGTACTACAGTCCTTTGGTTTAGTTATAATTGAAATTCTTACAAATTATATAATAGAAGCTGTCACAAATTATAATTACCCAGGAATATAAACTGGATTAAAAGCAACAACGCTTAGATCTGTATCAGAAACAGTAATGTTTAAAATTGTATGAAATTTATCACGTTGAAATAAAGCCAACGAAAACTAAAAATATAAAACTATTAGTGCATGTCACTTAGTATCATCTCACTTTGCCAGAGAAAAGTTTGTACCTAACATCTTACTGATCTGTAGCTTGTGAGATATTAAACTGGAGTTTTTCAATCATGGAAGTATTATATAAATTGCTTTCAGCTTCATTTCAACGTAAAGATATGAAATTGAAAGAAAGAAATTTCATGAAATTTTAAAGATAACAGTTTCTGACAAGAATATCAGCGTTGTCACTATCTATCAGTTTGTATTTTTGTATGTATATCTTGTGAAGTTTACAGAACCTTTTTTTTGAAGGTAAGTATAATTTCATTGTCTTCCTTTACCGCCGTGTATGCTATCTAAATTATACTAAATCTCCAATCCTCCTAACGTTTTTGCATCAGCCTGTAAGATAGGCTAAATGTTATCTCATTCAATTTCTTGTTACAATTCATTTTTATTTAATGGAACCACTTCTGGGAAAAAATAAAATTCTTAAATTTTGTTTTTCTTGTTGATTATATTGCCCAAAGGAGTCTTATAAAAATGTAATACAATAGTCGTTAAATTTTTACAGCTGTAAGAAGTTTGTAAATGTACTATTAACAGATCATTTGAGTGAACCAGTCTATAAGACAACTTGTCCATGATACCAAATTTGCTAGAGCATGGAAAGCTACAAATATTACACAAAATGTTTTCGCTTACTACATTGTATATAACGTTACACTCAATTATATGCAAAACATGTACAGTATTCAAAGATTTAACAACCGGTGTACTGGTTGAGAAATGGTTAAAGGGAAAAGCATAAAATTCAAAACGATTACGTAATGGCCGCTCGGAACTTGGCAGAACATTTTATTAATATTTTATTTTAATAAATAAACACTTTGTATACTTCTACTTTTCATTTTCCTGACAATTGTAGGCCTATCTGTAGCACGATACCAAATTTTTTAATTACCTATTCAAGTGTCCTCAGAATGTAAAAAAGATATTAATTACAGTGCTGTTTGTGTGTTACGTACGGTGAAACTAAGCGGATGATGGAAATTGTTTTGTTTCTGTTTCTGAAAATGTGTATTGCAAAGCTGTTTCCTCAAATTGTTTAGATGTTTTCTGAAAATGTTAGGTCTGTAAGCGGTCAGGATGGCAAGAGTATGAGACCATAGATAGGAATAAATATTTTTAAATTATGCGGTACTTTCAAATACCCATTAAATTAGTACAACTGACAAGATTGACAATGATACAGACGACAGCCAAAGTCAAATTGCGAACGGGTACGACAGAACCTTTTAATGTCATGAGAGGGTTGAAACAGGGCTATGGGCTGGTATGAACCCTGTTCAACCTAGCACGCTAATATGTGATCAGAAAATTGTCAATTGATAGAAATGCAACAATAAAACATAAAATGGTCCAGATCGTAGGATATGCAGACAATATTAATATTTCGGCAAGATCCCAAGGAAGAGCAAAAGAGACCTTCCAGGAACTCAAAGGTGAAGCAGAAGACAAAGAATTACAGGTGAATAGAGATAAAACAAAGGTCATGATTACCACTTGACTAGGAAAACCGGATAATCTAAACAATTTGAAATCCAACTACTCACCTGGACATAGTTAATCGGTTTAAATATTTGGGATGTTGCATTTCAGAAGATAATAAAGAAATAAATGAAATAAGGAAAAGGATACAGGCCGCAAACAGAGTATATACTTTGTAGACAACTGGATCCCAGACAAGGAATATCCACCGTCAGTCCAAAGTAACACTATATAAAGTTATGATTAGACCGGTGGTAACATGTGGCAGCGAGACTTGGACTCTGAATAAACGAGCCGTTAACGTAGTCAATACCTTTGAAAAGAGAATTCTGGTGAGAATATATAGACCAATTCAAGTCAATGGGATATGGAGAATACGTCGCAATGAGAAACTGTACAAGTTACATAAAGACATTGATCTGGCTACCACCATCCGACTGTAATGACTGCAATGGGTAGGACACATAATTAGGAAGGAAGGCAACCGAATACCTAGGAAGGTACTGTTTAGTCAAATCGAGGGTAGAAGGATTGTCAGAAACCCAAACGTCCCTCGATTGACGCAGTGGCAAGGGGTGCTGATACTTAAAATAAAACGATGCATGTCAATAGTCAAGGACAGGAAAACATTGGAAGCGGAAGATTATGGAGGGTAAGGTTCCACTCCGAGCTGTGACAACATTGACGAAGAAGAAGAAGAAGAAGAAGAAGAAGAAGAAGAAGAAGAAGAAGAAGAAGAAGAAGAAGAAGAAGCGGCCATGACATAATCGTTTTAATCACTTATTGTTTCAATATCATCTTTTTGTTTTTTTTTTATTACGACCACTTGGAGACGGCTGTGATAATAGCAATGATACTATGACACTTAAAAATCGGTTTCAAAAATGTTCGCTGTTTTAGTGATCTTTTTCCAGTGCGCAGTACATTTTACAATTTAACTCAATATTTTGTCGCTAGAGAACTTACTTTATGGATGCCTTTGTATATCATGTAGATAGCCAGTTAATTTTTCGCAAGAAGTGTATTTATTTATAGAATAGTTTTAGCAGCTTAGCAATAAACCATTCAATTCACTGGTGTTTCAGTATCTTCTTTTTTAACTTTATTTCGACAGTTGGTGGATGACCGTATTCATAGTATTAATACTGTCACACTTAATAATGTCGGTTCTAAGAATTTTTACAGTTATTAATGACTACCACCGCTAGTGTGTTTACCAGTTACAATACAGTGTTTTGTCGCTTCGAAATGAGCATGCACATGAGAACAGAAAGCAGTGTATCCATTGGTTATTCAGGTCGCTGTTGTTAGCTATCACTTCATACCAGCGTAAAGTTAGCTAGTTATCATTGTTGCCAACTGTTTGTTTGTAATGGGTTAACTTGTTTGTGCCGCTGTGTTGTTTGTTATGTCTGTAAGCCTCTTATATCACTGGGGCTGATGGGCTCGGATATGTGTGTTTACTTTGCTAGCTGTAATTAGAATTGTGGCTCGTCTGCGTTAGACTCTTCCCACACATTATGTTATGTACGTTTTGTTTATACTTGTTTTATGTATATAATTTATTATTCTCCTATTTTTGGTCCTCAACTTCGCTTCCCAGTGTAGCCGCTTAGGATAGTGGAACGTAGAGGATAGGATATTCGTCTCCTCGAAATTCACCACGTGGTCATCATTGGCCAGATGGTGCTTAGCAAGCGCCGACGTCTCCTACTGTACCTGTCGACAGGCCCTCCTGTGTTCAGCGATGAGCGTCCTTGCGCTGCGCTTTGTCGTTCCAATGTACACTTGTCCACGAGAAGCCAATAGGTCTCTCGAATCCTTAGTTGGGTTCAGATGTTGTTGGATGCTCCGAGTTGGCCTAAAGCTGGTCTTCACACCATGTCTTCACAGTAACCTCCCTATCCGGTCCGTCACTCTGTTTATACAAGGGAGAAAAGCCTTCACTAATTCTGTTTGTTCCTCAGCATTAATGGACTGATGAGCTGTCCTTGGTCGTATATCTTTTAAAAACTGTCTAAAATTCCAGATACTACAGCATCTGGAATACTTTTTTCTTCTTCAGCAAAGATACAACGTTGGATACAGGTCTCCTCTTTATTCCTTCAATTTTTTCTATCTTCATTAGCGTCCGTTCATCTTGATCCGACAAGTCGTTGATATCGTCGGTCCGTCTTATCTATGGATTTTTCTGTTTTCTTTTTATATTCTCACGAGTGCAGTTTGATTTCACTTATCCTTATGTTTATCTTGTAATGTTTCGTATTCATTAGTTTTTTCTCCTATGCAATGATTTTATGTATACGATTTGTTTCTTAACTCATCTTAGCGTTTTGCTACTTTCTCTTTGTATCCGTAAATTTACTGGACTAGGAGTCACGTATAAGCTTCGCAAAACGCATTTGTTAAATACATAAAATTTTCAAAACTGTGAGTGTTTCTTCCACCTGCCTTTGAAAAATACTGGCAACGCATTGTTCAAATTGTGTATAATTTATCGTATTGTTTTCCGTGTTAACTTTATAATTCTCCATTGAAAAGCTGACGGTTGTGGCAGTAAAATAGCTCAATACTTTGTCGAAATCAGGCCTGATCAACCCTGAGTATTGCTATCATTGTTGTGCATGCAAACAATGTAGATTTGTAGAGCACAGCTGTTACGATCTACCCAGATAGTCCTGTCTTATCAGCAACTGATAAGACCCCAACTCGATAGGAAGCTTAACTATGTAGGAACCCAAGATTGTGGCAGTCTTGAAATGAGTCATTGCTGGTCAAGTTCGCCTACTACTGAGAGTCAACGTTTCGAGCGCTGCAGTAGAACCCTTTTCTCGACGTGAGGATCTATGCACTTAGCCAAGTGCGAAAAGGTAAGGCAGTTTACCGAAAATATCTTAATCTATTTTCCATTGCGGAAAAGTGTAAACTGTTCCAAATTATAACTTTATGTACTTGTTTAAACTTTGCCAATCATGTATGGACAGTACTGTTTGTCAACCTAACAGTGAAATGTGCTCGCAGAATATCTCAAGCCAATTAATTGAATTATTATTATATTTACATTTTAACTTCAACTTATTAATAAATTATTTGTACCTAAAAAGTTAATATATGGTTAATATCGTAAGTGTGGGACGGCACATGTTCCCTCAATTGAGAAGCACAATATCTTGTCTTTACGTGAAAGTGTATTCGTCATTTGTACAAAGTAAACTTTTAATATTGTAATATATCTGTAGAAAGTAATTTTGTAATTAGTATTCCCTATAATTTAATATCGTTGTAAATAATGTTAATCAAAAGGTAACTAAAGCTAACAGCGACGTAATTACCAGGCTGTGGTGAGAAATTTAATGTAAATATTGTAGTTCGAAGTGTTTTGCCCAGATAATGTATTGTTTATTTCATATCACACTTTATTTAAAGCAATGTCATAACTAAACCATAAATTTTATCTTATTATATTATTTGAATGATATAAACACTTGGTCACAAAATATTATAGCTAGGGTTTCGAAACAATGAATAGTAGTTAAATACAATGTTTTGAATTTCATGCAAAATAGTTTATTGTGGACAAGCGTATAGCGAATTTATGCAGCTAAATAAATTATATTATTGAATTAAATTATTATTAAATTATTAAATTAAACTATTGAATTAAATTATATTATTATAAATTATTATATTTATTACTCAGTTCATATTCCTGACCAATTATAATTAAAAGTTGTAGATAATGTGAAAATTTTGTTATCTGTAAATATATTACTAATCAAGGGGTAACATTTCCATGTATAGAAATTTACCTTTGAAGTTTTGAGTGTAAATTTAGTAACTTGCTTTTGTACTTTGAATATTT
The DNA here is from genome assembly GCA_034769895.1 of Magicicada septendecula. Taxonomy (NCBI): domain Eukaryota; kingdom Metazoa; phylum Arthropoda; class Insecta; order Hemiptera; family Cicadidae; genus Magicicada; species Magicicada septendecula. The sequence continues at coordinate 70,516,665 of CM068372.1, read as the reverse complement.
AATTGTATTTCGAATATTTTGGTAGATAAACTTGGTGAAAAAAAAAAAAAATGTAAAACACATTCTAGTGAATGAATTAGGGTTCAATGTTTGCATAGGAACATGTATATGCACAATACTATTATTTAATGAATTTACAGGGTTTTAATTTTGATTCCTGAACTGTCTGGGACCCTGATTGCTGTTACTTTGGAGCATTTTCACACCTGGGGCTTGGTGCTGTCATCTGGAGACTTCTTTCCGCCGCCGCGGATTTCCGCATTCCGCCGCCGCGTTCCGCGACCGACCTGGACTTCCGATACACTTACTGTTCGATTGTGCGTGCATTACGAGGAGAACTTGTGGTGAGTGTATCTTTTCCTTGATTAATTTCCTAAACTGTGCCACGACTGGTGTTTCGACACGGACTTGCGGAGAGTTACTCTCCGAGGGATTATCACTTCTGCGTCACATAAATACTGTATATATTAGTATAGCGTATTACATAAGTTATTTAGATTTACGTTGTTGTCAGTTTAATCATTTATTATTATAGCGGAATCAGCTAATGATATACAGTCATTTACTCTCATTGTTATTTGGAGATACAAGCAAAACTTAATAAAATAGAATATGATTTCTTATTTTGTATAGTTTGTATACCTTACATGATTGGTATAGTAAATTTGAGCAAACTGCCTTATCAAGTGGTTTAGTGGTCAACCTTATTGGGACGGGATTGAGTCTCCGTGATCGCCCGTTGGTTTTCCCTGCACCGAGTGGCGCCCTTTAAAAAAAAGAAAAATCTATATAAGTGAATTTGATTTCTGGTTACCACTCACACTTCTTGATACTGACATAGGTGGTGTTAATATCTATCAAGGAACCCCACCCCCTTCTCCACTAGCTAGCCTGGGTAAATTCGGTGGGTAGCACGGTGAGTCTCGCCAAACAGTCTTAGGAAACTGACGAGAGGCGGCCAAATTCCTCCTTTGTTTTTTCATGACACGACAAGAAACTTCACAAGGCATTCAGGCCAGACAAACGTTAATTCGCAGAATATTGCAACAATCGGCAATTAGGAAGACAGAGAATTCAACGAGTAGGCCTACTCAGTTTCCTAGGGGAAAAGCAAATGGCATGGATATAGGAATTTACACATCAGGACTGTGATACAAAATTTAAGAAACTGAACAGAGAAAAACAAATTTTAAGACCTATGAATAGAGTTACGACAATTTCAATTATCTTGAAAAGTCGGCAGGTGCGGTTACGTAAACGTTGTACACGCTTCTCGGCTAGCCGAGCGGAGGGGCAGTGTCTCTGTCAAGGTCGTGTACTCAAGTAGCTTCCAGACTGTTCGAGCACTTTTAACTACGCAACTTATGTTGGCATGCCGCCAGCAATATGGAAAATTATTCTGGAACCTCTGTGGGATCTATGTAAGCAACAGTAGCCGCCTTAGAAATTAGTTACACCCGTCGAGATTGTAAAGTGCGGATCAAATAACTGTTGCTGAATAGTGGGAAGTTATTATTGTGTTATAATTAGTGCGGAACTCTAATAGTTCACATTATTATTGAGTGTGGACAAATTTAACTTGAATTACTGTGTGAGAGTATCTTGTTGATTTTAAATGATCATTTGTGACTCATTAAAGCTAGTAATTAATGATTTCATTGGTGTCTGTATTTGTTTCCACTGTACAATACGACGATCCGTGAGCCCGTCGTAACAACACTATCAGTTGTACGTTAAGGCAATAATGGTATCCTGAAAATTTTAAGATGTAATAATAGTGTACACGAATTAAATTTAGCTGTCTTTTAGTGGTTCAAAAAACCGTCCTGCCTCACCGTTCTACTGCCAATGTGCAATATTGTTCCCAAGCGCCTGTTTGTATTACTGGGCAATCACTGTTTCAGTTTTCGTTACATCATTGTTTCTAACCCAAAATTTAAAATATTATTTTAAAACTTTACAAAAACATTTATAAAAACAAGATTAGTTTAGTTACTGACCACAGAATCTAATGTTAAATATTTATGTTATTTACATTAAACATGTGACGCTTAGTGTTTCCAAGTAAACAAATGTTCTTAGTGGAATTTCAGATGCGAATATTTTTACAGTTCGTTTCACTGAATAAAATGTTGAAATACGCTATTTTTATGATCTCATTATTGCTACGATACTTTTTATGCAGTGTATGCTTGTGCTCCGGTTTCTGATACTTCCAGTGTTGGATCCTCATTATTATGTATTCAGAGCAGGCAGGAAGTTCGAACACTGGATGTTTTACACCTACGGTGCGAACTAGTCGCTGTCTGCAATAAAACTATAAATGCTCACTTTTGTAAGAAAAATAAAAGTGGCTGCGTTTGGAATATTGATAGCACTTTTTACCAACCCTAAATTTATTACCACCGTCATCACCACCATCATCATCTTCTTCTTATTTTTCCTTCTTCTTCTTCTCCTCCTCCTCCTACTCCTCATCCTCTTCCTTCTTTTGTTCTTCTTAGTCTCTTTCTTCTTCACGCGATTCGACAGCTCCACTGGGGCGATGACCGCTTTCACTCAGTTTCAATTACCATTAAGGCCATCACTGGCCAGTTAGTCAGATTAACTAATTCTTGACTATTCCTATGGATGTTTTCTTGCTGAATAGTTCTAGATGTTCCTGTACTTTTACAATGAATCAGAGCTGTTACTCTGCTTACTTATCCGGCACTAGGTGATATTCCATTGTTTCCCGTCTCTTGCGCTCTCGATTCGTTGTTCTACTAAGAACCTATTTTTATATAATTTTTTATCTCATATTTGGGTACGATGCGGCATTCATTTACTCATTCTTTTTCTCTTACGAACTTATAGGTCCCCTTTAAAACTATTCTTTCAAAAGAGGCAACATTCTTGTGTTCTTTGCCAGTGTTCACGTTTCTTCAAAGATATGTGACAACTGCTCTTAACAGTGTCTTATGATTGTTATTGAGCTTACTGAACTATAAGCTTCCAGGTCTGCAAGCTGTAAGCTGCGGTTTATCAATTTTTTACATTACAAAACGATAGTGGGTTGTGATCACATAACACTTCTTATTTCTTGCTTACATATACAAATTTAAATTTACGTGTTTTATTTAACGCATATAAAGATTAACTTGATTTTATTATGTACAGTTCGTATTTTTATAATTTGACTTATTTATTTTGCTTTCCATAAAAGAAATTTCTGAAAATTTATTGGTACACAGTTTGCGTTAAAAAACGTTTAACACTGGGATGAGAACAACCCACTTTCTATAACTATGCAGCCATGCACATTGCAATGCTGGGGAAATGAGTACTATCGCATCAGTGAGTGCCTACCTGGCTGCGCGCGTAACTGTTGCAGACGTTTGCAGATCATTCTACACAGCAGACTTTCATAACGCGGTGGATTGTTGTATGTCACGTGAGATGCCGATCGCCCTTCCAGATGTTTATTGTGCCAGCACACAGACTTACTGTCTGATTACAATGCAAGACAGCGGATGTATAAATACCGGATTTCGAAACGTCTTAGTTCAGTGCTGATCGAAGTATTCTGGCAAAGTAACCATTGTGTTAATTAGTGCAGAACTGTAATGGGGTAACATTTATTATTTTGGTTACACAAATTCAACTGGAATTATTCTATAAGATTGCTTTGTTGATTTATAACTTTTGTTGATTTGTTGCTCCGTGTCTATTTAATGATTTCGTTGGTGTCAGCTATCCTGTTTCCACTGTAGCATACAACGTCCGAGTGACCGTCGTAACAGTATGAAATAAGACAAAAGGTGGTGCATGGAATTTGCGAACTACACGCGTGCCATAAGATTGTAAATTTCTCGTTAGTGCAGCGCAATACGAATTTCATAACACGTGTCAAACAAAGAATAATATGGTGTATTCCCCATGTATGTGCAATTTAGGTACCCACAGGAAACGCTGAGAAAATAATTGAAGTTTTTGAATGAAACGTCCTGCAAAAGGTATTGACCTAGTGAAAGAAAAAGTGGACAGACGAAGTATAAAATACCAATCTGGATAATGTTGCAATGTTAAAGATAATAAAATAAGAAAGGCACAGTGGAAAAAAGACGATAAATGAGACAAAGAAAAGGTTACAAAGGAGGACGTCAAAAGAAAATTATCTGGATAAAAGGAATAAGGTAAGGCTTTGGACAGACGTGTTGGGACAGCATGTCAAAGGATACAAGAGGGTTGCTGGATATCATTAAGAGTAGGGGAGAGGCGGGTAGTATGGGCCATTGAGTGTTTCTAAGGTTTAACGCTAGGTAGTAGAACGCTACAGAGCTCTGTGCATAGAGGTTGTGTCTTCCCGCCATCTGCAAATAGTTAGTTGTTGTCATTGCAGCGTGTCAGAAGGTATACTTTTTTTTGTTTGTGTTATCCTTTCCGGCGTTGTTCCGCATAACTTTTGAGAATGGTTGTGTTGAAATAGGTAAAACATTAGGTAAGCAAACTAACTTATTATTATAGTATACCATGTCTAGAATATATCGTAAGAGTTTTAAAGAGTTGTTTTCGGTAGTTACGGTTCGGCGCCATTTTTTTCCCTGCAGCCTCGGTCGGGTAGTATGGGCCATACTGACGACGGGTTGTATTGGCCATGTAATTGACACATGTTTTTTATTTCAGTGGACGATGCCTACATTTAAAAAGAAGCCTGCAGGTGAAGGCCGTGGAGAATGCTCTGTAGAAGACATGAAATTAGCGGTGCAAGACGTTTTGGAAAATAAAATATCGGTTCGGGCCTCTGCAGAACGGCATAATGTGCCAAGAAATACATTGCAGAGGAAAATTCGTAGTGTAGAAACTGAATCGCAGGTGGAAATGAAACCTCAGCTAGGGAGATTTAAACCTACTTTCGATAATCTGTAGAAAAACGAGCTCGTAAAGCATATGAAAGAATTGGATGCACGACTAATGCCCTTATCAAGGAACGAATTTCTCAAGCTTGCGTATGATCTTGCAGAAAGTTCAAAATTGCCACATAGATTTAATAGAGAGAAACGAATGGCAGGAAAAGATTTTTTTACAGGATTCATGAAAAGACACTCTGAGCTAAGTTACAGAAAACCGCAATCAACAAGTTTAATGCGCTCAGTAGGCTTTAATAAGCCTCAAGTTGAGAGATTTTTCAAACAACTTATGAAACTGCAGACTGTCACGATTTCATTAATAAAAAAATATGTTAATTAATTAAGTTGATAATGTGTAAGCTGAGAAATTTTAAATTCTTAATAAAATCTCACATTTTAAACTAAATCTTATTGCAATCATTAAATAATAATAATATTTAATATAAAGTCTAATAATAAAATAAAAGGGAATGGAATTGTACAGAAAGGGTAAAGCTTATTAATTAATCCTGCATAAACAGGAACTGACCGGAATTAACTTGTTTCTGACCCCTAAATAAACTAAGTATTATTGTAAATTTGTTATTATTTAAATAATTAAATAAGACCACTGTTACGTACTTTGATAACTTCTGTAACTAAGAATATCTCTAGTTAATAATTTAATCAAACTTTAGTCCTTTAATTAAATTAGAAACACGGAACTACTTTTATGTTGCCTAGTAATTGTCTTGAGATTACTACTCTCCCCCTTAACTATTTCTGCCACTTGCAATGGAGCGCTCACGCCGTAAGCAGCGTAAAGCGTTGTTTCGCTACGTGTATATATAAAAATGTGAAAGGCTTGATTCAATGACTATTTAAATAAGTAAAGTTGTGCGGTGATGACATCTCTCTCTATTATAAAATAACGAACTATGTAATTTATACAGTATTACAAACAAGAAGGTGATATTCAACTAATCTATAATCATGTGAAGTGTATAACAGTGAAACAAACTTTCTATTTATGAATTCTAACTACAAGAATTACTAAGAGTTACTACAGTCGCCTGAGATGAGTGTACCACACCAGGAATGATTTGACATACTTCGAGAACTTCACCGTCACAGTATGATAAGGTAACGACAGACCTTCAGGAAACACCCGGCGGACCGAAGAACCAATTCTGCAGCAACTTCAGGAAACACACAGGTGACATGAAGGCTTGTCTTCCATGGTTAAAAGTTACAAAAATTATAACCCACAAAAGACAATTTAACTTATCATATTAAAGATTTTAAAACTTCTGTTTTAAATGTAATAACATTAAAGACTTTAAAAGACAGACATTATATGTAACATGTAGTCTAAAATCTAATAACACTGGTTATAGCAAAAGAGTAAAAGTTTAAACTAAAAGTTTTGTTGTTTTAAAAGATTAATAAAAACCATTCTTCAAATGGTTAAATTTTCAATATTGTATATGGCAAAGTGACCATTACTCGTTTATTGTATTCAATCCCGGATCCGTGGAATAAATAAAATAGATGTACATCATATTTTGAGGGCCCTTTGTAAAGGAGTAATATCTATATATAATCATTTAGTAAACTATATTGTTTGAGAACTTTCAATAGAGAACTTAATCACCAAATGTAATAAAGAGATGTCATCTGAGTACCGAGTAAACTGAGTGCATAAATCAACAGTCTCCCCTTCCTAATTTCCTGCTATAAGAATTGTTTTATTTGTTGTGATTATTTTCAGCTCGTCACAACTAAGGCAGCCTGTATAATTGGCAGATCCAATTATTGCGGGTTCCCTAAGTTATAACACAAGAGAAGATGTTATAAGACGAGCGTTGCTCCCGTCCGTCTAGAATCTTTAACAGTGACGAACCGGAGTGACATGCGTCCACGAAAATGAGATGGTAATTTCAACAAAAGGAAAGCGCCAAGTTGGGAAAATGACTTCGGGGGAGAGGGGTCGCACGGTAACACTCATATTTTGTATGAGTGTGACTGGACTCTTTATTCCACCGCTGTTTGTATTCCCCCGAAAAAGAATGAATGACCGATTGATGATTGTTGCACCATCTGAAAGTATTAGTTTCCCAACTCCAACTGGATGGATAAATGGACCAGCTTTTCTGACGTGGTTGAAACATTTTGTTTCATTTACGAAACCCACTACAGAAGACCCAGTTTTACTGATCATCGATGGGCATGGCAGTCACAAGGAGCTGGACGTTATCATGTATGCACGTGAAAACAACGTTCATATGCTGAGCGTCCCTCCTCATACGGCCCATAAATTGCAGCCCCTTGATAGAACATTCATGAAACCGTTTAAAGGTGCCTATCAAGTTGCTTGCAGTTTGTGGATGAGGGCTAATCCTGGCCTCAGAATAAATGACTACGACATCGCAAAGCTAGCTGCCGATGCCTATAGGAAAGTCTGTCGTTTGGACATTGCCGAAAATGGTTTCAAATGCACAGGAATATATCCTTTGAATTCACAGATTTGGACTTTATGGGAAGCGAGTTAACCAACGTAACCAACAGCCCCTCAAAATCAAGAGTTGCTGTTCAACAGTCTGGTGAGACTTCTACTGGGACATCGTCGATGCCTGACAACTCAGCTGCTGCAGTTCCTGTTCCAACGTCTACTGAACCGTCTCCTGGGACATCGGGAATGTCTGTCATTTCAACTGCTTCAATTGCTGTTCAACAGTCTGCTGAGACTTCTCCTGGGACATCGGTGATGCCTGATAACTCAGCTGCTGCAGTTCCTGTCCCAACGTCTACTGAACCTTCTCCTGGGACATCGGAAATGCCTGACAATTCAGCTCCTACAATTGCTGTATTACCAATTCCTGGGCCTTCTTTGAAAACACACTCAAATATTATAGTGTCGTCTCCAGTTGTTAGGCAATCAAACTTCGAATACATTCTTAAAAAAGTGTCACCTTTGCCATCATGCAGTGAAAGAAGATTGACAAGTCGCAAGAGGAAGGCAGGAAAAAGTGAGATTTTGACATCAACTCCCGTAAAAAATGCATTAAGCGAAAAGAAAAAGATAGGAAAAGAAAGAGAAGAAGCTAAGACATATAGAAGACAATTAAAGTTTGAAAAACAGCAGAGTGAAAAAGAAAAAGGAAAAAAATCAAAATCCAGTTGCCCTAAGACTGGAAAGGAAAAAAGTGAAGCATCTCGTCATGACACTCCAGAATCCTCTATGTGTGAAAATGTAGACTGTCTTGTATGTGGTGAACATTTTGATGAAAACTGGATTCAGTGTCATACATGTGAAGGGTGGGCACATGAACTTTGTGCAGATATTGAAGACACACTGTATTATTATTGCGATTACTGCAAATTCAACAGTATGCAGTCTAAATAAAAGTTAAAAAATGTATTTACACAATTTAAATTGAATTTGTATAAAAATTAAACAATTCTGTTAACAAAAATCATTTTTATTTAGCTTCACTCCTGTTTTCTAATTGTAGCCCATACTACCCGACGCCGAAAATTTTATCACAATTACAGCTATAAATTTGAAATACCACACACATTTTATTTGATTAATTTTAATTCCTTTTTCAGAGTTTGTGTGAAGTAAATGTTTCACTACTTAGTATTACATAATTTTAGATGATTCTACCTATCATTTAATATTTTGTGACACTTTGCATAAGTGGGCCATACTTGCCGCCTCTCCCCTATACTCTGACTCTCGGCGCCAGAGTACAGACTTGTTTGGAAGCGGATGTAAAGGGTCCGGGCTAGAGTCTGATAAGGGACTGTCATGCTTCAGGAAGAAGAAAAAACCTATAAACCGTCAAACAGTTAAGAAAATGAAATAGATATGTAGAAGGCAAACAAAAGATGAAGTACAGTCTAACCAACTATAGAAAAATTGAAATAGTTTTACGAAATCACAACAAAACTATCAATAATCACAATCAACAATAATCATGGGCAAATTGATTGGTTAAAGTGAGATTCAATTTTTTACTGACGATATTTTCTAGAGATCTCTATTGCCAATTTTTCTCATTCTTGGAATTGAGAACAATAAAACTCAAATCGTCTATTGGCTGACTATTACTAATACATCCATCGCTTAACATAATCTTATTTATTTTTTTCCTATGTCATGGCAGTCTTTACTAACCGATAGCTTCCAGGTTTTGTTGCTGATTTATCTTCCGTGACGATTACCTAAACCCGAGTCAAACTCCTAGGGACAGAGGGTCCTTATCTGCCTTGACCCTGCTTCCCCCCGGGATTTGCAAGCATAAATATGATATGGCATAATTTTGTTATAATACAAAATATGTTAAAAATCTAGGTGTGTTATACGTTCGATTTTGTGACAGACGAGTATTGTGGCATGTATGCAGGAAAATATCCTAGATTAGCATTCTTTTAATGTCTGTTTTATTATTCACCAAACAGTAGCAAACATTTTCTTATTGCCTAATCAATAAGCACTAGAAAAACAAAATAAAATATTTTTTATCATTAAGGAGTAAGAGAATTGCTCAAATTGTGCTAAAAGTGGTAAAAATTACTTAATGTACAAACGATTAACTGAACATTTAATTGCTTTTATTGAATGTTTAGATTGTTAATCGAAACTCAACAATTTATTATTTAATTTAAATTTTATTTAGAAATTAATTAAAATATAATTTTTAAACATTTATAATTTTAAAATAATTTTAATTGTTATACATTTTTATTACTAGAGGTTATTAAACTTTCATAACTAAAATAAATTATAGTAATTTAAAGTATAAATTTTGTTCTATGTATTTAACATGTAATTTCCACAAAAAGCAGTTATAGTGCAGTTTTATGAATTCTTACTATTTGTAAAGAAAATTTACTTGTTGTGAAACCAATAATACTGACAGAAAATTAGAATGTTCTCTATTGTCTCCTGTTTTCAAACAAAATATCCTTAGATTAGCTGAAAGAATACGGTAACCTTAACGTGATATATTATTCGTTTAAAACACTTTCAGTAGAACTCCTAAAATTATTAGTTTACATTTTTCTACTTTGGTTGTTATTAATATAATAGAAGGCGAACGTATTAGAGGGACATATAGATAGATAAATAGACAGGCAGATGATTAGATAAATAGGTAGGCCTAGATAGATAGATAGATAGATAGATAGAGAGCGAGATAGGGAGTAACAGAGGAAAAGTGAATTATTTCGGTGCACTGAACACAGGTGTGCGAATAATAAACGGAAAGCACTTGGCATAGTATTAAAATATTTTTTTTACGAGGATAGGTAAAAATCTCTGTAGACACTAGGTGCCCCGTAGTTCCTAGTAGTGTGGGACACTAAGCAACTAAAAACACATCCTCCCTTAATGCTACAACTGAGCAAGCTTATCCACCAGCTTCTCCTTCACGTTTCCTTTACAGGTGATGGGGTGAAGCCCAGTGGCTAATCCCAAGATTATTCTGTCTTCCTCTCACGTAGAGTTTTATGGATCTATAGATATCAATTGCTTTCTGCTGCAATACCAGATCATGTGGCTTCTGTCTTTTGAGTCGCCTCAGGACGTGTGGAGCTTCATCCACCACGTGTCGCTGTATTTGGTTATATTAAAATATGAACTAAATGTTACTAAAAAATAAAATGCGTTCTGGTAAATAAAACGAAAAAAAAAATAGTCGCCCGAAAGAGCTCAGACGAATGGAATACCTAGTAGAGCAAAACAATTGCAGATGGACGGGGGAAATAAAATATCCAATCCTGAAGATGCTGCCGAATCTTGCTCATACAAACTTGTTCGGGGCAGCTGGTGCCAGTGAGACAGTGGTAATAGCATTGACTTAAAAATCAGTGTCAGCACTTTTAAAAATTCTTGCATTTTCCAAATGTAGACGCGGAAACCCTAGTACGTTTTTACTTCTATGTTACGTAAGGAAATGGAAGTATGGTGATAGCGAAAAAACCTGTTAGAAGGGCACGTGAAAAAACCTGGAGATAAGGGCAGATTCTGATTGTACTACCCTCAAAACATGAAGACAAGTAATTTTCCAAAAAGTATGTGTGTGTGTGTGTGTGTGTGTGTGTGTGTGTGTGTGTGTGTGTGTGTGTGTGTGTGTGTGTGTGTGTGTGTGTGTGTGTGTGTGTGTGTGTGTGTGTGTGTGTGTGGAATTTTTCTATAGCGAATATCCTGCCGCAAATTCATACAGAATCAAATCATTTTTTGTATATGTGCCTGAGCTGTAGAGTACTCAAATTATTGATTTTGGTGAAGACCGGTTAAGGGGGAGGGGTAGTTTACCTGCAACGTTTTAGATTTTAACAAGAGTAAAGTACGTAATTTTGATAAATAAAGTTTCCTGAAAAGAAGGTCATAATAATCCACTGTAAAAAGGTAGATGAAATATTTATAAATGAACTATGAAAGTGTAGTTCAAGGGGGAGGGGATAATTTTTTGTATTAATGTTATACATTATTTATTCGATCAAAAACTTAAAAACTACAATAACATATTAACAATTGATATCGTTCCATGCTATGTAACCACGGATACGTAAACAATATAATTTTTAGTTTTCAAAAATTTACAGAAAACAAACGCTGGGCGGTATTTGCATTCTTTCGCGTTGTTTAAATAAAAGGTAATTTAATCAAAGTAATTCTTCATTTTAAAATATTAACAACTAGGTACAATTCGTATTTTGATTATCTTTCTTAGAGTTTTTACAAAAAGCATGCTGATATATTTGGTTTCGTTCTCAGTGTAAATATTAAAAATAATTTTTTAATTAATTAGAACATGGAAGTCATGTTTGGTTCTCTATACCGATTTTTTATATTCATACTACATTATCGGCAACAAAGAAATAGTTTCTATGGAAATATTTTATTTCAATTTGTCAAACATAAAACTCCATTTACATGGAACACACCTAACTTTTTATAAGTTATCAAACCGAAAACATGTAAATGATTTTAAATATAAATCTTAGAACATTGAAGTTATGTATGGGTCTCCATACTGATATTTGACAATTACCAGTGCAATTCTATATTTCCAGCTTGTGGCTGCTCTGAAATACTCACAGAGAGCAGAGCGCGATGTATCTATTATTTGTTGAGGTCGTTGTGGGCCCATAACTTCATAACAGAGTGGTATCATACTATAGCAAAGTTAGCTAGTCATCATTGTTGCCAACAGTTTGTTTGTAATGTGTTAACTTGGTCGTGGTGTCGGATTGTTTGCTATACAGCTGTAAGCCGCTTAATGTTGCTGGGGGTTGATAGTCCCGGATATGTAAGTTTACTTAAGCAACTGTATGTAGAATTGCGGCTTCCTTCCCTCTGTACTATTACACACCCTCCACACACTATAATGCGCGCGTACCAATTCTGGCAACTACCAGAAAACCAGATGGATAAGGTATGCTGTTTCCGTTTTTAGTTCAATCCTGATGTAAACAAACCTACTTGGCAAATCTGAAACCCTATTGGTCAGGGGCGTTGACACTGTTCACACAGTAATGCATTACGCTCATGTGCAGAATGTCTGTATAGTAGTGTGAGAGTTATCTTGTCACTTAAATCGGGTCACGTCGTTTTAAGACTTCCTCCTTATCTCTGTATTTTGAATCGTATTGAAATAATATGCAGCCAGTTGAAAGGATATATTGCCCGTAACAACACAACATTAGTGGCTTGACATAAAAGAATTTATTGAGAAGGCGGTAAATGAAACAACGGCGGACAAGTGGAGTCATTGTATGCAGCATATAATCAAGAAAGATGATAAGCTATGGCAACTGACCCACATTACCGACTTCGTTGTAGACAGTGAACAACCTTATCAATAATAACGCTGACTCAAGTGATGATGGAAGCTCAGCCACAGATGTGGAAGGCATTGAATTACTCTCTGACAGCAACTGATGGTATTCAGTACACTGGTAATTATCGCAGCCTCTACTTTCGTTTAAATTAACTCTACTTTTCGTTTGTTGCGATATTCAAACGGCTAATAAAAAAAGCCATTAATGGTGTTATAAAATACTTCATTGTCGGTCTGACACTGTCACACAAATTTTACTTTGGTCATGACAGATTATTACAATTTACGTGTGTTTATACAGTATCAGTATTGTATGTACCCTGTCTGTACTGCTTCTGTCAGACTGACACGCCTCTAGCTGAAACAGCAAATATCGTTTCAAATGTGCGACGCCTGTTTGTTTACATCAGGATTAAGCTAAGAACGGAAACAGTATACTTCTATTGTTCTTTTGTTCGCAAAGGCCGGCGAATCCTCCTACCAGCATCTCCTCCAAGTGGACAGAATGGACAATTCACCGCCATCTCGCAGAATTCAGGCGCCCTAGGTTGTTGCTAATCTATCCCCCCATGATGATGATCTTCGCCTGAACCCATCAAAACCGTCTCCCACCTGAATCAGCTTTCATGGATCCTACCTGGCATCAGCGTGCTAAAAGTCACATAGCAAGTTTTAGTATTTTTCAAACCAACGAACCAGTGTTATAACCATAATAAATGAATATGTAACACAGGTCTGCTATTTTTAAAAAATAAATTAATTCAACATCAAATACATGTGGTTCAAGAGAATAGTTTAGGCCTATACAACGGATAGGGACATGCAGACATGTTACGCGTACTTCATACTGGTATTTTCCAAACAACATTTACATGCAATTTGAAATTATTACATAAACTTCTGAATGCGCTGCTACATTTTTAGATGAGAAAAATACGTAAAGTGCAAGTGTCTATATAAATGTGTTTGCAGTCTGCTCATAATCATTAGTGAGATACCGTTATAGATTTTTTCATTAAAATTTACCGCTGTAGATTTAACAAAAGTTTTACTATTCAAAGTGTAACGGCAACAATACACAGCAATATCGTCTGCGCTTTGTCTTTGCTGTACCACGGAAATTAAAAGCCGTCACACGTATTAATTAAGTCTCGTCGTGTTTTAATAAAATAGTATTAGCTGTGTATAACTTTGTGGAATAGAAATAAAAAAACAAAGTGCACACAGAAATTACAGTTTCTTTAACTAAATTAAAAACCAAACATAATTAGAATTTCTTCAAAGGCAAAGAATTTATATTAAATAAAATTAATATTTTCATGAGAACAAAAAAAGTTAGACTTGTTTGCAACAGAAAAGTTGCAATTATTTTTCTCAACAAAACTAGCAAGCGTTTGCTGTTAGATTTATCTGTCATGACCTTTTTACTCTTATTCGACTGAGTTATAACTGAATCTTGTGTATATTGTATTGTTACGGAACGGAACATTCTCAAACAATAGAGTGTGTCGTTCTACGTGTTTCTTGGCTATCCCAGCGTTACCTAGCGGTAATGTGTGTGTGTGTGTGTGCATATCGCTAATTTAAGAAGAAAGATAATTACGTGACACTTATTATGCGTCAACAATCTAGGGTGCTCCAGACAGCACGTATCCGGGCAGTGTGTTCATGGCTAGACACGGCACTGTTTCTAGTGGATTCGAGAGCTCCTGTAAGAGGCCGTTGTTCAACACCTCATACAAAAAGTGACAGATAGTTCTGGCATCTCAGCGGGGTATAAATATAAGCATCCAGCAACGGTCAGTTCAGTTTATGTTGGGCGGTTTACTCAGTGAGTCTCAAGTGGTGTATTAGTAAAAAGTGATTATTGTGTGGTACTCTGTTAGTTGACATTATTATTGGTGTGGACAAATTAATTTGAATTACTGTACGAGTATGATCTTGTTGAATAACTTGTTGATTTTTTATTATCAAAATACCCTTATACCATATTGTTGTCGGGTTACATCAATATATGATAAGTACATCAACTACACTCTATATACAAATTTTTTCCATCTTACTCTATCCATTGACAATGTCTTCGCTTCCCTCCAGCCCAAGCCTCTTTCTCTCAAAATGCTTCCCATCATTCCATTCCAAGTCAGTCGCGGTCTTCCTCTCTTCTTTCTCCCCACTGATTTTGCCTCCCAAACCTGTTTTACCATTCTATCACTATCCATTCTCTGCATGTGTCCCCACCAGCATAGTTGTCTCTGTTTTAATAAAATACAGAATCGTTATCACTTCCAGAGCCTCTCTTATTTGTGTATTCCTAACTCTGTTCTTCCTTGTTACTCCCACTACTCTCCTAAGATATTTCATTTCTGCCGCCTGGATTTTATATTTTGGCTTTTGGATAGCACCCACGTCTCACAGCCGTATGTTAAAACCGGTCTATATACTGTTTTATACACACTCATTTTCGTTTTACTTGATATCTCCTTCTTATTAAAAATCCACTGTTTAATGCATAGTATACTTTTATTGCCTTTTCAATTCTTTCATTTAATGCGGCTTCTTGTTTCCCATTACTGTCTATTATAACCACTAGATATTTGAATTGTTTGATTTGTTCTATCTTCACTCCTCCAATCTCTATATTTATTATTTTCTTCCCCATTACCATTACATTTGTTTTGGTCTAATTTATGTTCATCCCTTTTTCCTGGAGAACTTCATTCCATATATTCAAATTACCCTGTAA
Organism: Magicicada septendecula; assembly: GCA_034769895.1. NCBI lineage: Eukaryota > Metazoa > Arthropoda > Insecta > Hemiptera > Cicadidae > Magicicada > Magicicada septendecula. The sequence goes on along the minus strand of CM068372.1, from coordinate 70,501,198 downwards.
CGCCCTTTCACTTATAGCCATTAGCACTACATCATCCGCAAAAGCCCCTTCTGCTACTTCTATACTTCGCAAGTTCCTGTATTCAACATGCATTTTCTTAACCTTCAGTGAACACTTCTTAATAATGTCGTCCATATACAAGTTGAATAATGTCGGACTCAGTCCACCTCCTTGTCTTAATCCATAGTTTGTTGTAAATCCTAACGACCTCATATTTTTACCAATTACATAATTAACATTATTTTTGTATAACCTGTGTACTACCTTAATTATTTTACTCCTTATTCCTCTATTTTTTAAAATTTCCCATATTTTTGTTCTAGGCACACTATCGAAAGCCTTCTCAAGATCAATAAAAGCCAAACATACCAATTTATCTTGTTGTATCGACTTCTCAGCTATCTGTTGCAGAGTAAAAATGTGATCCTGCACATTTCTCCCTGATCTAAAGCCACTCTGCGATTCCTCCAAACTATTTTCTAAAATTGGGACCAATTTATTATTAATTATCTGCTCATAAACCTTAACAATTGTATTTAACAGATTGATACCCCTATAATTATTACAATCTCTTGTGTTACCTTTTTTAAAAATAGGAACTATCAATGCTTCCTCCCATTCTCTTGGTATGTCTACAATTGTCCACGCTTTATTGATAATTTCTAAAAGTATTTCTTTCCCCTTTTCCCCCATATTCTTTATCATTTCTGCTGTAATTTTATCTGTTCCAGGTGATCACCCACTTTTAAGTCCTTTAATCACTACTTCTAATTCATGCATCGTTATTTTTTCTTCTGCAACTTCACCATCCTCTCTATCTTCTTCATTAATATTGACTTTATGATCATCTTTGTTGATTTCTTTACCACCTAGTAATCCTTGAAAGTATTCTTTCCATCTATTCATTATATCGTTTTTTTCTATCAGTATTTTCCCATTAGCATTATATATACATATATCATTCTCAGTTTTTCCTTTTCTAAAAGATTTCAATACTCTGAAAAAAAGCTTTTGATTTTCCCACCTATCTCTTTCCAATTTTTCTCTAAAATAACTTGTTGATTACAAAATGTTATTTGTGATAAAATAAAGCTGGTGATTAGTGACTTAATTGGTGTCCGTACTTTTATTTTCTATTGTACCATAAGACCGTCGCAACAGTATAATAGAAGCTATCACCAATAATGTCTACACAAGACACAAACAGGAATACAAACTCCATAAAAAGTAACAAAGCTGCCACTCGTATCAGAAACTGTAGTGTTTAATGTTTTATGGAATTATATAGGCTACATCTTGGAAGCTTGATAAGTGTGGAAATGTCCTGCACTCGTGAGATTAGAGCAAGAATTGCTATAGCAAAAGAAGCATTTAAAGGAAAGAAAAAACTACTGTGTGGCAAAATTAATAAGAATTTAAGAAAAATGTTGGCCAAATGTTATGTGTGGAGCGTTGCTTTATATAGTGCAGAGAAATGGACCCTGAGGAAGGAGGATGAGAAAAGATTAGAAGCATTTGAGATGTGGGTTTGGCGAGCAATGGAAAAGTGAGTTGGGTTGATAAGGAATGATGAGGTTTTAAGAAGGAAAGGAGAAAAGAGAAGAATCCTGAAGGTAATAGAAAATATGAAAAGGAATTGATTAGGTCATTGTTTAAGAAGAGACTGCTTGCTTACAACTGTTATGGAATGTGTCATAGAAGGAGAAAAAAAGAAGAAGGCGTAGAATAATGAAGCTAATAGATAGCATTAAAATCAGAGGGTATTACGAAGAATCGAAAAGACTCTCATGCGATAGGACAGCTTGGAGAGCTTTTACCATTTGAAGACCTGCATTAGGGCAGAACACCTAATAACAGTATAGGCTACGTCAAAATGAAGTCGACGAGAGATACAAATATAAAACTGCAAGTGTCTTAAACACGTTCGTAATGTGACATATCGTAAACATCTGGATTAAATTTGAAACATTTCTTCTGTATATTACCAAATGGTAAAACGTATATATGTTAAGAAGCATGACAGTCAGTAACAACCGGAGAAAGATTGTAATTCTAATTCTAATTCTAATTCTAATTCTAATTCTAATTCTAATTCTAATTCTAATTCTTATTCTTATTCTTATTCTTATTTTCCTGTAACGTGTGAGATGTTAATACTCAAGATTTTAATTATTAATATATTATTGGTATTGATTACGGTTTCACATTAACGTAAACAATTCTGTGAAACTTTAAATATTAAAGTTTCCGACAGAAAAGTCAGCGTTGTCATTTTCCGACCAGTTCGTATTTCTGTGCATATCTTGTAAAGTTATACAGCCCTTTGTTCTTTGACGTAAGTCTAATTTTGTTTATTGTTCTTTTACGACGTTTTTTTGTGCTGTTTTTTAAATATTGATACTAAATCTTCATTACTCCTGTCGGTTTTTATGTCAGGCATCATTGAGAGGCTACTTTTATCTCGCTCAATTTCTGGTTACAATAAAAATGCAATAAATAGAAGCACTTCAGAAGAAAATAAAGTTTAATACACTTTCTGTGGTTTTTATTACAAAAAGAAAACTTAAAACAACAGTAGACTTTAAGTAATTTATATAAACATTGATCTGATATAACAGACTTCAAAAGTTCTCAGCTCTAAGAGATTCATCGATGTATTATTAAAATATATTTAGACTGCGTCACTCTATAAAGCACATTGACATCTTTAATAAACTAATCCATGACACCAAATTTACTAGAGCATCGGATGTAACAAAAATTACAGAACATTTTCCAATATTATGATATATGTAACATATTGCGTTACAGCCTATACAGTATAAATTCTTTATACAAAGATTTTCCTACCGGTAACTTCCATAGTTACTTCCATAGCAACAAGAAGTCTTCCATAGTTGCGAAACCTATAGAAGTCAATTTACCAATAAAATCCACGTATTTATAAACACATATATGTGGGGTACGCAGAATATTTTCTGCTTTCTGGCCAGACTAGAGCGCTTATTCAGAACAGTGTATAATCAACCAACAGACCGATGGAAAAACGAATTCGGAAAACAAAACGCGGTTGGCTGGGTATTATTTTGTTTCAGTCTGAAGAACTTCTAAAATCTACAGACTTACAGCACACAAATAAGGGAAAAATGACCGATCTGGCTGCAAGGGTATTTTATAAGACATGGGGGTGGTAAAGCCTAACGCCTTTTCACAAAATATCTTGAGTGTGAAGGTGAAATATATCGCTTGTAACACAAACGCGTAGTATTTCATTAATTAAAAAGAAGTACGTAACACACAAACATAAAATAAATAACAGTAAGGTGCATTCTGATAAACCTTACAATATAATGAACACATCTACGCATTCTCGTATCACTTTGTTCGGTTCTAGTTTGCAATATGCACAGACAGTAGAGCGCTGGATATACAGTACCTACATTAATTATTCAGTTTGGTGCAGAATCAGCTGTACTATACTGCCGCAAAGTTTGTTAGTTATCATTGTTGCCAACTGTTTGCTTGTAGTGTGTTAATTTGTTGTTTGTTCACAGTTATGCCGCTCGGTCTGAGTTTTGATGCCCTGAGATAAATGTATGTGTTGCTTAGCAACTGTAATTACAATTGGGGTAGGCCTACACACACAGTAGCATGTTAAACACGTTTATTTACGGACTTTCTCATGCTTTGCTCAAATATTTACCATGTTACGCGTTTGTTTAATAATTATCACGTTTTTCAGATTATTGGTCTGATGGATCAATTTGTGTGTGAGACAATTGGCTACTGATCTAGACACCCTATTTTTGATTTCCTGATCATAAAAAATAAGTAAGTTTTTCTGGGCGACTCTAAATTAGCACAGTGGAACCTCGCTAATTCGTCACCTACTAATTCGTCTCCCTCTGTAATTCGTCACCCACTCAAGCTTTTTTTCTTTTCCTTTAGTAACAAGCGAGTAATATATACGCTATAATTATAGCCGGGGTAAATCAGAAACGTGCTGATTGTGGCCCGGGTTGTAATAAAAGCCAGGAGAACGGATTGCGGAAGGAATTGGTTTCGAGAATGGGTATTCCCTAGTTGTGTACTCGACACTAAAAGTGTTGTGTTGTGTTGTTACAGCGTAATACGTTTCCAAAAATTCAGTCGGATTGCTGACGCCTGGCAACATACGTATTCCGGAAAACATTCTAAAATCTCCCTGGAATGAGTTACGGCCATATGAATTACATCCAGCGTCTACAGAACCAGGTCTTGACCCCACATCGGAATTGTTTAATATCTACCAATCTCTACCAGCATTTAACAGGTTCAATGATGACGGCGTCAAAAATTTATGTGAAATAGACTTACCGGATGTAGGCTACAAAATTTTTAGTGATGATGAAATTGTTACATACGTGTCCACAGAACCTACAGAAGAAGCTAATGGTGAAGAAGATGACCAGCCAATAAAACCTGAAATCTCTCATAAATTGACCACTCAATCAACGACTACAACAATCAAGTGGTAAGAAGGCCAAGATGAAGCAGAACTACCTAAAATATTTTCACTGCGCCAAATACATAATTTGGCTCTTGAAAAGTATGGTCGACAGAAAAAGCAGACCAAAATTACAGATTTTTTCACAATCATAAAACTTTGTTTTTGCAATTACAAAACTTAATTTGTTTGCGTTTAAAACTTTCCAGCAATAAACATGTTTGAGCATAACATTAGTACTGTACGTTGCTAATGTCGTAATAAAACATTTTATATAACGGGTTTGTTTCTTACTCCCTCACTAATTGGTCTATTCGTCACCCCTTCGGTCCCGTAGGTGACGAATTAGTGAGGTTCTACTGTACTTGGCGGGTTGAACGTAACGGTGACTCTATTGCACGTCTTGAATGGGAATGCGGATGGAAATCGCTAAACCCATTTCGGTGGTTCAAAACAATCATTAGTAGAACAAATGTATTGTTGTTGACTAACTTTGTGCTTTCAGATAACGCTTTCGAGTAACTAGTTAAAAAGAAAATCGGATTGAGGGGGTAATTTTAAATTGGTGAGTGAAAATTGGCTTTAGATTTCATCCGCTTATGAAGTAATCGCTCGAAAGCGTTTAACCTTTGGTACTGACGTTGAGCAGTGATTATTATTGAACTTTTTAAGACAACTTCACGCCTTCTGACAAAATGAATTACGTCATAATTAATAAAATGTAATTATCAAAGATATTAATTGATTTATAAATGAAATAATACGGATTATGCCTTACGTAATACGTGGTACAGTATCGTTTTTAATCTTCTTCTTCTTAGCCATCCTCGTCGAACCGTCGAGTGTCGAGTTTTTCGAGCGAGCTCTCCATCTCGTCCTGTCCAGTGCCAAAACCCTGGCACGGGCCCAAACTGCTCCTCTGCCTTCTACACTCTTCCTGATATTGTCCTACCATTTCTTTCTGGGCCGTCCTGTTCCTCTTCTGCCTTCTGGTTTTGTCTCCCATGCTCGTCTTGGGTACCTTTTATCCTATAGACATGGCCAAACCAACGATATTGCAAGCTTTCAATTTTATCAATTAAAGAGAATGTTTCAAATCCTTCTGTACGTTAACGTTACTCACTCTATCTGTACAAGTTTTCTTCTCAATTCTCCTCAGAAATCTCGTTTCTTTTTCTTGTATTCTCAATGTTGCAGCACATACAGATTTGTTTACTGCCAGTTTAGTTTTCGTTTCAAATCTAATTTTGTTAAATTAAAAATTTACTGTTTTATCAGTTTTTTTGTAGGAAATGAAGTAAAGAATATTAATTTTATAGCACAAAGTCCACGTACCGATGTTGCGAGACGCACAATCTATTTTAGTTTCTGTAACAGTAATCAAATGAGAGTGAGAGAGAGAGAGAGAGAGAGAGAGAGAGAGAGAGAGAGAGAGAGAGAGAGAGAGAGAGAGAGAGAGAGAGAGCAATTTCATGTAGGTAGTAAACATACTTGCACACTTCAAACGGAAATAGAAAACAATAAAACTGACATACCAAACAAGAAAATGTATTGTTAGATGGTTATAATATTCGAAAAAGGAACTATTGCAAATGTTTATGCGCCTGTAGTAGTTTTGGGGAGAAACGCGAGACAGTAAATTGTTTTGTGTAGGACAGCAACACAAAAAATATATTGACTCTTCACATATTTACTGCTACAAGTATATGCAACACAACTGTCAGGATGTGTTTAGTTTTTTATTGATATATCAGTTGCGAACACATGTAGGGAAATTATTGAAAAATTGTAATTACAAATTTGTTTTATCTTCTAAATAAATGCAGTATTTTATTAGAAATTTGGCTAATTTATTTGTGTAATTTATTTTCTATCGCCTACAAACGGTTTCAAGGTTTTTTATTAAAGTTTTAAATGAGATTACTACGTATAGGAAAATTTATTAAGAAATATGTCGGTTGTTTTCACTGCTTAGAGAAGTGAGCTAGTCAGTAGATCGATCTGGCAGTAAGATGATATTATATTTTGTGATGTAGCACTCTTCGATATCATTGAAGAATGAATATGTGGAGGTTTTTCGTGTATATAAGAATTAGTCAGAATTACAGTTCTAGGAGAAAGACCACTTATTTTTATTGTATTGCAAAAATTATCAACAAAATACAAACAAAGTTACAATAAATCTAAAACGGTAAGCATATAATAAATTACTCGAAAACGTATAAACGAATAAATATGCAAAACATTTCTTAATATGACGTTCAATGACATACAATAATGCTGAATTACCAAAACACAGTCTGGTATTCAATATCATCTGCAGTGCAGGCGATATGACCTTGTTCTGAAATGATTTTTCTAAATGCAGTAATCTCAATCATTTTTACGCATTTATAGTTATGTAAATGTTTTATTAATATTCCTCCCTTTATCACCCGTTTGGTTCATTGCTACAATATAATGTTTTGATTCACCATAACGACAAACATCATGCAGCAGATACGTTATGCAGCCACTTGGTTGGCCACAAGTATTCTCAATGGTTCGTTCGATTTAACTGCTGCCATTTTAATTAAGAAAAAGTTGAATATCTGCAGTTTTGTTGCAGAAAATGCCAGTTCACATTGCATTTGTAAAAACATCACACATCTTTACTCTTCTTTACTCTGATTATGTTCTTATAAGTGTAACGGAAAGTAGAATGAACACACGAGCGCACGCGCACACGACAGGGTACTACTGTCACTGTCATGATTAGTTTAAAAAATATAATTATTCATTGATTTAGACATTGCTAAGAAAAACAATTATTCTCATTTAAAATGAAATCTAGAAAAGACAATTATAAATTACTCTTCAGAATTGAAAGTATGGAAAAATAGTTAAACTTAATATTCGCGGTACAATTACACATACTTCGTTTAGGCTAATATGTAACAGATTGATAGGCGTAATAACCATGAACCAGTATTATAAATAGATACAAAGCCTTTCAGGAGTTGTTTACTTTGTGTTAGAAGAAGTTAATCTTCTATGGCTGCACAAACATACCGGCATAGTGACAACGTGACGTTATATTAAGGGATCTAAGGGATCGTTTGTTAGTAACTGTGATTGAATGGCCTAGTGATTATGAATTATGCTAAGTGATTATGCACTGGCAATATTATATATTAGAATATTCTGTTTATGTGGAAGATTTTTGTACTTAACGAAAATCCGATTAAGATTATAATAAATTTTAAGAAAGTGTCATTTTCTTTGATTTAGAATGTTTAATGGTACATGCGTCATCTTCATGGTTAAAATTGTCTGTCATTCAACAGCGCGCAAATACGTATAATTTTTTTTGGTCTTTTTTTTGTATTCACAAGGTATTGTCCATTGTATTCATTCCATACTTACAAATAATGGATAAGAAAATGTTCATATTTATACTCATTTGTTTACAGGATCCAGTGAGAAGGAAATGCCATGAAATACGGAAGACAGGCTTTGAATGTTTTTAAGTGACAATGCGCTAGCACATCGATTTATCCTCTGAACAAGAAGTGTCACCGGTTACTTGTAACGGACTTTTAATAACTTGGAAGTACAACTGTGTAGGGAGCCGATAAAGTGTCCTTTGTAATTAAGCTACAAATTAACACTTTTGTACCAGCAATGAACATTGAAATATTGTTTTTCCCAGCAAACAGCTAAAGTTCATACAAGGAATAACTACCACAAACAAAGTGGCAATATTTATAACGCTCAAACATGAAGAAACTGTTTCTAAAAGTGGATATAATTGCTTTAAATTAGAAAGAAATAATGGTTCAGAAAAATATATTGAAGGTGTTTTAAGGAATGGTAGGGAAGGTGTTGAATTATTTAAAAATACATTTTTGTACATGGATAGTGATCACTTTCCAACGGAAGATGAACCATTTGAAGCATGCATAAAAAGTTTTAGAACGAATAAATCGTCATTGAGTAATTATTAGAACCTTAGGTATTGGTGAGGAGAAACGTTTAACATATTTTAATTTTTCAGAGAAAACAAATCTATTCCTACGATATAGTTTAACTCGTTTATGTTTAGATAAACAAAATATTTGTAGAACAAAATTAAGAGCTTTTCTAAGTTCAAATAAATATGGTAAGTTACGAATAATGTTTTCAATTATTGCAGCAGTTGATGAATTTAAAGCTGCAAAAATTACTTATAACTTATTCTTCTTTTTCATTTAATTTGCAAATGCGAATTTTACTAGAATATAATTTATAACTTCCGTTGAAACATTACTGTCTTTAGTTACTAAGATTTTAACATATAAAGTTATTCAATATTTTGACATTTGAATCATTGTTACAATTTTGTCCTAAGATTAGTTTTTCAAAATCGAAAACACTTAATTTTTTTCAAAATATATAAGTGCTTGGATTTCGTTGTCCATGACGTGTCCGTTACTTAACTAAATATCACTATTATATTGACGACTCGGAACACTAAGTGTTCCGAGTCGTCAATATAATAGTGATATTTAATATATAAGTGGCTAAACCTCTCAATATTATTATAGCAAAGTTCTTTTTTAACTTTGTTAAATTATATATAATAAAATTACAAAAGTAAAGAAATCTTTGTAATTAAATATTTTTGCAAAAAACTGTACTAAATCGTGTCAATCATATTTTAAGCTATTTTTTTTTATTTCCAGCTTTAACAGGATGTTATAGGAAATGGAGTCCTAAAGACTATTTATACTCTCATAGCATAGAGTAAAGTCTGCAATCCAATTTTTGTAAAACGCCCAGGTTACTGTAGTTTGTATAACAGTAATAAAATGAGAGAGAGAGAGAGAGAGCAATTTCATGTAGGCAATAAACATACTCGTACATTTCAAACGGAAATACAAAACAATAAAAATGACATATCAAACAACAGAATGTAATGTTGGAAAGTAATAATAAAAGAAAAAGAAACGCTAGCAAATGTTTATAGCGTCTGTCTTAGTTTTAGAGAGAAACGATCAAGTGTATATTGTTTTGTACACTACAGCAATACAAAAAAAGTATTCACAACATTTACTCTTACACAGACACACACATACGCACACACTGCCACATATATACACTTAAATTTGTTTTGTGTCAAAATATAAACATTGTATGTAGGCCTACTTCTAGAAACCCCAGTGGTCCCTTTTTTGGTGATTTACCAGGGTCAGTTAAAAAGTTTGCGGAGCGACATCTATAGCTCGGTGGTAGAACTAAAATCTTTCGTGTGCTGCAAGATGTATATTTCGCATGAACACCTGTTAACTTCCAGATATATCTGTCATTTTTTTTCACTTTTTACCAGATGTTTGAAATTTTTCTGTCACGCGTGTTTCTAAAATGCACAAAATCAAACATCGTGTTGCGATGAATTCTCTGTTAAAAACGTTTCAGCGCCAATGGAAAATCAAAACAAAATTGTAAATGTGTTCGAAGATACTGCGCTTTAGAAACAACGGTAAGTGAGGCACACTCGAGTGTAAACGTGGTCCTACAACCACTGAAGACTATCCCAGCAGTGGTGGACGTCCAAAAAGTGCAACACAAAATGGCATTATTGAGAAAATTTCATAGGGTGTTGGAAGACCGCAGATTGAGGAGTGGATGACGTTGCTGAAATCATAGGCATCTCATATGAGCGTGTGGATCATACTTTAACTCAAGAACGTGGTGTGAAAAAGCGTTGTGCAAGATGGCTGCCGCATCGGGAGTTGTTACATTTTGTGCGTCCAGTACGACCACGTTTTCAGTGCTCATACGACCACGTTTAAGATCAAGTGCCTAATTACAAACCATTGGTTTTGAAGTCGCAGCATCTCCTGACACATTTACAACTTTGTTATGAATTTCCGTTGGCGATAAACAATTTTTAACAAAGAATCTCACCACGATGTTTAATTTTGTCCGTTTTTCAGAACACGCATGACAAGTCAATTTTAAACAGTTTTTAAACAATGAATAAATTGATATATAGATTTGGAAATTAACAGGAGTTCACATAAAATACAAATCTTCCATCACACGAAACATTTTAATTTTAACGCAAAGCTACAGATGTCGCTCCGCGAACTTTTCAACTGCCGTTGTGCTGGTAGCACAAAAGAAAAATACACACCAGGTAAACAAAAGTATCTCAAGAAACGTTAGACTAGCTCGCTTCATACTGCAGACTCTTCTTACTTGGCGTTTGCCTTTTTCGGCAATATAGAATCTTCAGATCTTTTGTATACTCAACTGCCATAGACAACATATCAGGTTTCCCATCTGTTTTCCTAATATGACGCAATATTGTAAAGACGCCTATGTCTAGCATAGAGTAGTTTACTCATGGAAATTCTTTTTCTCTGCTGAAAAATGTAATGACACTTGAACGGTTACAAATAACATTAAATTCCACCCGTGACATTTAGTGATTATGTAAAATCCGTGCGCCTACAATTCATCCAGATAACAATTTTTTTTTTTGTAAGACTTTGTAACTGATGTGTAAAATAAACTTTATCTGAAACAAAATTGTAATAACATTTATAAAGTGTTATATCTCTGGCACAGAAAAAAAATATATTAATTTAATAATTTCATTATTAATTATTTAATAATATTTATAATAATACTAATAACATTTACTTGTCTGTTTTTGTGTTGTGTTTTCTGGTGATACATGAAATGAATATTTTACTTCGTTTGTATTCTGCACTGCACACCCTGATCGCTGCGGGCGCCGCGTTGAGTCGCTCTATTTCTCTCATTGCAGCACCGAGAAAAATGTTTTGTTTCACAAGTTTAGTTCTCTTTGTTAATTAGCAAAACGAAGTAATGTACGTGGCTGTGGCAGTTACAATCCTGTACGGTATCATGAAGGTTTTTATTGTGTTTATGAGTGCGAGCTTGTGAATCTGTGTTTGTGAATGTGAGAGACATGTAGGGCAAACAAATGTATACTCTGCTCCGGTAATTATAATTTTTAAAATTTCATATGAACTCTTTTGCCAGGGATACAGTAAAAGGTGCATAACAATCCGCAGTACCGTCGGGTCGCCTCATTGCAATCTCAGACTTCATTTTCTCCACACCATTTGTTACGTAATGTGGAACCTTTATTTGTTACGCAACTCAGCCCCAAGCGTCCTCAACTAGATGAAGTTTTTTTCAATTGGACAATTCCGATCTTCGTCTTCGTCGTTTTTTTTCTGGATCTTGTCGTTGTTTTTCTTGTTGTCATTGTTATTGTTGTTGTTCTTCTTCTTCTTCTCCTTGTTATCTTTCTTTCCTTTTCATTCTTCTTTCCTTATTTTTCTCTAATTTAGTGTAAAGTGTAGCTTTGTGGTGTCTTTCAGATTCACCAACGAGATCTTCTCGTTGTACATGTATTTTCATTTTTGCCTTTATGCAGCAGCGTGAGAAAATACATCTGGTCCTCTGTTTCTTTTCATCCATTCTTGTATTTTACCTTTTGTTCTAATCTGTCGTTTACTTAGTAAACTAGTTTTGCCCTAAAGTCTTCATTTTGTATACGGTCTCTGAGCGCGCAAACCTTCACTTTCTCAAAACCCCGATCTCCAGACATCCGATTCTCACTTAGCATTGTTTATTTATATCTGGTATATAATTACATAATTTGTAACTGCTGTTAAAACATTACTGTCTTTAGTTACCACAATTTTAATATATAAAGTTATTCAATATTTTGTCATTTGAACCATTATTACAATATCATCTTGACACTAGTTTCCAAAATCAACCACCCCCATTATTTTTCGATATATGGAAATGGTTAAAACTCTCAATACATCAAAGTTCATTTTCAACTTTGTTAAATTAAATATAATAAAATTTCAAAAAGAATTCTTTGTAATTAAATATTTTTGCAAAATATTTTACTGACAGTGTAAATTCGGGGTCATGTCAATCATAATTTAATCTGATGTTGTTGTTTTAAAAATTTACAGCTTTAGCACTTTCTTATAGGAAATGAAGTCTTAAAGATTATTTCTACTTCCATAGCATAGCACAAAGTCTACAATCCAATTTTGTCGAGACGCCCAAGTTACTCTAGTTTGTGTAACAGTAATAAAATAGGAGAGAGCAACTGCATGTAGGCAGTAAACATATTCGCACACTTCAAACGGAAATAGAAAACAATAAAAATGACATATCAAACAGCAGAATGTAATGTTGGAAGGTTATAATATGAGAAAAAGAATCTATAGCAAATGTTTATGGCGCCTGTCCTAGTTTTGGAGAGAAACGCGCGACTGTATATTGTTTTGTACACTACAGAAAAACAAAAAATGTATTCCCAAGATTTACACAGACACCCTCCCCCCCCCCCACACACACACAAAACTGTCAGCACGTGTTACCTGGTAACATCGCTTAATACTTTTGCTCCATCAACTGCTAATTTCTATTCCATATTTATACACTTAAATTTATTTTGTGTCAAAGAATAAACATTGTATGCACTTCTAGAACCCACAGCGGTCTTTTTTTCGGTGTTTTACCAGGGTGAGTTGAAAAGTTCGCGGAGCTCAGTGGTGGAACTAAAATCTTACGTGTGCTGCAACACATATATTTTGCGTGAACACCTGCTAATTTCCTGGTATATCTGTCAATTATTCACTCTTTACCAGCTGTTTAAAAATTTTTTGTCTCGCGTGATTTTAAAATGCACAAAATCAAACATCGTGTTGTGATGAATTCTCTGTTAAAAACGTTTTAGCACCAATGGAAAATCAAAACGAAATTTTAAATATGTTGGGAGATGCTATGCCTTTAGAAACAACGGTATGTGGGGCACACTCGAGTTCAAATGTGGTCGTACAAGCACTGAAGACTCTCCCTGCAGTGGACGTCCAAAAACTGCAATAAAAAATGGCATTAATAAAAAATTTTATAGGGTGTCGGAAGACCGCAGATGGAGGAGTGGATGACGTTGCTGAAATCATAGCCATTTCGTATCAGCGTGCGCATCATAATTTAACTCAAGAACTTGGTGTGAAAAAGCGTTGTGCAAGATGGCTGCCGCATCCGGATTTGTTGCATTTTTTGGACGTAAAGTGCGACCACGTTTTCAATGATCGTACGACTACGTTTAAACTCGAGTGCCTACTTACAAACCATTGGTTTTGAAGTCGCAGCGTCTCCTGTCACATTTACAACTTCGTTTTGAATTTACGTTGGCGCCAAAGAATTTCTAACAAACAATCACACCACGATGGTTGATTTTGTCCGTTTTTTAAAACACGCATTACAAGTTAATTTTAAACAGCTTCTAAACAATGAATAATTTGGTAGATAGATTTGGAAATTAACAGGAGTTTACATAAAACACAAATCTTACAGTACACGAAAATTTTTAATTTTACCGCTAAGCTACACATGTCGCTCCGCAAATTTTATAACAGGTTTATAACTTTCAACTTTTCAACTGGTAAACAAAAGTATCTCAAGAGAGTGAAACGTTATAGTAGCACGCTTCATACTGCAGACTTTCCCAACTTGACGTAAGTTATGCCTTTTTTGGCAATACAGAATCTTTAGTGCTTTTTTATACTCAAGTTCAGACCTGCCATAGACAACATATTACGTTTCCTAGCTGTTTTCCTAATATGACGTAATATTGTGAAGATGTCTATGTTTAGCATAGAGTAGTTCATTTTTACACAAACAGGTCAGCCGTGGACCACGCGAATATCATTTCCTTTCCTTCTCCTGCCAGAAGGCCCACATTCGCACACTATGCGCCGCCTTCCTTTCCACTGTCCACCCCTTCCTCGTCTTCTCCTCACCGCAGAGAACCTCAAGATTTTGAATTTTGTTTCTTTATGTACTTCTATCCACAGAGTCGTGCAAAGAGTTACCCAGTTTCATTATTTTCTCCTTGAGTTGTTTGGCGTACCCGTTCACACTGGAGAGTTGCCAAATATAGTTGAAAATTTGTTTATTTAATCTGGACAAATCCATCCGAACCATATGTTTAAGTCTTTTCTTGTGATTAGTGACGTAACTGGTGACTTGTATTTTGTTTTTCACTCTACCACGATCAGTAGACAGTCGTAACAATAAACATAAAAAAGTTTAGTCTTTCTTTTGTAAACCCGTTTCCAGATCTTCCAGATCCCTGTACAGCTCTGCTTTGGTTCTATGCCTGTACCCATCTTTGGTTTCCTTGGTGCTATAAATTTTCCGAAGAATTTTTCGTTCAATTTTAATTAGAGGTCCAAATCTTGAAAGCACATTGTTTCCACTCCATATATGATCACCGGCCTGATCACAGTCCTTTAATGGCGGACATTCGCAATTCCGGAAAGGTTTTTCTTTCCGTACAGTTCCCGGGTTAGAGTAAAGGCATTTGCTAATTTGAGTTTCCTTATCTTAAAGGATTCCTTGTCTGAGGGGTTTTTGGATATGTTTTCCCAAGATATTTAAAATTGTTAGTATATTATTACTTCCATATTTCCTTAAGGAATGGAAGTATGGTGATGGCAAAAAAAATCGTGTTCGAGATTATTGCAGATTCTGATTCTACTACACTCAAAACATGAAAAAAAGTCGTTTTCCGAAAAGTGTCTGTGTGTGTGTCTGTGTGTCTGTGTGTCTGTGTGTCTATCTGTGTGTCTGTAGATTTTTTTTTTATGGTAAACGATAACTGCCGCAAATTCAAACAGAATCAAATAATTTTTTGCATACAGCCCTGATTTGTAGAGGACGCGCGACCTATTGTTTTTGGTGAAGATCGGTTGAAGGAAAGGGGTAGTTTACCCGCAACGGTTTTTTTTTATCAAGGGAAATTTTTTTTTTTGGCAAACGATAACAGCCGCAAATTCAAACATAATCAAATAATGTTTCGTATACAGCCCTTAATTGTAGAGTTCTCAAGACCTTTTGTTTTTGGTGAAGATCGGTTAAGGGAAAGGGGTAGTTTACTTGTAACGTTTTATGTTTTAACAAGGGTATTTCCTATGGCAAACGATAACAGCCGCAAATTCAAACAGAATCAAAAGATTATTTGCATACAGCCCTAAATTGTAGAGTACTCGAGACCTATTGTTTTTGGTGAAGATCGGTTAAGGGAAAGGGGTAGTTTACTTGTAACGTTTTATGTTTTAACAAGGGTATTTCCTATGGCAAACGATAACGGCCGCAAATTCAAACAGAATCAAAAGATTATTTGCATACAGCCCTAAATTGAAGAGTTCTCAAGACGTATTGTTTTTGGTGAAGATCGGTTAAGGGAAAGGGGTAGTTTACCTACAACGTTTTTTTAACAAGGGTATTTTTTATGACAAACGATAACAGCCGCAAATTCAAACAGAATCAAATAATTTTCTGCATACTGCCCTGATTTGTAGAGTACTCAAGACCTATTGTTTTTGGTGAAGATCGGTTGAGGGGAAGGGGTAGTTTACCTGCAACGTTTTTTATCAAGCGTATTTTCTATGGCAAACGATAACTGCCGCAAATTCAAACAGAATCAAATAATTTTTTGCATACAGCCCTGATTTGTAGAGTACTCGCGATCTATTGTTTTTGGTGAAGATCGGTTGAGGGAAAGGGGTAGTTTACCGGCAACGGTTTTTTTTATCAAGGGAAATTTTTTTTTTTGGCAAACGATAACAGCCGCAAATTCAAACAGAATCAAATAATGTTTCGTATACAGCCCTGAATTGTAGAGTTCTCAAAACCGTTTGTTTTTGGTGAAGATCGGTTAAGGGAAAGGGGTAGTTTACTTGTAACGTTTTATGTTTTAACAAGGGTATTTCCTATGGCAAACGATAACAGCCGCAAATTCAAACAGAATCAAAAGATTATTTGCATACAGCACTAAATTGTAGAGTTCTCAAGACGTATTGTTTTTGGTGAAGATCGGTTAAGGGAAAGGGGTAGTTTACCTACAACGTTTTTTTAACAAGGGTATTTTCTATGGCAAACGATAACAGCCGCAAATTCAAACAGAATAAAATAATTTTCTGCATACAGCTCTGGTTTGTAGAGTACTCAAGATCTGTTGTTTTTGGTGAAGATCGGTTGAGGGGAAGGGGTAGTTTACCTGCAACGTTTTTTATCAAGCGTATTTTCTATGGCAAACGATAACTGCCGCAAATTCAAACAGAATCAAATAATTTTTTGCATACAGCCCTGATTTGTAGAGTACTCGCGACCTATCGTGTTTGGTGATTTCGGTTGAGGGGAAGGGGTAGTTTACCTGCAACGGTTTTTTTTATCAAGGGAAATTTATTTTTTTTTGGCAAACGATAACAGCCGCAAATTCAAACAGACTTAAATAATGTTTCGTATACAGCCCTGAATTGTAGAGTTTTCAAGACCTACTGTTTTTGGTGAAGATCGGTTAAGGGAAAGGGGTAGTTTACCTGTAACGTTTTATGTTTTAACAAGGGTATTTCCGATGGCAAACGATAACAGCCGCAAATTCAAACAGAATCAAACGATTATTTGCATACAGCCCTAAATTGTAGATGTCTCAAGACGTATTGTTTTTGGTGAAGATCGGTTGAGGGAAAGGGGTAGTTTACCTGTAACGTTTTATGTTTTAACAAGGGTATTTCCTATGGCAAACGATAACAGCCGCAAATTCAAACAGAATCAAATAATGTTTTGCATACAGCCCTGATTTGTAGAGTACTCAAGACCTACTGTTTTTGGTGAAGATCGGTTAAGGGGAAGGGGTAGTTTACCTGCACCGTTTTTTTATCAAGCGTATTTTCTATGGCAAACGATAACAGCCGCAAATTCAGACAGAATCAAATAATTTTTTGCATACATCCCTGAATTGTAGAGGTCTCAAGGACTTTCGATTTTGGTGAAGATCGGTTAAGGGGAAGGGGTAGTTTACCTGCAACCTTTTACATTTTAACAAGAGTAAAGTACTTGCAAATTTATTTAACCTTTTTGAAACAATGGTAATTGTTAAAAATAAAATAATTTTGTTGCCAGGCAATAAAATTAAAATTTTTTAATTTTAATGTAATATAATATTTTTCATTTAATACGGCAATAAAAAGGCAGGTAAGACACAAACACACAATTCACGTTATTTCTGGCCTCACTCATGTTTATTTTCTTACGTTTGCACGCTTTTTAAATGGAAAGTGCCGAAACCCACACCAACATAACGCGTGCAAGCCGAAAAAATGGACATCAATTTGCTTACTGGCGAAGCTAGTAGTTAATGAATGGGTAGGCAAAAATCTTATCTTAAATTTTTTTTAAGGAATCACTAAAAGGACGGTGGGTCAAATCGGACGCTGAGGTAGAGTTTGCTGTAACCGAATGGTTCCACAAACAGCCGTAAGAATTTTACTAGCAGGGAATCTACAGGTTAGCGCAACAGTGGAACTCATGTCTTAATGTTATTGGAGACTTCTTTTAAAATCGTTGAATAAAAAATGCTTTACAGCTCTATACGTGTGTCTATTGAACAATCCTTGTATTAGTCATACACAATAATACAACTGATTGAACTTCAAATTTTTAAACTTGGTTAGTTTCTATATATATGTTTAATGTTACAAATAATTCAAATAACAATCTTGATCATCTGTTAGTTCAGCGGAATAACAGTGACACTTTTAATAACCACATAAAATAAACACTTAGTAACAACACAGGCGCTTTAACTTAACTGTTTGGACCACAGAAGTGAGGCATGCCTCAACGCTCTATGTGTACAGCGCGGGACAATCCCCCCTCCCTACACTTCCCTATCACACCACTACATTGCTTACATACGATGTATACAAAAAACGCTGAGGCAAGTTCAGGTTGCCTCATTCGATTTAAACGAACTATGCCGAATCTCACCTGTCACCATCTAGCGGTCGCTCAATAAAGCACGTTTCGGTTTAATAAATTTGACAGTCACAGTAACAATGTATAATCTTTACGTTATGTAGTTCATACGTATTTATAATTTTTATTCTACAGAATTTGTTAGGGTAGGCATTGCCTCAATTGCCTCCATGTAACTTCGCCACTGATATATATGTGTACAACGTTATCGGCAACAAAGAAGTAGTTTTTGTTAAAATTCCTTCCCGGGATATTTGGCCGTAGTCCAATGTTTTCTACAAAACCAGACATTTCGGCAATGCCATCGACTTCCATCATCAGTGAAAATCGAGTGCGATAACGTGAGGTGGTATACGTTAGTGACCACAGTACTGTGGTTAAGGCTGAAGCAGTAAGTAGAAAGAAGTAGTTTCTATGGTAATATTTCATTTCGAAAATGATTTTAAATATAAATCTTAGAATATGGAAGTCATGTATGGTTCTCCATACCGATATTTTTATTTCTCCACACGTCATAGAGTAGTTTACTCATGGAATTTCTTTTTTTTACTGCTGAACATTGTAACGACACTTGAACGGTTATAAACAACACTAAATTCTACCCTAATGTTAAGTCTGTGCGTTTGCAATTCAGCCAGATTATAATTTAATTTTTAGAAGACTTTGTAACTCATGTGCAAAATAAAATTTTTCTGAAACAATTATAACAATATTAATAAAATGTTATAAATCTGGCACAGAAAACATATTAATTTAATAATTTCGTAATTAATTGTTTAATAATATATATATATATATATATATATAATAATATTAATAACATTTACTTGTCTGTTTTTTGTTGTATTTTCCTGTGATACTCGGAACGAATATTTTACTTTGTTTGTATTCTGCACTGCACACTGTAGGGCGCTGCCGCCGCGTCGCACTACTCTATTTTTCTCATTGCAGCACAGAGAAAAACGGTTTTGTTTCACAAGTTTAGTTCTCTTTGTTAATTAGCAAAACGAAGTAATGTACGTAGCTGTGGCAGTTACAATCCTGTACCGCATCATGAAGGTTTTTATTCTGTTTATGAGTGCGAGCTTGTGAATCTGTGTTTGTAAATGTAAGAGAGATGTATGGAAAACAAATGTACACGTCTGCTCTGGTAATTATAATTTTTACAATTTCATATGAACTCTTTGCCAGGAATAAAGTAAAATGTGCATAACAGTCCGCAGTACCGTCGCCTCACTGCAATCTCAGACTTCATTTTCTGCACACCATTTGTTAAGTAACCCGGAACCTTTACTTGTTACGCAACTCAGCCACAAGCGTCCTCAACTAGATGAAGCATTTTTTCAATTGGACAATTCCGATCATCGTCTTCTTCTGCCCGTTTTTTTCTTGATCTTGTAGTTGGTTTTTTATTGTTATTGTTGTTCTTGTGGTTGTTGTCCTTGTTATCTTCCTTTCCTTGTTACTTTTTTTCTTATTTTTCTCTCCTTACTTGCATGTCCTTTGTCTTCTCTAATTTAGTCTAAGTTATAGTTTTTTAGCATTTTTCAGTTTTACCAAAGAGATCTTCTCATAGGCCATCGTATATTTGTTTCATTGTTGGTTGGCTGATAAACTGCATCTAGTCATTACCTTCTTTCCATTCGTTTCATGTATTTTGCTGCCCTTCGTTCATATCTCCTATTATTGAGCATGCTAAACAGATATAAAAATACGTCCCTCGCTTACTAATTTTCTCATATTTTCTTCTTTGCTGTTGTCAGTTATGATAAACTTTGTATCTGCCTTTTAATATAATTTAAAATTAACAGCTAGCTCTCCACCCAATGCTTTGTTGTTTCAAACAAAAATTTTCAATTAATCATTGATGATTTAGATCTCTAATGTTTGTAATTCAGTCAATTATTGCTGACTTAATACTTGGTTCAAAAATCACTATTTTGGATTACATTTTGTAGAGACTGTCACTTCACATGTCGCCATCAATTTAACTTGCTATCCTTTGGAAATTTTTGAAAATTCTTCCCTACATTTTATTGCTACATTATACTGTAAGCTTTACAAACACAATTAGCTTTGGCGTTGATTTTAAAGTGACATTATAATAACGAAAGTCTGAAATGTCATGGACACTTGCAGCGCATGACCAACCACAGGTGCCGAAGAAAGTCTGCGAATGGGTTCACCATTAAAGCAAGAAACTATGAAGAGCGATAAGATATTGAAAAGACGTAGTTGACGAAGCCGATAGAGGTTTTACATGTGATGGCAAGACGGGAATAAACAGAGATTAGGATGCGACGAGAGACGGTGCCAGCGTAACTAACTCGTACGGGACTCATCTTAAAAAGCCCACCAACTACTGTGCACAAAAGGATATTTATCTTTCTAAAAATTTCTAATCTTTATTCACTTGTTCCTTACTGTAATAAAATTAATAATGCTGTTACGACATTGCAGAACAATATAAGCGTTATCGAATGTTCCAGAGGAATCCGGCTGTAATACCGTGTGGCTACGTGATTTCAACATGCGGTCGCGAGACTTTTCTAGACGTCGCCAGCCACGCGCACTGCTTCAAGGTCGCAATCAATTGTAGTGTAGAGCTGTGCGTAGTGTATGGATGTTTCTGGATTTTCGGCGGGGTATAAATACAAGTCTCTGCTATGTTTAGTTCAGTATGAGTTACGATTTACTGGAACGCGGTTCCGTAGTATTTTAGTTCAGTTATTGTCGGGCGATTACTCTGTGCGTTCAAGCGGTTATTAGTGAAAAGTAATTATGCTGGCAAAGTGTTATGTGTTTTATAATCGTGCGGGACAATTTTAATATAATTGTGTTTTATATTAGCTGACATATTATTGCGTGTGAACAATTTTTATTTGATTTGTTGTAAGAGACTAGTTTGTTGATTACAAACTGTTTAATTGTGATAATTAAAGCTGGTGATTAGTGACGTAACTGGTGAACTGTATTTTGTTTTTCACTCTACCACGATCAGTAGACAGTCGTAACAATACTTTCAGTCGTTTAAGATTTCTCAAGTTTTACATTTCGTCTCAGAATTTCATGCTTCATACTGGAGACTCTTCCTACTTAGTGTTTGCATTTTTCGGCATTATAGAATCTTTAATGTTTTTTTATACTCAAATGCAGACCTGCCGTACACAACATATCACATTTCCTACCTGTTTTCCTAATATGACGCAATACTGCAAAGACGCCTATGACTAGCATAGAGTAGTTTACTCATGGAAATTCTTCTTTTTTTTTGCTGGACATTGTAATGACACATGAATGGTTACAAATAACATTAAATTTCACCCGTGACATTTAGTGACTATGTAAAGCCCGTGCGCCTACAATTAAAAGCGATATTGTAATTTATTTTCATGGCTAAATAAAGAATCTTTATTGATTTGTTCCTTACTGTAATAAAATTCATAATACTTTCAGTCGTTTAAGATTTTCAAGTTTTACATACTTTTCGCCTCAGAATTTCTTTAAAGCTGCAATAAGCTTTCGCTCAATTGCTTTCTAATTAAGCTGCCCTCTTTCATTCGTTGTTAACACATCAGTTTTTGTCTTAGCGGGTTACGTATAAAGCTTGGTCTCCTAAGACATTTAGAGTATAAAAAGTAAACTATTATTTTAGTTCTTGGTCATACGTATTAATTGTTTCTGACTGCTTTGGTTCTATTACACAAAACTTCTTATTTTTACACTGTTGTAACTATGTTCATATTATAATATTACACTTCGCGTAAACATTTCATGAACGCTATTTACTTACTTACTTAATTACTAGCCAACGCCCATCCTTGGCTGTTGAGCCATTAGGCGACGCGCTGACCAGTAGCGTCGGGCTTCGGCGATCTCGGTGTCCTCGTTGGACGGGGTGTGGTCCAAGGCCGGGCAGTCTCTCAGATGGTCGGCGTCCATCGTCGCGTGGCCGCACAGCTGGCACTCAGAGGTTGGCAGCGCGTGGAGGCGGTGCAGATGTGAAGCGAGATAGTCGTGTCCGGTTTTTAGTCGGAAGTTGGCGACACACACTGCACGAGGGAGGTTGGGGTTGATTGGACCGTCGGTGACGAGGCTTTCCCATTTTTTACCGGCGGCCGCCTCAGACAGTCTTCGCTTATTCCATATGCTGACGGCGGAGTTTATTTGAGCTTTGGAAGATTG